>JAOEGL010000009.1:8457695-9657695 GCA_034509955.1 Urosaurus nigricauda | reverse complement strand
TTATGCACAATATATACTCAAATATATCACCATCAACAAAAATGTTCTTTAACAGAGTCATTTCTCACCCATTCACCATAGACTCCTGAAATAAAGTACAGTTGACCCTTTGTATCCATGGATTTTTTATACATGAATTCAAGCATCCACAGAAAATATTCCCAAAAATATAAATTCCAAAAAGCAAACTTTGATTTTGCCATTTTATTTAAGGGACAGCATTTTACTATGCCATTGCATTTAATGGAACTTGAGCATCCATGGATTTTGGTATCCATGGAGGGACTTGGATGCGTTTTTTTTAAAAAAAGAAGGCTGACGTATTTAGTCCTTGGTTTGGGAGAGAGCTAGGGCTTGGGATTTTTGAACCTCATTACATGCTTCTAAATAGAATATTGCTTCTATCTGGGTTTCTGGAGCTAGGGTTGCTAATGTGAAAACTGAAGAGTGCTCCTATACCTTTAATGTGTGTGTAGAAGAGGAAATTTTAGCAAGTGTTGCTTGTTACATGGTTGTATGACAGGAAATGCCTGCTGAAATTTCCTCATTTATACAACTACTAAAGGTACAGGAGCCTTCAGTATGAAAACCCTAGGACTGACGTGTAACCAGGACAAACTAGAATTCTATATTTGCACATACACACATCTGAGCACCAACAGAAGGATTAGTTAGTTCAGTTTCATCATAAATTATGGTGATTCAGGCCCGTTCCCTTGTTTTTAACAACCCCTATCAGAATATGCATAAATTTAGAATATCATGAATCACAAATGTCCAGATGACCTAACAGATTACAAAGCTTTTCGAGGGTTATTTTCCCCTGCAATCAATTGATTAAGCCTTCCTTTAATGTGACAATTAAACCTTAGCTTTTAGATTCATTTGACAAAGTTTGAAAAGACTTTGAACCACGAGACATGCAATCAGTCTAATGCAGATCACTTTCATCAACAACATCATTTCTCAGCATTTATTCCAAAGTGTTTACAAATTTGCAAAGTGCCCTCTCTCCAGTCCTTTGAAGTGGGTCATGAAAATGTCCATTTTACAGTTTAGAAGTTATGTTTCCTCTCCTGTTGTCTGGGGTGTAAGTGGGTGGGAGATATTTTACCATAAAGGTATATCTTTGACTATTTCAATGGGTACAGCAAATGACTCAAGTTCTCCATTTGAGGGATTAGAAATTGCTAATACGAAAGGCTGCTACCGAAAAATTACTAGAAATCAGATGCAACATCTGAACTTGAGCATCTGCTCGCTTCAGCAGCACATACACTAAAACTGGAACAATACAGAAATCACAGAATCATAGAGCTGGAAAAGACCCCCTGCCATGCAGGAACACAGAATCAAAAAGCCCCAGAGAGTTGGCCATCCAGCCTCTGTTTAAAAAACTTCCAAAGAAGGAGACTCCACCACACTCTGAGGGAGTGTGTTCCACTGTCGAACAGCTCTTACTGTCAGGAAGTTCTTCCTAATGTTTAGGTGGAATCTCTTTTCCTCTAGTTTGAATCCATTGCTCCATGTCCTATTATCTGAAGCTGTGGAAAACAGGTTTGCTGCATCCTCAATATGACACTCCATTGAAATATTTAAACAAGACTTTCATACCACCTCTTAATTTTCTCTTCTCCAGGTTGAACATACCATGTCCCTAAGAAGATTAGCATGGCTCCTGTGCAAGGCTGACACACAAATTCATGAAGCACTCGAGCAACTGCCAAGGGTCCTCCATACCCACCAACGTTTCACATATAAAAACCAAAACACACATGGCGATGCAACATCAGAGAGTAGTCAAAAAGATAATTTTAATCTTGCCAGTTTTTTCTAGCACAATGATTACCATTAGATTCAGTGATATATTGAAATTACGATTTATGAGTAAATTAGTATAAAAAACATTACTAGGGATTTTATATGGTTGTAGTATGGGAGGAGGCCCATGGGGGTGTGTGACACTATGAGTTACTGCACTGGGTGACACCAACAATAGTGACACCACTGTTTTGAATTGAGACAAGAAGCAAATTTGTAATATCGTCTGTGTCTGAACTCTCACTAGAAGCAAAGATTATTAAACTGAGGCTGTCATATTTTGGACATATGGAAATGATGATAATTTTTGGTAAAATGAAAGAGATATTTAGCTTTCATTGTCAGAGAGCTCTGGTGCCATAACCAGCTACAAATTCCACAATTCCTTAGCATTAAGCCATGACAGTTGAAATGGTGTCAAACTGCATTATTTCTGCAGTGCAGATCAGACCCATATCTCCTCCTCTTTGTGAAAAGAAGGCTGGATAGATTGACCTCTGGTCTTATCTGGCATGGTTCATCTAATGTTGTTGTGTGTATGTAATTTTAAACATCACTGTATGCCATTTTAAGTATTTCTACTACAAAGGCGAAATGATAAATTTAAGCTTCTGCTACAAATAAAATTGAATTTTACCCTTTGAAAGGAGCTCCACTTTTTTGCAGTTTCAGAAACAGAAACCCATTTAGTTTTACTTTCTTCTTGTTTTGTTTCCTCTTTTTTTCCACTTTAAAAGAAGGAAGGAAGGAGGCAGAAGTTGGGTAACAGAGCCAGCACATCTTTTGCAAATGTAATTTTAGAAGGGGCAAGCTATTTGCATCCTGCTGGATGGTATTTTTGTTTTGTGTGCTTTTCATTTTGGCTCATTCCCTCTCAAGTTTGTTGTTGTTGTTTTCTCTCCCATTGAGAACGTTCTGTTGATTTGGCTTTGGGGAATCGCTTTAGCATTTTTCTTGATCTGTTTAGTGCTGCTCTGCAGCAGATATCAGAGAGGAGTCTAAATCAATATGGTTAAAGCAGCGGCACTGATAGGGAAATTAGGGTGCATGGTAAATTGAAAACAATATTGAAAAATAAAACAATAAAAATGAAGAGCTGCTTTCAAAGAAGTGGGATTGTTTCTTGGCTGCTGTGATGCCTATGCTTAGATGTGAGAAAGGTTGATCCAGGAGTTTTGGGCTGATTTGCTTAATCATTTTTTACATAAATGTGGCAAAGCCAAGGGGCGGGGGACAAACATGATGCACCTGAAGCTGGATTTGTTGCCCATTAGGGAATATATTTGATGGCATATTATGAAAAATATTCCATTTCACATAAAGCCAGTTATGGGGTAGATCAATATGGCTGGTGTTAAAACACTTTCAGTGGATGTGGACATCACTTCCAACATTTCACAGATGAAAACGGCCAGCAACATCGGAGCATAGTCAAGACAACAAAAGTAATATGGAAGAGCACACAAGCTTGGAGAGGCTGCATCAGTTTGCTTTTTCCTCAGTTTACGGGGAAGGGTAAGATTTCCCCCTTCTCTCCCCCCCCCCATTGAGTTAATAGAGTTAACTGATTCTGTCAATGCCATTCAAATAATTAACACAGATGATAAAAATATGAATACACACATTTTTCAAGGCCATACTTTTGCCTTGAGATTTCTCTCCTTTCCCTGGAATTTGAGACTCTGGCACCTGGCAATCTTTGGAGGAGTATAAGTTCCTTGTTGCTGGAAGCATACTTACATTACACAGCTATCAGTTCCCTTTAGTTCAGTGGGTTTTGCTTCAAGGTAGGTGGGCATAGGAGTGTAGCTTTAGGCAGATAAAATGCAAAAGGACCTACACACAGCAAATTAACATCCCCATTTTAGTTGAACCACAGCATAATCCACTTCCCAGAAGTGCTATATTAACTGACAAGCCTTCCAGCTTTTGATGTTAAGGACAGTAACAATAGAGGACTGCATTCAAATTCATTTTTTTTTCCATCTGCCAAAAGGTTCCCCAGAGGGATAACAAAGAACATGTTACCCACTTCTCAGTCCTTGTAAATGCCCTGTGTGAGGAAAGCTAGGCCTGTGTGTATCTCTTCTAAAAGCTTTTGATAAGGTTTGCCCAGATTCCTGAGCCCATAAGTCAAAGTGGCAGGGCATTTAATTTTGTTGGAGGGCACAGAATGAATCAGAGAGATAATATCCTTCTAGCTCTTGTGTCTGAGGCACTTTGATGGGAGGGGATACTCTGGCTTCTGCTCCAAAACATGGATTAATAACCGTGTGCTGGTGGTTTCAAATAAACAGGGAGTTGCTGAGTCTGCAGGTGGACAAAGCGCTCTATTACTGGCAGATGGCCAATGGCAGGACTGAAACTTTTTGTCTCATATCCATCGCCATTTCACCAATGAAAAAAGGACACATGTAACCAAACAACAGCAGAGTGTGGCCGTGATGACAAAAATTTTTAATGCAGAAGAACACACAAGATAAGAGTGGCTGCAGCAGTTTGCTTTTGCCTGAACCTACTGAGAAAGGCAAGATTCTGTCTCTTCCTCTCTTCTCTCCCCTGATGAGTTAACTGAGTGCAAACTACTTTGTATTTTAAAAACAGACTGAAGTAATGAAAGTAAGTCAAGGAGAAAGGGGAAAAGTGAGAGGAGGAAAGAGAAACATTTGAAAAATGGCATGTGACACAGGATTCATTGGGATTGTCCTTGCAAAACTGGGACTGTTGGAGGGTATGCGGTCTTGATCTGCCCATCCAGAAAAGGAAGCTGCAATTTGTACAGACTAATGCTATACCAGTAATTGCCTCCACATTTTAACTACTCTCTTTCCATTTGAGAGAAAAGACCAAATCTGAAGAGAAAATCCCCCAGAGGTATCTTATGTGTATATAGGTTTGCATAAATATCTTCTCATTTACAATCTGCAGTTTAGCTCTGCCTCTGGACAATGTTTGGACTTATTCATCCCTAACAATTAAGCTGTGCTGGAGCATATCAACAACAATGACAAATAAACAAGTAGCAAAAACTAGATTGTCACTGGATACAAGTGAATAGAATCCATTTCACACTACATAATTTTAGTGTTATGATTGCACTTTAAATGCCATCGCTGCATTCTATGGCATTCTGGGATTTATAGTTGGGTGAGGTACTAGAGTTCTCTGGCTGAGAATTCTTACTACTCTGCCCTAAAATGCAAATCTCAGGTTGCCATAGGATGTTGCCATTAGAGTTAAAATGAAATCATTGTGCTATAACTACGTAGTGTGAAAGGGTCCTGAATAAAATAATGGCAAAGGAGGAACGTGACAATATCTCTGTCTTGATTTCATTGTGTTTCTTCAGATCCCATTTCCTTTGTCTTCCTTTCCTTGCTTCATATGGAATTGTAAGGCTTTGTTTTTCTAACTGCATTGAAATTCGTTCATATTATTTTACTCATTTCCTCACCTCATACATAGATTTATTTACAAGTTTTGCATTTTCCCATTGACTAAAGTGTGTGTTTTTCAACTGCACTTATTTTTATCTGCTTTACATTTCAAAATGTTTGTATTGTTTATTTCTCTGAAACTTCCCATACATCTTGCAAACGTGCAAATGTTCAAGAAAGGTATATATTTTTTCCCTTGCATGGAAAGGATGACAAAGGAGATGGGATCTGGAGAAACAAAAGGAGATGCAAAAAAGTTACTTTGGTTGAGAATGCCAAATGTAATGAAAATGAGTTCTTTCCCTATTTATACATTCTGGAAGGCAAATTTGGCCATGGAGGAACATCAAAGAAAATTTGCATTTTCCCTGATGCCTCTCGATGCACCTCAACAAATATTATTGGAGGAATGGATATTGTCAACAAACTGGTATGTGAGATGTTGTGATAAGGAATTCTGGAAAGTGGATTTGGAGACATTTCCACCCTCTAAATGCAACACTGAATGCGCTCTCACAGCATGGAACCCCATTAAATATTTAAACCTTGTCCTTTCCTCAAATGCAGAGCAGCAAAGATGATTTTCCATCAAATTTAACTTTAAACTCTGGCAATTTGCACAGCTGCGCATATAAATGGTTGGCACATCATCTCCAGAGCCTAAGGTCACTGCGCCTCATACATTTCAATGCTGGGAGTTACGTAGCAACATCCTTCCCCTGTCTATTTCTAAAGCACATTAACAAATCTGTGGACGAAGGATCATTGGTTTTTTAGGTGGCAGATGAATGGAAGCTGATTATAATCCCCCCTTCCGTTAATCACTTATTTACTGTTATTTTCTCGAATGAAAACCTTAATAGCAATCTAGAAACACTGGGAGATGAATGTAAGGAGACAAATCAGAACAGACAACTCACTGCCTGATTTCACTTAATACAATTTGTTCTAGGGCTGATCTTCAAGATCCCAATTCATTACCTTGTACAAATGTAAAAAAACAAAACCAAACCCAAATCAAAACAAAAACTGTTCTCTAAGTGAGGAATGATTCCTATTTGCCGTCAGAATTAGCCAGTTTACACACTGCTTCTAAAAATGCTGCACACATCCAATTTCAATGGATGAAACCAGAAATTAATTTCTTTTCATCCACTGTATATGGATTTAGTGTTCTGAAACTAAGCCACTTTTCTTCAGTTTATCGATACTTCCCAAATGTGTGGCACCTAAAATCTTCTGGGTATGTTGTTGCCACATACTGATGATACAAAAGAATAACAATAAAACCCTTTTGGGACAGAAAAAGAATCTGTTCTATTGCCTTTGCTAGTGATGAGAAGCTGTTAGTGAATTTCACTTCCTCAGGGGGTGGGCAAATGATGAAATGGTGTCCTTAATATTTCTGTCCACACATAGGATGGAGAATATCAAGATCTCCTCTTGATAAAGGTCTAGTGGAAGTGACTGTGTGTCAAAATTCTGCTTTGGAAAACTATATTTAAGTTTTATCTCAGTCCAAGGGATCTGGACCTTCTCCTGGGACTAGAAAAGTCCAACTTTTCACCCCTTCCTCTCAAAAAATGATTAAAGACTGAAATGATCATGTTCTTGTTGTTATTGTTGTTGTTGTTGTTGTGTGCCTTCAAGTCATTCCTGACTTATGGTAATCCTAAGCCAAACCTATCATATGGTATTCATAGAATCATAGAGTTGGAAGAGACCACAACTCCCTACTACACAGGAATACATAACCAACAGCCTTTATTTATTTAAGAATCTTTATGGAAGAAGACTCCACGAACCTCCCAGGCAGTGTATTCCACTGTTGAACAGCTCTTACAATCAGACAGTTCTTTGTAACTCTTTTCCTGTAATTTGAATCTGCAGCATTCTTGTCAGGATTTGTTCAGAGTGTCATGGACTGTCCTGGGCCTGAGTTAGAGGCACAGTCAGAGGACTCAGATTTTGAAGATATGGAGGAGGCTGAGACAGGGGCAGATCTGGGACTGCCTGGATCAGTAGTCCCAGAGCAGGCTCAGAAAACTACAGAAGGAGAAACAGACTCTATGGACTCTAGGCTGCAGGTGCTAGGACCTGTGGAGAGAAGGCAGGTCAAGGAGTCCTTGAAGAGGTCTTCCAGGCTAGAAGCCAAGAGGAGAACTAATAAGTTTCAGCTGAGAGAAGCAGAGGCCTTTTAAAAGACCTCCAGCTGCAGAGATTCTTTGCAGCTGACAACCAGTTTTGCAGCCTTGTTGGTCCTTGCTCTTTGGTTCACCACTCTGGTTATCTGGCCTCTGGGCTTGCCTTGTGACTATGCTTTTGCCTCTGTCCTTTGCTCTGACTGACTGACTGTTACTGTGTGAGTTTTGGACTGGACTCTGGACTTTTCCTTTGTATATTCCCCTGCTGTGCTGCCCTCAGTAGAGATAAGCAGGACACAGAGGTGCTTTGCTGACATTGCCTTCCTCTGAAACTGCAAGTGTCTGACTTTTCCAAGGTTATCCAATGGACTTCCATTGGTAAGTAGTTCCTGGTCTTGCAGAGCCCTAGTCCACTGTTCAGACCACTTGACTACTCAGTGGTTATTTACTCAAGACACGAATTCCCAAATAGCTTCTTTTCTTGGTTCTTCAAGCCTACAGTTGTGTTGGTCAAAGTCTTTCATAAGAGTTCTTCTTGGTTTGAAGTCATTCATTGGGTAATTGATATGAGTAGTGGCTCTCTGATTGCCGAACTCTGTGGGAAAATAAGGAGGCTTATACACCTACAGAAAACATTTTCAAGAATTTGGGATACGCACCCTCCCACCCCAAAGCAAAATGTAAGGTATGAAGCAAACTTCAAATAGGCATATTTCTGGAGAACTATCACCAAAAAGATGAAGAAATTAATTCCAGGAATCCAAATGAGACTGCAAACGAGCTTGTTAGAAAGAATGTGCTTTTGGCAAATGGTGTGTTCAACTCTGATCTCAGCTATATGTTTTAGATGTCACATTTGATCATTTTGATTAAGCACATTATTATTTCGAGCTGAATACATTGAAAAGCTTTCCCCTGCTATGAAAAGCCTCTCTTGAAACTTTGAGAGAGTGAGAGCACATGAGTGGAAAGATAACTTTGATCAGGCTTCTATTGATTTCTTTTCCCTCTTTTCTGAGGTTGGCCTTGATACAAGCACTAGTGTTTCAGGGTTAGTTTTTCTTTCTCCCTATTCTCTCTCCCCCCACCTCAATCTTTTATTATAAACCACTCTGTGTTTTGCATCAGGGAAATGCTGGTAATTTCATTCCATAGTCAATTCTTGTTGTTGAGATTTGAGGATCTTAGACAATCTTATTAGTAATAAATGATTATTGCCTATAATTGAACAGCTCCACAGTTAAACTAGAAACTGCAACTATTTAATGCATCCACAGCAGGAGAGTATTTCCATTACCAATCAACCAATTAGCATAAGTCTTCAAAATAAATGAGGAAATAAAGAGATAAAAATCTGAAAGCACCGAGGTGCAAATATTAGCTCCATCTAAAACTGTTGTTAGAAAGTTTACAATTAGTTTAGAAAACTTTTCAGCAAATGATAGACCCTTGAAATGGATCCAAAATATGTCTGAAGAGGAAAACAATATGTCTGTCTGTCTGTTTATATTCTACCTTTCCACTTATTAGAGAAGTGCTCCAGGCAGTAAACATTAAAAGAAAAGTAAAACAAAGCAATTTCCTTTAAAAATTACTGCAGAAATAGCATGCCAAATAATTAAACATAACAGATAGCTTAAAATATGTTGCTATGTGCTGTCAAGTCTGATGTGAAGTCAAAGGCATCCATAGTTTTCTGTGGGTTTTTGGGGGGCTGTGTGGCTGCGTTCTGGAAGAATTTATTCCTGATGTTTCACCTGTAACTGTGGCTGGCATCTTCAGAAGCTTCAAGTTGTTTCAACCTTAAGGCAAATGTATCGTAGGGTTTTCTGGGGCTGATAGTGTGTGACTTACTGCATATACTCATGTATAAGTCTAGAAATTTTAGTCAAAAAATTGACTCAAAAACCCTCAATCGACTTATCCATGGGTCAATCTAAGTAATCTAAGTACTTTACATTAACACTTATTTTTTAAAAGGAACCATTCCCTGGTGAAAGGCAAAACATAATCTGTTCTGGAATCACTGCCCCCCCCTTTATTCTTTCATTCATCCATCCAGGCTTAATTTTAAGTACAAATAGTTATGCCAGCTAGAATTTTGTAAGTTCTTTGGCATTATTTTACTTTGCATCATCCTTTGTTACATGCTCCTAGATTTTATCCTTGGTGTAGCCACGGGTCATATCAAAATCCATAATTTTGACCCCAAAACTTGCCCTTGATGTATACATGAGGTCAATTTATAGTCGAGTATATACAGTACTCAAGGTTACCCAGTGGGTTTCCATGGCTTAGCGGGGATTCAAACCCTGGTCTCCAGAGTCCTAGTCCAGTGCTCAAACCACTACACCACACTGGCTGCTGCTTCATTTTTCAATTCGTTCTTTGCCTTGTGTATATGTGTGCATATGTGTGTGTGTGTACGCGCACATGTGTAGAGCTTTTTGTCACAAGAATGCCAAGTAGAATATTTAAAGTTCTGCATATTCCATGAGTTATAGAAAGGGAGATAGGGTTGGGCTGACCTTTTCAATATTCTGTATTGTGACTAGCTATAGCCATTCCATTCATTTCCCCATTTTACAGCCTTACCAAGCTCTGGAGAGCCTAGTGAAATGGCCAACCCAATCAAAATACAAAATGATGAAAGGTCAGAATAGTAAAGCACGCAAGTACATTTCTGGGAATATAATGCATTGCAATTCTGAGACCTTGTCCTTGGACTAAAGTTTGCAATGGGAAAGAAAATGGCAGGCCTCTTAAAATTGTCCTTGTAAGAGGCATGAGATGAATAGAAGAAGCCATTCATAATATGCACATTTTCCTAGATAAAATGTAAATACTGGCGAGTATCAGCCAAAACCAAACCAAACAGAAATCTCAGCTATCTACACTGGCTAAATAGGTAGATCCTACTTTAATAGCTTGTATGCTGGTATGTAACAGTTAAAGATGAGGAGGCTGACAGGGAAAAAAGCTAGCAAGTCTAATTAACCACCCTGAACATGTCTGAACCCAGACTTTTACATACACTTTAACATTTCATAGATCAAGGAAAGCTATGGCTGGCTCTTAAAGACATGGGGGTACCGCTACATTTTTATAGTCCTGAAAAGAAATCTGTACTTTAGGACAGGAGGCTACGTTTAGAACAAAATATGGAGAAACAGAATGGTTCCCACTTGGCCAGGCAGTCAGGCAAGGATGCATTTTATTAATCGACTTGTTCAACTTGTATGCTGAAAATATCATATGAAGAGCAGGTTTAGACCTAGAAGAAGGAGGAATGAAGGCAGAAGGAAGGAATTCCTCATTAGCTAGGTTGAATGTAAGTAGATCCTCCATCGTCATTATTTTTGTTCCCTTTCTATTCAGCAATTACCTATCTCTGCTCTAAAATAAGTGGATGCAACACCGACTAGTGTAGTGGTTTGAGCATTGGACTACACCAGAGGTGAGTGTTTCATTCCCTGCTGGGCCATGGAAATCCACTGGGTAATCTTGGGAAAATCACACACTTTCAGCCTCAGAGGAAGCAAAGGCAACCCCCCTCTGAGCAAATCTTGCCAAGAAAGCCCCATGATAGGATCGCCTTAGAGTTGCCATAAGCTGGAAATAACTTGAAGGCACACAAAAACAAAAGCAGCCTGATAGTTAAGCTAATCAACAAGTCAGCAATGAGAAATGGAGGAGACAGAGCCTTTCCAGCAGTGGTGGTGGGTCCATTATATACTGTATTCTGCCACATTCTAGTTTGTTTATAGCCTCCCCAACTATTGGAAAACACCATAACCTTATTGGCTGGAGTTCAAAATACATGCAAGCTAAATGCTGAACCTGGAGGCAATGGAAAGAGCCTAGGTAAAACAGCATACCCTCTAACTGTCCCAGATTGGAAGAGATCATCCCAATTTATCTTCTGTCATCCCACTTTTTCAGCTGCTTCTGAAGTGTCTCATTTTCCCTTTCCTCCCACTTTCCTCAGCTTACTTCAATTGCTGTACACTGAGATTAAAATGCAAAGGTAGTTTGCATTCAGTTAACTCAATAGGGAGGAGAGAAGGGGGTAGAATGTTGCCCTTTCCAGTAGGATCAGAAGGCTGTAGCCTCTCCAAGAGTGTATGTTCTTCCTTTTAATAGCATTTCCAATTTTGAACACACTCTAATGTTACTTGGGCACATGTGTTCAGGTTTTAAACAGAGAAATGATGGAGGTTATGTATTTTACAGGTGAAAACTGGGACACATGTGGCCAAGCAACATCAGAGTGTGGTCAAAATGTCCAAAGTTATTAATGAGGAAGAACTCATGAGCTAGGAGAGGCTGCAGCTGTTTCCTTTTGCCCAAGCCTACTTGGTGGCACAGTGGTTAAATGCCTGTACTGTAACCACTCACTCAATACCACAAGGTTGCGAGTTCAAGAGCAGCAAAAGGGCTCAAGCTCAACTCAGGCTTGCATCCTTCCGAGGTCGCTAAAATGAGTACCCAGATTGTTGGTATATAAATGAAGCTGTTTGTTTGTTCCTTTCCTCTCCCTCCACTGAGTTAACAGAGTGTAAAATACTGAGAAACTGTATGTATGAACGCTTACTTTCATTGACAAACTGCACGTATGAATGCTAACCACATTTTTAGAAAACGTGCTTAGGCACTCTAAGACAAAAATAAGGACAGAATAAGATTTGCAAGTTTGTTGGTATAAGTACCAGAATATAAGGATCACATAGTACAGTTACAATTCCATTTGCATAGCCACAGGGCAGAATTAAAGCAGTTTGACACCACTTCACCACCCTAACTCTTATCCTCCAGAATCCTGAGATTTGTAGTTTGGTGAGGTATTCAGCCAAATCTGTCAGAGACCTATGGTTCTTTCCCAAACTACAACCCCAGGATTCTGTAGGGCAGAGTCCTGGCAATTAAATTTGTGTCAAACTATTTTAATTCCAGTGTGACTACACTCTATATCTGCCTTTCCATTAAGCTATTAGGATGGATGTGACTTGCTCAAAGTAAGGGAAAGAATCAGATGGGCCACATCCAGCTCCAGGACCATTTTGTGTTGGCTCCCCAGAAAAGTTCCAGCTAAAAAAAAGTGCCTCTTCCTGAAGCCTCAAAATATGATTATTCTTTTTTATAGCAAAGTGTAAGGCCCCGGTAATCTAGACATGCTCCAGATTAGGAATCCACCTTTTCTTGACCAGATAGGCCTTGCTGTCTGAAAGATTCTGGGAGGCATAGTGTAGAAAAGTTACTTTCCAGTACTGTGCCATGACTCAATCCAAGCACGCCATTTACTGTATCTCACACTACCTGTGATGGTTCTGCATCTAGTTGCATTGGGCTGGTGGAAGGAGGAGTGAGTGCTGTGTATAGAAATCAGTTGAATGGCAGAAATAAGATATGTGTTGATCAAATTGTTCAGGATCCTAAGGCAGTTGTAACAGAGTTGTGTTTGCTAAAAATGAGCATTAACAATGTATTTAAATGGTAGCTAAAGGCAGTTTCCTCCTTTTGGGATCCTATGAGTGGGTTTTTTAATTTTTAGCAAAACCTTTGCAGTTTACCCCCCCCCCCCCACCCTTCCTTGGGCTCATTTAGGGACTCAAGGGAGATCACTGCATTAATGGAATGAACTAATTCCCAGGAGTTCTTGCCTTCCCTGAAAAGCCTCTCACCTGCCTTTCATATCCACATTGTTTCATTTTTTGTCTACTGAGAGTACAACTCCATATTTCTGACAACTTCCCCTGGGAGTGTCTTTCATAACCAGACAAAATTTGCTTATTCATAGATACTTGGATATATTTTGTGTGCTTATCTGTAAAAGAGGTAGTGCAGAATCTCCTCGTGAATAAGAGATTTGTTTCATATCTGTAAGTAATCTATGGAGAAGTACAATTGGTCCTCTATATCAAATGATTTTTTTTAAAAAAAAAAAAATCAGCAGATTCAACCATTTGCAGCTTGAAAATATATACAAAAATAAAATAAATTCTAATAAGTAAACCTTGATTTTGCCATTTTATATAAGGAGCACCATTTTACTCTGCCATTGTATTTAATGGGATTTGAGCATCAATGGATTTTGGTACCCATGGGAAGTCCTCAAACCAAACCCCAGTGGATACCAAGATCTCAGTATAAGAGATTGTATGCTTTCTGCTTTACATCTCTTTACTCATTGATAAGAATGGGAGCTAAATTGTTTTGCATTTTTATACAAGCCGGCCTAATTTGCACTCTTGAACTAACATGTCAACCATATCTTTAATTTCCTGAGCTGCTATGAATTTTGCAATGCATTTCTCATGACAAAATACACACAGAAATAAATGCATTGAGGATAATTGCATAGAAAAAAATGGCATTTGGATTTTCATGTGGTCATTCATTATTATTTTTTTGTAACTGATCATTTGTATTTTTGTTTTGTTTTTGTTTTGCAAGCAGTGTGAATTTTAAGCACGTTGGTTCATAGTTTTAAATCCTGAAATAAATAAACAAACAAGTATACATTATTTTGGCTGTTCACTGCCGTAAATGACAGTGATCTCTCCTTGTCTATCCGCCCAGAATATCCCATTCCATATTTGTTATATTTTACAGTGCCATGGGCCTTATTATGCTGTGTGTGTATGTAAGTGTAGGTTTAATGGTGGATAAATTAAAACTGGACACAGTTATGGAGTGCTATGCTCTTGGAGCATGATTTTGGTGGTGGCTAGTGTATCCTGAATTATGTGTATGGCAGGGATGGCTCTCAGAGATGTGATAGTTGTGCACAGGGTGACCAGGCATCCTCCTTTTCCCAGACATGTCCTACATTTCAGCCTTCTATTCAGGAGGAGTTCAAACATGTCCTCCATTTTGAGTATCACCGGTAAGCATGATTTTATATTTATATGAGTGTTTTTAGCATTTTTCTTGATGTCCTATGTGCTGTCTTGTCCTCCTTTGCGGCGATGACATCTGGTCAGCCTGTTTGTGCATCTCCCATGCCCCTCAGCAACAGACTAGAGACTCAGCTGCATCTGATGGAGTGAACATGGGAAGTAGGAGTGGAGAGCAGAGAATTTAAATTATTCTGGAAGATTAGGAAAGGGGGAAGCGAGGAAGCCAGTGTGGAAGAGGAGATCAAGAGAGCTAGCCAAGGGCATGACAAGTGCCTCAAGAGCTGTGGTAGCCAGGGAATCCACCCTGCTACCATGCTCAATCGGGCTCTGATCCATCTTACATTAGCTGATGTAGAACTTTATCTCCAATGTGCCATTAACCAGCACATTGGCAACAATTCTTTCTTTCTTTCTTTCTTTCTTTCTTTCTTTCTCTTTCTTTCTTTCTTTCTTTCTTTCTTTCTTTCTCTCCTGGACACTCTCTAGGGATTGGCTGCAGATGGCTTGGAAATTGACATCATCTCATGGACTGCCAACCACTTTGAGTAGAAGAAGAACTGAACAGTGCAGCCAATGGTACATGTCTTAAGTGAAGATGTCACCAGGAGCGAGTCAGAGATTGAGATGGGGATCCACCCTTAGGGCAGTGTGGCACCCAGATCAACTTTGCTGCCCTAGGCTAGAGCCTGAAACCAGAGGTGGTACAGGGACTATTCAGGGGAAGTCCCTGGCAATAGTCCTCCAACCCAGACTCCTAGCTAAGATGAAGGTGCTATCTGACACAGACCACAGAATATGAACAGGCAGTAAAGAAATCTTTCTGTTAGAACAATAGCCTAGTGGCAGGAGGTGGTAGATAACTAATGCTTCTTCAACATGCTCATAATGGAGGACATTTTAAAATTCCACCTGGACAGAAGGTTGAAATGTAGGACATGTCCTGGAAAAGGAGGATGTCTCGTCGCCCTATGTGTATGGGGAGGGGGATGGAAATAGGATTAGTGTGACCCTCTGCAGGGGAACAGAAATGGGTCTAGGATATTGGAAAAATCAAGAAGATGCTTTCAAGAATTCTGCAAATGAAGCATGAAGGCAAAGGCCCGAGTTAGCAGTTACTTTCCTCTCCCACAGCATCTGGCATCTGTGGCTTTTTACCTTTTTGCCTTGGAAAATGGAAGCTCTCTTTAGTCATCATGGCTACCCCTCTATAGTCTTCAGGAGTCCTGATCTAGCAAGGACAGTCCCAATTAATCATCTGTTGTCCCACTACTTTTAAAATGTCCCATCTTCTCTCTCCTTCTTTCACAGCAGCTTCCAACTGCTGCAAACTTAGTTCAAACTGGAAAAAATAGTTTGGTATCTGTGTAAACTTGTCCTTGATATTAGGTTCAGGCTACAGCAATCTGCTCTAGCCTCTCCTAGCTTGTGTGTTCTTCCTTATTAATATCACTTTTCATCTTGACCACACTTCATTGTTGCTTAGTCACACATGTCTGCATTTTCATCTGTGAAATATCTGAGGATCTGCCTCTCCATAAAACCACTTTTAAAGTCATTAGGCTGGTTATTTATCACGATTTCTTATAGCTGTTCATGATGGAGTTTGTCGCATGACTTAAAAACCTGACTTATCCCTGCCATGTTGAAGTCTCTTTTGGGATAAAGTTGGGTATTATCACATGCAAAATGCTGCCAATGCTGCCGTCCAGCTGAATCCCAGCCAACTTCCAGATACCAAAATACATTGATGCTCAAGTCCTTTCACATACAATAGCATAGTGTCCCTCATATAAAATGGCAAAATCAAGGTTTGCTATTTGGAATTCATATATTTTTGGAATATTTTCAAGCCGTGAATGTTTAAATCTGTGGATATGGAGGACTGACTGCATATTAAAGATTGTGCATAATCTGATTTGTTCCCATACCGTGTTCTTTTCCCTTGCCTTAGGGCCAGAGGCTTTATTATGATTCGGATAGGCTTCCCTTAGGTTTGTCAGTCATTGGTGACCATATTTGTAGCACGTTATTTATTGCCTGTCCTTCACATTACATCTGCAGGCATGAACTGGCAGTGAATTTAGCAATCAGCATGGAACAGAATCCGTGCCTGCCTGCAGAGTCCCTTTCCCATCTATATGAACCATCACAGTATGTGCTCTATGGGGAGATTTTGGATGCCAGTCTTTCTCTCTCTCTCTCTCTCTCTCTCTCTCCTTTTTCTCTTCCCCTGAAGGCAAAAGATGTTCAGAACAACAACAGAAGGGAAGAAAGGTATGAAAAGATTAGTTTGATCAAAGGAATCTCATGTCACACCAGAAGATTGATTTCTCCATCCTCCCAAACTGCCATGCTTCTTTCCCCAGAGCTGCCCATGTGGATACTGCTGAGTTCATTTTCCCAGCTCATTCTATGCTCGGTGTGTCTGTCTTTTGATTAGGCCTTGGCTCCTTTTAATATCACTCATGTGGGTCTCTTGTCATGTCCCTTTTATTTACACTCTCCGGACCAGAAAGTGCAGTCTTTGACAGCCTCTGGAGATGATGTAGAGATCATAGGCTTGTATAGCCTGGATCATATCGGGTGGAGTGGATTGGGATGATTTCCAGTTTTACAACACATTGACTATTTCCAAGACTGCATTGGAAAAAGTAACAGAGAGATGAAAATTTTTGCAATATTTTGGGAATTAATTTTGTGCAGAAACATAACCTTTTTCTGGAAAAACTATGATTTTTGTTTCAAATGCAGGAACACTGTTTGGGGTGCAGGAACACTGTTTCCAGAAATTCAAAGGGATCCTATAGTATTTGTAACTGAGGGAAAGAAGTCAATAGCATAAGCTTTTGTAGACTAAGGCCCGGTACAAATGGTCAGGACATGCCATCCTGGCATTGATTCTAGGGTCCAGGAGCACATAGCAACTGCATGCTCCCAAACCCTAGCACATAACGGTGGCACCATCGTGATGGCCTCCCATCCACATGGGGGCTGCCGTGATGATGCATGCGCCGAACAGTGCCCAGATGTCACTGGCAGGAAGTGGTGTCATGGCGGCACCCTTTCCTGTTCAAAGCACTGCAAAAGTGAAGCTGCTCTAGGGAGCTTGCTTTTGGCAGTGCGTTGGTGCTGCAGTGTGCAGCTGCTGCAGCACCGACTCGGTGCTATGGGTGGCACACCAGGGGTTTGCTTGGTAGTGTTGGAGGAGAACCATGCAATTATATTTGTGTGTCTGCTATCAAGCCACCTTTCGTGCAATGGAGTAGCAGTTCAATTTTTATAATGCCAGCTCACTGTGGACAATATTGAGGGATATGAAATTGAGAGACCATGGAAGCACAGAGATACAGTTTTTAATCCAATAAATCCTGGAGAGAGCTAGCTGAGGATGCATATTAACAGATGATGTCAGTTTAAGGCATGACAATGATGGGGCAGAAGAAATAAGAGAGTGAACAAATGGAGTCTGTTTCAAAGCATGCCTTTGTTGCATTTCTTGATTCATGAATGCAATTTCTTACAGGTCTGTGTCTTATGCTGTCCACTATAACTGCCTTCCACATGATGCTGAATCAATGAGGAAGGTATCTGGGTCAGGAGTCAGAATTAGCATATAAATTAAGGAGGAGCACAGAATATGTGGTGCTATCAACAGCCAGAGAAAGGGGCTGGGGTTGCCAGATCTCAGGGCCTCCAGTTTTTGTAGCTCATCTCCAGGGCAGAGATGAGTGTACAAATCTTCCAGTTTTGGTATGCCCATCTCTGGGCAAGAGGAAATCATTTTGTGCAAACCTCTAGCCCAGTAGTAGAGCACAGCATGCTACATACACCTTTTCAAGGATTAATAGGTATGTTGCTGCAACTTGCAGAGTCTCCGGAGGAGTCTTCTTGTTTTCGTAGCTTCCCTTTTCTCTCAGTTGTGATGCCATTCTTTTTCATCCATCTCCTTTCTAGAAGCATGCAGACTAGATTAAATGCTCCTTATCTTGTCTCCCTAAGTAAGTGAAAAAGAATAATCCTCTCATTTCACCTTGATCTGAGGAAAGGGCCTTTGGCTAAGATTTTGGTCTTAATTTCCAATCAGAGAAGTGTTTTGTTTTTCTCTCTCTCCCCACGAATGACAACCTGTGAGCTATTGTAAATGGCATTTAATGCATCCCACCTAATGACATAAATAGGGACTGTACTTTCATCTCAGGTTTTGACCTGGAACAAATCCCTGAATACTAGGATACTGGACTTCTCTGAATGTTCACCTGTTTTCAAGGAGTGGGTAGGTTTTCCTCTCACTTATTAACCTCTGTGGCTAGGGCAGGGGAGGAAGTTGTCTAACATTTTCCCCTAAATATTCTGCTGCTTTGATACAATAAAATTAAATAGTATTCTTAGTTTTTGGCTTGTGGTAGTAATTGCAAATCCAGCTGAGAATGGAATCACTCAAATGCATTCATGCATTGAAAGAATGAGTAATGGACTCTTGTATCACTGCTACCTGTGCAGCTGGGGACCATGCAGATTATCATACGACGGAATTTGGGGATATAATCCAATGGCAATCTGAACACAATCATAGGGTTTGACGTTATTGCATATGAGTGTAAGTCACACAATTTTGGGCAAAAGAGAAGTCATTCCGAACACAATCATAGGTTTTACGTTATTTCGTATTAAAGCATCTCACACAATTTCAGGCAATGGGGGGGGGGCATTTTTGGGAAATGGGGAGTCATTCTGAACACACTCCGAACACAATTAAATTTCATGTAAATTTGCTAAACTAGCAAATTTACATGAATTTGAATTGGCTCGATTCGAAATTGGGATAAATTCCTCCCGTGTGATAAACTCCATTATGAAGAAGTCTTATAGAGGAACATATGTTCAAGTATAAGGCTTCTTGACACTCTGAACGGTTTAGCAGCTTGATTTTATCAGTCTTGCATGCCTTAGACTGCTAAGTAAGAGAGCCTTCTCAATAAAACTAAAAAAGAAGCAATTACAAAAATGAAATATCATTATTGAAAAAGAAAACAAACAAACACAAACAGCAACAACAACAGCCCAATGAATATGAACAATGAAAACCTGGCAGTTTAGTACTCATATAAATTCTATTGATTCCAGATGGGACGAAGAAAAGGATTTTGCTGATAGTGGGCCACTGTGAGCCATTTCCCTTTCCCATGTATGCCCAGTGGTCTGCAAAGTGCATTTCAACACACTAGAAATGGTACAATTATATTTACAGCCTCCATTTTTCTTTTCTATTCAGCCTTCCATGGCTGCTAAATTATTACAGTGAGTGTCCCATATCATGTTCTGTTTTCTCAGTAGTTTTGTTTTGACTTAAGACCTATCAGAATTCAGCATCTGAGAGTGGTAAAGTCACACAGAGAAAAAGGAACTTGTAATTTCTTGTCAATGATGACTCTCAAAGAACACTTCTTTCTCTCTCATCCAGGGTTGGCCAACCATGGTGGAGACCAATTTACACCCACCCACACACCCCTGCATGGCTGTGTTTTGGCCAAAATGCAGCCAAAACTACAATATGGAAGTGTCACAGAACTATTGGTTTGGAAAGGACCACTAGGGCCATCTAATCCAGCCCCCTGCCATGGAAGAATACACTACTGCAGCGCTCCTGAAACATCTGTTTAAAGACCTCCAAAGATGAAGAATTCACCATCCTCTGGAGGCAGTCTATTTCACTGTGGAAAATCTCTTTAAATAAACATGTTCTTCCTAAAGTTTAGGTGAAATTTCTTGTAAGTGGACTCTATTGGTTGAGTTCTAGCAGAGGCAGAAAAGAAGCTTGCCAATATCCTTCGTGAATTGTGGTGCCCAAAACTGAACATAGTATTCCAGGGGAATCTGACTAAAGCAGAATAAGCAGAACGGAATGGTACTACTTTCTTTCTCCAGTCTGGAGCCTATGCTTCTGTGGATGCAGCCTGGAATTGCATTGGCTTTTTTTGGTTGATGCGTCACACAAGAAGTCAGAATTCTGGTTTCTGGTTCTGGAATTTTGAATTGACTTTGGGGACAAAGTTTTTGAGTAGTTTACAGGGTTGGTTGGAGGTTATTAAAAGGCAAAAAGCTATAAAAGGCAACAATTAAGGGCATTTTTGCATGATTCAGAGTTTTTTTTCCCACCCCTTTAAAATATATTGGGGATTGGTAGCTTTGGAGGAGTCATGAGGTGTTTGGTGACCATAAAAATATCTTGCAGGGCACATTTTCTCCATCTCTTTCCTAACTCATCATAAGAAAAAATGTCACTGTCTGCTTTAGAAGAAGGCCAGCCCCTTGGAAAGCCTCTTTTTTTTGCTTTCCTTCACCCATCTTTCTATCCCTCTCTTTAGCGGCCAGCACAATCAAATGCTATATTTATATTTCTCAGGGTTCTTTTCATACAAATAATGAATCAGTTACAGCAATTTGCAACCTGCCTGTGCAATATGCTCCACAGCTTGAACTCCTCAAGTGTAACATGCATTTTTAATCTGTGAAAGCAAACAGTCTGCATATCAATACACCTTGCATAGGCAGGAAACCATTCAGATGTGATTTCTTTTCTTTGTTCTCTCTCTTCCCCTGCCACCTTCCCCCCACCCCACCCCACTCTTGAGCTGCTGGGTAATAAACAAGCCTTTTTGTTTATGAATAAATAAGAAAAAAGAACAAGGGGGAAAAAAAGGTAAGATCAGGTTGAATAGCTGATCCCCCCCACCCCCCACTCTGATTTTATCACCCTCCACAGTGCTTTGATAGCTCTCTGAGTAGCTGCACGGCAGGAGAACATGGCAAAGAGACTGAGCTTCAAAAGTACAAGCTTTTGCAATGCAATCATGTAAAAACAAAGAATTCCTTCCACATAAAGGTGTAATGTACAGACTAACTCCACTCCAACAACACACACCATCAGCAGATTCAGAAAAGCTTTTTTCCCCAATAAGCAGAGATGATCACACTACATAGTTTTGTTTTTTTTCCAGGACTGAGGAATCTCCCACAGTTACACCAGTATACTTAAATTTAAAAAAAATAAATAAATCACCCTTTACAAAAGCCCTCCCCCCATCTGTCAGCAACACCAAACATATTATTTTCCCAGATCTCTCCCCTCCTTATTTTCCTTCTGTACCAAGCTACAGATTCCAGGGAGAACAACCTTAATTACTGACAACACATACTTCACCCCCCCCCCCCATTTACTGGCAACCAGTCTGGCTGCTATGTTTTGCACCAGTTGGAGTTTCTGAACTTGGCACAAGGGTATCCCCATGTAGAGCGCATTGCAGAAGTCGAGTTGAGAGTTTCCCAGCACATGTACCACCGTTTCTAATTCCCCCAGCTCCCGGAAGGGTTGCAGCGGGTGTATCAGCCAAAGTTGATAACAAACACTTCTGGCCATTTTGTTGGTCCCCCCACCTCCACCCGGATGACCAGCCATGAGGGGCAAGGATCAAGAGAGCAAGTTGTCTTTTTCACACTACCAAGAAGCTTGTCTACCTCCATGTTACTCACAGAATCAAATTGATTCAGAATAACATCATTCCCAGAGTTTCTGGACACCTCTTCTATCACTTCTGCAACAATGCCAGCATCCAAGTTGGCTTTTATCTGAGTGATTTTATCCATTAAATAGTTGTTTAATACACCATAGCAAGCTATGGTAGATTCTAATAATGGGTTCTGGGTGGCAGGTGTCTGGGTTAAATCCCTTGCCACTCTGAACAGTTCTGTAGGATGGGACCTTGCAGACGCAATGTGTGCAGAGGAGAAGGATTTCTTCACTGCATGTATTGCCACTGCATAGGAATCGAGAAAATTCTTATGGCATGTCTTGTCAGATAATAGTCAAGTTTTCGACAGCAATGCTCTAGACATTGTCCATCCTGCTTCCTTATTCTAAGATCTTCTGTATACCAAGGTTTTTGGTTTGAAATGGGTCGGAAAGGATGCTTGGGAGTGATTGTGTATGGCCTTGGTAAGATCACTATTTCAGGTGTTAACCAAGGCTTTGACAGAACCACCGGTGTTACCAACCATTAAACTCTCTAGGGCTTTCTGGAACCTAACAGGTTCCATCAGCCTTTGGGGATGGACCATCCTAATGGGTCCTCCACTCCTGATGGGATTGTGGGTAGTTCAACCTTGACTAGGAAAGGATCTGTCCATGACAATGAGGAGATATTAACTACCTCTGCCTACAGATATGCCTGTTCCATACTAAAGATCACATCAAGGGTATGACCTGCATAATTTATAGGTCCAGAGATTAATTGGGACAGGCCCATGTTTGTCATGGAGGCCATGAACTCCCGAGCTGCACCATTAGATTTGAAGAACCAGTCTCGAAAGGGATGTTGACGTCAACCAGAACTAAAAGCCTGGGTGAATCCAATATCATTTCTGAGACCAGTTGTGTCAGCTTGGCTAGGGAGTCTGTTAGACAACGGGGTAGAAGGTATACCAACAGAATCCCCAGACTATTCCTAGCCTTCAGGTTTATGTAGATACACTCCATGTGGTCTGTTTTCCAGACAAGTATCCTGGCCATAGTAAAGTTATTTTTATGGACCTCACCCACTTCCCCTTACCTGCTCACGAACGGAATACCCCCAGCTGGTAGGACCTGAGCCCAAGTTACAGACCTGTCATCCCCCAGCCAGTTTTTAATAAAGCATGCCAGGTAGGCTTCTTCCTCCACCAGCAGTTCATATATAATGTGGGTTTGATTTTTAATCAACCTGGCATTGCACAGGAGCAGAGGAAGGTTCTGTGGTTGGGTTGGGTCACTCTCTAGTTCTTTTTGGATAACAGAACTGTACCTGTTATCATGAGGGGGTGGTAAAGAATGAAAAATCTACAGGCTAGGAACTCAAAAAAGACAAACTTCATATGATTAACAGTCTTCCTTACAGATGCAATTCTTTGGCATCCACTTTGTTATTGATACTATCTAGAGAAAAGCAACACACACCCAGGCTGGAGTCTCAGGGGAGACAAGCTTCTCAGAATTACATTTCAGTCTGTTGTAATTTACTATAGACTCTCTGAGGTATTGCTGGTAAAATTACTGACATTAAAAGAAGAGAATGGGAAACCAGCAAATCACTGGATCTATTTTAAGTACAGACATGGGCAGCTCTGGGTATTGTTCAGCCTATGCATTTTATCATCAATATCAAAAGTGATACTGATACCATGCACAGTATCACAAAATGAACATAGGTCTAGAACCTACTCTTTCCATTGTACAATTTTAATTTGTATCTTTTCTTTTCCAAACGATTTTTAGTGGATGTCTCCCTGTGTTGTGAGTAAAATGAATAATGATGATGATGATGATATTTATTTATTTATTTGTCTTTCCTGCCTCCCCCATTGGATCGAGGTGGGATTCCAACAATATAAAATGCAGTTATTTACAATCACATCTAAAACTTTCTTAAAATCATTATCTTAGACTATTATACAAACAATTCTAAAACAATACAGTTTCAAACTAAGCCTAGTCAGTTGCTATCGTTTTCTTCAACGTTGACTGAGTTCAGAATCAATCTTCGATAATTTGTTAGATTGGGTGGTAGGCCCGCCGGAAGAGATCCGTCTTCAGTGCCTTTTAAAAGGCATCTAAGGTGTTAATAAGATGGATCTCTTCTGGCAAGTTGTTCCAAAGTTTTGGGGCCACAGCCGAGAATGCCCTGTGGGAATGAAGTTGTTAGCATCAGAAGCATGTAATTTTCCAGCTGATGTTGGACTGAAACTCCCCTCATCCCTCCCTCACCACTAACTATACTGGCTAGGGTTGCTGAGAGTTGCAGTTAACAACGCCTGGCACTTATGGGAAGATGAAGAGTGGATCCTTTTTTGCAAGAAACACATGTTAGAGTGTGAGAAGAAACATTTCAAGTCAGTTTTAGGGATTCACTTTCTCATGGCTTCGATTTTGACAAGTGGTATTTAAGCTACAGTACTTTAAAAAATAACATTTTTAAAAGGGCAAAATGGAGGAGGTGCTATAATGGGAAAATGGTATGGGGAAAATTTTCACCTCTTCTCATGACCCAAGGTCCTGATCCAAATGGACTTTATAGCACCAGGGAACTAAAGCACAATTGCAGGATAATTGTGCCTTTGGAAAGGGC
This sequence comes from Urosaurus nigricauda, assembly GCA_034509955.1. NCBI lineage: Eukaryota > Metazoa > Chordata > Lepidosauria > Squamata > Phrynosomatidae > Urosaurus > Urosaurus nigricauda. The sequence continues at coordinate 9,633,237 of JAOEGL010000009.1, read as the reverse complement.
TTACCACATTACACTGTTGTTTTGTTCTCAAATTTTTACATTATTGCTAATAGGCCATAGTTCAGATTAGAAAGATGGATATTTTTGGAAATGGTATGGCGAGGAATTGGTGATTAATGGATTTAAAGCTTGTTTTAAGGATAACTTACCCAATTCACCTTCCCATGACTGAAATATGTAATGAAATTTGGCTGCACCTCAGTAATCGTTTTTGTAAATATTCTGCAAACTATTTTGTGGTGAATAGACCCTTGTGTCCTGTTGAGAACAAGGGACGAGTGTGCAGCCTCAAGTAACACACTCATATGTTACAAATAAGATTCTAGTTTATATTAGGGCAAATTGTTTACAAATGTGCAAAAATATTTATCTTAGGAGAAATATCCATGAAACTGCATGCCCATTTTCACTTTTTATTAGGAAATTGAAATTTTTGCAGAAACGTGCAGTTGGGGAAAACAGAGAAACAAAAAGTCTTAGTATAGGAAAAGGACAAAATTGTTCTTATGATTTGAACCCATGAAGACAGTATTAAACGTAAAGGTAGTCTAGTCATAACCAACAGCAGGGGGCAGTTGTCATCTCTGTTACTAAGCCAAAGAACCGGTGTTTTCCGAGGACTGCCCAAGTGGTCATATGGCCAGCATAACTGAACTGAATGCTGTTACCTTCCCACTAAAGTGGTACCTATTTATCTACTTGCATTTACTTGCTTTCAAACTGCTCGGTTGGAAGAAGCTGAGATTAGAGATTCAAGCTCACCCAATCATGCAGCACTTGGGCCTTGAACTGCCAACATACCAATCTTCCAATCATCAGAATTGGCATCTTATACTAATGGAAATGCTAATAGGCAATTGGGAATTATTTTACTTTTTCTGGAGTAATTCATTCATTCAAGATAATGTCAGGGATCGTCACCTGGCTATTTTAATCTAATTCTACTAATTCTACCATTTTTCTTATAAGTATATTGGGTGGGTATGCATTTTTAATTCAAATTCTTCCTGAATGTGATCTTTCTTTCTTTCTTTCTTTCTTTCTTTCTTCTTTCTTTCTTTCTTTCTCTCTTTCTTTCTCCATATATATATATATATATATATATAGTCATTCTTTAAAGAATGGTTAAGGCAGTAGGTATAAATATAGCTATAAATCAATAAACGTATAAATAATGAGATTCCATGTCATCCTTCCAATTCATATTAGAAGCTCTTTGGGCTCAGTCCTTTCTCTGGTTCTCTCTAGAGTAAATTCAGAGAAATCAATGAGACACAACTTAGCTGTGAATAACAAGTCCCACTGGATAAGCAAGTAGTTTATATAAGATAAGGAAAATGCTTAAAACTTCATCATTATCTATCACCATTGTTGTTTAGACATAGGCCTTTCAGGTCAAACCAGAAATAATAAGATTCTTCTTCATGGAGTCCTGGGTACTGGCCTCTGCCAGCTAAGAGGGCAATGAAGCACATAGTACCTTGTAATAAAGTCACAAATATTGTAAATTATGTCCTCATACATGCATTGGGCCAAGAGGGTTACACTTCATTAAATGTAAGAATCATAGCTCATACTAAATCACTCCATAGCCCTGACATTATCGCAAGACTTAAAATGTATGCATTTAGATCATGAGGAGATGCATGCTTCTTCTGCCTTACCTCCTGTCAACCTTCACCTTTTCCCTCACTTTGAGAAATGATGGCTTGCGGGAAAGCTGGATAGCTGAACTGCCTTGAGGAACCTATTTGGATGACCCCATCGCATGGAATGTCAGGTCTGAAAAATGATGAATTAATACTGAACATTAGGAATGGAGATTTTAATTCATTGCCATTAATGTTAATAATTGAAATTGATTAAGTTTGCTGAATTACATTCATTAATAGCAAAGTCATGCCCTCCAACATTTCACAAATGGAAAGCGGGACACATGTGGCTAAGCAACATCAAGTGTGGTCAAGATGGCAAAAATTATATTAATGAGGAAGAACAGATAATCCAGGAGAGGTTGCAGCTGTTTGCTTTTGCCTGATTTTACCGGGAAGGGATAGATTCTTCCCACTCTTCTTCCCTCATACTGACTTAATTAAATGCAGACTACTTTTTTCCACTTTGAACTCAGTTTGCAGCAATTGAAATAATCTGACGATAAAGGGAGAAAGCAAGAGGAGAGAGAAAAAGTGAAATTTCAAAAGCAGCCAAAATGTAGGGTGACAGAGTATTAACTAAGGCGGTCCCTGCCAAATCAGGGCAATATGGCTAGCTTTTGCAACAAGCCATTGGATTTGAAGGGAATATGTGCAATCTACTGAAGAAGGGGCAGGGTAGAAAGGAGAACTGCAGATGAGCAGAAGCCAAAAGGATAGCCAAGATGGTTCAGTGTCTTGAGCATTGGACTCCAACTTGAGAACAGGGTTTGAATACTTGCTCAGCACACTCCGTGGCCTTGGGGGCAAGTTGCACTCTCTCAGGCTCAGATGGCAGCAAAGGCAAGCCCCCTCTGAACAAAACTTGCCAGGAAAATCCTGTGGCAGGTTCATTTTAGGGCTTCCATAAATCGAAAAGGATTTGAAGGCCCACAATAACAACAAAAGCCAAGAGAGAAGACAAAGGTAAGGGTTTAAGCAGTTAATTATCACTTAGTTATTACCCAATAATGTGAATAGTAAGCACATTCTGAAAAGCAGAAAAGGGTTCCTTACACCTCATCCCCCAGAATAATATACTACATGAGCTAGAATGAAATAAAAATTAGAGGAGGATAACTAAAAATAGTCACAATTCTCTTCTATTAAAATATAGGGATAACTGCAGTGTTAATCATGCACTCATGAAATTTGGCCATATTGGGGGTAAGTCTAATAAGTTATTTATTTAATAGAATCATAGAATCATAGGAGTTCATCACATGGGAGGAATTTCTTTCAATTGAGAATGGAGCCAATTCGCAATTACGTGAATTCGCTAGTTTAGCAAATTTACATGAAATCTGATTGCGTTTGGAATGTGTTCAGAATGACTTCCAATTGCCCGAAAATGACCCCCCATTGCCCGAAATTGTGTGAGATATTCTAATATGCAATTATGTGAAATCCCATGATTGTGTTCGGAATGACTTCCCGTTGCCCAAAATTGCGTGAGGTACACTCATTCGTAATAACGTGAAACCCCATGATTGCATTCAGATTGCCATTGCATTATACCTCCAAATTCCATCATATGATAAACTCCACAGAGTTTTTTGGCTGCACATCAGTATTCAGGTAAAAAACTGTTATTGATGACTGTCTACTATCACATATTGTATTGGTCCAAAGTAAGCATTTTCTCCCAAGAGAATTGTTCTTGCCAAAAAGAAGTATAACAAACTACATGTTGATTACCCAAGAAGCCACAAGTACTTCTGATAATGACTGATTTAAGAGCATTAAAATCTACAATATTTACTGATGAGAACGAGAATCTCACTTGTTGGTTCTGAATGGTTGTAAATGCAGCAGATGTGACAGCCAGATTTGTAAAGCTCTGAGATCTTGCTGTTCAAAATAACAAACTTGATTTTTTAGAAAAGAGAGAGAATAATATAAACAGACTTTTAAGATTAGAAAACAGGAGGTAAACAGGCTCATAAACATAGGGTTTTAAAAATGCAGACTTCAAGATGAAAGAGTTTGTATGTGAGAGAGGGAAATAGAGAGAGAGAGAGATGATAGGAGGAAGAAAGAAAGAGATTGACTTGATTTTTGTGTCCTTTGTAATGAGGAACACATTTATCATTCCTTTCTTTTTGGGTCTTTGTATTGATCAGTTCCATATGCCATGGCAAATACTGATAAATTGTCAGTTACTTTTCTCTTTGTTTACGTCCACCCCCCCCCCCCGCCCAAATAAATAAATAAATAAAGCATGCCTCTAGATTTTCAATACCATTCACAACAATCCCAAGAAAACCAATATCAGGCACTTTTATTATATGACTGTATACATGGTGCACAGTGGAGATGGATGAACGTGTCAGTGTTGGTTTCTCTCATATTCTTCTTCTTTCAGGTTTAAATTTTATTTCCCTCAGATTTAGAGATTTTTGTTTAAAAGTTTGCATAAACATTTGTATGTTTGAATTCTCAACTTTTTATTATTAATCTACCCCTTTTAGCTTATTTTTCTTTATTATAAGCTCCTTTTAAAAAGAAAATTAAATAACTAAATTACAATAATTTGAGGATGGGATGAAAACTGAAGACTACTTGCATTCAACTTCATGTATTGGGTCAAAAATTGCAAAAATATGTGTTGTGTTCCTAGTCCAGGGACAGAACCAGCAGGTGCAATGATCCAACCACCAATCTTTCTATATTTACTCTACACATATCTTACTTTATGTGTACATGTGTACATTTGCAATGTGCATTGTATGCATAGTACTGTTGACACCATCACCTGATACTGGTCTTCTATTTTAAATTATTCCTTTCCTTAGTTATCATAATTCATACAGATGGCTGATGATGGGATATCATATAATCATAGAGTTGGCAGAGACCACAAGGGCCATCCAGGCCATCCCCCTGCCATGCAAGAACATAGAATCAAAGCACCCCCAACAGATGGCCATCCAGCCTCTGTTTAAAGACCTCCAAAGAAGGAGACTCCATGACACTTCAAGAGAGTGTGTTCCACTGATTCCTTAGTGCTCTTGGCCCTTATCTGATTCCTTATTGCTTTTGACCCCAGTAAAGATATTCTCTGCTGACAAGGTTGTCAAGTCATGTCCGACCATAGGAGCCGGTGTTCATCTCTGTTACCAAGCTGAACAGCCAGCGTTGTCACAGACTACACTGTGATCATGTGGCCAGCATGGTTCCATAGAATGCTGTTTACCTTCCCACCAGTGTGGTACCTTTTTATCTCCTTGCATTTTCATGATTTCAAACTTCTAGGCTGGTAGAAGCTGGGACTAGTGATGGGAGCTTACCCCATCATGCGGCACTCGGGCCTTGAAATGCCAGCCTGACGATCTTGCAATCAACAGAGTCAGTGTCTCAATCACTTGAGCCACCGCATACCCTTCTTGAACCCAGTATTATGGGATTATAATAATCATGTTAGGGATTTATGTATGCCTAAACACTGGTGCTACACAATGACTCCTGTCCCATTGTCCCAAAATCTTCATTTACCAGGAAGCAGCTGCTGTGATCTGTAGGGATCTGTTCCCATGTCAATTAGGAAACAGCTGGCTGATGGTCCCACCCCTCCATGAGCACTCTCTGTGCAATAGGCAGTAGCACAACCTTTGTTGTAACCCTACCCCTTGTGCAGGAGATTGCTCACATCTGGGGGGTAGCAGCCAGCTGCTTCCCAATTGACAGAGAACTGACCCCCATCAATTGCAGTGCCTGCTTCTCAGTAAGTGGCAATTGAGGGACTTTCACAGTCCCTATAAAGGTAAAAGTTTCCCCTTTGACATGATTGTCTAGTCATGTCCAACTGTAAGGGGTGGTGCTTATTTTCATTACTAAGCTGAAGAACCAGTGTTGTCAAAGACAAGTCTGTGATCATGTGGCCATTATGACTGCACAGAACGCTGTTACCTTTCCACCAAAGTGGTACCTATTTACTTATTTAAGTCAGCATCTTAACCACTGGGCCACCATATCCCATACAGTTCCCACGTAGATCCTAAAGTATTATGAATATTAAAAAGTCAGTAGAGCATAACTTTAGATTATCCATTTGCAACTGTCCAGCAGTATTTTGGTGATTAGGTTTTTGAATATCTGAATATAGCAGCTTTAACAGCTTCCTTTTGTGTTCTTAACTGTATTCTTTTAAACCATAAGCTGCTTTGAGTTCCAATTTTTGGGGGAAAGTATGATATAAATATAATAATAATTACTTCTACTACAGCTACTATTATTACTCCACCGTCTTCTACTTCTACCTCTTCTTTTTCTTCCTCATTCTCCACTACTACCTTCTCCTCCTCTCTTCCTTCTCCTTGCCTTGCTTCGTAATGGCACATGAAATGCTTAGGCTCTTGCCGCACTTAAAAATTAAGTTAAAGATGCCTCTAGGCTTAGCTGTGTAAGATGCTTTAAATATTTATAGACAAAACTTGGAAAGTTCACAGAGAAAGACCTTGGAGAGAGGATGGACACCAACTAAATACTCCAGTTATGCATTACAGGTGCAATTTTCTTTGGCTGATTTTGGCTTTCCTTTAAAAAGACAGGCCCCTTTCTTTCTGTATTCCAGGTGAGTAAAACATGCAGCCATTTAGAAATGGATAAAATGAGGTGACATAAATCTAGGATGAAGAGGGATTGTTTTTCCAATTTGTGTTTCAATTTGAATATTTATTTCCTTTGACAAATTCTCTCAGAATCGCTTTGCAACCATGAAAGCCTCAGTGGGATTTGACTGGGAATCATTTGCTTAATTTGTATCATGAGCAATATCTCCCTCTCCACCACCACCACCACGGCATGCAGTCTTTCTATTTGTGAGTTAACATTTTGGATGCATGACTTTGGCATTTGCAATTCAATATTTCAGTAACGACTTGCCTAGTAACATGTACAACATGCCTGTGATGTCCCAGTTATTTAAATATTGAAAAAAATGAATTATGAATTGTGCATGACAAATTCACAGAGTGATAAAATGAATTTTTCTCTGCAAGGCTTGATTGCAAACATTTAAATTTAAAGAGAACTTTGAAGCTGAATTGCTTCTTTCAAATTGGTAAAAGAAACAAACATATTTATTTTAAAGCACTTTTAAAGGCAAACCTATTACGGGATTTCCTGGCAAGATTTATTGGGATGTGTGTGTGCTGCCATTAATTTCCGGGCACAATACAAGGTGTTGGTTTTGACCTTTAAAGCCCTACACGGCTTGGGTCCATCTTATCTTAGGGACCGTCTCTCCCCATATGATCCCCCTCGCACACTTTGGTTCTCTGGGAGGAACCTACTACAGCCCATGAAAACTAGGCTGGCGCAGACCTCCCAGAGGGCCTTTTCTGCCATTGTTCCCAGGCTGTGGAACGGCCTGCCGGATGAGATGCATCTTATTACGACCTTGGACGGTTTCAAGAAAGCTGCCAAGATGCAGCTCTTCTGGCAGGCCTTTCCGGATAGTGGTTAACTTTTCCCGATTCCTAAATGTTTATCCAGCCTCTCCCTGCTATACATCTGATACTCCCCCGAGGCTGCCCAAAAATTCTCATTGGAGATATTGCATTGTTTTAAGGTTTTATTGATATTGTTTTTAATTCTGTGTTAATTTAATCTTATTTTAAGGGGTGGGAGGCGGGACTGAGTTGTAATATTTTAACTGTACCTGTTTTTAAAATGTTGTACCCTGCCCTGATTGTTCATTCAGAGGGGTGGGTTATAAATAAATATTTATTATTATTATTATTATTATTATTATTTCTTGTTTTCCTCTGGGGCTGAGAGAGTGTGACTTGCTCAAAGTCATCCAGTAAATTTCCATGGCTGAGGGAGAATCTCAAGCCTGGTCTCCAGATTTTGTGGTCTGCTGTGATTCTGTGGTCAACTTCTGGCAGATGTTGACCACAAAGCTGTGGGTTTTTGTGTATGTTCTTTCCACATTCATGGGGGTCTTGTGCCCCTAACCCCAGTGAGTGTGGAGAGCTCATTGTAGATGGATCTGAAAACCGCCTCTGAAACAGAACAAGAAAATTCTGAATTCCACAGTTAAGCCCACGTTGTGTTACACTCACTTGCCATGTACTTGTATTGTTATGTTGGCCAGCTTCAATTCCCTAAATTTATTGACTATTGTTAGAATCCTGTGTCACCATCTACATTATGTACCTTTATTTATACTTAGCTATGTAGTAGAGGTGCTAAGAAGCCCTGTTAGTGAATTGAGCATGTGAGTAACATCTTCAAGAGTGCTCCATGGTCATTGCTGCTCAACACGCGTTGAGACTGATGCAATGTACATCACATTATGCATCAGTCTCATTGTATAATAGTTGCTTTCCAGGCTCTGCCACATGGGCCTGATCTAGACTGGCAAAAAGGGGTGTGTTCATGCCTGCATGGAAGTGTGGCCTTTAGATGACCCACACTGAAAGTTTGGCACGAACGCACTTCTTTTGCATTTTAGTGGGGGGAAAGCAGCTTTAAAAAAGAGCTGCTTTCCCCCACTTCTTTTTTAAAAAAGGTGTAACTACGCAGCTGCATTTAAATGCTGAGGTGCAACTGCACAGTTTTTTAAAGCTCCCAAACCTTAGCTCCAGCCCTAACCTGAACCCTAGACATGCTCAGTAGGGACTCTGGGATGCTGTAACTGTTATGCAACTGCACATAAAATGTCAATTCATTCATAAAATAAAGAAATTGATTCATAAAATAAAGAGATTCATTCATGGTGCACCGATGCAACTGCGCACTTAAAAAAGGGAAGTGAAACCACAATGGTAATTTGACAGATCTTCATAACTGCACAGTTCATGTGTGATGTAACTGTGCAACTGCGCAGTTCGGAGCTGGCAATACAATTGCCTGTATGATGTACCAGTGCAACTGCGCAGTTCGCAGCCGGCAACAACAACAAAAAAATTAAATGTTCAGTGCGGCCAAAAGCCCCATTCATTGCCACCCATGCAGCTGCTCCGCCTGTGTTTCTAGCATCCTGACAGCTTCCAATGTAGTTGCTGAACAACAGAAAAGACTTCAGATAAGTCGTCCCCACACCACCTCAGTGTAGCTGCCCTATACCTTTTAAATACACCCCTGGGACCTGCAGTGTAGCTGCTAAGTATTTGGGAAAAGGCAACTTCATGTCACCCTCTCCTGGCAGTCTGGAAATCCCCAAAAAGAACTATTCTAAGCCATACAAAGCTGAGTACATTTGCTAATAGGTGATATGATGGGGCTGGGTTGAGGTTTGGTCCATGACTGACTGAGTCCACTGGCTTCAATGGACTCATTCTAAGCAGGAAGGTATATATAACCAATCCACTGTAAATAATAACAAGAATGTGTCAGTTTAATGTAAGCAAATAATCTCACCCATCACTATCTGGCCATAAGCTTGTTCATAAGGAGGCAGACTCTTCCCTCCCCTCCTTGAGCATGTATAGAAGCAGAATGCACTCTTTGCCTCTTTTTTACACACCCATCTTAAGAAAGAAAATATTCCAAGAGAAAAGAAAACCAAAGCAAAACAACCCAGGCTGCATTTTTACACAGTGCTGAAAATTATAGCTCAGCTAATAAAATGAGGGTGTCTTACACAGTGCTCTGATATTGTATAAATCATGAATAATACATCAGGTATAAATGAGAAACTACGATGGAATCAAACCTATATGGAAATAAATAAAACATACCATCAGAGCAGCAATCATGTTAGCTGTGTTGATAAAATGTGTGTTTGTGTTTGCAGGGGGAGACTGGGGGAGGAAAGGATGGCAACAGGCAGAGTTTCTAATAATAATAATAATAATAATAATAATAATAATAATAATGTGGCATGGCAAGAGGAGTGGTAATTAACGTATAAAGATGCAGTTCTCCAAAAAATAAATATATGTACTCTAATAAGGATGGGATGGTGGATGGAAAAAGAGAAATGAATTGTCAGGAGGTGGAGAGGAGGGAGAGATAGAGAAGTTGTTTCCAGGTCTAGGTCAGCATCTGAGGGGCTGAAGAGGAAACGTTGCTTGGACAGCATGCTGGGTAGACCATCTCCCCCTTCATGCACTTATTGCAGTGGGGCTATTTCCCATATAGTTGAAATCTTTCGGAACAATCCTAGGCATGCTTAGTCAGGAGTCTGCTCACTTGTTTGCCTGAAGAGGTTGCATCTGCACTAGGAAGTGTTTATGATGTAAGAGACAACAGCAACAAAGGGGCTTGCACCTAACGTGACTAGGAGAAAAAGAGAAAAAAGGGGGACTTAGGTGTTTTTGAAAACTAACACAATCTGTATGGATGATATCCAAAGTATTTATCTGCTATCCAGAGTAGCCGCAGTGTCACTAACATCACAAAACAATGTGTGGAATAAGAGAATTTGGTGATTTCCTGGTACTTTGATTATTCCACACATTGTTTTGTGATGTTAGTGACTGTAGCCACTGATGAAGGCTTTATGTTGAATGCATTCGGATGGTGACTATACTGGAGTGGAATCACAGAACATTCTGCCTGAAAACTGTATTGGAATGCAACCACAGAACAGTCAAGTCTCTGGATACAGGTTTGGTTCTTCAAGGACTTTTATAATTACAGATACTGATGATCATTTCTTAAAGATCACAGGACCTTAGTCCTTATTTTATATATTCAACGTTTCTTTTATGGGGATGTTGTAATTTTTATGCTACTTGATCTTGTTTTATGATGTAAGAGATCCAGTGTGGTATAGTGGTTTGAATGGTGGTCCGGGGCCCTTGAAGATCATGGTTGAAATCCACACTTGGCCATGGAAACCCACTGGGTGACCTTGGGAAAGTCATTCATTAAGTATTAATCACAGTTGCATAGAGGAGACTATTAAAAAACAACCAACCAAACAAACAGGAAGTCTAACAAATAAGAAAAAGGGATATAATACCCTGAGATTCCTCTCCCTGGGGATGAGGGTCCAAATCCTTAGATTAGGAGCCTTGGTGGTGCAGTGGTAAAATGCCTGTACTGCACCCACTCACTCACAAACAACAAGGTTGTGAGTTCAGTCCCAGCCAGGAGCTCATGGTCAACTCAGCTTTGCATCCTTCTAAAGTTATTAACATGAGTACCCAGCTTGTTGGGGGCAATTATCTTAGAGTTTATCACACGGGAGGAATTTCTCCCAATTTTGAATTGAGCCAATTCAAATTCATGTAAATTTGCTAGTTTAGCGAATTTACGTGAAATCTAATTGCGTTCGGAATGCATTCAGAATGACTTCCCATTTCCCGAAAATGCCCCCCCCCATTGCCCAAAATTGCATGAGATACTCTTATACACATTAATGTAAAACCTATGATTGCTTTCGGAATGACTTCCCTTTTGCCCGAAATTGCATGAGACACATTCATACACAATTATGTGAAACCCTATGATTGTGTTTGGATTGCCATTGCATTATACCCCCAAATTCCATCGTATGATAAACTCCTCAGTGTGGTATGAAGAGGTATATAAATGAAGCTGCTATTGCTAGCTGCTTAGATTTGAGAATCCTATATATCATTTTAAGTAAGGAAAAGCTATTAAGGGTGGTAGGACTTTATAGAAGGGTATAGCCTCTATCTGGCATTCATTGGGAGTACCTACCTGGACCTGTCTGGCCAGAGGTATGTGTGTGAGACAGAAATGAGTCTTTCAGCACCTGGGAAGAGAAAAGCTAAGGACTATTTGACTATTAGTGAGAAGTAGAGTATCCAGGCAGCTTTAATATAATTAATCTTGCTCATCTTGAGGATAAATTACTTCGCTGTAGTCCTAGTTTACTTATATGCTTTTGAATCTTGATTCATTATTCCAGGCTGTTCATGCAAGAGTCTTTTAATGGAAAGTGATTTGGTTTATTCTTCTATTTATGTTTTAAATACTTTAAAACTGTTTGAAATTAGTGCTGTTTTTAATATAATCCCTTATTAATTTTTTATTATAATTACGTTTTAGCTGTATTTTGTTTCCATTTGTACTGTGAGCTGCCTTCGGTCTTCCACTGGGAGAAACATGGGATATTAGATAGACAGGTAGATAGATAGACAGATCTGTGTGCCTTGAAGTTGCCTGTTGACTTATGGTGACCCTATGAATTTCATAGGATTTCCTTATGCAAGGAATACTGACAGCTGGTTTTTGCCATTGTTTTCTGCTGAAATATAGCCTACGGTATTTGACATTCACTGGTGATCTCCCATCCAAGTACTAATCAAGGTTGAACCTGCATAACTTTCAAGATCAAATGGGATCTGATACCTTTAGGGTACTCTAGACAGATAGACTGATAGATAAATAAGTCTGTCGGAGTTAGTAGAACATGATCTCACACAGATGTGTACAGGACTGCTGATTTTATGGCATTAGCTCTGTGAAATTCTTTGGGGAAGGGTTTAACATACATGCAGATCAGTTGGAACTCCCCACAACTTTACTCACTGAAAACCCTGCTGCTGTAGATAAGTCAGGCAGAGAGTAAATGTGGTGTAGTGGTTTAGGACTCTGGAGACTAGGGTTTGAATCCCTGTTCACCCATGGAAACCCATTGGAAGACTTCAAGCAAGCCACATGCAGCATCAGAGGAAGGCAATGGCAACCCCACTCTTAACAGATCTTGCCAAGGAAGAGACTGTTTTTAAAGTATGGGCTTAATACAGTGCTGAACTACTTTTAATTGATTTTTAAGATGAATGTTTTAAATTGTATTTAAAGATGGTGATTGTTTAATTACATGCTGATTATAATCTTTTGTATGTTTTTTTAATCTATATCGTATCTTCTTTTCATATGTATCTGTACTGTATCTTGTATCTTCCTTTCATTTGCAAGATTTCTTGAGTCCCAGTTCTGAGAGACAAGACCGGTTATAAGTAACAGAGAAAGATTAATAATAATAATAATAATAATAATAATAATAATTTAAATCAATGGAATATAATTGTTGAGTAATGGGTCTAATTCTAGGTGAGACTGTACTCATAATTGCCTTTCTTGTTGTTAATGTGTGCCTTCAACTCATTTCTGACTTATGGCGACCATAAGGTGAACCTATCATGGGGTTTTCCTGACAAAATGTGTTCAGAGGGGTTTTGCCAGTGCCTTTTTCTGAGGCTGAGAGCATGTGACTTGCCCCAAGCCATCCATGGGTTTCCAAGAATGAGCGGTGATTTGAACCTTGGTCTCTGGAGTCTAAGTCCAATTTGCAAACCACTATACCATGCTGCCTCTTCCAAATGTATTTTGACCAGAAGAAGAAGAAGAAGAAGAAGAAGAAGAAGAAGAAGAAGAAGAATTTGGAAGAGCCAGTCAAAGAGAACAAGGGTCTTTCTGCAACAGAGAAGTTCATTTGCCTACGTGACTAACTGCAATGTTAAAGTAAGTAGTTCATTCAAGACATGACCCTGAGCCAAAGGTCCAGAGTCTCACACAGCAGAATCAGTGGAAGGGTCCCCCATTTCAACAGCAGTATTAGTAGAATCTTTATTGCTAAAAGCCATAAAACATCACAGTCCAAGATAATTAAAATAATTACCGTAAGATAAATAAAATACCAAAAAATGAATAGATAGGATATGCCAACCATGCTAAAATCACATCATCATCATCATCATCATCATCATCATCATCAATAAATATCTGTTCAAAGGGAGAGCTCTAACAGACGAGAAGGGGAATACAGTTAAGAAATCTTTGTTTTGGTGGGCTATCCCCATAGGCCCAAAGGCCTGTGTTGTCCTCGACCTTGTGTCCTTGTCCTGTCTGGATGACACAGGCCAAGATCCCAGGGCCAGGCATTTTAAACTGTCCCTCCATTTATCTATGTAACAGACACAGAAGCTAAAAGATGGATTGCCCCATGTTAGATGAGCTGCCACCAGTTCTAGCTTCCACACTGCACAGTTATAGGATTTTGTTGTGTGCTTTCAAGTAATTTCAAACGTATGGTGAACCTAAGGTGAACTTATATCAGGGTTTTCTTGGCAAGATTTGTTCTGATGAGATTTGCCATTGCCTTCCTCTGATGCTGGGAGAGCATGACTTGCACAAGGCCACACAAGGAATGTCCATGGCCTGAGTGGGAATTTGAACTCTTGTCTTTCAGATTCCTAATCCAACATTCAAACCACTACAAAATAATAATAATAATAATAATAATAATAATAATAATAATAATAATATTTTATTTGTATTTCTTGCCTCTCCCTATGGATTGAGGCGGGATTCCAACAATTACAAGCAATACAGTTAGTCATAAAATCACAATGTATTAGATTATAGTTAAAATCAATTAAGATTAACTTCTTAAATATTCTATACAAGCTGGCTTTCCCTGTACCACTAATTGACTATGGAATTGTGGGATTTGTAGTTTAGTGGGACACTAAAAGAATTCTAAATCTCTAATGAAACTACACGGCTCAATATTCCGCAATGACAGCTATGATGACATCAAAGTGCTATAATTGTATAGAGTGAAAGAGACCTAATTAATCCAGTTTTCCCCCTTGAGTTTTTCTCTGAAAATGCCAGGAGAAATCATCTGTTTTAGCTCAGCTTCCATGTGCGGAGGGAGGGTGAGATTTTCCTGTTCCCCCAGTTTTTAATTTACTGTCATTAGTCCTGGTTTGAAAATCTTTGTTAAAAGCATCACAAAGATGTATCAAATTATGTACATTTTGTTTGGGAGTGGGGGAAGGATTTCATGATTTCTCCCCCTTAAAACTAACAAGTTCCTTTCATCTTCTTCCCTCTTGGCTTCCTGGCGCTGACTAGAAACCCATCCAGAAAGGCTGCATTTTGTGTCTTTCAACTGTGCAAAGCAAAGATAAACCGAGCTCAGCAGAATGAAACTGCAAAGCAACCATTGTACATATTTAATGGAACTCCAAAGAAAACATTCAAGGACAAAGGCTCCATTGCTAACAGCCCTCTTTAATGAGCCTCCAGTTTCCGAATGGTCCTCTTGCCCCCAAGATTACTCCTATCATTTTATGTAAATTGGTTGCATCTCTCTCTTTTTCAAGGTTCAGAGTAATCTATGCATATCTTTATATTACTTTTCAGAGCCATTAGCCAAGATGAGTTCATATTTTTATTCCCTTTGCATGCTGAATGTGTTTTATTTCTTTGAGGTGGCAGCTTTTATGATTAAAGTCAGCAAAACTAGATGCATCCCATTACCTAGATTTCTTCCCTCTTTCCCTCACCCCCACCCCTAGTGATTTATTAACAAAAATCAAAGTTTGGATTTTTAATAGACCATGCTTTTCATTTATCCTGTCGTTGCCACCATTTTTGCCCTCCAAATGGAAAGTGTTGACTTGATTGAAATAGCTTTGAATGCAAATATCAAAGAAAGCTGGCTTGGTTTTCAAGGTATGTCATGCCAATTTATACCTTCAGTAATTTCATATATATATATATATATATTTAAAAAGGGATAATGAAAGTTAAAAATAAATGTTAAGGGGAATAATATGCAAAGGACAGAACAAAGGATAGGGTAGAAAATGAGAATCTTTATCCAGTTTGCAATGGCCCTGAATTCCCCAAATAGTGTATGAACAACAGAATGAACACACGGATGGGTGAAGAAGGACAACTGGTCCTGACTTCTTAACCTGTATATTCACCCAGAGCTCCAAACGGGTATACTTGCAAGACTGAGAGCTGTACAAATCCACTTTCAAAATACCTGACCATGGTCAGAGTCCATATGTCCACTCATTGCTAGTAGTTGAGGCAAAGGATGTATTTATGATAACCTCCTCTTGGTTTGCTTTTCCACTCCCTCTCTCTTCCTGCAATTCTCTAAACTGTGGCTATTTTCACACCCTTCTCTTTTCGCCATTAGATCATCTATATGATTACTGACATGTATGGTAAGTAAAGCTAACTTTGTGGAAATTACAAAGACTAAGGAGGAAAGTAAATGGAGGAAATATTCCTGTTGGTGGCTCTATATGTTGGTATAGTTCTTTTTGTTGTTGTTGTTTTAGGTTTTTAAACACACAATGTCACAGAACATTCAGGAACAATTGCCAACGCAGAGAGCAACATTTTATTCCTGTTGTTGCTGTTGTGTGCCTTCGAGTCATTTCTGACTTCTGGTGACCCTAAGACAAGCCTGTCATGGAATTTTCTTGGCAGGATTTGCTCAGAAGTTTGCCATTGCCTTCCTCTTATGGTGAGAGAATGTGGCTTGCCCATGTCCACCCAGAGGGTTTCATGGCTGTGATTATGGTCTCCAGAATCACAATCCAACACTTTATTCCTATCAAGAAGCTTTTTTTATTATTATTCCAGGATACATCACAATCTTTGAAACGGATGTATGGCTGTCTATTTTTGATTAAAGGGCATGGATAGGAGGAGGAGCACAGGGCTTTTATGCTGGAAGAGTAAGATTTTTGTGAAATACTGTACTTTTCATAAAGAAGGCATGCCTGTCCAAGTCTATTTTTTTTCTATTTGTTGCTTCCTTTTAATCGTTGTCCCCTGCCTCAATCCATAGGGAGAGGGGGGTGGTTAAAAAAAAGTTGTTGTTGTTGTTGTTGTTGTTGTGCTCTTCCTCCTCTTCCTGATATATCCAAATATAATAGCCTATTTAGTTTTTGCTTCTAGGCAGAATTCAGTCTTGATTTGCTCTTGGACCCATTTATTTGTCATTTTAACAGTTGATGGTATACATAGAATTCTTCTGTAGTACCACATCCCAAATTCACTGATTTTCTTCCTGTCAGCTTTCTTGAATGTCCAGCATTCACAGCCATAGATAGAAATTGCAAATACTCTTCTCTTTGCCATCAAGTTGACTTCAATTTTCCATCCGACTTGCTGTGATTGTTTAACTGATAAACGAGACTGATGATGGGCAGTGGTATCCGACGTATGTCAGATTAAGGAGTATCTGTTTTTAATGATTTCATGATTCTAATTGGCTTTTGTAACTGTACTTGGACTCTGTAGATTTTACTTGTTGGAACTTGTTGTCGATCCATGGGGAGAGGTGGGAAATATAAATAAATTTATTATTATTATTATTATTATTATTATTATTAATTTATAGTGTCCCTATGAATGAGAGACCTCCAAGTCAGCCTGTCATCAACTACCGTGCTCAGGTCTTGTAGATGCAGGGCTGTGACATCCTTGATTGCTTCTATCCATATCAAAGGCATATCTTGATATTCATGTTCCTTCCTCCAATTTCATGGTTCCTTGCTCTAATTCTAATCCTACTTTACTTATGATATGTTCAAATGATAAAATTCAGCCTACACAATCAAACTCTTTGCTATAGTCCAATTTTGTGGGCAGGGGGTAGGCAGTTCAGCAAAGGGATGCCAAGGTCTCCAGGAGGGACAGTGTGGTCCCTGCCTTCCACCATTACCTACTGCTGGCTTATGTGCTATTGTTTCTACTCTACACAACAACCAAGATCATGTTGGCCACAGTAATTGTGCCAGCATAAGTAGGAGTACTGAAAAACAGTGGTGGATTGGCAGGGGTAAAATGGTCATAGGCACTGTGGCAACAGGAGAGGGATAGTCATCTCTGTTAGGAGACACCTGCCCTGTCAGCTCCTGAGCCACTTGGAAAGCCAGCAGGGCAGTTTTCTTTAGTGACAGAAACAGTGTTTTCTTTTGTCATGTCACACACATATTAATCCAAAAAGTGCCTTATTCTGGCCTAAAAGGATGTTGCAAGTCACCAAGAGAATTCTGGCCCTGATCTTCAAAGTGAGCACATCCCAAAAGATCTCACTGCACCCATCTTCTCTGCCACTGCATCAAATCTGGGTCTTACACATCTCCAGGGCTCCAACTATTTGTGCTTGGAAATTACTAAAACACCAAGACTCCAAGATCTCAAGACATTATTTACTTTTAATTCGCTATCATAAACAACCTTCTCTCCTTACATGAATGTATGTTCCAGATCAGAGAGCCACTTATTCTCTGCTTCACTCCTAGTGAGTCTATCAGATCTAAATCCTTTTGTCATTGTATGCCACGGGTAATAACGTTTTCCCATGCTAGACTCAGTAAAAAACTTTATGATATTATTGACTTCAGCATAGCTCAGAGCCAGTCCTCAGCATTATTGATTTAATGACTTCTGTTCTTCTCCAACATTACCTCTCCATTTATTGGAATTTCCAGGACTACAAGCTTTTTATTACATCACTGCTAGCTTATTTCTGTGGACACTCTGCTATAAATTTTCCACTGACCATTCCACTGCTGAACAAGCAGGTAATAAATATGAAAAAATTCATGGAAAATATCAGTGCCCAGGCTACTCAAATTCTTTCGGCCTCTGTAAATTCTCCCTTTAACATATGGTAGATATTTTAATAAAATCTGAAAGAAATGGAATTGTATTTCAATGCTAGATCTGTGATTAATTGTCAACTTTGGGTTTCAAGGTATGTATCATCGGAGATTTCTGAATATAAAGTCAGTGAGGATTCCCCCACCCTTTTTTCCCCTCCTTTAGTATAAATAGAGCTTGCAATGATGGCTGGCACCCAATATTGAAATTACAGATCCGTAACCTAGAGTTATGGATCTGTAACTGTTTTGTATTTGATAAGATCAGGTAGTCTTCCTGTAAAACTACATAAATGTAACCCTCCATCACCTTAATAGCCAGCAACTGGACTGGGCAAGGAAGATCTTTTTAGTTGCTGCTTTGGGGCATAAAGATGATGACATTTACAATCCCTTCTAGTCAGTGAGGGCTTGTGACAGGACTCATGCTTCTGATTGACTGCAGCTTTGATTACTGGCAGGAGAGGGTTGGGGTAGAATCAGGTCAGGAAACATTACTTAGCTACACATATGTAAATAAGGGGGTGTACAGACTGGCACTTTATGCTGGCCTGTACTCAGACTAGGGCTAGATAAGGTCTGAGCATTTATACGCTCAGAAACCCCAGTCCGCTACCCATGCACCATCTTAGCACAGGCCCTGTTGCGGCACAAATAGGAGCTTTTCTTCAGTATGTAGTCCAAGTGAATTCTGGAGAATTCATAATAATGTTGTTGTTTTTTGTTGACTGCCTTTGAGTTGATTTCAACTCATGATGATCCTGTGAATGAGACATCTTCAAGACGCTCTTTCCTCAACCTCTTTGTTCAGGTCCTTCATGCTCAGGCTCAGAGTCTTCCTCTCTTTTTACTGCCTTTCAAGTTTCTTGGGATTATTGTCTTTTCTAATTATTCATGCTTTCTTATGATGTGACCCAAGTACAACAACCTCAATTTAGTCACCGTGACTTCCAGAAAGAGGCTTGATCTGTTCTAGGACCCATTTGTTTGCTTTTTTGGCTGTCCACAGTATTCTCAGCACTCTTCTCTTTCTCATCTGAAAAGAGTTTCTTTTCTTTCTGCCTGCTTTCTTCACTATTCAGCTCTCACATCCGTACATGTTGATGGGGAATACAATGGCTTGCATGATTCTATCGTTAGTGCTCAGCTTGATATCTTTGTGTTTTAAGATCTTGTCTAGTTCTTTCATAGCTGCCCTTCCCATTCCCATTGTTCTTCTGATTTATTGACTGTGGTCTCTGTTCTGATCAGTGTTTGATCCAAAGTATGAGAAATCTTTGACTATTTCAATTTCCTCATCATCTAGGATAAATTTATGTACATCATCTGTGGTCCAAGGAGGTTGGAATTCTCCTTGCACCCTAAGTGGCAGCTGAACAAACCTCCTTTACTGAATCCAGCTTGTTACTTTTTATTTAATGTTACTCATTATTATTTAAAAAATATTGCACAAAGCATTGTAGAGCACTGGCTCCCTGATTTGGGTTGAAGACCTCTTGGGTGATCTGCATCTGGATTTCTTCAGATCCTGTTCATTTGGACCTGGTCTATTTTGAGCCAGATCACCCATCCTTCCCCATTGACATGCATTGGAAAACCCAAAAGGTTATGATTTCCCTAATTTTTCATACACCCACATAACATTTGGAGACTCAGCAGACTGTGCTCATTTGCTGCCTGTTGTAAAGCCACATTAGACACTTACTTTACTTTTTATTTCAAAATAATGCTTTTGTAGGAAGACCTGAATTAATTTGACTAATGTTTGCCAAGTTCATCCACTGTAATCTGCACAGTAGCCTTTAAATTGTCCAGTCTTCTTTAAAAATAATAATAAAGATATGGCTATCTATTGCATTTCAGAGATATGAAACTGGATATTCAAAGCAAAATTCTGAGTTAGACCAACTCTGCAGCAGGATCCAAATCAAAGCTTTCCTTCAGTATGTAGTCCAAGTGAATTCTGGAGAAACCTGACCCTGTGTTGGTGAAGAGCTGTTGTGCATTGAGAGCTGCTAGCCACCTTTGTTAGCAAAAGCTTGTGTTTTTCCATTCGGAAGTGAGTATCCCAGCTAGAATTCAATAGCAGAGATTAGACACAGAGAGTCCAGAACTCCTGGGTGGATGTTTTCCACTTCTTTTAGTGAGTCATATGCTTCCCAAGGTGTTTGGAGCATGGTGTCCTACCAGCGTTATAATTACCGCTCTAAACTGGCTAGGAATAGACTGCTTTTTTGGTGAATAAAACACAGCCCAGTTCTTTACAACAATCAAAGGACTATATGGTACCTGGAATGTGTCCCATCCAGTCACATCCTGGCAATGTGATAATGAATGTTTGGAACATAATGGATGCTTTGCTACAACTGGTTTTGTTCTTCTCGTATCCTATTAGGCCCACACAGCGAGAGAATGGCCTGATGGGATTATAATTGGCCATAAACACAATGCACACTTCTATGGAATGCATTTTTTCTCTTTGACACCGAGGGCCATGATAATCCATCTACCACAGTTTTCTGTCACTTTTGCTAACGTTAAGATAAATTAGTTATGTGTTTGTATCTGTGAGGAGCTGGAGAGAGGGAATTATTCCACAGCGCTTGTTGTGTGTGTATGTGTGTTGAAGAAGCTAAATTGAATATAAAAGAGACGCTATTGACCAGTGCTGTACATTCTGCAAATCTGAGTTTTCAAAAGCCACAGAATACCAAATGAAGAAAGATGGGAAGATACATAGGAGATACCGTTCCTTCAGGCGTTAGAGATTTTTCTGAAATTTGCAAGAGAACAAATTCCCATGGGAGAGGATGCCTATTTCTGGCCTATGAGACTGCCACATATTTTTACCTATAATTCTGTTGTTAAATTTATTTTTAATTGTTTGCCAGTCTGTGCTCTTTTTTAAAAAAAAATCCCTGTCAGAATATACATTTAATAGGCATTTCAAAATACATCTTGAAATGTATATTTTTTCCCCTAGATTTTGGATCAATCCTAAAGGCAGGAAGATAATGCTCTAATCTTGACAGCAGGTTTGATAGTGTTATCCTTAACTCTTAGGGTGTCTTAAAGTGTTTTTTAAGAGAGGCTAATTTACCCCCTTCATGCTTTTTATATCTGATTGTCATAAAAGAGCCCTCCCTTCATGACAACTCCATCTGGACGCCTAGGAGGGAGTGAAAGGACTCTAGGAGAGGCCTAGCAATACCATCAGGCCTGACCTCAAGTGGAAGAGCCCTCCCTTCATGACAACACCATCTGGTCGCCTAGGAGGGAGTGAAAGGAGAGGCCAAACTCTATCGGGCCTGTCCTAGATTAAGAAGCCGAGCCCTCCCTCCAGTCCATCTGCCTTGGTCCTGGCCTCAGAGGGAGAGAAGAACTGCTGGACCTGATCCCCTTCCCCACCACTTTTCCCTTCTCCTTTTGTGTCGTGTCTTCTTAGATTGTAAGCCTGAGGGCAGGGAACCGTCTAATTAAAAATAATATTATTTGTAAGCCACTCTGATAGCCTTTAGGGCTGAAGGGCAGCGTATAAATAAATAGATAAATAAATAAAGATGATGACTACCAGACAGTCTCCTGAATTCCAAGTGAAACCATACAATTTGCTTGGCAGGGCTGGGGCTGGTCCTAGGGTGAAACTGCAGAAGCCCAAGAATGGACAACTGGCTAATCCCATACTTTCTTTTAATAGCTATTTTTTGTTGTTCTCATGCTAAAACAAAGGATGTGTCCAGAACTGATAAGCCAGTTAGTTTTAACTCAGATTGCCACCTACCTGTCATCGAATACTTAAAGCAGGAGTGGACAACTCTGGAAAGAAAGAGGATGGTCTTAGGCCCCCAAGAGACCTTGAAATGCTGTGCCCCCGCAATAAAATCAATTTTCTTTCCCTAGCAAATAGTCCCAAATGCCCTCTAAGGCACATGAGGGCATTTTCAGCATGTTTGTGGAGCTTCCTTGGCTTCTTGGGGGGGGGGGGGGGCAAAATACATTTTAAAAATTATTTTACCCCTCGAAATGTGGAACCTCCAAATGTGGTGAGACTGTTTGCCTCTTTACTAGAGGTCATTCTGGAAATAAAGATGACCCCTGGGAGGTGCCACAAAAATGCCGTCTCCATTTGATTCCTTTTCTGGATCACGACAAATATGCTTCCCTGATTCACTCACAAGTTTTGTTGTTCTCAAAAAGAGAACAAAAGCAGGTGCCAGTAAAAACTTGTGAGGAACTTGTGTTGAATTCTTCCCAGGCTAGATAACATTCCTGAGAAGGGTCTATTGCCAGTTACTATCTATCTCAATGCAATTTTTTTGCAGGGCATCCAAACAAGACCTTTCAATTATGGCTGCATGAACAGGCCTATATTTGAAATGCATAGTAGTTAAAACATTCTGTTGAGGAAAGATCTTTCAATCATTGTTTTTCTTTCTTTTCCATTTTCACCAGACTTATGTGTGTATTTATGTGTGGATGTGTACACAGCAGTGGTTAGAAGTGATGCTCTCTGACTGATTTCTGCCAGCAACCATTCCATTAAAAAGGCAGCAAATAGATATCAGACTGAATATTGTGCTAAGGAAATTCAGAAACGCAGCTTCTGCCAGATCAGAAATGTAAAAGGATCTGAAATGAATGAACATGAAATGCCTTTTTCCTCCATGCTGACAAACATGTCAAGTGCTGAAATGAAAGAGCAGATACATGGACATCCATTTAAAAGCTTATGCCAAAATCATCAGTTCTTCCCTGATATGATCTATTTCCAGGCCTCCTTTACCAGAACAAAAATTTAATTGGAAATTAGATTCCTGTCGTAACCGCCTCGGGAAGGTTTTAAATGTTTTGTCTCTGACTTCTGGATCAATTTGAGCATCTGAGAACAGCAGTGATGATACAACCAATCTATTAAACATAACAGGGGGGCTCAGTTTGCACTGAATTTTACTTCATAATCATATCTGGAATCACTTGCATAAAAATGAAAATGTGACCCCTGTCATTTCAGTTAACGATGCACTGAACACTTCATTCCTGCTCCCCCATCCATTCTCATTTAATTTGAGAGAAAATGGAAATTTGATAAGGGAAAAAGGAGGAAGAAAATGTTGATTCCTGTGTGAGTGAGTGTGACTAGATATGAGCTTTTTTTTGGTCTGCAGCCTCTCTGATATCTTGCACTTCAGCTTAAACCAAAGAACACATAATGATATACTTCCTCAGATGGCCAAGTGTTGTTGTTGTTGTTGTTGTTGTTGTTATCCCATTGTTTTCTGAGTTCAGAACTAAGGGTGGCTTACAGCAAGTTAAGAAAAAACAAACCAATTTTCCATGGATTTCAATTAATTCATTTTTGAATGTCTATCCCCCCTCCTCCCCCATGTGCACACAGCCACAGGCACATATTGTGTCAGGAAAATATGCATCTGCATTGAGTGAAACAGTTTAAATGCTACATAAATAGGAGGAATAAAGGAGGAGGTGGAAAAAGGAATGTAGCAGCATAGAGTCATAGAGTTGGAAGAGACCTCAAGGGCCATCCAGTCCAACCCCCTGGTTTTGCGTGAGCATTCATGGATAAAATCCACTTCTTTGGATGCTTGCAATGCTAATCTTGATATGATAATTATGCATTCAGCCCCTAGCCTGAACATAGGCCTTCCTATAGACCCCAGATCCTGCAACCAGAAGTGGTGATTCTGACCACCCTCCTTCACCCAAATGGTGTCAAAGGGTGCTCATTGGATTCTCCCTCCTACCACCCTTAGCCAGTCTCCTTCCACAAAGAAACTCTAGAAAGGGGGAGAAAATTGCTACCCAGCCTAGATGTGACTAGCTGAAGCCAGCACTACTGTTAGGATGATGGCCACTGAAGTCCTAAAAGGAGGTTCAGGGGAAAGCTCTGGTTTATAAAGCCTCCTTGCTTCACTTGATGCTTTTGCATCATCACACAGTGTTACCTGACACTTTCCCACTCTAACTGGTGGGACCATAAAGGCATCCTCAAGTCTGAAGCATAGGCATGATAACAATACATTGTATGTTCTACTATGGGGTAAGGCCAGGAGATGTGGGAGAGAATCTGTTAGAACTAGAGCATGTGTTTCTATAAAAGAATATCGTGGAACTAAAGCACGTATTTTGATAAAAGAAAAATAAATCGCTGATGATTGAAATGGTTCTTCCTCAAGCCCCTTCAAATGAAATAAATAAATAAAAGAAGACAGTAAGGTTCTTTGCTGGTGCCCTTTGCTAGGTTTGTTTTCCTCCAGCACTTCTTTGCTTTCACTTTCTTCATGGCACTGGCACCTGCTTACTGACCCCAGACGAGACCTGTGCTCACTTCTCCCCTCCAGCAAGTCGTGTGTTTGCCACAAAATGAGATGCTGTCTTTTTCAGGGACACACACACAATATATATATAACTCCCCCTTCCATTTTCCCCCTCCTCTTTTTTTCCCCTCTATAGATTTTGACAGAGCTTGTCATGAATCCTTTTCCTCCTCTGTTAAGTTCAGCTCCAGTTTGCAAAGAAAAACACAAGGGGGTGGGAGAAGGAGTCAGTGATTTGGAATAAAACTAATGTCACAAATCCATGAGAAAATGCAAATGACTTGGGTACTCTTTGTTCTTGTAAAAGCTAAGGCTCATCTAGTTTCAGATAAGGCAAAGGAGACATCAGGATAAACACACAGTCTTGGAAGTGTCTCATTCATAGTGTTGCCATAAGTTAAAGCCAACTGGACAGCAAATAATAACAATAAATAACACTCACTTATGCAAATCAGAACATATCCTTTAGATTTCCACACTCTCCAAATCTCATCATATAGTTTTGGTCAAAAAAAAAAAAATCAACCATGAGTATATTTGTAAAAACTCCACACAAAAATAAAAAATTACACAGAAAAATAGATATGACCTAGCCTGTTCTCAGATTATTTTTGTCTTATTTCACAGGCCTCTTACTTATAGTGGTGGCTGGGCATTGTACACCATCTTTTCCCTTTCAGGTGGACACATTCATATTTGCCCAGTCTCTTCCCTTTTTCCTGGAAAAGCAACCAGACCCTTGTTTCAAAGAGATGTGCTCAAGTGTTCCACAGGGTTTTGTCCTGGGCCTGTTGTTGTTTTCTCTTTACACACTTGTTTATTATTTGTACACTTGGATATTCTTGTTTATTCTGATACCCTTCTCTATGCTGATAATACTCAGATGTACCTTTCCACTCCAGAACTTTCTTCTGATATTGAACATTGTATTGCATCATGTCTCTGCTTTTTCAACACAGGGGCTTCATTGTCACCTGAAACTTAAAATGGCAAAGGTGGAATTGCTTCTCTTGTCTTCAAAACCTTCTTCCCAATATGCAGTCTCCATTAATATTATTAATATTCCCTTCTATGAATAAAGCATGTAGCCTTGTTTTTATTTTTTGATTCATCTTTGTCTTTTGTTCCTCATGTTGAGGTTGTAGCTAAATCATTTTTTTTCCTTTATAATATTGTCAGAATCAAACCTTTTCTATCTGGTTCTTTTGTAAAAACTCATGCTTTTGTAATTTGTCATCTTAATTATTGTAATCTTCTTTTGGCTGGTCTTCCATTAACTTATCTTAATCTCTTGGTTTCTATTTAACATTCTGCTTCTACTATTATCCTTTTTGGCCCATCATTTTGATCATGTCGCTTCACTTTCTATGCCCTTTTATTTGTTACCTGTCTCTTTTAGGATCCACTAGAAACTTCTCATTTTAGGATTTAAACTTCTATAAGGGGTGCATTTACAGTGGTCTCCTTAATGCATAATGCTTCAGAGTTGTCCAGGGTTGCACAATGCTGAATAAATATATCCAGATTGGATGCCAGGAAACACCACATTGTTTCTGCTCACTACTGCCACTGCTGCTGTAGCTGCACTAGCCAAGCAGTTATTTGCATGAGCCTGGCCATTGCTGTCACTTCTGCTGAGGTCAGAACATATCATAGGATTTTCTGAGGCTGAGAGTATGTGACTTGCCCAAGGTCACCCAAGGGGTTTCCATGGCTGAGCGAGGAATCAAACCCTGATCTCCAGAGTTATAGTTTGAAACTCAAAATACTACACCATGCTGGCTCTCACATAAACCATATACATCTTTGAAAACATGAACAACTAAAATAAGTACAATTGAAAAAAAAAAATATGCACAAATATACCAATGGGAAGGAATGTGTCCATCAGGTATAAAGCAGAGATAAATGTGCACTTTAGGAAAAATGTATTTAAAATGTGTGCTTCAGGAAGTATTTAAAAAAAATCTCACAATTTCATATGAAACAACTATGGGAACAAAACACAGGAAGGATTCACAGAAACACAATGGAACTGAGAATGAGAGATTTTATGTGCTTTTTCAAAAAGTGCACAGGCTGATGTTGAAACTGAAAAGAATAAACTTATAGCTGAATACATATGAAACAGGATGGATATACCTCTCTGTGCCTGTTAGAAATGGGAGATGTTTGCTTGTTTAAGAATAAAATGTTTTCTACTTACCACCAAGACCCTCTGGATCCCACCTGCCATATTGTGCCTGGTAGGAAGGACCTCAGTACAAAAATATCTTGTGTAAATAAAAGGACAGCACACGCCATCACCCTGAACAAGCCTGATATTACATGATTTTGGAACATAAGAAAGACTGCAAAAATATCAGAGACTACCAGGACTCTTTAGGTGGTGCAAGGAAACTGCCAGTCAGAATTGAAAATGCCAAACTAGATATGATCTGATGCAGCACGAGGCAGCTTCCTACATTCCTATGGTCCTCATCTCTTTCCTTGTTCATGGAAGAGCAACCAAAGCTTTATTTAAAGGAGATGATTCAAGTCATACAACTACCTTTAAATTCCAGGACCATTACTGTCCTTTGAGAGATGTCTGGAAGACCTCAACTGACTGGTAGCCTATTCAGATATTCTATAACTGTGTGGAAACAACATGAAAGGAAGGAAGTGATTATGAACTCAGCCATCAACCCACCCACTTTCACCAGTAAGAAAGGGAACTTCTGAAGCATGAGGTTTATGTCCTCGTGTATCTCAGCACACAATTTAGAAACCTGGGGCCTACATGAATAGAAACAGTTCCTTCCCACAGATGAGGACAATGAGAGAGGAGAATAGAGTTACTTTGCAGAATCTTTCACTTCCTCCTTGCATCTTCCTTTTGCACAGAAGCAGAATGCCTAAATGGGGTTGGGGTGAGCGAGAGATCAATGCGGAAGGAAAGGTGCACAAAGGAGGTGTAACAGCAATATTCCAGCATAGCCCTCTATGCATAGTTGTGTTAAGAGCCCCACTGCCAGCTGGTTTCATTGTCATGTATGAGTGATGAATATGTTCATTAATCTATTTGCGGATCAGTTTCCAGGAGCAATTTTCAGCTTGTGGCTTCCTTGTAAACTGCTTACCCCGGCTATTTGCAGTGCATGATGCCTCATCGAAGGCACATGGATAAGTGTTTGGCTAGCTGAAACTTTAATGACTACATAATTGCAAACAGCCAACAATGAATAATGGATAGGAAGCACTCTTGTTTGTATAAGAGCCTCCTGCTTCTGATAGTGGGATGAGAATGGATATTATCACAACCCCCTCATATGTCAGGGGGGCCAGGTGGAGTTTCAGTTGCTGTTGGAAGAGCACTTTGCTTCTCTCACCCATGACTCTAATAGTACAATCATCTGAGGGATCTCTACTCTGAATTAAGCCTCGCAGAGTTCAATGTGGCTTACTCTGACGACTGCAGCCATAATGCATAATGGTAGATGCAGGAATTTTGTAGGGTTGAGAAAGTCTTCCCCACGGCTTATTACTTAGCCATGGCTGGTATTCTATATTGCAGTTATGGATTCACAATCTATATTTACTGCTCTGGTAACTGCTCTGTAATGAATATTGTGGCAATATTGCCATGCTCTTAACAGCCAGCTACCTCAATGAGCAAAGAAGTTCTGTTCAACTCCTAATCAGGGCTCAAGGAGGGGAAGGTGAATGAAGTTGCAATGAGGAATTACAATGGAAGTCTTGCTTCCAATTGCTAAAGCCTTACATGCTGGTTGGAGGAGGCTGGAAACATCTTCCTCCTTGCACCCCAATGAACAACTGAGCAAACCTCCTTTGCTCAATGTATCTGCTGGCTGTCAAGATGTGCTTGGAGGATTGTGCCAGGAGATATTACTTACCGGTAGTTACAACATTTGCCATTTAGTTGCAAATAAGTGCCTTTTTAAACATTCTACACTCATAGTGATTCATCTTTTTTCACTGAAGGTGTTTCTACACTGCCCCCTTTCCCTCTGTTAACATAATTTTTTTCCCACTCATTTATTTCTGATGACCTAGATGTTATTCCTGGAAAAAAATTTGCATTCACAATTTTCCTCAGGTGTTACTGCACTGGCGATAATGAAGGTAATAATTGTTACATTAGTGTCCATTACAGAAGTAAGGAAAGACTGATGGGTTGCCACCACAGAAAGTTATTTTTGTGACATCTGGCTAAGCTGTCACAAGTAAAAAGAGAAATTAGTATTTGGTATCACTTTTGTCATGAATAATAAGGAGTTTCCAAAAGCTAGAGATACGGACAGCTCCGGAAGAGAGATTTATGTTTGTAGGAATTAGTCTGGTTTCTGTAACACCAACGAGTACATCCTGTCAAATTGAATGAACCACAGAAAAAACATTACCAAGTCCACTGACTGCCTTAAGATAGGGTTGTTGTTGTTATGTACTTCAAGTCACTTCTGATTTAGCAAGGCTTAGTTGTTTGCATGTTGTATGACAAGTCTGGAGACAAAAAATAACGTTGGCTTATAATTTACAGTGCCTACATAGTTACAATTGCATAAATTAAGTAACTTCTCCTTGTACAACCACACCACATACTTACTTAATGCATGTGATGGAGAGCTGTTCCGTTGGCAATTGGGACACAGGAGAATTGGGACACAGGAGTCTCTCTTCCACCTCTATAATCTTCCCGGCTCCTAGAACTTCCCGGATAACTCCCAGACCTTCTGCATTTTGATGTCATTTCAGGCTGCTAAGAAGGTTTTAATATGTTTGTCTTATTTTATTTTATATTAAGTTGTTTTAATCTTTGTTAGTTTAATTCTATCTTAAGAGGTGGGAGGATGGGGATGGGATTGTTGAACTATTTTAACTATAACTGATTTTTTAACCTTGTTGTACCCCGCCCCAATTGTTCAGACAGAGGGGAGGGTAAGAAATAATAATAATAATAATAATAATAATAATAATAATACTTTTCCTCCTCCACCCTGAGCATGATCTTTGTCACAGCCTCACTTGATGATGATGATGATGATGATAATAATAATAATAATAATAATAATAATAGATTTATTTATAGCCTGCACCATCACTAGGAATCTGGACAGATTACAAAAGTAAAAAATACATTTAGAAATAAAGTAAAAGTAGCTTGCTGGTGAGAGGAAGGTGAAAATGTCAGTCTCCAGCACACCAGTCACTAGATAAAGAGACTTCCATCTCGGTGCAGCTGCTGCTTGGTAAAGTAGGTTTGGGAGAGTATTTGCAATGGCAACACTGCCACAAACATGACTACTTGGCATCAGTGAATACAGAGCAGCCATAGGTCTGCAAGGGCAATACAGACTTTCAGCCATAGTTTATATACATAATATAGATTATATGATAAATCTGCCTTCTCAACCCTCATCCAGATAAATGGGATATTCTAGTCCCTTAGAATCACATTTTGCTGCAGGATTCATATAGGACTACACCTTCAAGTTAGGCATTTTACAACATCGTCATCCGAAAAGTCCTAAACCATGTCTCAAAATATATAGGGTTTTCTTTAAATAAGCAAAAACAGCTGAGATAAAAATTGTCAAAACAAACCTATTGCCCTTGCATTGGCTATATTTTCTGCAGATAAGGAGAGCTGACAGCTACTCAAAACAAATGTTCCTCCACACGTGGACATATATTTTTTGGTTCTCAAGTTTGGAGTATTGTGAAATACCATTCAGTCTGCACCAACAAATATACCTGCAGACACTGGACATTTTTATACCTCACAATACATTCTTCATATTAAGGCTTTTAAAACAATGGTTTGAGTGTTGGGCTAGGAATCGAGGAGACCAGGCGTGAAATCCCCACTCAGCCATGGACATCCACTGGTTGATCTTTGGCAAGTTACACTTTTTCACCTAAGAGGA
Source organism: Urosaurus nigricauda (assembly GCA_034509955.1). Lineage (NCBI taxonomy): Eukaryota > Metazoa > Chordata > Lepidosauria > Squamata > Phrynosomatidae > Urosaurus > Urosaurus nigricauda. The sequence continues at coordinate 9,602,932 of JAOEGL010000009.1, read as the reverse complement.
AGGCAACAGCAAACATCTCTTAACCAATCTTGCCAAGATAAGCAAATGATAGGTTTGACTTAAGGCCATTTTGTTATTTGTTTTGTGCCTTCCAATCATTTCCAACCTATGGTGACCTTAAGGAGAATGTATGATGGGGTTTTCTGGGTAATACTTGTTCAGAGGAGATTTGCCACTGCCTTCCTCTGAGGCTGAGAGCATGTGACTTGTCTTAAGTCACCCAGTGGGTTTCATGGCTGGGCTGGGAATTGAACCCTGGTCTCCAGAGTCCTAGTCCAATGATTAAACCACTATACCATGTTGGCTCTCCAACACTATTTATAGTTGTATAATCTATATTTATTATGTACTTATTTATCACAGAAGTGGGCAACTGCATTAGCGCCCCTAAGAGAACTGTCTGTCACACCTCCCACTCCTTTAAAAAAATCACACATACACCCCCAGATGTACCTGAACATCTTCAAGGGGACACGGGGACATTCCCACTATGGACCTCATCAGACGTTGGAAATTGGAAGTATAATCTAATAGCAATGCGAACGCAATCATGGGGTTTCACGTTATTGCGAATTAAAGTATCTCACGCAATTCACAATAAAGAGAAATCCCTCCCGTCTGATAAGGTCCTATATATTTGGGCCTTCCTGGTTTCACAGGCCATGTTGATTAGGCTGCAAACATTGAGGTCTGGAAAGATAAATATGGCATTAATAAAATATAAAGTATAACATATAAAATACAAAATATAAAGTAGAAAGCTCTGTGTCAAGCTTAGCAGCAATGGGATAAAAAACTGTAAAAAAACCCTTAGGTTGTATCCACACCAGAATTCCATAGCCTTGAGCCAGGGTGGTTAAAGTGGTGCCAAACCGGGTTATTCCACCAGTGTGGATGCAGCCTTAGAATAGCAAGTATTTTGACCTGGTTTTAGTTAGAAAGAAAACATTATATAGTTCTGGAAATACCATGGTACGAAAAAGAATTTACAGAAAGAAAGAAAAAAAATCAAGATTAAAATTTGACATAAAAACATTTACAATTCGGATTTGAGAGACTCTATTTGGGTGAGTATTATAGAAATAGTGCAATATTATAACAGGAATAATAATCTAATAATTGATATTACTATAATAATAAAAAATATTATATTTGAGAGACAGACTCTTGGTGGTGCTTTTTACACAAATGAATATTGTCCATATGAATTCTGGCAGGTGTCATTCACACAAACCCATTTCGAGTGGCACATATTTTATATTATTGTTATTGTTATTGTTATTATGGCTTTATATCCCACCTTTCTCCCACAACCTGATTTGTATATAACCATGATCAAATGAGTTATAAGTCCTTGAAAAGATGGTTCCTTGTTAATTAGTTACTGCTTTAAAGAAATGCAAGCAGTGACATTAAAAGTGTAAAGCAACCGAAAACCAGGGTCTGCTGCCCCTTTTCGTGTTCTCTCACCTGTCAATATAATCAGCCAAGCAAAAACATCTTCCCGCTGTGTCGGAATACATGTAGAATGAAAGACAACACATAGGTAAGACTCGCAGTACCTTTCAGCAGGCCAATTACTGCGTTGAACTTCACTGCACAAGCCCTTCTTCAAATGAAATACATTTGTCGTTCTGCTTGAGAAAGAGCAGTGCAGGGCTCAAAAGGTTGCATTTGCTGTTGCGAGCAGATGGCCATCAAATTAAAGACAGCATCTTTGGCTGTCCTTTCTCCTTTTTTTTTTTTTTTTTGAAAAAGAGGTGTACCTTCTCATTTGGCTTTGTGCAGAGGGCTTTTATCGGAAGTATCACCCATTATCTCCATAGTGTTGGTTTATCTGTACTTTGCTGCTTGTAGTAGTGTTAAGTACTCCAGCCTGAAAGCACATACAAAGTTTACAAAAGCAGGCTGAAGCATGCACTCCAATATTTCTCTGATTAAAATTGTGACACATATAACCAAGGAACATCAGAGTGTGGTCAAGATAGCAAAGATTATTTCCGACAAAGAGCACAGAAGCTGGGAGAGGCTCAAGCCAGTGCCCACTTCTAGTCAATTCGGTGTAAAGTATGTTTGCACATTGAATTCGGTTTGTAGCAACTGAAGTAAGCCAAGGGAGTTTATCACATGGGAGGAATTTCTCTCAATTGCGAATGGAGCCAATTCACAATTACGTGAATTCGCTAGTTTAGCAAATTTATGTGAAATATGATTGTGTTCGGAATGCATTCAGAATGACTTTCCATTTCCCGAAAATGACCCCTCATTGCCCGAAATTATTTCACGAAATAACGTGAAACCCCATGATTGCGTTTGGAATGACTTCCCATTGCCCAAAATTGCGATACACTCATTCGCAATAATGTGAAACCCCATGATTGCGTTTGGATTGCCATTGCATTATACCCCTAAATTCCTTCGTATGATAAACTCCAAGGATGAAGAGGGAAGTGGGAGGAGGAGAGATAAAATGACACATTTTAAAGGAGCCTGAAAACGTGAGATGAGAAAGAATTAATAATTTAAAGGAACCTGAAAAAGTCAGATGAGAAAGAAAGACTGTACCTATATTCCCCAAACGTATTTTTGTAGTCTTTGACTTTACCATACTTACCTGGTCTGCCCCTTTTCTAGTCCAGCTAAAGAAGCAAGGGAATTGTCTTGCCTGGAAGCTTCCAGAAGCAGCAAATCACCTTTCAAACAAGTTACAGGGGCTTCCCGAATTGATTTGCGTTTAAACATTTTTAAAAAACATTTCCCCCCCTAAAACCAGATGTTGACTTCTGGGTTCCTCTTCTCCCTCATGTGTTGCCATATGGACTACCTACAGTTGCTTTGGGTCCCATATGGGAGAAAATAAATATATACCCCTGGAAACACAAAGAGGCACTGCAGTCCTTGCATATTACAGTTGTTTAATACAGGTTAAGAGGATATAACAGATTGCAAGCAGAGATGCAGTGATGAGATGCTGCCATGCCATCCAGAAACCCAGGACAGAATTGGTTGAGTGACCACCCATTATGGTTTTCAGACTCACCTACTCACAAAAATCCTCCTGTATCAGTTTGAAAAGATCTTGAGGAAACCTGTGACCTGCTCAATAACCAAAGAATACACACTTGCCTCTTTTTCGGCTTTGCTCTGCTGAATATCTGAGTAGTTTGGGTTCCACTGCCTGGCACTATCAGCTCTGTTCAGCCATATCTAAACATCTGAAGTAGGTAAGTTTGATTTATATGCAGATGAGCTGGAGAGAAACTTGCTATTCCTTGACTTCATGCATTGCTATCTCCTGAAGGCCAGATGAAATATTTATGCATTAGATTACAGCCTGTTGCCAAGGAAGCATAGATATGTCCCTTATTAATTAGTTAGTTTTACCCCTTTTTATTGATTGTTTATAAGGCCTAAATCCCCTAAAGAGCCCAGAACCCATTTGATCTGCTATATTTCAGGAAAAGGAACTGGCAAAACCACTTCTGAAGATTCCTTGCCTAAGAAAACCCTACAAAATCAATTAGGACACCTTAAGTCAACAGGTGACTTGAAGGGATATATGCACAAATACCCATTGATTGTTTGGCCATTATCTGCAACTTGATGTAAAAAATGCAGACACCTATGGGTAAATACGACAACCCTGCAACTCATTCGTGTTTGCAGTTGGTCCCTATGCAAAGATGCATATCATTATCATGTTGGTTCCGGAAGCTTATGTAAATTAATTGCATCTGAGAATTGGCAGGAAGAACATTTATTCAATTTACAACAGTCCTGGTTATAAGCGTTATATTAATATAACAACAATTTAACAGCAGCTGATAGACAGGACGCAGCCGTGCAATTATCAAAAGCAAGCTACCCTTCTTGGTCTCTAATTAGGTATATAAGCAAGTATAGTTTACTGGAACTAATTGCTATATTACAGTTGGCAGTGAGGTGTCAAGGAAGTTCAGGTTTGGGGAGGCAACGCAAGATCTTGAATAGCCCAAGATTGGCTCATTTTTGGAATTAATCACATGTGTAATCCAATTAGACACACTGAGCAGATGCAGGTGTTTGAGGGTGTGCATCATTCCAGATTCACTCTCCATACATTCAGCCTTTGCAAGAGAAAAAGGACTCTGGCATCATGTACCAAGACAGTGTGAAACAAAAAGGTCGTAGCAGGACTGAACACAATGCACTGGAAGCACCTTTCCTTCCTTAAGTATCACATTTGTGCCTCAAATGATGCATGGAATAGAACTGCTATGCTCAGCACTGGCTAAAAGAATGTGGAAAACAACGGTGCATGGTTTTGTTTTCTCCTCCTTTATTTCTCAGAAATCCATTTTCACTAAAATATCTTTTTAAAAAACAAACAAAAAAAACCCAAACACTTTTAGATTAGCAAAATATTAAACCGTGTATACAAACAAATAATGACAAGCAAATTGAAATATAAATTGAAAGGTTTTCTCTTGATCTGTCTAGAGGTAGGTAAAAACAAACAAGCAAACAAATGGAAAGCAACAAGCACAGATGTGCTGCATAATTTTAAAACGGGTAACAAAGACATGGAAACAGTTAAATATTTCCTATACCATGGATAAGTCATTAACCAACATGGAGACTGTAGTCAAGAAATTAGAAGAAGATTAAGGAGTTTATCGCATTGCAAAAGAATGTGACTTACATCCTTGGAATTGAAGTCTCTTCCAGGATGCAGCTGGGTTCTATCACACACATTTTGCCACTGATGGTGTCTCTCAGCTGTATGCCTCCTAAAACCCAGCTAGAATCCACACTCAGATGAGCTTCATGACTTTGCAAATCGATCAACTGAGGGTGGATTCTAGCCGGATTTTAGGCAGAATGCAACCAGAAGGCAGCAGCAGCAGCAGCAGCAAAGTGCATGTGATAGAACGTGGCTGCATCCTGGAAGAGACTTCAATTCGGAGGAGGTAAGTCACATGTTTTTATAATGCAATAAATTCCTTAATCTGCTTCTAATTTCTTGAGAGCAGCTATGAAGGAACTAGATAGGAACCTCATGTGTAAAGTGTGTGCATGTGCCTTCAAATCACCTAATGATTTATGACAACCCAATAAATTTCACAGGGTTTCCTTAGGCAAGGAACACAGTGAAGTAGATTTACCACCATGCCTTATGAGGAAAGACTTAGAGAGCTGGGTTATGTCAGGAAAAGAGACAGTGAAGAGGTGATATGATAGCCCTGTTTAAGTATTTGAATGGGTGTCACATTGAGGATTGAGCAAGCTTGTTTTCTGCTGCTCTAGAGTCTAGAACACAGAACATTGGATGCAAGGTCCAGGAACAGAGATTCCAAATCAACATTGGGAGGAACTTCCTGACAGTAAAGGTTGTTTGACAGTGGAACACACTCCCTCAGAGACTGGTGGAGTCTCTTCTTTTGGAGGTCATCTGTCGGGGATGCTTTGATTGTGATTTCCTGCATGGCGGGGAGTTGGACTGGATGGCCCTCGTGCTCTCTTCCAACTCTATGTTTCTATGGTTCTATACCTTGGCCACATCATGAGACGCCATGATTCATTAGAAAAACAATGTTACTGGGAAAGGTAGAGGGCAATAGAAAGAGAGAGATATTGCATGCCAGATGGTTAGACTCAATCACAGAGGTAATGGGCCTGGGTCAGCAGAACTTGAGCAAGGCAGTTGAGGACAGCGAATCTTGGAGATAATTTTCTGTGGCTGGCATCTTCAGGGAATGCGTTCTCTGAAGATGCCAGCCACAGACGCTTGCAAAGCGTCAGGAATAAACTCTTCCAGAACATGGCCACATGGACTGAAAAACCCTAAAAACTATGGATGCAGGCCATGAAAGCCTTCAACTTCACAATCTTGGAGATGTCTCATCCACAGGGTCAACATGTGTCAAGGTCAACTCAAGGGCAGTTAACAACAACAACTATGATAACTCCATCAAACAATAAGAGATGTGTAAAACTGCCAGTCTAGTGGGTTTTTTTGTTTTGTTTTGTTTTGTTTTACCAACATTTCTCTCCTGTTCAAGTTTGAGACTGGGTTGTGATACTTCACTGTTGTTCCCACACAAAAATATGTGTAATCAATCAATCAATCAAAAAAAAATAATAATATGTGTATGTATTTTTTCAAAAGTATGCATTCTACATTGCTCCCCCCACCCCCACCCCCACCCCCGTACACATTTTGCACACAGTTTCTCATTAATCTCAGGATATTTATGTGGATTTAAAACTATATATTTCATGTTTTTAGTCACACATTTTCCTCTCAGATCTATGCATAGTTTTGCATGCATTTTGCTTTGCTAAAATGTTTTGTGAGCCTCAAAAATGTATTGATTTAAGATACAAGATGCTGCTCATCCCTCTGCCAGTCTCAGGAGGTGCAAAGTGGATATTTTTGTAGGCAACTACAAACGCAATGAATTTATTTTCCATTCCTACAAGCAAGAGTATATCATTTTGGCCTTAGATCCCAATTTAGATTCATAACATCAGGAGCCAAAACCTTGATATAACAATCACAAAGAAATCATTTTTAAATAAACATACTTCAGTTGGATTTTCTTTCTTGTCCTCTCCGTTTTCTTTCTTATTCTTCTGGAAGATTTTCCTCCTGAAAAATAGAAAAGAAAAATAGTCATGAGCAATGAGTAGATGAATTTGGCATTAAAATATAACAGTTACTATTTAAGGATCACTTTGCCCGAGGACTCTGCTGTGCTGCCTACTGAACTCAGAAGTGACGCAGCAATCAGAAAAAGTTATGCTGACTTAGGCCTTATTGAAATTAATGGAACATAAATAGCAAAACTAAGGGTGAAAACTAAAACACACCTATCTCAAAGCATGTTTCATTGAAATCAATGGGACTTAATTCCAAGACAACACCAGTTGCAACTGGCCTTCAAATTTATTTGACTTTAATTATACATTGGGTTTATAAAATTAATTTGGAGTCATACCCACATGTGCAATCAATCACATTTGCAAGCTCAAAGATGAAAAATTTCAATCCAAGAGTAGAGCCGCATGAATTTGAGAACATATGCTCATGAATAATAATAATATTTAATAATAATATTTATTTCTTACACGCCCCTCTGAGCGAGCAATCGGGGCGGGGTACAACATGTTAAAAACATATACAATTAAAATCCTCCAACATGAAGGAAGAATCCAGGTTAATGCCCTCAACATATGCTAGATTAAATGGGAGACCAAGACACCCCGTGAGAAAACCATGGAATGCAACACAACACATAAACATTTTCCATCAAGGTAGACATAAGGGACTTAATGAAACCCAACCTCACTTCCCTGCCTGAATTTCTTGCGCTCAAGAATATAGGTGCAGAAGTGATAACAAAACCAAAACCAGACCCAAATTTTTGAGTTATTTTCTGGTAGCATGAAGATTCTTATTTCAGTTCCCTGCTTGTGAGAAGAAATCCTTCCCTGATCAGTTCAGGTCAGGATCAATTCACAGAATTATTATACTGGGAAAAGTCTACATCACTTGATACCATCACTGTATTACATTTTGGTCATACCGTACCTGGGTGGTCCTGTCTCTAGATGCTGTTGTCATTTGGCAGCAAGACAATGATAACTTAGGGTGGTCCTACGAATGAGAGCCCACCATGAGACCTGGTCATCAACTCCCCTGAACAGGTCTTATAAATCCAGGGCCATAGCTTCCAGGATTTAATCAATAAGGCTGCAACATGGTCTCTTTTCACCTAGTCTTATGTTATGTCCAAAGTATGACAGCTTCAGTCTATAGAGAGATATTGTAGCACCTTTGAGACTAACTGAAAGAAAGAAGTTGGCAGTATGAGCTTTTGTAGACTCTAGTCTCCTTCCTCAGATGCAGCTTCAGTTTAGTCATCTTCATATCTAGTGAGAGTTCAGGCTTGATTTGCTCTACAGAGCACAGCAATTTGTTGATTTGTTGCACCTTTCATTTGACTTTTTAGAACTTCATAGTATCGGGAGAATTTCCCTCCAGCACCAGATTTCAAATAAGCTAATGTTCTTCTTGTCATCTTTCTTCACTGTCGGCCCATAACCATACATAGAAATTTGAAAACTGATGATCTGATTGATTCTGACTTTGATATTTAGTGATATGTTTTTACACTTCTGATATATAATCATAGAAGTGATACCATTTTCATGAAGGTAAGATTAATCTTTCCATTTTCTGATTTATGTCTCTCGATGGCCTTTAATACAATGTGTTTGTTTCTGCATTAATCAGAAATTTTCATTTTAGAAAATATTCTCAAAATGTAAACTTAAGCATGTATTGTCAAATATTTTTAATTTGGATTTTCCCACCCAAGAAAATGAATCTTTTCACCTCTTTATTCTTCTTTTTTTTCCCCTTTCCTGTTCTTCCTTCTTCCCTCCCTTTCCTGCTTCTTTATATCTCTCCTTCCCCACATTTTATTTGCTTCTCTTCAGACTGCAACAAGGGATTTACATTATAAAAAATACAGAATATAAATCAGGAAACATGTTTGGAAAGGGTGTGGGCATGAATTAAAAATGGGCATTCTGCAATTAAACCTTGTGGAGGGAAAGACCTGAAAAATCAGAAATAATGCATTAACAGCAGAAGGAAATACATGTGTCCTTTTTCTCAGAAACTGTTAAATGGATATTTTATATCAAAACACTTTTTTAAAAAGTTGCATATTTTGTTACATTTAAACTGTTGCCAGCTGTATCAGAACATTTGGAGAAGTAGGTTGGATAGCTATATTCAAACCCACATATTAATCCAATATTTCTTAATCAGGTCATCTTGCATAGGAATTGGCAACAATTACATTCCCCAAGCATCTCCAGATTCTTTTCCTAATGTGCAAAATTCTATTGAGAAAGCTTCCACTTAGGAAGGTAATGTCAAAATGGGCAGGGTGACAGCTCATCACACTTTTGTTTCTGTTTTTCTGCAGTAATCTAGCCTTATTGTTAATTTCTTTTCACTCCTCGGGAAACTGCATTTACAAGCTTTCCCCCCATCAGATCCTGTAAGTGGCAGCCTGCCAATGTTCAGTTCTTGCTTGATGCAAGCATTCACATTGCACTAATTGCTTAAGGACACTGATCATGCTCTTGGAGAATCATTGCTAGGCAGCTTGTATTGTTCAGATTCTCAAATCAGCATCACGTCTGTTTCCAGTGCTCAGGCATGAGGGAGGTAGCCTATATGCATTCAAATATTGATGAATGTGGATTGCCCCATCCATTCCACACAGGACATATCATGGCCAAGATCCTGTAAAACATTGCTGAAGCGAGACTCTACCAATGTTCTTACAGCTTTGGCAGAGCGCATGGAGACCGCTCCCCCTCACACTTACTTTAGATGTGTAAAAATGTGAGGAGCATGCAGGTACAGCTTCATTTTTCTGAAAACCATTGGGGAGCAGGATATGCCCCAAACTTCATTCTGACTTTTCCTGACCCCTTTCCCCAGTCAATATCCAGGGAAATTATTATTATTATTATTATTATTATTATTATTTTCTTATCTTCCTTTCCCCATGGATTGAGGCAGAGAACAACAACAGACCACAAATACACACAACCCCCTCCCCATTCTTTTTTCATACTCAGAGCAGGGATATTGCATTCCACATAAAAAATGGTCATGCACAGGTGAAAATGCAGTTTATGCCAGCATATGCCACCTATAGGATGGTTGTGGTTGTTGTTGTGTGCCCACAGGTCTCTTCTAATTCATGGAGACTCTAAGGCAAACCGATCACAGGGGTTTCTCAGCAAGATTTGTTGAAATGTGTCTTTCCCCTGCAACATCATTCCATCTACATCCCTTCCCCAGTCCTGCTATCTATATTCTCCTCTCCTCTTTTACTCTCTGTGCTGGACAGCTACCTAGATTTGGGAGATTGTTGTTGTGTGCCTTCAAGTTAATTTCCAAATTATGGTGACCCTAAGACAACTTTATCTCAGGGTTTTCTTGACAATATTTATTCAGAGGAGATGTGCCATTGCCCTTCTCTGAGGCTAAGAAAGTGTGACCTGCTGAAGGCTATCTAGTGGACTTCCATTGCCTATGGTTAATGAGCATGTAACATGGTTTTCCAGCCTCCTAGGCCAACAAATAAAGTAGTATGCCACATTGACTCGCACACCTACAGGATGCCAGGCCATAAGTCCCAGTATACAGTTTGAAGAAATACACAGGATCAGGCCTTCTCTGATAGTAAGTACAATCAGGATCAGTAGGCCACCAAAGACTATCTTAGATGTCAGCTGCTCATAAAGTTAGGAAATTGGTAAAATGTGGAACAATCCCAAATTTTGATATTCTAGAACTAGTAAAAAAATATAATGGAGTACTTGAACATCACAGGATACAAAGATTACTTTATATGACATTAGTTCTTCAGAGCGACTAATTCCACTGAGCTTCCTGTTTGATGATGGATCATCACACTTTCTAAAGTTTGAGGCTATAATCCATCTTTCTCCGTCTGTGGACAGAACAATATGCAGCACAGAGATCCTTGATCAGACCTGTTGCTTTCATCAGTATCTTGATTCCTATATTTGCCATAATTCATCACCATTTAAATTGGGCAATCATGCCTGGTAGGGAGATATTTTTGACCAGGCATGATTATCAACCTTAGGTGTTGCAGCTTCTGTTTTCTAATAGAATGTATACAACAGTGTTTGCTCTTTCCCACATATTCCCAAGAGTTGTGTGAAATGATAACAGGTCTATAGGTCTATAGAGCAGCTGGTCTGTAGTCCTGAGGTATGAAAGCAATATTTAAAACAATGCTTAACAAAGGGCTAATCTGCACTGTAGAAATAACTGCTTTCACGCCGCTTTGATTGCCATGGCTCTATGCTATGGAATTGCAGTTTAGTGAGATGTTTAGCCGTTACTGTCAAAGAGCTCTAGTGCCGCAACGAACTATAAACCCCAGAATTCCTTAGCATAGGGACATGGCAGTTAAAGTGGTTTCAAACTACATCACTGCTGCAGTGAAAATTAGACCAAAGTCAATAGTTAAAGCAGTACTGCATCACTGTTCAAGTAATATAATGTAAACAATTTAATAATTTATTTAGATTTATTTTAAAAAGTAATTGCTTAGATTTAATTGCTTAAGCAATAATTTAAGCACTTATCTAGGTTTGTAGCCTTCTTTGATTTTTTCCATGTACCAAATGAGTTGAAATCTCTAGCAGCAATTAATTTTTCTGATCTCTTCTGTGGGCATGCCTCAGTCACTTTGAATCCTGGCTTGCCAAAAACAAACAAACAAACAAACAAACAAAATTGCCATGGTTTGGCATTCAAGGTGTCCTTGGGCCCAGTTATTTTCTGCATTGAGATTCCTTCACATTTCGTTTTTCTTTCATATAAGGAAATATGACTAACCCCTGATTCAATTTACTTTTTTTTTAAAGGCTGGTTTAGCTACTGTTACAGAATGAATTGCTCCAATGTCTTCACTCTATCTGAAACACAGCCTAAAATGGTTTAGCATGGTAATCTGCAGCTACAAAAGGTCAATATCATTTGTTTATTTGCTTGTTTAGAAAAGCATATAGAAATAGCTGAAAATGTATGGTAGTCTTTTGGGAAGTGATTGTTTTGCATCCAGCGATACTATTTACAGGCCAATGGTATGTCTTCTGATGAGGGTTTTGACATTTTGCCTTCTGATTTGCGAAATCTCAGAGGGCAATGGTTTGGAACGTTTACTTCTGGATTTTAAGCATGGGCTGGTGGAAGATTCACGAGTAAGCCTAGGGTAACTCTAGATAAGAAATTGAGGAAGCCATAGTCCAGTAGCATTTGTAGACCCACAAATTTCTCATCTCTGTTTTATAAGATTAAAGATCTGAGATGTCATGAGAGGCTAAAAAAGGAAAGGAAAGGAAAGGAAAGATGCCTTAAGGATTTTCCCTCCTAATGCACAAACTTTTTCCAGAAAAATGAACCAAAGGTTACCACTGAGAATGGCTTTGAATAAATGGCTTCTCGTCATCTCCTTTAAAAAAGACATGTGTGTGTGTGTGTGTGTGTGTATAATATCTTCCCAACCCCAATCTCCAAACTACTGGAGGTAGGAAAAAAGGAATATCTGGAAATAGGGCAGCTATCAACATTTTGTACTTCAGTTCCCACTTGTTATTAAGAAATACTTTATTCTTAGTTTCGTCTGTTATCTCCTCCTCAGAGGCCAATTGCTCTCACATGCCCCGATTTAACAGAGCCCCAGCAAATGGAAGTGCCACTAGGCAATGACACCGTTCTTTAGAACTCTGAAGGGAAAAGGTGACTTTGAGCAACCCTTGTCACTCTAGCTCTTTTGCATACATTCTAAATGACAAAGGTTGAAGAGATGTTCTTTGGTCTCTACAGGCTGCTGCTGCAGTTCAACTGCTGTACTTCACCTTTCCTTCTTATTCCTCAAGTCCTCCCTGGCTCTTTTTAATCCCCATATAGCCTTGTGATGCCATGCGGTATGTTAAAATGTTCTTCTGAATTGCTTGGAAATGCTCAAATGCCAGGACTTGGTTGGGGCTCATTTTGCTCCCCCACCCTCTGAGGTTGCAGCATGACAAGCTAGCAAAGAGTTGCTTCTTGTGCCTCTTTTCTTGTAGAGTTCTCCTTATCTTGTGCACTTGGAAAGGAGCTCTGTAATGCATGAAACTGGCCCTTCCCTGTGAATCACACAGCAGTGTCTCTATTGCCAGCCCTTTTAGCTTGCCTATAAAACAACTCATCTAAACATGCGCTCACACACACACACACACACACACACACAAAACAAATGGATCAATGATGACACCAACAGCCAAAGGGTTTCTGCTAATCCTCTTGTAGTGTGTAAATATTAACAAGGAAGAATTATATACTCTCCAACATTTCACAGATGACAACTGCGATAGAAGCAATATCAAAATGTGATCAAAATGGTTAAAATTATTAAATTATTGATGAGGAAGAACACAGAAGCTGGAAGACTGTGCAGCAGGTCCCCCCCCCCCCAGCTTACTGGGAAGGATAAGAGCCCACCACACACCAGCTGTGCCTGCTGATGGACTACTTTTGCCCTTTGGCAATTGAAGTAAGCTGAGGACAAAGGGGCAAAGTGGAAGAAGGAAAAAGAAACAAAGGCCCTTTACATACTGGCAAAAAGCGCCGGCCTGCCGGTGGGGTGAGAGCTGAGTGTCCTCACACTCAAAGCCCTCACTGTGCTGCCTGGGTGCCATCTTAGCCATGATGACATCCCTTTGGCGCAGTGGTTAAATGCCTGTACTGCAGCCACTCACTCAAAACCATAAGGTTGCAAGTTCAAGACCAGCAAAAGGGCTCAAGTTAGACTCAGGCTTGCATCCTTCCGAGGTCGCTAAAATGAGTATCCAGATTGTTGGGGGCAACTGTAGCGTACAGTTGTAAACTGCTTAGACACTCCTTAGGCGGTATGAAGCGGTATATAAATGAAGCTGTTTGTTTGGCACAGCGCCTAAATGGTGCTGCACCAAAGGGCTGTCATCAAGCTATGGCACTCCTTCATGGGCACAAAAGGAGCCAGTTTATCCAGCTTTGTTTTATGCTCTATGGAGGACAGATCGGTGCCGCACCATGCGTTTGCCACAGCAGCGATCAGGGGCAGAAAGGGGTGGTGTCTTGCTGCCTCTTCCTGCCCATCTGTAAAGCCCCTGAGACATTTTAAAAGCAGCCGAAAAAAGTGTGCAAAAGATTAATCAAGAGTGTCCTTGGTCAATTAGGACAGTTGGAGCGCAAGCAATAATTATCATTAAAAAGTAAATGCATGGCTGAAAAAACCCAGCACATATTATTAGTGAAAATTGGGAAACTATTTTGTCAGGTGATGTGTTACCTTGGTGCTAATCCAGCTGCAATATATAGGTGGGTGGTATCAGAGGTCAAAATGGGCAGAGACATCCTTCTCTCTACTTCTTTTTCACACCTCCCCTTCATCTTCCATTGCAACCACCTCTTTCATCTTCCTCTCAGTCTAGTGGCTTCTCTTCTCAGTTTCTTTCTAGCAGTTCCTCTTCTGAGTGTTTGAAATTATTGTTTGCAGACCTCCCCTCCTCCTCCTCCTCCTCCTTCTGGACAAGGAACGTGTGAAATGGAGCCAAATGCTGCATTTATCCCTAGGACCCTGAAAGAACTCTTTCTCATTTAGGGATTTTCTTATAATAAGTCTCTTTGAGAAAATAATCCTGCCTGACTAGCCCTAAAATTCATGAAGGAAAAATACAGACTGCTCTCCAGCTGCAACTGTCATCTGTACAGCAAAGACTAAAAGTAAAACAGCACCCCAGAGTCTCTGGTTTCCAGGTGCTTGAAAATGATCAAGATTTCCTCACTCTTCCCTCACCCTAAAGACTGGTCAGCATGAAGACATCAAAGCCCAAGTATTCTCTATTGCAAGCCCCAAGTGCTATAACTTCCGTAATTGATCGTGAGTGGGTTAGACATAGACAGGAAATGGCTCGCAGATGCGGTCTGCTTTGTTTCCCACACAGTCACAGCCTCTCTGGATGCATTCATCCTCACATCTTTTTCCAGTTCTGATTTGCTACATTTCATTCGCACATTAACATGTATTAAGATTCCATTTGAGGACCACAGATGAATATCTATTCCCTGGTTTTCAGTGTGAGGTTCCCCTAGATTTCAAATGCTTGATTAATACACTCTGAAGTGGCCAAATGACTCGGTGCCATTAATCATATTCTTCAGTTGCTTCATTACCTGAAATCATTAGAGCTGGAGCTGTGAGCTGAAGCTGGAGCTGTAAGGTGTGATGCTTGCATTTTAATACCCATTGTAACCAATTTAAAGAGGTGCTCTTTGCAGGATATATATAATCACAGAAAGTTGAATAGACAGTTTGATTTTTTTTTTTTTTGAGTGTAGTAAGCCAGCCATCAGTCCCACTAACTCATGCTTAGCCACATTTTCTACACCTAATCTATATAAGCATAATCTGAAGAAGAAAAGGTTAGAGGACAACAGAACAGCAGTCTCCCGTTAGCTGAAAAGCTGCCATGTGAAAGAGGAAGATTTTATTCTGTCTTGTTCAATTGTCCTGCAGGGCAATTAATTGTTCGTTGGCAATTAAGCTGAAAACAAAAAGCCCTCCATTCATTGGAACAGAGGTTCTCTGCTGCTAAACTTAATCACAGTGGGCAGTTTTTCTTCAGAGTAGAGAAAGAGAGAGAGAGTAGATGTTCAGAGAAGAAAGGTGCTCTGTGTTGCACTTCTAAAAGATTTACACTCTCGGACAGTGTCTAGATGCTGTGGAGAGAGAAGCTTTATGATGACCTCCATTAAAGGACAAGAAGGCTTTGCCTAGTCACAAGGGGCATAGGATATAGGAAAATATAAATCATCAAGCCACTTGGCACTTCTTTCTTCTGGATCACTGCAACCTACCCTCCTGTCCTCAGTGCAATGTCAAGTATATTGGTTGCTTTGGGGTTGGGTGAGAATCCCCCCCACACTTTTTTTACTACCCCATGCTTATATGAAGGGAGGTGTGATTAAATAGGTGTCATTTGACAGGTAATGGGGGGGGGGTGTTATAAAAGATCGGTTTATACCTTGACACCCTTTTTGTGAAGAGTTGAGCTCTGGAACGGACCCTACAGTGCATGGGTCCTAGGAGGTAGTGAAGGAGTCAGCTCTTGAGGCCAATCTTGGAGTTTACTCTTTCTTATAAAGTTTTCCTTCCAGTAAATGACTGTCTTTGGATTTCCCAGTTTTGTCCAAGGCAAGGCTGAGCAGGTGATCACAGGCTGACACCTGGAACTCAGCTGGATCCACAGATCCATAAAGTGGCCCTTGTTTCAACCTATCCCTTTGTATTAGTTCTTGTTGTTACATGGTTGGTCATTTAAAAATAAGTAATTCTCGTTTTCTCTGTTAGTGGGTGGATGGATGGGTATGGCATTTATTTATTTATTTATTTATTTATTTATTTATTTATTTTTGTCTCCCTAAACCTCAGTGTACAGTGTACAGAAAAGTAGTGTGGTCCTCTCTTCTTTCACTTCCTTTGTATGCATCTATATATATTTGTTATGGCCTGTAAAGAAAGTCAGAAAAACCCACCCCAAGAAAGGACTAACTCTTGAAAATCCACAGCAAAGAAGTTGCTATTCCAACTTCTTCTGCAACGGCTTCTTTCCCTTTCTGGGCACCATTGGCCTCATCTATGCTCCCCACTTGGTGCTCCATTCTATCCCTCTAAACCCCAGTTCAAACCTGCCTATCCCTCCTTTATGCCTAGTGTTCTTCCATGGCTTCCTCACTGCCCAGTCTTCTATAAGCGTCATAACATTTGGAACACCCAGTGACCTTCATTGCACCCCACTTGATTTTATTTTTAATTCAATTTATTCAGGCAGTAGTGATTTATGAATGAGGCAAGTAACTGAAGGGGAAATGCATAAATTTTGGGAGCCCAATCTGAGAGGAAATCTGTAAATTAATTGGGGATGAATCCATGATTTCCCTTCTGTTTGCTTTTGCATTAGCATGCTATCATTTATTTAAAATTCATTTTGGTACAGAAGTAATTCTGTGAGAGAGAGAGAGAGAAAGAAAGAGAGAGAGAGAGAATTAGTAAGAGACATCAAGAAAAAGAAAGGGCTGATGGGAAAAATGGCTATCAGCTGTTACCAAATTTGCATTTCCCTCTGCATTATTGTTTGTTTGATGTGATTTAGATGAGAAATGCATTGACTTATTTTGCTTTATGCAAAAAGCCTAGGTTCTTGGTAATTATTTCTAATTTTGTATATGCAAATGTCATGCAAATTTTGGCCCTACAAGGTTTTGACATATTGACATGTTTTGATGTGCTAAGGGGAAAAGAGCAGTGATTGTTTTTATGCCTTTCCTGGCGACATTGACAGGAAGAATAAGGATCATTTACTGGGCCAGACATTATCCTTCTTACATTTCTTGGGATCCAGGATCACAAGAACTATATGAAATACAATTGGCCTTCTCTGTTTGGGTCTATCTGATTGAATTCTATAACCTCTCATAAAAGCTAAAATGGAAAGGGCAAAGAACTGGATGCCAGAAATAGGAATCAGGTGTCCATAGAATACATTGCTTTCCTGCACCAGCAAAAGGAGATGGAAATCCATTGCATGAGCACAATTTCCAGGGTAGATTGTCCGGAAAACACTGTAACCAATACTACAACCGAAGAGAAAGACACTGTCAGGTATGAACTTCCATTACATCTTATTATGCTCCTTCTGGGATATTCCAAGAACATAGCAGAAAGAAAAAAACACTGGAACCTACTAGGGAACTCAGTAATCACCACTCATATTTTACATCAAAATATAAGAAACAAGCAGAGTGCACCACAGTGGAAGAACGAACAGAGAGACTCAGGATGCTGATGTTGATGAATAAGCTAGTGCATTCTAAACAGTCTCTAGAAAGCCTTAACAAATGGAGGAATGTTGTTTTTGGTAAAATGTCATTTAATGTTATTTTATTTTTCCTCCTGGAACAAACCTAGAGATGGATGAATCTTTCTGTTTTACTTGTTATAGTATAGTAGATGGGATTGGTTTATTTTAACTGTTGTGTTTTAACTTTTTGCTGTAACCCGCCCCGATTGCTTGCTCAGAGGGGCAGGCTATAAATAAAAATTATTATTATTATTATTATTATTATTATTCACATTTTCCCCCAAGCACAAATTGTTTCCAGTTTCTGTGTAAATCTGCATTTTTAAGTTGTGTCTGCGTGAAAATTAATTCCCGTTTTCAAGTCAAACTTTTTTTACACATGGAAATATGTGAATATATATATATATATATATATGATACAGTTTTTCCTAACATGTTCCGGTGTGTTTGCCTTTTCCTTTAATTTATATCCTTTTATACATATTTTTCCCCTTAAAGTTTACAGTTTAAGCTTGATCAGGAAAATGCCTTGTAAAATTCATAGAAATGTTATAATAAAGATAATTATGGGTCAAGATTGGTACAAATATGCCAAGCTCACACTAAAATGAATATTAATGAATTATCTCCACTACCTATAAGCAGAACTAAACCTTACCTAGGCCCTAAACAGGCCGGCACTTTGTGCTAGGTAGGGCTAGATATGGCTAGGCGTTCACATGTGCCCAGCCCTACTTTTGCTGCCCGTGCATCATCATGGCACCCCCCCCCCCCCCGGTCAGAATGCCCAAGCGGTGCTGGCCAGAAGGGATGTGTGCGTGAACGCCATAATGCCACCCCTTTAAAGAAGCTGCCTAGAATGGCTTTTTTTGAGGGAACTGGTCAGTGCCACAGCGTGTGGCTACTGCAGCACTGACCAGGGGCAAAGATGGGTGGCTTTTAGCTGCCTGTCTGTATAGCCCCTTAGTTTAGACCATTAGGGTCTCAGCTATTCAACCTCCTCATTTAAATTTGCTCCTTCTTTTTCCTACTGCAGCTTTGGTTTAGGGTAGTTCTCAAGGACAACTAAGGAAAAAAATTATTGATTTGTCCTGCTGTTGTCTCACCATGGACTTTCCTTTCCTCAGTGGTGAGATTGCATGTTTCTGTGAAGCAAGATGCTCTGCTGACAGTAGCAGTGTTGTTGGTAGGGTCTCCCTTGCCAGACAGGTTTTTTCCTGAGGAGCCAGACTAAGTGTGCCAAATAGCTACTGGGCAGTAGCAGTAGTGAGGGATGAGGAACTGGAAGAGGATCTTTCAGAGACAACGGCAGTGGCACCAGAGTTAACACTTGTTAATGCTGCACTGAAGGAGGCACAGTAAATATTGGAGACACAGTAAATGTTGCATCCTTTACCTTTTGAATGTCTTTTACCATCAAAACCCTATGATAAGACAATCCCAAATTGGGCCCAAAGATCCCTCCCCATTTCTGGTTTAGGGCAATGCTCCAAGATATGACACAAATACTATGGTCTCAGAATTTCATCACAGGTCTAGTTCCAAATGTTTGTTTTCATTTTGAAGCAGGAACATTATAGGATAAGATTTATTTGCTTTGTTCTCATCCCTTACGGATATATGTGTAACTTTTGACTTCCTGAAACTGCAACTTGATTGTCAATGTGATGTTTCTGAAAGTTGGTTTAATCTGTTTGTCTGTTGACTAAATGAAGTTTTGTGTGAACATCTGCTTAACAGGGAGTTTTTCAGCAGGCACTGCATCATGTTCTATCACCCTTTTGCAGAAATAAATCCACATTCTATGGGAGATGTAGAACATATTTAATTTTTGAAAACTATTACCTAGCCATGCATTCTAAACTGACTGAAGGTATGAGATCCACTGAAAATGCAAATGGGAGAAAATTAAGATTTTGAATGAAAAACAGGGTGCTTGAGCAAGGAAAAAGAAGAAACAACAATGAAAATGTCTGTGCTTTTCTTTGTGTCATATCTACCACGTGAAGATGAGGGAGAATTTCATTTGCTGTATATATTTAAGCAAACTAACGCAATTTACGTCCTGAGACAAATACGCAGTTTGGAGCAGGTTGTGCATTTTTAATATTGTCCTTGGCTTTCAAACTGAAAACGAAATATTTTGGAAAGTTGCATGAAACTTTACAGAACCTGCATCCAGGAGCAGGTTCTGTAAAACATTAAGTTGGGTGTGTAATACAGGGATTAGAAAAAATACATATGAAAATAAATGAAAATTATCATGCAGCTTTTCAAATAAATTGCAGATTGATTGGACATTGGATGGAACAGACTTCATCACTATCCCCATCCTTTCTCAAAAGTAAAAGGTAACATCCCAAATAGCATTCTTAACCATAATACGAACTGAGTACAAAACAGGTAGATTATGAAAATCCAAAATGGAAAATATCAGTCCTGCCTTCAAAATCAAATTCAGCTAGACACAGGGTCATGAGATTAGACATACATTGTAACTCGACATCATACCATGAATCCAGATCCATAGCCATCCCTCACTATCCATTCATATCAAAGATTTGAGATTAAGGTGAGTGCAGGTTTGAGGAGTAAGAGTGTTACTGGGAATCTTCAAAGACATTTCCTTATTTCTTTATGCTTCTGTCACTTATGGTGCAAAAATGCCAGAGCACGGGAAGCTATTGTCTGGACATTTCAGAAACAAAAATTGGCAAGAGCTGCTGTATGCTGGAACTCAGACCATCTGCAAAATACATGTTGGATCCAAGGGGATCTGGAGTTGGCAATCAGCATATTTGCTCTATCAATTCCACAAAAGCCTATTACAGGTCCTGGGGAGGAGAGTGCTCTGTCTGTTCCAACTCCAGCTGAAGTTGAAAATTCAGCTGCAAGTCACAGTGGGAAGCTCATTTGAAGAATCCCTGGTGCCAGCTGATTTAGAAGAACCTGCAGTCACCAGCATTTGGAAAGCTGCGAAGAGTATTTTAAATAGACTCTGGGGCCCCCCAGATAACCAAAGTAGCCCAAAGGAAAGCACAGATCAGGAATTCCCTTATGTTCCTCCTCAACTACCAGCTGTAGCAGATGTTTATGACTAGCAACATTATTTTCTGGGAAAAATATTTGAAATTGTGAGCTATGGTGTTTTTTTTTTGTTTTTTTTTTTTTTTAAAAAAGATTGTGAGGCACAGTTGCTGATGGAAATAAAGTGATGTATGTGTTAACATGAGAGGCACTGAGAAGGCAGAAATTAGGATGTGGTAGTGGAAAATGAGAGTGTGAGCCTTCTGCAAACTTTTGCAGCATTAGAGAAAAGTAACTTCTTTATTTTTTATTGATCCAGAACAGAGAGAAA
Organism: Urosaurus nigricauda; assembly: GCA_034509955.1. NCBI lineage: Eukaryota > Metazoa > Chordata > Lepidosauria > Squamata > Phrynosomatidae > Urosaurus > Urosaurus nigricauda. The sequence continues at coordinate 9,582,081 of JAOEGL010000009.1, read as the reverse complement.
GGGTCCAGCTATTCTGAGTGAGGGTAATGTCAATCCACAGCTAAGTATTCAGTTACTCTGAATGGCCTTGGCATGTCATCCATCACTATGACATCACAATGTGAAAAATACAGATCCCCATAAGGGAATGTTTCATTTCAATAGGGATGTAAATCTTTTTTTCCCAGGCACACAAGAATGAAGATGTTCAAAACTTTTTTTGCCCTGTGCTGAGCAAGACTGTAGAGTTTTGTGGACTTTTAAATGATTTTGGGGAAGATTTCATGTCCTCCACAGGAAAATGTCATTTGTGGAAAATACTGCAGGTGGTGTTCTAGATCAGTTACTTAGCTGTGTAAATGCTGGTGTAGTTACATAGCTAAGTAGCGTCTCCTGGTCCAACCACCCAAACCCTGCAGGCAACAGCTGCTGTGAGTAATGCCGGCCTATTCTTCTGTTGATCAGGATGTAAAAGACCAATGTCCTTGCACTCTCCCCCAGTCAATGTTGACAGCTGGAATCAGTGTTAGAAGACTAGAGCATTAGAGGACTTTATTTCTCCTGGCATCCATATCCCTGCCCATATAGAAAGTACAGATGCGCAGCTGCTGTGAATGATTTTCTGGCATTGTAAAACTTTGAAAGAGTTTCATTCTGCAATTGAAGCTTCAGAACTTTGTTCTTGGGCTGAATCTGTTTACTCTCCCCACTCCCCTTCTTGATTCATTTGAAATAGCTCACATATTGCAGAAAACATAATTGGTCAGACTGGAGTCTGGCCAACTTGGCATGGGGCACTTCCAGAAGCAAGTGGGGACACTTGATGGATCAGTGTTTTCATCTGATGTGGCAAATAGTGCCCTCTGTTTTCCCAGGAAGAGAAACATGTGTAGTCAGCAGTACCCCTCCTCTTTGCAGTATGCATCAAATACTTAATTACTTAATTGCACCCTTTGCAAGTAAAGAGGAAAAGACATCTGGCAGACTTTTGTCCTCATAAATCTTGGTCTTTTCACCTGGTGGCTGGAGATTTCAGTAAAGATAAAAATTCATGACTTCCTAAGTATTACTAGAACAGAAGTTGCATGGGCTGAATAATGCAACTTCAGGAGAATTGTGCTAGAACCTGTAGCACATTCCTTTTAGGTGCTATGGGGGATTCACCTGAGCAAGGTAACTAGAAGTAAAAGCCCATCAGGCATCTGCAGCATGACTTAAAAGCAGGTATCCTCAAGCATTCTTGAAGTGTTGATTGTCTAGAAGATACCTTCAGGTTTTACAATAGTAAAACCCCAGCTATTTTTTTTATCATGTTGAATGTATCATACAGCTAGCCCACAATTCAACTTGCAGGTTTGAGAGAATTCAGATGATCCTAGTAGTCTAGGTATTTGGAAAAGCAATCCTATATCTGGTTCATTATAGCAGAAAGTCCATCATTTTGCGTTGTGCTGGAACTTGATATCATGGATCATTCTTCTTTGAAAGAAACATCTAATGTCTAACAACAGAATAAAAATACAAAGTACAAAAAAAATAATACATTATGCTATCCCCTTTCAGACCCCACCATTACATAATAGTAAAATACAATAACAGTTAAAGTAGTTATACAAAAATAAAAATAAAAATACATAACATGGCAAATATTAAAAACTTAACATAGCATAATGATTGATAAGATCAGGTGTGGGAATCATGCAGCACTTGGAAGGGGGAAATTCAGTGCAACCCCAATGACATTTTCCCTCCATCAAATCACATGGACACAAAAACACTCCTTGGAGCAGATTCCCTGTTAAAAACTGTGTCACCACCACCACCCACCTCCACAAAAAACAAGAAAAAAGGATCCAAATGCCTGCCAATGGCACATCATTTCTGATCACCCAAAAGGGTGACTGGAGATGCACAGCGGCTGTCCAAGGTCCTGAAAGAACGCAAGCCCTGAAACATGTATACTGTGGCTATAGATAATACTAAATTACATGGATGGATAATCTCAGTTGATATAAAGCAGGTCCTTGTATTCCTGCAGCGACAGACGGCATAGGTTTGCAGCCGAGCATTTCATAGCTGTACAAAGCAACAAAGGAAAGTGCAAAGGTGTCATTTCCAGCTACCTTATTCCTGAAACATCCCTGTATGTGTATAGTTCAGGAAGCGAAGTTCTATCATTGTTTTGTTTTTTAAAGATCGTAACACATTCTCTCAACTCCAGTCTCTCCCCTCCAGGTTACTTAACAGTTGCTCAAGCTTATAATTTCCTCTTCATCCTCTGTCACCTCCAGTTTCATTTTTCTAGCCACAACTAACACCTCATCTTGTAGTATAGCTTTGTAGCTCACAGATCCTTGCTAGAGTACTCTTTCTTTTATTTTAATAAAAAACCAACCAAACAAGTGTACTCATGTCGAAGCTTCTTTTTTATATTTTTGGTGAAATCATTTCAGATCCACATAGATAGACACTTAATCTAGGTTGCTGTTAGAGAGAATAAATATTATGATATCACTGATATCAGCTATACAGGACATGTACTTTTCTTACAGGTTGCAATATGAAATACAACCATTGACTAATTTTTAAAAAGGGAGAGAGGATCTTATTGAGCAGGAATGAGTCACTTCAAACTCATTCTATGAGGGACCACCAAACACAGCATCTAAACACGAATCAAGGAACACGAAGTGTAAAAAAAGGTCACGATCCGATTCTGCCCTCACTGTGCATGTGCAGGGATGATGATTCGAATTCTAGACTATGATGGGTCCGTGCTCATATGATAATTTATTTTGCAATCGCACTGCTATGGCTTTGGGATGGGCGCTTTGTTCTTCTGTGGTGTGATAACCATCCATGTAATTGCGTTCATTTCCAAATTGGCCACACTTTCTTTTCATTTGAAATTGAGAGGCATTTCTCCCATGTGATATTGTCCCAGGAGAACATGATCACTCCCACCTAAGAATCCCACCACTTGCACCCCATTAACCAGGTCATCCCTGTTGGTTAGGATCAGATCTAAAATAACTGACTCCCTTGTTGCCTCTTCCACCTTTTGGTGGACCAGCTGGTGTCAGGCTATTTAAGAGCTGAGTTTGCTTAAGGGGTTGTTGGAAGCAACTTATCTGTTTTGTGGTCAGCATTCCTGTTACCTGTGTTTGGATTCCTGCATTCCTACATTCCTACTTCTGACTTCCTGGCTTCTTTGACCTTTAGACTGTGTTGACCTTGATTCCTGTTGCCTCCCTTGACTCAGACTGCTTGACCAATGCCTTTCTCTTAATGGATTTAATGGAGAGGATTGGGAGAGGCCAGTTTATTTGGCCCATGCAAACATCTTCACTGGGAAGAAAGACATGATGAAGCAGCAGGTTGGAGAAATAACCATGATCTGCCCCTGGTATTAGGAGCATCTGAAGCTGCTTTACAGTTCATCCATCTAGCATTGTCTTCTGTAACTGACAGTAGCTTTCTAGGGAGTTAAAATTCTTTCCTAGCTCAACCTTAGGATCCTTCTTTTTCCTGCTGACTTCCCATCCAAGAACAAACCAACCCCGTCCTAGCATAGTTTCTAAAATCAGATCATGTGGTCTCCAGATATACTTGGCTATGGCCAATAAATGAATGATGGCTTTCAGCTGAATATCTGTTGTTTAGCAAAAGATGTAATTTTTGTGGTCATTGTAACTGCCCCTAATATCAGAAGATCCCCTTCTTCCACCTTTCTGTATAATTCTATGATTTCTCCCTGCCTTTCCTCCTTCATTCCTGACAGAACAATGGAATGGAAACAACTCCCCCCACCCAAGTGTCTTTTTTTTTTTTTTTGAAAAACTATTTTGAAATCAATAAAGCATAAAAATGTAGGAACACACTAGTTTTGGTTCATCAGTTGCAGAAAATAGGATTTTCTGCTTTAAGAAAATGAGATCTTGTACTCACAATTCCCTCTAGCATAGAAGCAATACCTTCCCACTCTGGTGTTAGGCAGAACCTAGCCCCCAAAACCACAGCCGCTTCACTCAGAAGTCAAGCTCTGTTTTGCATGATCAAGGAGTAGATAAAATCAAAAGCAGAGACAGGAAAGCACACACAGAAGAAATCAAATTTTAAACAGCCTTGTGTTTGCCCAGCAGCAAAGTAGAAGGTCTGATTAATCCCTTGCTTATTACATTGTTTAAATTTATTCTGGCAATATGTCGGCAAGGCTGAACTCAAAGAGGAGGAGGGGACTTCACTGTTGAAGTAACCCAGTTGCCAGCTTCCAAAGGGCTGACCTTAGTTGACCTGACAGCCTTATTTCTGATTCAGAATATTGTCCACGAGGAGCTCAGAATATTGTCCATGAGGATCCATGTAGCCTTGCTGAACCTTAGGAGCTAGGACTTAGGTGGTTTTTCTTCAAATAATTGATGGCCAGGTCAATTCAGATGGTCTGAGAAAGTAGATACCACACATCTATGATTTAGATTTTCAATGTCATGTTTCTGCTCCTTTCTTTGAACATACTGAATATCACCAATACTGGGGTATTGTTACAGTCAGCCCTTCCATATCCATGAATTCTTTATCCACATATCCAAGCATCCATGACTTAAAGCCATACACAGGCTCATTATAGGCAGCTTTCAGCTTATGCTGAAGCTGCTCGGCAAAAGGGAGAATGGCACACGTGTGGCACACAAACACAGCCCCACAGACATTTATAGCAGTCTCAAACTGGATTATTCCTGAGGTGTGTTTTGGACCAAAGTTGTTACTGTGATAAGCAGTGGTCCCTAGGTAAAATGCCTCCAACAGGCTCTCACTTTGTTACCTTAGCCTACCATTATAGGTTACATGGATAAGGCAGGTAACTGAACAGGTGCTTCCTCTACTGACTTCCACTGGAAGACCCTCACTTGGAGAGGTTGGAGGAATGAACAGATTGGCACGGAGAAGCAGAGGTAGAATGAGTACCCTTTGGAATAATGGCCCTTGGCCATCATGATTTCAAACCCTGAGGCTTGCTTTTGTGGTTGTTATCAATTCCTACTGGGTCACTGTACAGTTTGGTTGCACAGTTCTATTTGGGTCAACAAATGATTCTATAGTCTCCTATTTTTAAATCATTGCCTTCGTTAAAGAGGGTCTAAGACAACATTGGTATGTCTAAAGGCATCTTAAGATCTAAAATGTAACCTTCTCTTAACACCCTTTTGTTGTTGTGGTTGTGTGCCATCCAATCATTTTTGACTTATTGTGACCCTAAGGCAAACCTATCATGGGGTTTTCTTGGCAGGTTGTTTCAGAGGGAGTTTGCTATTGCCACTCTCTGAGTCTGAGAGAGTGTGACTTGCCCAACGGGAGCCAGTGACGTTTCACAATCAAGCAAGGATTCAAACCCTAGTCTACAGAGTCATATTCCAATGTTCAAACCACTGCACTATGCTGGCTCATCCTAACTCCATTATCAGCCTGAAAATAAGTACTTCAAACCACAGGGGAACATGCTGGTTTTCAGAGAGAAACAAAATGCCTTTTCCTTCCTTTTCTGATCAGGATACTATTAATGAAAACTTTTTTCTGACTTTTGTTCATTGGAAAGTGTCAGTTCTTCAGATTAAAAATGCAATTGCTTTCAATATTTGGATGAGAAAATGGCTGTGTTGACATTTCTAATCATGCTGCTGCTCTCAAAGCCATTCCCAGCTTCTCTGCATTGATTTCTATTTCTGTTTCCCAATTTTTTTTAAAAAAGAAAACACACGCACAGATGCCCATTCCTCTTTGAAAAGGAAACTAGGCTATTCTCAGAGGGGGAAAAATCTGTTTCCTTGGAATGCAGAGAAAAATATATCACAGCAACTGACATAGCAGAAATATTAAAGTCTTAAGCAAGAGAGAGTGGCGGGATTTTTAAAGTATCAAATGACACTTCAGACAATTTTCTTCTGGATCCTGGAAAGATGAGCTTAATCAGTAGATCTATATATTAAATGCAATGGCTAACCTATGAAAAAATATTAAAGTCTCAAAGGAAAATAATTTGGCTTCTGCCTCCTTCAGCTTCTCTGGTGTAAATCAAAAGAAACTCTAGCCAAGGTGGCAGTCATGAAATATTGAGGATGAACTATTCCCAAGTGTGGCATTAACTGAGATGCTTACAATGTTCATACAGCATCCAGTTGCGAGTCACAACTGGAAGAATCAACTGCTTAATGGCAAATTAACACTTATGTAAATTGAATTAATTCATGTGAGTCTGCTTTAGTTGGAACTAATAATTGGATATAGGCATTGGATCAGATGGCATTTTGAATGCAATAATTTATGAACCAGAGGGGTTATGATTAACTGAACTGAAATGTCTTGCAAATGAGTGTTCAATTTTCCACACACACAATGATTGTGTTCCTACAGTGGATTCCTTTTTAATTAAATTTGCCCCATTTGAAAATTGCTTCATATTCAGAATGGACAGAAATTAAGTAACTAAAAATCTGGGACAAACCAAAACTGACAAATTTATCCATGCCCAACCAGGACTGTGAATGCTTGAAACTTAAAAATCTGGTTTTGAAAACCTGTGTGTTCAGCCATGTTGATGCTGAATTAAGGCTGTCCCCTCTTTTTCCTGAGTTGTTTCTATTCAGCAAACAGGTACAATGTGATCTTCAGACCTACTTATTGAATTGGAGACTTTTCTGATAATTTCTAATGACATCACTAAATTATCAAATGTCATAGTGACTGGAGACAGAAAGAACTTGAGATTTTTTAAAAATACAAATGCAGAAGAAATCAAAACTGTTTGTTCCTGTACATTCTTAGGTCAGTTGTTGTTTTATTCACATATGACAATAACATCTCAGATGTCTATATTATGTAAATTAGTTAGCTGAGCTGGTGAGAAACGTGTTTAGATTTGGCTAGTGCAATCCCAGAACTGAAAGCTGGTGTGATGCTCTGACATGAAGGTTGCAATATCATAGAATCATAGAATCAGAGTTGGAGGAGACCACAAGGGCCATCCAATATAACTCCTTGCTGTGGCATCCATCTTACATAGATAAACCCTTCTCCATGAAAATTAGGAGTTGATCAACAAGGAATCATAAGTCAGATATCCATTTCCTTCCAGCATCTTCAGATTTCCATCCAGCATCTCCAGATCAGCAGCTATCTATAACTAGCCAACTATGAACATTTTCCTAGTGGAATCAGATTCACAAATCTATGCAGATTACTAGTGAAAACTGCATTCAAGCATTCATCAGCAATCCTGGAAACATATAAATCCAAATGCTATATCACTTCAAGAACAGTATGACTGGCAGAACATACTTTATCCGGCAAATGATTGCATGTCATATTCAGCATGTCAAGAAAACAACAACTGATCTGTGTTCATGTTTTAGGAACTATAAATCCATATGCTTGATAAAAAAATGGAACAACAAGCAAGTGGCAAAGCATTTCATTTCAGATAATCTCAGCTCTCTGATTTGTAAACTGTTGCGATAGAATTTCATCTGATAGGGGGGAAAAAGGCTTCTGGATTTAAAGACTTGACACCTTAACACCATATAACTTCAACCTGGATGATAATCCCTGACATCACTCATCCATAGCAACTGTTCCACTTCAAAATATCCCATCTTCAGTGTTCCATAATTACCACTTCAGCTACAGTACACTTTGATTCACATCAGAGGAGCGGAAGGAGGGCATAACTAAAATGCTTTACTGTAAGACTTTAATATTTCACCTATGTTGGTCACTGCAATACATATACAGTTCTAGGTATTAGATCCATTCTTCCAGGATCCAAAATAAACTTGTTTAATGGGCTGTTGGATAAATTAATACACACACACCATATACATTTGCAAAGCCATGAACCATGCATTGGCAGCAGTGGTGGTTATTACATACATAAGCAATTTGCCCTCTCAGTAGCAGGCATGGAGGAGTTGGCTGGTTTCATAAACCCTCCTTGTTTTTAGAAGGTGCCAACCACATACTGCTGCATAATTTTAATTACTCAGTGTAGCATTATTGTGGATGAAGAACCTCTTTGTACATTGGAACAGACAGACTGTTTAGCTGAGAACAGCCATAGTCAGAAACTGACAGCAGGAGTTCTGTGGTGCTGTCTGGCAGATCTCTTGCTGCAGATCATAAAGGATTAATTAAAATTGTATAAAGCCGAAAAGAGGCCCAAGGTAAACATAGAGCCAAGTGGAATTGCACTAAGCAGTATTCAGAATGTTAGTTCTATAGCCTGGGGCCTGGAAGGATCGACAGATTGCTCTTCAAACTGGGCGATACAGAACTCTAGTGTAAGCATCCATTTGTCTAGCATCTTTCTTTTTAAAAAAATTGGCTTGAAAATAAATCTTGGACAGATGCACACATATTTTCTGCATCCATGTATGTACTGTCCAAAAAGAAATTCAGGAGGTGGTTATGACCCATTAAGTAGCTGATGCTTTCATTCAGCAGAGCGAAGCACTATTCTTTCAATTTGATTGTTTTATTTTAGTTCTTGGACTGTTTTTTTTTTAATCCATCCACTAATCGCAAATCTCTGTGTCCATAAATTACAGTCATAACATATACCATAAAAATAAGTAAATCTATAATAATTACATATATTGGGGATGAAACCAAAGTCAAAACAGTACAAAGACTTTTGGAGGGTTACTAGTGAATGAAACTTCATTGATGAGAAATAAGCAAAGGCAGCATATTTGGAAAATCCACAACTTTACTGGTTACAGGTAAAGAGGTTTGACCCCTATGCAGGTCCAGATGCTTTTGATTTTTTTTAAATTGAGTTTAATTCATATATATATATATATATATATATATGCTATAATGGTAAGTGTTGTACAACTGATAAACAATTATAAATAGTAAATAATACATCATATCTATAACCAAATCATCATATCTGTAATCCTTGTCCAGTACACCTGGCAGTTTTTAACAATGGATCTATATCCCCTAGTAATCAACATCTTTTATCCAATTTTTTATCCTCTATGTACAGCATCACTTAAGATCTTTTCTTTGAATTCTTATCCTAAATCATTAAGTCCTTCTTCATTCTCCAATCTTTGTCCCAGTATTGTAATTTATCCTTAGATTTATTGTTAATCATACAGGTCAGTCTATCAGTTTATTTTAATTTTGTAGTCTGAGTATCCATTCTTCAATAGTTCATCCTTTTCCCAATTTTTGCCTATCGCTACTCTTGCTGCTGTTATGAGATATAAGAGCACCCTCCAACCCTGTAATACTAAATGTCATCCTACAGCTTCAACTGATATACGTCACAATGACAACACCTGAAAGAGACAGAGAAAAATTTGGGTGATCAGGTATGGATTGAGGCTGAGAGTACCAGTGTCTGATTTATATAGCCAGGAAGTGAACCAGAATTTAGGCAGTTTGAACATTCGAACACAACTCCACTGTCCAGCTCTAGATCTTGTTGCAAAACAAAACCTTTCCCAACACAAGCTCCTGCATATTTGTGCTACTGACAGTAGCTAAAGGGTAACTGCTGTTTGGAAATATTGCACAGAATTTGAACACTGTATACCTTACAAGAAAACACAACATATTCATTACTTTGTTTCAGTTTCATTTTTATTGTAATTCTTCTCTTGTCCTGTATATTTTGCATTTAAATGTTTCGAACAGTGAGCTATGTTCATATTTGTATTTACATGAATGTTATTAAAGAAACGTATTCCAGTTTGGGCACTATCTTATCATTATCATCATCCTAACATGAAACATGTCCTACTTTCTTATAGAAGATACTTGCAATACGCATTCTCAAAATGAAATATATATATATATATATATATATATATATATTGAAGGCAGGTTTATGGACATCAAACAAAATGTATTCACTGTTAATTTCCTACCCTGAGGTAGCCATGCTCAAAGAATTTGATTTCAGGGTAGGATTAAAATGTGATGCAGTTTATGAGAAGAACACTTTAATGTATGGTAACTCTCTTAGCTGGAGAACAAAGCTATTGAGATGTCTTTCTCATCATCAGTTATGAAAATAGGGAAAGACTATCTAAATGAAAAGATGCTGAATTGAGCTGTCAAGGAGCTTATAGAAACACTGAGCAGGAGTCGAGAAGTCTGGTTTTTCCCAGTACTGATACAGTACTGTGTCTCTCGAAAATACAAGCCAGGATTGCAGGTTTGGATAAGGGCTCATATATCACAGCCTGTTTGCATGTGGTGAGCAAACATGGAGCTATGGACTAATTTCTAAATTCTTATCAAAAACAAATGGAAGCAAAATCTGTTGACAGTTGACTTGCGACAACCCAATGAATTTCATAGGGTTTTCTTAGGAAAGGAATGTCGGAGATGTTTTTGACAGCGGGAGGACAGGCTGGGCTCTGCTCTCTGCTGTCCTTTCATTGGCAGATGAAGAATTTTATACAAACCATCTTTTAATGACTGGTTTGTAGCAAGGAAGCTTTTATGCGGAATGTAATGTATTTTTAAACTTTATTATGTATTCAAAATGATTGTATACCTTTTAAAAAGCAATGGTGATATGATATGACAGCTGTTTAACTGTTTTAGCTTTTTATTATCCTTTTCTTTTTAGGTAATCTTGTGTTTAGCCTTTGTAAGCTGCTTTGTTTCCCATGTGCAGGAGCTGGGGGGAGGGAAGTGACATGTAAATAAAATAAATAGATCAGGATCCTCTCAGGAACCTTAATTCCGCTCCTCAACATGCTTGAATGCATATGGATTCAGAAAATCTCTGTGTGTGATTTGTTGGTTTTTGCTTTTTTACTTGAAGGACAAATCTGTCAGTTTGGTTTTCTCCCACCTTCAAATTAAGTACAGAATCAAGTACTTTTCTTCCCCCAAAATGCATACGGTTGGAAATTTTTAATAAGTTTTGATCAAAAGTGACCTGAAAAAAAATTCTCATCCATCTTCCTAATTTCATGTCAAGGAAATTATGCTAAAAACTGTAGTCAATCTGCAATAAAATAATTTTATCAGCCTGGGCAAAGTGGCATAAAATGAATCTAGCCCTATGGATCTAAACAAGCGCTCCCAGCAGGCCCAGCATCACATTTGTTGTGCACCTTCAAGTTGTTTCTGACTTACGGTGATCCTGAGGTAAACATGGGGTTTTCTTGGCAATTTTGTTCACAGGGCACTTTTGTTCAAAGGCATCTGAGGAAGTAGACTGAAGTCTACAAAAGCTCATGCTGCCAATTTCTTTTTTTCAGTTAGTCTCAAAGGTTCTACAAGATCTCTGATTCTACAAACTAACAAGGCTATATCTTTGAATTGTTCAGATGGTATTTGCCTTTGCCTTCCTCTGAAGCTGAGACAATGTGACTTGCCCAAGCTCACATGGTGGATTTCATATCTGAGCTAGATCCAAACTCTGGTCCCCAGAGTCCTAGTCCAATGCTCAAACCACTATATCATGTTGGCTCCCTCTGACAGTTGCCTGCCCACAATGCTATAATTTAAAGACACAATGCATGAGGAAAAGGGAATTGTAGGGATGGAATTAGATTCAGCAGTAATTCAGTTGGAACAGAAGAGAAGGTCTCTTACAAGATGGTGGAGCCCAGGCATGATGGAGCTGTAGCTGGCTGCTCTCCTTCTTTTCAGAGGCCACAGCAAGAGTTGGAATGAAGGAATCCAAGCTTACCACACCTATCAACAGAATGTCTGCTTCTGCATCATGGCCAAAAATAATGCAGCCTGATATGCTTTTACCTCCAGATGACAACAAATGTCATTTCTCAAAAACTTTTGCTGAAAGTGTTTTAGACAATAGTGACAAGCTGAAAAGACACTAGATTGTCTAGGAGTACCAACAAGTTTTTTTTCCCCTACTGCAAAATATTTCCAGGAGATACCTTGCCAGTACCAGTTTTTCACAGGACTGATGACTGGAAACACTTGAGTGACATTCGGAAACAGGATGAAAAGTCATCCAAGCATTTCACTGCATGCAGCAAGTGGATAGAAACAGAATTAGGTTTAAATTAAACAAGTGTATTGATGCAAAACATCAGGAGCTTATAAACTGAGAAATTTGTCACTGAAGTGCCATATTTAAATGCCTAATGGATATTATATTGTTCCTCATGGCACAATTCATGGGATTTTCAGACAAGTTGTTCACAGGCAACAACATAGATTTTCTGGGGCTTATACATACTGGCTTGTCAAGTATGATAAGGTAATGGGAGAGTATTAGGGGTGTGTGTCTCTAGAGGAAGATAATGGTTGTGACTGCATGAAAACAATTCTGAATTAATTGATGGTTCTTACAGCAAAGAAAGTATTAGTGAACATACAGGTTGGGCAAAGTATTACCATGCTATTCCGTATTGCATGCAAGTTTCTCTTAGAAATTGTTACTCACAATAAGATTTGTAGATGACAACGTGGGCAAGAGTCATGTAAAGGAATACTTTGTAGGATTATGTAGAAGTCATGGAAGAACTGGGGAAATGCTTATGTTTCTCTGACTCAAAACACTGAAGGGGAAACTGACATTTATATTAAGTTCTGCCACAGCTAGGTCATGTTAATGGTGGCAAAATGAAGGAACAAGAAAGGTGTCCAGATCTAGGCTACTTACATTGAGTGGAATAGCTTTGTTCATAACTTGTGGATGTCATATTCCCAATGTGGTAGTTTTAGACAGATTAAAAAGGATGTTTTGGTTTAAAGGAATTTGACTGAGATCCTACTTGATGATGCATAATGTAAAATTTCTGTGCATGGAAGTCCACTACAGCTCACCTGTCACCACACCCAGGACCCCTCTCCAACAACCATCCATGGCTGGTGAAGAATGGTGGTGGTGGAATTGGAGAAGCAACTGGCTGTGTACCAAATGCCAGAGGATGACTGATCTTTCACTGAGATCTTATGGTTTCCTCTGGACATCTCAGCAGATGATGCCATCACTCTGCTTCTGGCTATAGGTACATATCTCGACACTTCTCCGTTATCCCCTCCCCTCTCCCAGAGCAACAGAATGGCTGTGGGGTGGATGGTTATCACAGTGTAATGGTGAGTCTTTAGTGGGGCTTTGGTAATTGAAAGGGAGGAATGGAATAACAACATTCCCTTCTCCCTTCTCATAACTTTTTCGATTGTAAGCCTGAGGAACCGTCTAATTAAAAATAATAATTGTAAGCTGCTCTGATAGCCTTCAGGGCTGAAGAATGGGGTATAAATACAATAAATAAATAAATAAATAAATAAATAAATATTACATACATAAGGGTAAGATGGGCACAGATGAAATGAAGCCTATTCAATAATAATTAAAAACAGCAACAAAAACACTGATGATGTGAATGTCTGGGTAGCCCTACAAATTTTCCTGACACTTCCAGTTACGATTGCCAGTGATGAGTTTAGTTTCACAAAATCGGATCTCATCACCAATACTTGTGATCCACCATGGCAGACTAAAGGCACTCATCACTTGCTGTTCTAATTACAAAAGCAACACTACTCAAAACCTTGGTCGTTCAGGTGCTGTATTGCAGTCTGCATGAGCTGAAGCTCACTTGGCTGTTTACTGGGCACTTAGCTGCTTACTAAGCAGATTTTCTTCCTTACCCTCTATATTCCCAGTTCCATTTTTCCTTACCTTCTACTTTGCAAGTCATGCCAAATAAGCTTTCTTTGAATTTTCAGTCAGTTGGGGTAGGAGCTATAGTTGGGCATCATCGTGAGTTCCACGAGTGCAAAAAGGCCTGGATTCAACCACCAGTTAGAAGGATCATATATATGATTATGGACCAGGCCTCTGTTTGAGATGTACAGCAGGGGAGTAACTTCCACCTTCTGGCCTTGTGGATTCTGGGAAACAAACCACCTTAAAGTCCATAAATTAAAATTTAAAAGGAGCCCTGGTGGCGCAGTGGAGAAATGCCTGTACTGCAGCCACTCACTCAAAACCACAAGGTTGCGAGTTCAAGACCAGCAAAAGGGCTCAAGCTCGACTCAGGCTTGCATCCTTCCGAGGTCACTAAAATGAGTACCCAGATTGTTGGGGGCAAGTAGCTTACAGTTCTAAACCACTTAGACACTCCTTAGGTGATATCAAGCGGTATATAAATGAAGCTGTTTTTTTGTTTAGCAACACAAAAAGATACTTCCTTTCAGATCCAGATTCCTTTCAGATCCAGAATCTCAAAGGATCTCAAAGGAGCCGAGTCTAAAATGAAGTATCTTTTTGTGTTGCTAATTGATTTTAAATTGTATTTCCTGCACTTTAAGATAATACATTTTATCCAGGAACTCCTGGAGTTGGGAGGTTATCACATGCACCACTACTTTCCCCCGAAATTACTACTACAGACTCATTTCAACCATTTTCCTGCTTCTGGCCCAAATGAACTGATGGCCAGCTTCCTCTGGATGCCAGAATCTAAGTAAGTAGAGTTCAATCCTGCCTTATGGTGGACTACATCATCCTTCTCACTGTTCCTTCTTGTTCCTCTTCTTGGCATGGGGGAAATCTCGATGAGGAGCCTTCCCTTTTTCAGTGGCAGGCCTTGCAAAAGTAAATATTGGTCATATGTTCCCCAGTGTTTTAGAAAGACAATGAAACTTTACTTTTTAGCACAAAGGATTTTGTTTTTAGTTTCCCCATGCATAGTTCTCTAGGTCCTCTTAAACCTGCTGCACATTATGCCCTTGATTGTAGTCTAAGCCATTACTACTGCTCAGTCTTGCCCTGCAGCGTTTTTTGTTATTCTAAGTTGTGGGCATCCACATGAGTTGGCCAATGTATCTGTCTTGCCCTGAAGCAACCCCTGACTTTCCCTTCTCCTGCTGTGCACACTTTCTATAGCATTCTTTCTCAAAATACTTTTTTAAAAAAAAGAAAAGAAAAGAAAAACATTTGAAGCTTTTTGTAGGTTATTCTTGTTGAAGGTGGATTGGTGCCTGGGGGTATTTTGGAATTAGAAAAAAGCAAAAGGGCAAACCTTGTTATTTTGTGCAGGTGCAGTCACACATATACTATTTTTTTTAAAAAAAGAATAACTGTGCAATGATCAAGATTATTAATTGTACATTTTTATGTCCCTGCCACTATAATATTACCTATAAAATCAAAATATCTATCTAAATATCAAGGAACTCTGAATGTAGATACAAACAGATCTGACCTTGATGGATGAAAAATCTAGGCAGGGTAGCACAATTCAACCTAAAGACCATAATCTTGTTGGTGTGTGTGTGTGTATGTGTGTGTGTGTTTGATAAGACAGATACCTCTCCCTTTCTATTTGCCAACAAGCTCTAATATGGGAATCTGTTTCCTAGGATGTTGTGAGAACAAGCAAGATCAAGATAATGACTGGAATCCTGTTTGTAATATACAGAGATACGTATTATGCTGCATACAAAGGCATTTTTGTATAAGCAGGCTTTTAATAGTTAAGTAGGGAAGATTTTTTTATTTATTTTATTTGTTTTTCCCTTTTGTATGGCTTTTAAATGGTTTTATAGTGTTTAATGTGGATATTTTAACTGTTTTTTTAATTTATTGTAAATTTTAAAAAATTATTTTAATTTTTATTTTATTGTAAAAATTTGTAATTTTTAATACATTGTTTTTGGAAGCCACCTTAGATCCCTCTGTAGGTGAAAGGTGGCATATAAATGAAGTAAATAAATAAATGTAAACCAGCTGTACAAGATGCATTATTATTGATTTGAAGCATAGCACTTTGTTAGAAATATAATTTCTTGTACATCTCTATAAAAATATGTAATGAAAATATGTAGTAAAAAAAAAAAGAAGCATTATGTTAAGCCTGTTGCCATTGCCTGTTTGCTTGAAAAGTGTAAAGACATGAATTCAGGAGAGCGTCAGGGCAGATGGACACATAACAATGTGTACAGCAGAGTACAGTGTGGTACAGATGGACACATAAAATTTCCCAAAAAGGGTACTTTCAGCAGTAGCTGAAGAATATTAGATCTAGTTGTAGTCCATCTCCTTGACTGCCTGGTGTTTAATGGAGACTGACGCTGAAGCAGTGTGACAGCTCAGTCTGCTTCTTGCTTTTTTCTCAGTTTGTCAGAAGTGTGTTGAGCATGTGACAGAAACAATCACAGGGGAAGTTGATGTCCTGTTTTGGAAACACACAGTGAAGGCATCCAGACCTCTATCAATCAGGAGGAACTCATCAGGTTCATGAGGTTCCTAACCACTCTGACAAAAGCCAGAAACCAATGTGACAGATGGCAGAAGTTGTAGGCTAATTTCAGAATGGACTGCAGTAACCGGCATTGTACATCTATCCTGTCCAAATGGGACATCCAGTAGGATGGGTTTGCAAGGCTGCAGGAATGTATTGGGAGCTTTATGAGTAGCAGAACTTAAAAAATTAGCCTGCTTTACAGCCATCCCCTATTCAAGCAATCTTTAGTACCAAAATCTGGAAAGTTACTTTAAAGAAGGATGCATATGACGACTTGCTGAAGCCATCCATAAATGAACGGAGGGAACAGAGCTCTCTCCTGCCACTGCTCTGTTGTGGGTGGCTTCAGCATATTTATTCTTCATCAGAGCAACTGTCCATGCTTTTTCCCCAACGCCAGACATATAACAATTTTTCTCTATGTGTGAACAATATGAGATTATACTTTACCATTACATTACAGGAATGGATGTGCGTGTTTGCTGTAGTAACTGATATAACAGAAAGTCTTATACTCAAGCCTTAAAACAACATGTTTTGTCTTTCAGCTTCTTCAATTTCTCTGACAGGCAGCTAAGAGTTCTGTAGTAAGTGTATCCCTTAGGAAACTGTTGAAATAGTATGGCAATAGGAACTGTGGCAATAAGATTGTATTTCCAATCTATGGACCATTTTTTTCTGGACAGATTTTAGTTAGAACTAAATTAGATGTTTTCTCTGTAGCTTGAAGCAGGCCTAGTCATCTTTTCCTGTTTTTTAAAAAATTATTATTATTATTATTATTATTATTTCTCTCAAGGGCTCTGAGTGCAGCTTCCACTTCACTTTCTAAAATTGTAGGTTCATCTTAAATGGTTTCTCCTTGAATTGATTCCTTTTATTTCTTCTTGGTCATGTAATGCATCTCCCTGAGGTTCATAGGACACCCCTGCTCTTTGTTGAAATTACCCTATGATTTCTTAGATTTTGTGGAACAGGTATATTCTTCTTCCTTTTTTTTTTTTTTTTTGGCTGTTGCCTTCTGTTTCTCTTCATTGATTTACTCGTCTGTAACTATCCTGTACTAATGATAACCACTTAGTCACAATTGTTACACTATTGCTATAATTGTAATCCCCATCCCTCACTTTACCATGCATCAATTGCATAGGGAGAAGGGGACCATTCCATCAGTGATTGGAACATGGCTGAATGTGGTTTCTGTCAGTCTTGGGGGGCTCAGGCTGGAAGACTCCAAGGACTGGCCAGTTATCTATAAATTGAACCCAATAATAACTAACTACTTTGAGATTTTGGGATTAATCTATTTTTTAAAGTAAGATGCCACATTTGAAATCCCGCAGGTTTAATTCTTACTGTCTGCAAGAAGCTAATAAATGTAAAATATTGGGTAGACAGATGGACCAGAGGTCTTTTCAGAAGAAATAGTTACAGACTGAACCAGCTGAGAAGCTGCAAATGTCACAGATATGCTGAGCCAAGCTCTCTGTTCAGCATATATCTGCACTATTTTTATTTAGTCCTCTTTATTCTTTCATTCAGAGTATCTCACAGGAGTAGCTTCTGCAGTGTTTTACTAAGCCCATATGTGTTCAGGGCTACAGATGGAACTTAAAGGAATGAATGGAGCCATGTAGGTGTTTTATGCATTCCGTCTGATGGCCAAGTTTGCTGAAGCCTTATGTTTCTAGTCAATAATCCCCTTGTAGCTTGTTTGTTTAATTCATTGCAATGCTATGTCAACCTTCCTGGGCTGAAGCCTCAAATATTTGCAAACTAAAATATACATAATGTTGGTCATGATTGCAATGCAGCTGCAGATGCTGCAGTTTACACAATAGAAAATGGAAGACAGGAAGCCAAACATACTAAATTAATTAGGGTTAAGTCCATAGACTTTTTCTGGTTCTGACAAGCTTGTGTGCAATTGTTGTTTCCCATTTCTTTAGGGCTCAAGCTCATTAGTTTAACAGGGATGTTTTCAAAGTGCTCATCTATGGAATTAAAGGTGACTGGATAATTATGGTGAGTAAATGGGGATAATATTTGTTTTCTGAGCAGAAGGATTCCATGCCATCTCCACTGTCAGAGAGGCCATAAGCACAGGCCTGTCAGCCATGCAAAAGCTTGCTTGGTTGCTCTGAAATCATGTTGGAATAGGCCTGATGTGTTGGGAAGGGTGAGCAGGTGCAGAGAGATGTTTGCAGGATGGAAGGCCACTAAACTTCCTGGTTCTGTGTGGGAAGAATGCACACCATTGAGAGGGGGAGTGACTTGCAGGGAGTTTTTATAAGTGAAACTTAAGTTGTAGCCTCAGATCTTGCAAGGAACTTGCTACTCTGCTCAACTTAATCCTCAATGCAACTTTTCTGGATTCATCCATGAAGTCTGTTCTTTGAGTTTAGTAGAGACAGGGCATCACATCTATTCTTTCTTCTTCACTACCAGCTCTTCTATGCTTTCTGAGGCTAGAAAATTTGTAATATAACAAAGGACAGATTTTATCTTTGGCCTGAGCTAGGGCACATGCGAGAGGGAAGAAATTATTGCTGTACATTTTGATGACTTTACCAGCCTAGACACATAAAAAGAAAAAGAAAATAATTTTCCTTCACTATTGGGGTCATAATTCAATTTACCATTAGAAATAATCTTCTTACAGCATTTGCACAAACACTCCAAACAGCATATTGCTAGAAAGAGCCATAACAGTATTCATAAAGCACATGCTTTGTATATAGAAGGTTCCAATCAATCCTCAGGTCAGTCTGGGAAAGACTTTAATCTGAAACCTTGGAAAGCTGTGGCTTGTTCATGCAGGCAACATTGTACTACAATGGGCCAGCTTAGTATAAGACCAATTCCAGATGCCTAAGAATCACCCAACTGCTTTAGCAAGCTGGAAGGAATGAGTTAGAACCAGCCCATTCATCCACATCTTATCATTTTAGAGTCCATGTGTGGCATAGCCCTATGTCTGTGAAAAATTTGGGGATTGTGGAACACAATCTGGGAAAATCAATATAAGAAAATGGGCTTACCTTGCCTCATGAATGTGATTTCTGTGAAAAGGGGGGAAAGTTTCTGAAAAGACATAGCATTGTGTGGCTATTTTTCAACTGATCAAATTTTTAGCATTTGAAAAATGTATGCTTGATTTTACATATGAAAAATATGTTGAAACCATCAGAAATGTGGGCATTTCGGAGACTAAAGGTGGATCTACACTGGCCAGGATGTTCCAAACTTCTCCCAGAGTATTCTGGCTCTAAAGATCCCCCAAATTCCCCCCATTACCTCTGGTGCTGGGTGTCTATCTACACATGTGTCCCACTGTGTTGCCTGCTGTCACTGCCACTGACATGAGTTGCTCCCTCTGAGATTGAAAACAAGGTGGCCAGAATCAATCACATAGCTGGATGCCTCATTGTGATATTAAAGGGAGTGACTCACTTCAGCAGCAGCAGTGTTGGGTGGTAGAGTGGGACATACATGTGAACAGCCATCGACATCACTCCAGAGTGTAAAAAGGTAAGACTTTTATACAAATTTATGTTAAGAGAGGGATGGCCTAAATTCAGTGCAGAACTGGCCTTCCCAGATGAAGACAGCCAGCACTCGAATCAGAGCTTTGGCTTTGTTTTGTGTGGACAGGATGATGCGAGGACAGGGTGAAACCAGTGTACATAGCCCATATAGACCTGTCCCAGATGTGTTTCTTCTCACAACAATGCTAGGGTGTGTGTGTGCAAAATGGCTAATTTTGGTAACAATTGAAATTGTTTTTTTACCCCTGCAACATACACACTTTACTACTATTCTAACAGGAATGTTAGATCTCCAGTTTTCCCATCAAGTGTGCAATGATCTACTTATGTGTCATAGCCTTCCCAGTTCTTTTTCTGTTTATAACATGTTTAAATTATTCCCACTTAGATTCATTTATTTAATCATCCAACAAAAAGAAAAGCTGTTGTTAATTGGTTGCTATTAGCATACATGCACATATGAACACGTGGAGGCAGGCAGGCAGCAAGTACTCATACAAGCTGAATTTCAAAAGCCCTTTTGAATTTGAAAGCCAACTGTAGCACAATATCTCTAGTCTATTTAAATGTTCTATATAGCTGTGAATAATTCCAGTGATAGGCACTTTGGTTCCTCATTTTCTCCTCCTTTTCAGTGGCAACTAAAAAGGCTGCCCTTAGTCAGAATCAATTTATTGCTTTCAAAAGGAAGGATAACAAAACTAATATTTCTGGTCCATGTTCCTCTTCATATTATAATATCAAGGTGGCATATAAAGAGGGTGGTTTCTAGATAAATAAAAAAAAAAGACAGGCAGATACAGTTTCTCCCGGGTGGGGTTCAAAATATTCAAAAGAGCTCTCCTGCCATCTTCCTCAATCAATCAATCAATCAATCAATCAATCTGTGGCAATCCCATGGCTATGGTTACTCACAGATTTTGTATGGCCAGTTTAGAAAAGTGTATTTTCAGAAGAATGTTCTATACTTTCAAAGATATATATTTACAGATATCTTTAGTCTGAATCGTAATTCCCCCCCTCCCCCAAGCTTGTTTGTTGGACTATAGCTCACTCAATCCCCAGACACTGAGAAGCAACGGATTAGATTAGATTGTCCCCTCACTTCACACATATATCTCAGGGTTGATACTTGGCCATTGTCTGGGACTCAGCCCTGAACCCGGGAGCACAGGTTTTGGCTTTGGCCCATAGTTGTTTCACACCATTGAAAGTGCACTCATCGCTCACAATCACTGTGGTTAGGTGCACAGGACCCCCATGAACATGAAAAAACTGCAAATACCAAAAGCACTATGGACCTTATCACATGAGGCACTTACCACTGCCCAAACATTGCCCAACGCTGCAGAAGTGCCGGAGGTGAAATCATCCGTCATGCTTCTCTATTGTAATTGAGGCTTCCCCCTTTCCTTCCGTCAATGATGCGTTCACAGGGAAGCCAGGAGAAACTATTTCTTTGAATAAGTGGATATCCCATTATTAACAAATCAACAATGAACAACATCAGTTAAAACAAGTTAATTAAAAAACACAACATTTTAAAAGGACAAATAAGACATACACATTTTAAAACAATTCACATTTAAAATTCATAATCTAAATTCACATTTAAAAATCATTTGAATAAGCCTGCTGGAAGAGGCTGGTCTTCAATGATGTTTGAAATTTGGACAGTGTATTCAGCTATAGAATCTCTTTCAACAGGTTATTGCAGAGTTTAGGGGCAGCTGAAGAAACAGTCCTCCGGCGGACAGTTGCCACTTAGTTGCCTGACTAACTAGGAGTAAGTGTCCACTAGAGGACCTGAGTGTACAGGGGGGGATCTACAGGGGGAAAAATGATCCTGTAGGTAACCTAGACCCAAATCATGTAGGGATTTAAAGGTAATGACCGAAACTTTGTGCTTAGCCTGGAAAATGCTGTGGCTAGCGCTGGTTACAAGGAGCGTATAACTCCTTTGTTGAAACAGCTTCACTTGGGGCATAATTGATTATGACCTAGAAAGCCTATATAGCTTAGGTCCAGATTATCTTAAAGCCTGTATTTTCCCATATGAAGTGAGTCTTACAGTCTTTGAGGAAGGGCATGCATTGCCATTGCCATCATCATCATCGTCATCATCATCATCATCATCATCATCATCAGTATTTTATATATACCCTGCCTTTCCCCTAATATTGGAACTCGAGATAGCTTATGTATTAAAATGATTACAATATATGACTCCTCCCATGTGTGATCTCCAGCATGACAGGGAATTGTAACAAAGTCTCTGCTTCTGACTGTCACAGCATACCCATGAACATGGTGGGAATGAAAATAGGTCCTGTGCTCTTCATCTCAGGAGCAGGGCAGTCTTATAGGGGTGGTGGCATATATGGTCTGTTAGGTAGCCTAGGTCATATAGCACTTACTAAGTCATAATGAGCACTTTGAAGTGCTAGAGATCACTCTGTAACCAGCATCAGTTAACACTCTGGCTGCAGCCCTTTGGACTGAAATTTTCAAACACACTTCAAAGGTGGTCCCACTTAGAATGCATTTTGTTGTGTGTCTTCATGTCAATTCCGAGTTATGTTTTCTTGGTGAGATTTTTTTCAGAGGGATTTTGCTTTTACCTTCTGAGACTGAGAGTGTTGCCCAAGGTTAATCCTGAGACTGAGAGTGCTGCCCAAGATTTGAGACCTGGTCTCCAGGGCTTCAACCCTCAAACCAGTATATCACATTGGCTCTGTATTTCAGTAATCCAAATGAATGCATTACGGTAATCCTAATGGATGTCACAAAGGCACATGTTAACTGGACCTGATCAGAAATCTCCAGGAATGGGCGTAGTTAGTGCACTATCTAAGTGTACAATAAACTTCTGGCCACTTAAGAAATCTGGGCTTCCAGTTTCAACAGTGAGTCCAAGAGTATACTATTGAATGGAATCATCAACTCCACCTTCTTGCCCCCAGGTCTAGAATATTATTGGACAGAGAATCCTGGTAAGCAAAACTGAGATATTAACCTCCAGCTTCAGTAAACATACCAAGTTGGCATGCTCATCCAGAATCAAATCCTGGCTAGCTGTTGTTTTTCCATTCAGCAATCTGGCATTAAGCAGCAGCATCTTCCACCTAAGGGGATTGTCACCAAAGCTATCTTGGTTATCCTTCTCACCAAAGTTATCCTGCAACAACATTTTATTATGTCAGATAATTGGTCTATCTAGGCCTATATTGTTGATACTAATTGGCAGAAGTTGTAAAGGTCTTCTGGCTGTTTTTCAACCCATATCTGGATGTAAATTGGGCTGAGAATGGAGAAAAAAGTAGAGATTTGAACTCAGATCTTCCTGTGGCTGGTTCCACATTGTGACCACTGCTCTCTCTTGTTTCTCAGCTGCTAGGTTCAGGGGGGAAAGAAACAGAGGGAAAAGGATTTATTATGCTTTCTACTATTCAATGTTGGCATAAACAGTGCTTGTCTCTGTACAAAGTGTGAATTAATAGGCTTGTTGTGTGAGAGTCAGAGCACTATGAACACTAGCTTTGGACCTTATTTTGTTGCATGAAAACCCTTGTACAAATTATATGTGCATAAAAATAGCTAAACTATGTGAATAATCTTCAAGCTCATCTGTCTTTCCTCCCTTCCTCCCCCATTTTCCATATTTCAAATGTCGCCCTTTGTATGGAACAGGTTGCCCTCTTCTTGCCTAAAGCAATTATGGAAATCTTTCCCAAATATCAAGGTCACACTGGATGTATTTGGCACAAATAACTAAAACTCCCCCCCTCCACCGCTGCTTTCAGTCACAAAACCATCCATTCTCATTCCATCTGTAATTCTTTTCCCCTGAAGATGTTCAGTGAGATTAGCATTGGTGGTTTTGTTGTTTTTAAAAGATTGAAAAAGCCCAGAATCTGGTAATACGTTTTAAAAAAAGCAATATGTTTAGATCTGAGCGTCTTTTAAATAATCCACTCTTTGAAAAGTGTTCATTAGAGCAATAAACAAAGGAAAGAGAATTATAAGAAACGCAGAGCCATGATATAAAGCTCTGTGCACTCTGGTTGTGTTGCTGTTTCTGCCCCCCCCCCCTGTGAAAACAGAAAACAATTTCAAATGTAATTACTTCATAATATATATATTTTCAAACACCTTCTCAAAAGGGAGCCTGAACATCTGGATATTATTTCATTTTGTGAAGACTGTGTTTTTCAACATACAAGAGAACTTTGTGGACGGTGAGTATAAACCAAGGCAAGAGTAGACTTTGTCTACTAGATAATATACAGCTTTATTTTATGCAGTAATTTTCTTTAATTAAGTGTCAGCATGATGTAGTGGTTTGAGTGTTGGATTAAAACTCTGGAGACCAGGGTTTGACTCCTGCTTGGCCATGAAACCCACTGAAGAATCACGGGCAAGTCACATGCTCTCAACCTCAGGGGAAGGCAACCTCCCCTGAACAAATCTTGCCAAGAAAACCCCATGATCCCCTTAGGATCGTCATAGGTCAGAAACAACTTGAAAGCATAAAGTGCAAATGGGAATCATTTGGAAATACTATCCCTTCTTTTTCCTGACTTTTAAAGCCATATATGACTTGGGTCCAGACTATTTAAAATACTATATTTCCCTATATCAGCCTGCCTGAGCATTAAGACTGGATGTTTTTCAAGGGCTGAGGATAAAACCTAACCTCCCCAGTTGTGACCCAAGAAAAGTATTCAGTGCCTGTAAAGAAGACATTGGATATCAACACAGCACACTGTGCATTAAATGCAATGTGTAGCTTGGCTCCCAAAGGATGCTAGGAGTGTGTGTGTGTGTGTGTGTATCCTACTGATCCTGCCTTACACTTCTTTTGTTTTCAGCATATTTCAGTTGCAGCAAACTGAATTCAAATGGCAAAAGAGGTTTGCCCTCAATTGATTCAGCAGGAGGACATGGAAACTTGCCCTTCCCTGTAGCCTCATTGTACATCCAGACTGATGAAAAAGATCCAAAAATCCTATATTTTGTCTCTGTTCTTTCCTGTTTCATTTTGGAGAGACATACATGTTTTATTTATCCCAGAATACTTTCTGTCAGCTCCCAGTATGATCAGAGACCTTTTATACCGACTCTCTAAATTGGTTGATTGTAACCCAGTATAAAATCAGAAAGAACAGGAACAAATTCTGGGACTTTTCAAACTGTCTGAATGCAGCCTCAGGCAAAAGCAAACTGCTTCAGTCTCACTTATCTGGTGCATTCTTTCTCATGAATAACCTTTGGTGTCTTGACCACACTCTGATGTTGCTTGGCTACATGAGTCCTGATTTTCACTTGTGAAATCTTCGAGGGAATGAAACAGCAGAGATTAAAAATGGCTGAATTACTGACTGAAAGTTCAGTCAAGGATTTGATGGTTGATCCTTTTTTAAAACAAGCAAAAGGATTTATCCCAATTTGTACCTCTGGGATTTAAATGTGGAAGAAGACATCATTTGCAGCTGGAAAGCCATGTATTTCTTAGCTGGTGTAGTGTTCTGAGACATTTTAACAGTGCCACATGCAGGAGTTCAGGCTTAAACTCCATGGAAAAAGACTTTGTGGTTTTTACTGGAATATCCACAGAAATCCACAGAAGTGCTCATCATTGCATGTGTCACCGTCTGTCACCTGGATTCAGATGGCTGTATATTTTTGACAGAGGGAGGGGAAACAGATGTGAACACATGCAAATTTGCACAGGAAAGTGAGGGCAATTAATTGTCAATACGAATATGTAAAAATCCGCAACAATTCACATAATATACTTATGTGTAAATTAATCCCGAGTATACAAAAGCTCATGCTACAGCCTCTACCACACAGTTAATCTCAAAGGTGCTGCATGTTGGAATATTAGTTACACCATAGTTCTTGCAAACTATAATTAATTATAAAAACAGTATGCTATTTCTAAGAGTTACTTCCAAACTCTGGGTCAGTCAATTACATGAAGGAGACTATGCTGGTTTTAAGTTTGTTTTTTTTTTCATGTCTCAGACTGCTTTACCACACTAGGGGGCAAACAGGATTTAAGCAAGAATCAAATGAGAGTTAAACAGGAAATGCACTATGATAAACATGTTTATCATAGGGCATTTTCTGTTTAACTCTTGTTTAACTCTTGTTTAAATCCTGTTTGCCTCCTAGTGTGATAAAGCAATACCTGTGTAGGCTTTGTGATTTATAGAACTGAAGATGAATTATTTTGTTTAAAAGGAACCTGTTTTCTTTTACTGTATGGAGACTGGTTGAGATCCTACCTATAAAGTGCTTCACTGTAGGAGCCCAGGATTGTGGTCTGGAGTAGGGTTGAAGGGTGGGTGGGTGAGTGGGAGATCATATTGTTCTTTTAAAAATGTGCATGGATTTTTTTTCTTTATGCATAAAAACTGCAATCAGAATTCAGTTCAAAGGCTTAGGTTCAATGTAGAATTAATTTAAGCCAGCAGAAATGCTGAGGGCGAGCAAGCACGACTAATAAAGCAAAAGCAACGGAATGAATCTTAGCCATATTAAATCCCAAGCAGTGTCAGTGTGAGATTCTTGAATAATGAGAAAGAAATTATTCTAGAATCAAAAGTGCAAAAACTGAAACACTGCTTTCAGCACATAGAACTATGTGCCTATAGGCTGTAGTAGTCCCATAAAATGGGGGAAGTGCACTGGGAAGCACAAAATACACACTGTGGCACCTTTTTCTCTGTTCCAAAGCCTGGCACAATAGATTAGAGCATTTACTGATTCAATAATATCTCTCATTACTTTTTGTTCTGTATCAAATATGTAGCACAATGTGTGTGTGTGCCTTCAAGTTGCCTGTTAGCTTATAGCAACCCTATGAATTTCATAGGATTTTGTTAGGAAAAGAATACTCAGTCTTCCTTTCTCTTAAAAGAAAATAACCAACAGCACCTGGTATTTGTTGGTCACCTCCCATGAAAATACTAGCCAGGGCTGACCCTACTTAGCTTTCAGGATCAGACAGGGTCTGGTTCCTTTGGGGATTTAGGTAGAATGAGGTTTAATCATGTCAAAAAATTGATTTTTTATGCTCAGTTGACCATATTGAGTAAGTATAGTTGCTATTCTTGGTCTGGTCTCTATCTCTGGCAAACCAATGTCCCCATTTTGTCCTTGTTTTTGCCTTTCGGGAATGCTGTGTAACAATTTATTATTTATTCATGAGATCTCAGGGTAGCAAACAGATAAAATAACATAGAGAATTTAAACAATTATATATCAAAATCAATTTTATTTATGACATTGATATGCTGTCTTTCTCCCAAAATGGGACCCAAGGTGGCTTCTAAAAACAACAAATTAAAAAATATTGCAAGTTTTGCAATAAAAAGGATTTTTGAGAGGGGACAGTTGCAAAATAAGTCTTTCTAAGGCGGGAGCATAATGGGAGAAATGATAGGATGTGATCTCCAAAGTGGTGTACAAATGTGAACCTTTAGTGTTCACGTGGGTGCATTTCTATGCCAATGCATCAAAGAAGACAAAAGTTAAAGAAGATTGAAAAAAAAACCATACTAAGCAACTCAAGTTAAAACAGTTTTAAAAATCTAAAAGAAATTAAAAAACAACAACAACAACACTACCTTGTGCATGCTTAAAAGTAAATTAGGCCCAAAAGGCTTCAATAAAAAGACATTTCACTGAAAAGATACAAAACATGGGTGCCAGTCAGGTCTCCACAAGGAGGGCATTTCTCAAGTGGAATGTCACAGCTGAGCTAATCTTCATTGGCAGAGTGTTGTGCTGACTGGGGTTCATGAGAGGGTTCATGTAACTCTCCTATTGAAACAGCTTCAATGGTTTCCAGGCAAAATTCAAAGGGCCGGTTTTGACCTTTAAAGATCTACACCGTTTGAGTCCAAACTATCTAAAAGATCCTATCTTCTCATACAAGGCTATTTGAGTTTTAAGATCTTTGGGGGAGGGCTTTCTCTTAGTCCCACCACCTTCACAGGTGTGGTTGCTGAGGACTTAGGAGAGACCGTCTCCTTGGCTGCTTTTAGCCCCCTCCCTGGTCTCTTTCCAGCAGGAGAAAATACCTAGGAGTTTATCAGACAGGAGGAATTTTTCTTTATTTCTAATGGAGCCAATTGGAGCCAATTCGAATTCACATGAATTCGCTTGTTTAGCGAATTTACCTGAATTCCGATTGCATTCGGAATGCATTCAGAATGACTTCCCATTACCCGAAAATGACCCCCCCCCATTGCCCGAAATTGCCTGTGATGCTTTAATACTCAATAATGTAAAACCCATGACTGCGTTCGGAATGACTTCCCTTTTGCCCAAAATTGCGTGATATACTTTAATACGCAATAACGTGAAAACCCATGATTGAGTTCGGATTGCCATTAGATTATACTTCCAGTTTCCATTGTCTGATAAACTCCCATGATCATTCACAGCAACTGATGTCCAGTAAGGCAGTAGCGGGGAACATTTACAACCCCTTTGCATTCCCTACACTATTTCCATGGTCATGCATTTGTGGGGATTTTGAATGCATTTTGGTTACAGATCCATCACTCTGCCTTATGCATTCATCACTGCGGATGTGAATTCCACTCACAGTTTATTAGGTTTCAAGTTTAAATCAAAGATCAAAAATCCTCTGGTCTTTTAAAGCAATGTGGGAGGGTGTAATCATCACAAAGTAAAGGAAGGCATACAGCACATGAACAAGACACTTCAGTTATGTGTCATTAGTTGTGCCTTAGTGTGCAAACAGGTGTGTTAAAACTTTAGTCTTGCTCTAAATAGTGGAGGGCATGTTGGTAATGATGAGATTTTACAAGGCTGACTTAACTATACTGTTCTTTTGGGGACTGTTGTTACAGACATGACAGATGCAGGGTATACTGCATTACGTTCAAATTTATTTGTTTCATTCATAAGCCATAACAAGTTTGTGTCCATTTCTTTAATTAAAAAATTTCAAGGCAACAAGACAAATGGTATACTGCACCACCCATATCAGAATTTGCATTCCATAAAAATAAATTATCCAAACAGTCATGCTCATGAGTGTCCACAAAGTTTTGTCCTTTGGTCAGAGCTAGCACTAAACTAATCTTATTTTTAGCATGTCACTGCCATTGTCATGGGAAAGAGAGGCAAGAATAGGAATAGGGCCATGGCTAAGGATCAATAAAAAGACACAAGAAAGGGGAATACAGCTCACTCTCCTATTTCTAGACAGAGTTAGCAAATGTGTAACGATCCATAGTCAATGCCAATAAAGCCCTGGAGAGACCATTCCAGGAGCAGAGTCCAAGAGTTAAAAAAAAAAAAAAATCCTAGCAGAGAATCAGATAAGCCAAGTGGAGAAAATCCAAAATCAAATAAAGTCCCAGGGTCTAACCAATCCAGATCATCATGAAAGCCAGTGAATATGCCAAGGGGCAATGTCAAAACACAGCCCAAGGGCAGGCACCAGTAAATTGATCACAGTAAGGGCAACAGAATGCAGAAATTCTAGACAAGTTCTCAAGATCAGGAGCATTATTCTTTGAAACATGATTGAGCCAGTTCTGATGGTTTTATAGCTAGGGTTCCTGAACACCTCTCAGAGCTCAGGTCCTTTATTAGAGGACCTGCACTGGAAGAGGGCCATACATTTAAGGAAATTTCTCTAAAAAGTTCTCTACTCTTCAGAAAAATATCCTTTTTTTATTGAGTGCTTCTTCTGGTAACCTCAAACCAAGGCTACACCTTCATGTCACTCCCATTTATTGAGGAAGGAGTCCACTTCCTCATGGATCTCTGAAGTTATGTTGGTTCTGTCTCGTCTCCCTGAGGATCATAGGTCTGCATAGTTAGCCAGATCCTTCCAATCTTTAATTCATGAGGCTTGTCTTTGTCTTCACTGCTTAATCTTCTGACCAAGGTTTACCAATCTGCTTCTTGGAAAGAGCTGCCTATAGCTGTAGAGTATGCATATATATTATCAAGGTACAATCACATCCAAGAAATGTATTCAAATGAAACTTGGACCAGATTGTTGCACTCTGGAATCAGTTCACCAATAGAAGAATAGAGTAGAGGAAGGCAACCTAGTGTGGTGGAATCTTAGTGTTTTACACTACAACTCCCACTGGCCATAGGATAGGAAGCCAATGGTAAAATTATTTTGGAAGTTGTTGTCATTTTAGACTATATTCCTGAAGGAATGGGGAGTATATGGGAAGGAATGTCTATATCTGGACTAGACACTTTTAGGTCCATTCAAATATCTTTTTCCCCAAGATGGCTTCATGATTATGGTTCCTGAATAAGTATCTTCATTTTTTAAGGTACAGAATTAGGATTGATTCTGTATTGGTCTCCTGCTCTGTTCAATAGGGAAAACTGTCATCTAATAATGGAGCATGGAGATTTAATAAACTGTTTCTTCATAAGTAAAATATAACTAGAGGGAGAGAAAGCAGATGACATTATATATTTCTTTGATCATGATAGCTTAATGCAGGCCGCCAGAGCCTACCGTGGGGCTGCAATTCATGACAACAATAAGAAGCAATTTCATTAGCGCTGATTCCCACTGGAAGAAAAAACAGACCTTCATGTCAGATCTCACAATATCAAAAAGAATTGCCAAAAGAGATGTACATCTAAAATGTTCTTTGCATTCTAGGAGCAGAAGGGAAATAAAGAGCCTCCTGGTGAGCAGGAGAAAATAGAACTAAGGAAGGGGTGCATAACTAAGTAGCGCTAAACCACATGCATTACAAGTTGAAGACTATATAGTCAATGGGTGGCATCACCATCTTAGAAAAACGATCTTAGAAAAACTAAAAAGTCCCCCTGATCTGCTTCTTAGTTAAAATAGACTGCTCTGCAATAGACAGAACAAAGATTGGAAACTGATGAACTGACTGGTTTCATTGTTAAAATATGTGAAGAGGAAACAAAAATAAAGGAGCTATAGGCTACATTTTTGGTCCTAATTTAATCCAGCACAACCCCCATTGGTCTCGCCCATGTCATCCATGTCAAGGGGAATTCTATGGAATGTGGTCTAAAGAAGTAACCTCTCTTGGGGAAGCTGATGTGTATACACCTGTTGCATGAATAAACTTGTCTAGATCCATTCATAATTGAACAAGAGTGCAGATCCTGGAGAGGTTGCTTGCTTGCTTATTTATTTATTTATAGTATTGCTATACCATCTTACTTCACCAACCAAGTGTAAAAACATCAAGTGAGACTGAGAAGGCAATCACATGTACTCTGGCTGCCACTCTACCAGGCATAGTCTTTATTTTGGGGATCCCTCTATCCTCAGAAATTTCATAGAGTCATAGAACTGGAAGAGACCATAAGGGCCATCCAGTTCAAACCCCTGCTAATTTATTATTGTTATTTTGTTCCTGTTTTTTCATTTGAGTTGTTAGAGATATGGCCATTCTGTAGGGTTTACGTTCTTCCACAGGTCCTACAAAAGCTAAATTGCAGATAAGGCAGATAGATGCATGTGGTTACTACTGCATAAACATATGAAGGCTCAAACATGAACATGAAGAAATTAGTCTTCATCTAACAACATTTTAAGAGGTATTACAAACATTAATAGAACTTCCTATCACCCAATTTAATATTAGTCTTGAAAACTCCCAGACTGTCCAGATTTTATTGGATTGCAATTCTCATCTCTTTGGAAATTTTAGAGGACCATGCTTTCTTCACCCCACACTAGGGGGAATCTTGCCTTTTTCAGTGCCTTTCTCTAGATTCAGTTAGAATGAACATCAAACTGTTCTAGCAATTGGCCACTTGAATCCTGGTGTACTTCATAACTGATTGCACTATTTGCTGTTGAGCATTTTAATTGTCTAATGGGCACCAGGTCAATTGTCCATTAACACCCCCATTAAACCTTAGAGGAATATCTCTCCGGCCTTTCCAAACATGTTGTAACAGAACATATACGTTTTTCAGATCTCGCTCGCTCCACTGATATCTAGTGGTACTGAAAGATGCCTGTGTTTATCTATTCAAGTATTTCACTGGGATAAATTCTGCCAAAACAATCTTATACTTTGGGACTCCTTGGGGAGATAAAAGAGAGGAAACAGCACATTCACAAACAAGCCATTATACATCTTTCAGTGAGTCACAAAGAGCTGCTTGTAAAATCCTTGCTTCTGAAAAGGCCCCAGTCATCAGGGACTGAACAGCATACAGACAGCTTTCCGTTTGTGACTCTCTAAGTCTGAAGATGCGGAGACAAAGCCAACACTATTTTGGTGACTATTTGGCACACTTTGTTTGAGCCTTAAAAGTATGAGGGACTGGTTCTGAGTGGGACAATGATTTGGGAAAGAGGTTACCATATATACTGGAGGACGGAGGGCAATGACTGGCTCCCCAAGCCTTGTCCACAGCCTGGCTTCCCCATAGAGAACAGAAATTTCTCTAATTTTGTGGGGGAGGAGGCAGGGCAAGCACTGGGATCAAGCTTACATCATCATCATCATCATCATCATCATCATCATTATTTATATAGCGCTGTAAATGTACACAGTGCAGTACATACAATCTTATAATTAGATGGATCCCTGCCCTCAGGCTTACAATCTAAAGCTTACAACCTTGTGGCTGCAGTACTGGCATTAAACCACTGCACCACCCGCGGTCCTTTTAGGTATTACCAAATCTATATTGTATTTAATCCTGTTTTAAAGGGGGGGGGGGGTCAATGTATTTATTAAGAGTATGCATTATTCCAATATATTTTAGTCATGTAATCCACCTTGATTGCTGCAGCAGAAAGGAGGGTTATAAGAATAAAGTTTATTTACTTATTTATTTAAATCCTCCTGTGTTTCCACATAGACCCTTTATCCAGCAAGGCTGTTATTATATTCTTAAACTTCATGGGGGGCTGGGGAGGCATATAGACTGTCATCTTGTTCAGCAATTACAATATTGTAAGTCTGATTCACAATATCACAATTCACTTTTATGGTCAATGTACAAACACACCCCTCCTCCCCGCCCAACATACCTTTTAAGCCTTGCAATCCCCCCAAACATAGCCATTTCTGAGTTTCTGGAAGCTGAGGAGTGAACAATGATGCATCCAGTCCTCTTCCTGGAGTTGGGCAGAGCTGCTTAAAAAGTGTGTTTGTAGAGGGGGCTTTTGGTAATAGGCATAGCTAAATCTCCCAATGCTGAATGTTAGCCGTAAAGATATACAACAGAAAGGACAGCTTGTCGTTTGTTATTCTACGGCTCATATGAAGTGATTCTACCTTACAGACAGAAGTTGTAAAAAACAAAAGCAAAAACATAACCCATCTCCTTAGAGCTCTATGTGTATCATAGTATTAGTGCTTTATTGATCAATCCCATGGCTGAAGAGCCATTTAGGGCCTTTCCAATCAATGTTGTTGGTGCAGTAAATGCACAGTTGCTACTACTTAGTAGCTTCAGAAAAGCTGGGCATCATTTTGCCAAGTGGGGGTACTGTTGAAAGAAAATAGCATTTTCCCAGCAGTCAAAAATGGGAAGATCTTGCTGCTGGGAAACAGACATAATTCGGGTTTCAGTAGTGGGAGGGCAAGAGCCACAAGGCCAAAGGTCCTTGATTTAGAAACTCTGCCAAACATAGAGTGTCATTCATTTGAAAGGAAAAAAAAGAAAGAAAGGCAGCAATATGAGTGTACGCTTCCCCAAATTTTCTTTTCTGAATTTTTTCTGCGGGTTGTGAATTGATAGAGCACTGGATAGTCTTGCTGGGAGTGGCCACAAATATTTAGCAGAATGGACCACGATTTCAAATACAGTTCTGTCTGTTCTCTTGAATAAAAATATATAGGCGCTTTTCCCACATGAATAATCTATATTCCTATCAAAGAGGCATTTAGTTTGGAAATTAAAATTTTAATTGAATCAGTGTCCTTAACAATTCACTATCAGATGATTACCTGCGGTAGCTTTTACCTGAGGACACAAAAAGAAATTTACTGCTTGAAATGTTTGTAATAAATGTCACACATTATCTCCAATAACTCCTTATATAAGTCTTTCAGTCTAAAAATATCCGGGGTTTTCATCCTTCATAATATGTTAATTTACCTGAACAAACAAATAATGGGTGATTTCAGAAGAGAATGATTGGAGATAGTATTGACAGTAACCTCTGCTGCTATCTCTTGCAACCCGGAATGTGTTTTACAAAAAATGGATTTCCTATTTTAGATATGAAAATGTGCAAATAAAGGAACAGGGGGAAAGCCAGTAGGGTGTTATGATTTAGCCCCACTGTTAGAGAGAATTTCATTGACTTGTCTATTGAGATTTGTTTAAGTTGTCTAATATGGAAGGTGATATGCACATTGTGGGATTGGCCTTTTCCCTGACTACAGTTTTCTCACAAAATAGCCTTCATTAATAAAGTTAACGTGGCTATTTAGATTAGACATTTCATAGCCAGAACCATCAACAAATAATTGTAGGAAATTTCTAGATCCATAAACTATCCATCAAATGCATACATTTGATTTCTGGAGGTGGAGTGTCCTAGAAACTCCCCAAACAAATTGGGTAAACAAATGTTTGGATTAGGGTTGAACAAGATCCTTCCCACTTTTACTCTTCAAATAGTGCTGTCAAATGATGCTACATCATTTCCCATAGATGTATAATGGAGGATTAAACATGGGGATAAAAAAATCCAACCAATATTAAAATGGAGTTGAGGAACGCCGCCAAATCTTTATCTGGATTTGGCAGGGCAATCCATTTAATCCTCTGACATTCCACTTTTTTTGACTGCTTTTAAAAAGTCCCAGTTGCTCTCTTCTTTTATCATTTCTCCCCTTTGTCTTCAGCCTAGTTCCATGGCTGCAAACTGAGTTGGAATTGCACATGAAGTTTGCACTCAAATGGAGGAGGGAGGAGAAAAAAGTGAAAAAAATCTTGCAAAGCACTGCAGTAGCAAAAACAAATTACTGCAGCCTCTTTTAGCCTGTGTCTTCTTCTTTATTAATAACATTTGTCATCTTGAGCACATTCTGATGTTGCTTGTCCAAACACATCCCAGTTTTCACCTATGAAACATTGGAGGGTATGATGTTCCTACATTCTCCAAAGTGCAAATGGAGACATTGTTTCACCATCTCTTACACTGCTCACCTCCCCAGTTCAAACCAGACTGTCATAATTTCAAAACTGTTAGTCTGGAGTTTGAGAAAACCTAAACCAGAAAATGCTTCCTTCTGTACAGCTAAGAAAAGAATCAGCGACTTGATCTCTTGCGCAGCTGTTCTCCTTAGGCAACAGAGACTAAGCAGTGCACTTGGCACCATGCATGAATGTGCCCTTCTATATCACACAGTGAGCTGCTGGTTTTAATTTGCAAAACTCTGGGCACCAAGACATTTGCATGTTCCTGGCAGAGCCGTCTGCCACATGCTTCTCTCTGATGCTGGGGAGCCGCTTTTTAGCCCCAGCTCTCTGGCAGTGTGTCCTGTTTTCCAATGTTAATGAGACCACCCTGTTCCTCTGTAGTCTCCTGTGGAGACCTTTACATCTTCCTGGTTTTAATAGTGGTTAGGATTGCCCCATCTCTCCATAAGCACCTGGTGCACCTAGGCACACACAATTCCCCTCCAGGATGATCTGAGCCATGGATTAATTAATTATGATGTTCACTCTTGCCAGGCTAAAATAGTTCAACTTAATTAGCTTATTCCCTTTTCCTTTTTTCCCCCTTGCTTAACACTCTTAATCCACCTAAATGAGATTTCCCCTTCTTAAAAATAAAATAGCAAATAAAATCCACATTGAAATTCTGGGGGAGAAAAAATGGTTGAGAGATACATTGAGAGTCATTCCAGGGCTCAAAAACATTTTCCCCACGTTTCCCCAAAATAATATGATGTCCCAGATAAGACTTGTGGGGGGGGGGGGGAAGAGGCTGCCAGGGTTATCAACTTTTGAGCCAACTCTTGAAGCTGTGTTTATTTTATTTCTTATTTTACAATGTCTAGCTTCCCATGATTCATACTTCCCACTTTCTGTGTCCCTATAATACATGTTGTGGAGTTTTGGACTCAATCTCAAAGGATTTTCAGCAGTTGACATGCTCAGAAGTGAAAGGAAAGACTTTAACCTCTGAGCATGTCAACAACTGAACATCTTCAGCTGGAGACCATCTGTCTCATCAGCAAAGAAAGTCCAAAGCTACACAATACATATTATAGGAACATGTCCTAGCGTGGAATCAGATGTTCTTGGGAGGATGGAAATAGCAAAAACCTCAACCAAGAAGTGTTCTGTAAATAAATGCACACTCTTGTTTCCTAATATCCGTAATTGTTTTAGGGCTCTGATAAAAGTCTTTGCATATAAACAGAAATAGCCAGTGTTGTAAAACTCGTATCTTTAGTCCTGCTGAAGCTTGGGGACATTAAATTTATTTCATTGGCTCCATTTTCCCTATAGTTACTGCTGTATAAAATAGTGTAACTTTACATTGCAATGATTCATTTCTCTCCTGCTCCACAAAAGAAACCAAAGCAACAGTTTACCAAATACAAGGTACCTTTTAGGTTCAGGTAGCAAGGGAATGTGATATATTCTTTCCCTTGGAAATAATTAAACTCCTGTGGCAGAGTTCTCTGCTGTTTGTTTGTATTTATATTTGGATTTTTTTCCCTTCTGGGCAAAATCTCATCGTTGGAAAGCTAAGCAGAAGTGAGGCAATGGGTTCATCGTATATTTCCAAGCAACGTTTGTTTCTGATTCAGAGGGCTCTCAAACAAATTATGCCAAACAAACAACTCTATTGAAGAAATTCATCCAGAGGACATATTACGATAAATAGGACTATATCCTCTGCACCTGTGCTGAGACTTCTAACTGGGGCTGCCAAATTTTAAACTGTCCTTTTAACAGGGGTTTGGGATGAAGCAATAAATAGCTGATGATATTTAGCTCCAGGCTATAAAATATTTCACCTGCTGGTTTTTGCAGGACAAGCCTTTGAGAGACTTTAAAAGTAAAGGGCCAGGCCAGGCTATTTATTTTATGGCCAGTTTGCAATTGTATACTTAACATCCTGTAAAGGTACAAGTCAGTTATATTTGTCTATGCCCTACAGAGAAAGAGCACCGTACATCATAAAAGGTTGAGAGCAAAGGGCAGTGGAAACTCAGGTTGAAGCTTTCATACCTATGACAAGTGTAAGCAGTCTCTCCACACTGCACAATTATTGCAGTTTTATCCCACTTTAAATGCCTTGGCTCCATTCTAGGATCTGGGATTTGGGGAGGGACCTGGAATACCCTTCAAATTATATATCCCATGATTCTATAGGATGGAACCATGGCAGTTAAAGCGATGCCCTGTTGCTATAATTGTGTAATATGGATGTACTTCAAATTTCCTCCAAATGTTTTGAATGATAACACATACATTATGATTTATGAATATCATTAGTACAAAAACATTATTAGGAATTCTGTATGATGTGGTATGGGAGGTAGTAAAATGTGGGTTAAACAATACAACTGTTACATGGATTTTTAATTGGTTGACTGGCTGAACCCAAAGGATGCTCAACAATGGCTCCTCTTCATCCTGGAGAGAAGCGACTAGCAGATAGCCACAGGGTTCTGTCCTGGGTCCAGTGCTATTCAACATCTTTATCAATGATTTAGATGAAAGAATTTGTAGATGACATCAAATTAGGAGGAAGAGCTAATACCCCAGAGGACAGGATCAAGATTCAAAAGGACCCTAATAGATTAGAAAGCAGGGCCAATGGTAACAAAATGAATTTCAATACAATACTGCACTTAGGGCAATTTTTTTTTTAAAAAATGAAATGCATAGATATGGGATGGGGACATCTGGCTGAACGAGACTATGTGTGAGTGGGATCTAGGAGTCCTAGTAGACCACAGGTTATGAGTCAACAGTGTGATGGAGCAGCTAAAGAAGCCAATGCAATTCTAGGCTGCATCAATAGAAGTATAATGTCTAGATCAAGGGAAATAATAGTTCCACACTATTCTGCCTTGGTCAGACCTCACCTAGAATACTGTGTCCAGTTCTGGGCACCACAATTCAAAAAGGATGTTGAGAAGCTGGAGCGTGTCCAAAGGAGGGTGACCAAAATGGTGAAAGGTCTGGAAACCATGTCCTACCAGGAGAGACTTAGGGAGCTGGGGATGTTTAGCCTGAAGAAGAGAAGGTTAAGAGGTGATAGGATAGCCTTATTTCAATATTTGAAGGGATGTCATATTGAGGATGGAGAAAGCTTGTTTTCTGTTGCTTCAGAGAAATAAGACCTGGAACAATGGATGCAAGCTCCAGGACAAGAGTTTCCACCTGAACATTAGGAAGAACTTCCTGACAGTGAGAGCTGTTTGACAGTGGAACATGCTCCCTCAGCGTGTGGGTGGTGGAGTCTTCTTCTTTGGAGGAGGCTGGATGGCCATTGTTGGGGATGCTTTGATTGAGAGTTTCTGCATGGCGGGGGCTTGGACTGGATGGCCATTGTGGTCTATTCCAACTCTATGATTCTATGAGGATGTCAGTGTGTGTGTGAGAGAGACACCATTTGTTACCACACCAGGTGATACCAACACTCATGACACCACTGATCTGGACTCTGGATCTTCTAGTTGAAGCAGGAAAAGCCATACCTATAGCTCCATTTGACCTATCTTTCCTCTGCCTTTTCTATCTCCCAAAATGGGAAGTAAGATTCATGCAGTGGTCTGAGTACTGGACTAAGACTTCAGGAGCCCCCTCACCATAGAAATGGGTGATCTTGGGAAAGTTTCAGTCTCAGAGAACGACAATGGTGAATTTTTTTCTGAACAAATCATGTCACCACCAACCCACACCCATTGATAGGATCACCTTTGAGTCGCAATAAGTTGGAAATTACTTCTCAAACCTTGGTATCTACTCAGCACATAAAGTAAAAGAGGACATAAGGATGGATAACAGAAGGAAAGATATGGATGGAATGAAGTTGCCTTTCTTTCCCAATCTGGAAGGCAACATTTGGTAAATAAGAGATGGAAATCCCACAATCTTCCCACAATACAGGCTTTAAAAAAATGCGTAATCATTCAGAAAAGAGATAACCACCTGGATTTTGGCTCTGAAGAATCCCTGTGATTCTCCTCATGGTATTAAAAAGGAACATCTGTTGTTTGATGTAAAAAGGTGAGAACATTAGAAATACAACCATATCGGGGGGAGGGGGGACTAGGCTAAATATTTTATATATATGCTTATCAATGGCAGGGGCTTCATTCATTTTTAAAAAATACAAGCAAGTGTGCAAGGTATGGTTTATTACTGGAAACCCCTTCACTTTTATCATGCCATAAAAAGGGTTGGATAAGTAAGCAATCAAATACTGTAATCCCAATATGTTTTGCTACATGAAGGAAAGGACAGGATGGTGTTTCCCTGAAGCCCTCATTTCATTGTACACAGAACCCAAAAAGGCTGGTACTTGAATAGAATTGCAGTACTCATGCCAACAAGGTGCAGTTTTTCAGGATGAAATTTTATTAGTTTTCTTCACAGTGCAAGAAAGTCTTCAAAAACATTCAGTTTTCAAAGCCAATTCGCATTTCAGGACTCCTTCTATGAAAAATTTGCACATCGTTGTTTTGCACAGAAAAATGCATTTTTTGAGCAGGAAATAATATTCCTGCATAGAAATATTGATTTCTATGTAGAAAGAAAAATCTGTCTTAAAATCAATCAATCATTTTGGGGGACATTGAATATTTTTAAAATATTCTCTCCATCCCTAGTGTCCACTGCAGGCTAGCTTAGTAGCCCAGAAGAAACTCCATGGTACACACAGGTCCATCACCTGGTGATCCTCACCAATGTCAGGTCATTTTGTGGCATATGGATGAGGGGTCCAATTTCACTCTGAGATTTGTTGGGCTTGTCTCCGTCTCTACCCCTGGACTATCTGTAGGCTGGATACCATTTGAGACCCTGAATTCCCTCACTAGTGGAAATCTACTAGTGCTTTGCATCCTCTCCTCTGTTGCACATTTGAAAACTGTGCATGGGGAGGGGGGGAAGCATACATGGCAAATGAATGCCAAGCATTGCTAAAACATGCTCCATTAAGGTGGGTTAATGCATTCAAGCAATCTAAACATTTTTTAAAATTAAACATAAATGGCATATATTTTGGAGGAAATTTACAAAAAGTCTGGAAACCAAACCTTATGAGG
This sequence comes from Urosaurus nigricauda, assembly GCA_034509955.1. Classification (NCBI taxonomy): domain Eukaryota; kingdom Metazoa; phylum Chordata; class Lepidosauria; order Squamata; family Phrynosomatidae; genus Urosaurus; species Urosaurus nigricauda. The sequence continues at coordinate 9,542,019 of JAOEGL010000009.1, read as the reverse complement.
AAAACCTGAGAGAACAATGTTAAGTTTGATAAGAAAAGCGTGACAGGTGACATAGTAGTTGTTTTAAAACATCTGGAGGGATGTCATGCAGAAGATGGGCAAACTTGTTTTCTGTAGCTCCAGAGGTTAGAACACGAACCCATGGATTCAAACAACAAGAAAAGAGATTCCATCTAAGTATCTGGAAGAACATCTGTATGATAAAGGCTATTTAATAGCAGAACAGATTGCTTTACATGGTAGTTGACTCTCCATCTTTGGAAGGTCTTTAAACAGAGGTTGGATGGGCATCTTTCAGGAGGGCTTTCACTTTGTATTCCTGCATGCCAAGGGGTTGGACAAGATAGCCCTTATGGTCTCTACAAATTCTATGTTTTTAAAGGGAAAAAATAGAAAAAACCCATGAAACAATGAGAAGAATCCCAGGGCTTCTTCAGGTTATCTCTTCTATGAATTATTATGCCATTTTATTTATTTTTTTAAAGCCTGTAAGATGTGGGATTTCCATCTCTTATTTACCAGATGTTGCCTTTTTACAAACACGGTTGTAAGAAAGGAACAAAGGTAACAGGTATGGACACTGCAGATGTGCTGGTTATTGTGTGGAGCTGAGTATGGAGCAGAGAAATGTTATTCCCTCTTGAAATATTTTCCCCACTTCTGAGACAGATTTGAACTACTCCTTCTAAGTGCATGAACAGATTGCATGTGTGACGATGCTTCACAAATCCAGATTCATTTGCATTTTTGACCTAAAGCCCTTTAACCATAACACACATACGCAAACACATGATACAGCCTTACGTATGAAGGTGGGGCTGAAGGAGGGGAGTGAGGCGCACTAAGCGCAGCCTCTAATGGAATGGAGTTGTGATTATGTGTGTGTAATTTCTTGAAGTCAGTGTCTGCCTCCCAGGGCACCCTGTTCTAATTAGATTAACTGTTACTGTCAGGGCTATCTAATTGCTTGTACTGAAGAAAGCAAATTGCAGACAGTACGTATCAGTGTAAAATCAAACACAAAACAGGTGTTTGCTAATTAAAACTGAGATTTTAATGAATGACCTGTGCGGTTTTGGTGAATAAATACCACTCTCAGCATCTGCTCCATAATTAGGTTCCAATTTCTCTCCCTACTCCCCACCCCTAAGTCCCAGTAAATAACCGAGAATGCCAAGTTTAACTAAAACCTACTAATCTTTACTCCTTAATGGACAAAAGCAGATGTTTGCTGTCCAGGTAATTGTAAGCATGGCAAAGAGATGAGCAGGTTTAGTTAAAAAAAAAAAAAAGACACTGGTGATTTTTGAAATCCATGCTCTGTCCTTCCCAGAGCAAGCCTTGGGTGAGGAACATATTGAAAGGCAAAAAAGGTCTTGCTAAACCTTCTGGAAAAAAGGCAGCAATTTGATTATGACCCTCTTGGAGGCGACTTCTTCTGCCAATCCACAGAACATTTTGGTTTTATTTTTAGCTAATTGGTCGGCCTGCTGTGATGCCCTCATTCAGCACATGTTGCACTTTTCTTCTGGACCCATTTAGAAACATGAAAGAACAACTAATTAGGAGCCAGATCCACTAGACATATAGTCTGCTGGTGACAAGTGTGTCGAGAAATTCTCAGAGCTAAAAAGGAAGCACCAAATCCCAATTGAGGGATAAGAAAAAATCCGTCAGTTTCATTTTCATTGTGTCTCTCAGATTCCCATTAGCATTCTCATTCCATCCCAGTTATGCACTGGATTGCAAGTTCCCTTTTTAACTCTCGGATGGAAATCAGCATACACTTGGTATATGTATTTTTTTCTCATGAACACAGTTTTCAATGCATTGCTGTTCATGTATATATTTTTAAAAATGTTTCCATTAAGCAAAGCTTGCTTCTGTGCATTTTTCAAATATATGTGTTTTTAGTCACACATGTTTACTCGCTTAAAAACAGGTGGAGGACAATGAGAATAATAGAATCACAGAATAATAGAGTTAGGAAGGGCCATAAAGGCAATCTAGTCATGTCAGAGTACGCAATTAAAGCACACCTAAAATATATCCATCCAACCTCTCCTTAATGACAAAAAAGGAGAGTCCGCCACCACACAAGGCAGTCTATTTCGCTGTCAAGCAACTCGTACAGCCACGATGGTCTTCCTAATGTTTAGGTGGATTTCTATATCATGTCTCCTGTGAGTTTTCCCTTCTCCAACCTAAACAGATCCAACACTATAAGGCTTGGTCTACAGACCTTTGCTCTTCTTGACCACTGCACTATAGACATGTTCCAGCTTGTTCGAATGCTCACAGTTACCAATATTGAGAATCTGAAAACAGTCCTTGCATTTTGATTAATAGTTTTGCAGACTACAAAGTGGATGGATTTTAGAGTTGTTTAAATAAATAAATAAAAACACTGTAAGAATATTATTTCCATTAGTAACCCAGTTTCAGTTCATAACAACCAACACCACAAAAAAGAGTAGAGTGTGTTGGAAAGGGTACATAATTTCAGTGATTAGGCTACTGTCATTAATAGCTGAAGCAGCAGCCCCTTTGTCCTGAGATCAGGTCATGAATAATAAATAAATAAATAAATAATAAAAATTATTTATATCGCACCCTCTACAAGATGCAATCGGGGCATTCTAGTTCTCCAGGGGTGGGCAATTGATGGGTACAGGGGCCAATCGTCTGCCTCTGAACCCTGTGGAAGCTATATTCACTGCCAAAATATGCCAAAATGGGGAAACTTCTTAACCTTATGTTCTCCAGGCTACACATCCACATTTCCCTAAGTCGTTTCTCATAGGGCATGATTTCCTTAAGTCACCCTCCTTTGGGTGACTTACATACACCTTTCCAAGTCTTAGAACAGTGATTCTAAAGAACCTCCATTCAACTTCTTGATTTAACTTCTTGAGATCCTGAGGAGTACCATGAACTCTGAAAAATTAAGACCCTAAAAACCTATCCCAGCAAAAGTTTAACAAGGCTCCCACAAGGGCAAATAAAAATAATTAAAAAATAAAGACCAAGGCTTCTCAGGGATACGTTACAGATAGGGATAGGTTATCAGGAGAAAGGTGGGATATAAATCTTTAAAATAAATAACAGTCCAGAGCAAGTCTATCTCTCTTTTCCTTCAAGCAGTACTAGTGATCTCTGTTTAATGTAACATTTCTTACTGTGTCCAAGAAACTGAGCTCATAAAAGCCATATTGTAGTGTTTTCAACGTAATAACAATCTTCTCTTCCCTCCAAAGCTATTAGTCATTCTTTTTAATTAAAAAGAGAGTCACATTTGGATGTCTGGCTATTTTATTGACCAATTCCACTAATGTGGCATGATAGATGCAAATTATGCTATGAATTCTCACGACATCTGCACCTTTCATATGATATTTATGGAATTCATAATGCATTAATGGAATACTCTTGCAGCACCACACAGACTTACTTCCATTTCCGAGTTCTGAGGATTTCATAATTTCCCCCTTGTTTTAAGATTTAGAAAACTAAGGAAACTAATGACCCAAGGGTCACTTTCAATTTCCTTCCCACTGTAATATGAAAGGCTATGTCTACTGATCTATGTAGAATGCAAAACTGGGTATCTACTAATGCTTTCCAGTTCTTACAGTGTGCACCCCTCCTTATAAACCTAATAGGAAGTGATGGCTGGAGCCCATTAGAACTAGGGCAGGGTCACCAGTGATGAACTGGATATATCTTCTCTGCTCTTCTACTTCTTCCCTAATGAAATTAAAGTATACTTAAAACTAACTAGAGAACAGTGGAACCCCACTGCATAGAATTAGCACGAGTCTCCCCACATACAGCAGGACTATTATACTGCTTTTTGAAATGCAGTAATATGCATACAGTACGAATCTTTGAAGTGAAATGAACTTAGGTTTCTCCACACATAATCCTCTTTTTGTACGCTAGTGCACTAACCCCTTCACATCACCATAAGCCTGCCACCTTAAGGTAGCTGTCAGGCCTCAGGGTGATAATGTGTCCATTCACTGAATGAGAACATAGAAGGTGAGGAAACTCAAGCAGCAAGGGCTGGGGGAACAAGGCTAAACAACCACATTTCTTTCTTCCCGTCACAGACAAAACAAGCCACATCTTAGTTGCCTGGGTCAACCTCTCCACTTAGTCAGTGAATGGCTGCAACAGTGTCCTCCCTGGAGTTTGACAACTGCTATGAACAATGCAATCTCCACCATTGCTTTTCAACTTGGGGAACCTGTAAGACTTGTGAGTATGGTATCTAAACCAACCTAACTGCTTTCCTGAGCATTACAAAGTCATGCCTATTTTGGTTTGCAAAATGCTCATGGTAAGCTTGTGTTAGAATATCACAATTAGCAAACTTCTTTATATTTGGGATGGAAAGAACTTGATTTTATTTTCAACAAGTGTAGGAGAAACTGAAACGGACTTAAAGTTTTGGAAATCTGGATCAGCTGTGCTACTATTAACTTAGGGTTTCATCTTCTCTTCTGCAAACTCTTCATCTTCTGTCCCTGTAGGACAGGCAAATGGAATGTAGGCCTTTCCATATCATGAATAACTGTCTCTGTGTCGGGTATGAATGGGTGAGAGTTTCATTCCAATTTGTTTTTCAGATTTTGGAGTGGAATAATTTGAGGTTTAAAGCAGTTGATTGCGGAAAGAGACAAACCTGGCAGATTTTCCTATCCTTAGTTGAAGGATAAGCCTGCATGCATAAAAGTTGTACAGTACACCTATACATGCAATCATCTATCAGACTGAATACAGACCACCAGCCAATTTTGACAGCCCTTTCCCTTTCCTCTCCTGTTGTTGTTGTTGTCATTTTGTTCCTGGTATTGTTGTTTTAGTTGTTGTTGTTGCTGCTGCTGTAATCCCAGGCCAGCATCAGGGTTTCTCAAGACCTTTTCAGGGCTGTTGTGTATAACAAATGGGCTGAACAAACCTTGGGTGAAAAATTCATATTTATCTTTTATGGCATGGTGGAAATCAACCAAAATCATTAAGTTACCTACTGCACACAAATGTTCCAAAACAGCCCCAATAGAGAGTTGTGCTATCTCTCTTTCTCTTCCCCCCCCTCCATCCTCTATGTATCATTCCGTATCATATCATACTTTTCTTTTTTATTTTCCTTTTGAAAACAAACATCAGCATACACCCTTCAAATTACTTTAATGTATAACACTTATGTGTGCTGTCTTTCAGAATTCATAATTCCAAATGCAGCAATGGCATTGTTCTATTCTCTTACATTCATGGAAATATATTTTTATGAGAAAGCAATTGGCAATTTGCTGGTCAAGAATGCCAGATTTCATGCTCGATAGGTAGAAAATCAGGAGCCTTAGATTGCCAGCATTAATGTGGCCTTCCTATTTCTCTCTCATCTTTCTTTCCTTGTGCAGCAGTTCAGTCTTTTTTTTTTTTTTAAAGTAATTTGATCATTATGCAGCTCTGGTCATATCATAGCTATTTTGCACTCCCTAGCATCTCTCCGTTGCTTTATGACTAGTGGGAGTGTTTAGAGCTGTCAGCACGCTTTCCCCAAAGTTATGATTAGCATCACTCATTCCTGATACAGGTTTGGAAGAACCAGACAACTCTAATTTTTTTTGCAGAGACACAAGCTACAAATAGAACAAAAGACATGCTTTGGTTGGTACTGCTTAGAATATTGGGGCATGGCCAGGTCCCCAGCCAGAACATTGTGGTGAGGCAGGCAATTGGACTAGAACCCAAACTTAAATTTGGATTCATTCATGAAAGTAAGTGGACCATGACCATCTTCGTGTTTGGGAACCACCAAATATTGGACCAAGGCAACAAGGGAAACATGAAAGAAAACCCATGCTCTTAGTTGCAGTGGAAAAGAGATGGCATTCTAACCTTGCTGTAACCCGCCCCAACTGCTTGTTCAGAGGGGTAGGCTAGAAATAATAATAATAATAATTATTATTATTATTATTATTATTGTTATTATTATTCCAGGCAGCCCAATGTAACACATGGCCACTAATTGGCTAGGTACCCATCACATGCCACTTTGAGTAACGTTTTGTGAGATAGAAGGGTACAAATAGAGTGATATATGATATGATATGATATGATAGTAAGGCACAGAGTAGACTGTGACAGCATCCTTTCATTGATATGTGCCAATTACAACTTTGGCATGTCCCATTGATTAACAGTACAGATAGAATAAGTCTTTTTCAGACATACTGGTCTCAGCTTCTAAAACATTATGTACTGCAGCAACTATGCTCACACACCCCTTTCTCTCCTTACTGCTTTCCTTCAAATGTTGCAACTGAAGACTTTGAAGTGTGCTAAAATCTCATTTTCTGATTAGATCTGAACTGGGAAGATGTGGTTTGATCTTGAAAAACAAATGGCGATCTAAAAATAGAATCTGTGCAGAGAGGCAATGCTCTTGGACCCATTTACATGCCACAATTATAGCACTGTGATTCCATTTTAACTGCTATGGCTCCATGCTATGGAATCCTGTGGTTTGCAGATTGGTGAATCATTGGAGCACTCTGTCTTAGAATCCTAAATTTGTTGTTGTGTGCCTTTAAGTCATTTCTGACTTACGACAACCCTAAGGTAGTTTTATCATGGGGTTTCCTTGGCAAGATTTGTTCAGAGGAGGTTTGTCATTGCTTTCCCCTGAGGCTGAGAGCATGTGACTTGCCCAAGGTCACCCAGTGGGTTTCATGGCTAAGCAGGAATCAAACCCTGGTCTCTAGAGTTGTAATCCAACACTCAAACCACTACACCATGCTGACACTTACTTAAAGAAAATTACTGCATAAAATAAAGCTGTATACTATCCAGTAGACAAAGTCTATTCTTCCCCAAATTCACCCAGTAGGTTTCATGGCAAAGCTGGGAATCGGACCCTGGTCTCCAAAATTGTAGTAGTCCAGTACTCAAAGCACTGTACCACTGCTCCATAAATTGCAAATTCCAGGATTCCATGGAATGTTACCATGGCAGTTAAAGTGAAATGTATCAATATAATTGCATAGTGTGAATAGGTTTTTTTCTCAGTCCAAAATATCACACTTTAATACACTGTGGTTGTCTTTACACCTCCAAACCTTAATGTAGCCAATGAAATCATCTCACGCTCACCAAAGCTTATTTTGATGATGAGAAAACTAAGGAGGCACAATATTCTTGGGTATTAACACTGAAAGAAGTCTGTGGTTTCCTCTGCATGTATTCCTTTGCTGTATCTTGACTTTGCACAGCTTGGTACTCTGTGGTGGCTCTCAACTTAGAATTTCAATTGCAATTGATTGTGCTGCTGAGGGGTTCCATCTGAGCCCAATTTTGTGCTGGATAGAGAGAATTATCCTTCTTTCCTACAGAAATGAAAGACATAACTCCTAAAGAATTCTATTGCCCTGGCAACCTTTCCTCTTTTCTCTCTTTGTTTCCTTGCTCTTCCCTGAGAAAGCTGCATAATTTGCTGCACGTTGTGAGTCTCTCAAGTGATTCATTGGCATATGTACTGCAAGTTTCTGCCATTGTCTTGCTGTATAATTCCATATTTGTTGGTTATTTGTTTCATGCTTCAAAAATATATACCTTCACTTGAGTGTGGAGGTAGGGGAGAGAGAGGCATAAAATGATTTTTTGGAGAGATTATTTGGCAACCTGACCCATGCTTCCCCTCCCCAATGCAAAAAATGCATGCACTGTAATATTGTTAAATAACTGAACAGACATTACTCCACCATTGGTTTTCAAGAAATACACATTCAGTAGAGATGCACATATATTTCCCCCACTACCAACATGAATTATTGCAGTAGTTTTCTGTAGCCCTGTTTAAGACAGTAAACTAAGCTGAAGTCTATAAAAAAGCATTCTATATTCTTTAATAACCCTAAAGCTGGAAAAGTGTTAATACATAAATAAATATTTATCTTCTATATTGAATTGTGAGCAAACCAAGGATGGCAGGGGGAGCAAGAGAGTGGAAGACAAATTGGATTTATTCTAGACTTGACCCAAACATTAGTCCCAGCTCAAATATAGTTACTGAATTAATGAAATTAACATAAAATATTGGTTTACCAACTCCCCATTGTTTGAGTTAGTCTACTCTACTTCAGAATGACAATTAGATTTAAGTCACTCTTATGCTTAGAATGGACTCACTGAAATCAGTGACGAACAGCATTTACTAAATCTCCCCCATAGAATCATAGAGTTGGAAAAGACCACAAGGGTCATCCAGTCCAACCCCATGCAGAAATAACTTTAAAAAATTAAGAAAATTCCCAACAGATGGCCATCCAGTTTTTCTTTAAAACTCTCCAAAAATAGAGAATCCATCACATTCTGAGGCAGCATTTTCCAGCATCAAGCAGCTCTTACTGTCAGGAAGTTCTTCTTAACATTTAGGTGGAATCCCTTTTCCTATAGTTTCCCTGTAGCAGCAGAAAATAAGTTTGCTCTATCATTAGTATGGCACACTTTCAAATATTTAAACATGGCTATCATGTTAACCTATTATTCTTCCCTTCTCCCAGTGCAGCATACCCAGCTTTCTAAGCTGCTCCCCATAGGGCATGGTTTCCAGACCTATTACCACTTTGGTCACCGTCCTCCAGACAAGTTCCAGTTTGTCAACATCCTTTTTGAAATGTGGTGTCTAGAACTAGATACCACATTCCAGGTGGGGTCTGACCGAAGTAGAACAGAGTGGTACTGCTACTTCCCTCAATCTCTAGACACAACTGATGCAGCCTAGAATCATATTGCCTGCTGCTGCAACACATTGCTGAATTATGTCCAGTTTGTGGCCTACTAAGACACCCAGATCCCTTCTTACATGTACTGTTGTCAAGCTAGGTGTCACCCATCCTATATCTGTGCACTTCATTTTTATTGCTTAAGTGTAGTACCTTACAGAACCTGTGGTACCTTGCTACTCACTTCAAGTTCATTTGATTCCAAATGCAAAGTGCTGGGTTCTGAACTGGAGCCAGCATCTTAGAAGTTGACAATTTGTTTCTGTTCAGTTCACAGTGCTGGGTGTGTTTGTTGGTTTGCAGCATGAATCCTTAAATACAGAGATTAGTGAGAGAGAAAAGGAAGGGAAAGTGGAGGGAAAGAGAAATAAGATGAGAAAAATCCACTGGAAGTTTTCATCATGTATGGACAGCCAAGAAGGAGTGTTGGGGGCCTCTAAAGGGAATACAAAGTCCATCAGCTTTCTCTTTCTGCTCCTAAATTCTCTCTGTCTTCTTTGAAGTTCCATAGCAGCTGCAGTTCAAGCAATAAAGCTTAGTGATTCATTCTGTATCTTAATATACTCGCCATGAAGGTCGTTTCAACAAAGAGAAAAGAGGCAAAGATGACATGAGCACTCAAGTGCAGCCATTGTTTTGCCATGCACAAAAAAGCTCTAACAAACAGATTAAAATTTAACATGAGGAAAGGTCTATTAATCTATTATTAATTAATATTCCATATGTTGCCTCAAAGGCAAACTGGGGTCTTTTGAAGCCATCTGGTTTTCTGATTGCATCCAAGCCTCTGGTGGAAGCTTATGACTAGGGCCTGTAAAATGGAGACGCAAGAGATGCATCAACCATGTGTCAATTTCCTCTACAGGAGGAGAAGCTAACAGTTTGATAGTGATATCAGATTCAGAGGATGCTCCTACAGTTTGCAGCATCTGAAGAATCTGCCATGTCCTTAATCAAGCTACGAAATGTATACTTCTTCAGAGGGAACCAAAATGCTGTGTTGGGGTGATGTCTATTGTCTGTTCACTAGGGGCAGGAAATTGGGGGAGAGATATAGACTGCTGCCATCCTATAATGTCTGATTTGTTAGAGGATAGCCGCTATTGTTAACATTAACAGGCAAGACAAGTGTTCCTGCCTACACATACCCTTTTGTATATAATTTAGGCTGTTGAATTGCCCTTAATGGCCTTTCTTCATAAGCATAGTTCTTAGGAACACTGTATCATATGCTTTTATTCTTTACAAAACCGTAGTTTCACACATTTCCACAGGCAACACAAAGCACTGAACTTGCATGGGCTGGCGCCATCATTCCTAGGCCTTGCTGAGCAGCTGCTTGGCATGCCAGCTTTGCTGGGGTGAAATCATTTGATGGCAATGCCATTGCAGGACTTGAAGATGTGAGACTACAAACCCCATGATACTACATGGGATCTCAAACAATTCTCTCTCTCTCTCTCTCTCTGTATGTATGTACGTATGTGTGCATATATATATATATATATGAGATACCTGAAGCAACAGATCATTGGAAGTTATTGTTAATGCTATTATTGCTACTGTTGTTAAATGGAGATCATCAAGGAGGACAACGTAGTATGCTTAGTTAGATTTGATTGTGATGTACCAAAGTTATTAAATATTCAGGTTAACTGAAAACTCTTTATATCATCATTATTTGGGGATTCTTTAGAATAGAAGAGAAACCATTGGTAATAAATTTATTTGTGGATAGCCTTGCTGGCCTTGCTTGTTGTAACTGTACGTAGCTAAAACCAGGACCTGTGTACACAATACATTCATAGATTTACTGCCTCTGTTTGCTGGCAGTGACCAACTTGTGTGTGTTCTGTCATCATAGTATACAAGTAGAACTGATGGGAATTGTACATCAGTCTAATACAAGACTGACTGTTTTAGGCAAGCAATACTCCCTCACTTCATTCACAAGCAGATATTGACTTAAGATGGTGGGAACTAAAAATATTTCAGCATAAATTCTCAGACAGAATTGAGAGTAAGACTTTAGCAGTTAGTTGAGATTATGATAATGACAAGAAATAACTAAAATCAATGAAGTTATCAGTTACGTTAGAAACCTGTTAACATAAAAAGGCAATGTGATTAAATTTACTTTTAACAAAAGTAATCGTCTTAAGGTGGATTTTCAATATTAACACAATTTTATAATTAAATTATTAGTGAAATTAATAATTATTTATCTGAGAAACAGTGCTGAAGAATCAACAAAATTCCACATTTTCCATCTGGTACTTTACCCAGAGACTAGTTGTCTTGGATTTTTGCAAAAGTATATCTTGCTCTTTGTTAGTCCCTTAAGGTTGGGGAATTACAGTGTTTAGGTCACAAGATTCAAACCACTTACACTTGAACAGTTCCAGTGGGATGCATTGTGTCAAGGGTTCTGAGTTAAGTGGCCTCAGTAACTGAACTTCCCCAACACAGGCATCCAAAGAAGTGGGTTTAACTGCTAAATGCAGATAGCTACAGCATTTCCTTTTGCCCTCTTTCTCCCATCATCCTTTCTTCCTCACAAAACAATAAATACCAAGATTCCATAGCATTGAGCCATGGTGTCAAACTGTGTTATTTCTACAGCACAGATGCAGCCAAGGAGGGAGAAATGAGGTTTTCAAAAATTCATGCAACTGTTTTCTGCTCTTTCTTACTTAAAAACAAGAAGAGGATGGAAAGTGGCATTTTTCAGGTTCATTCCTGTAAGGCTTTTAGGGTAGACATCTTGCAAAAAAATTCAATATCAATTTAACATAAACTGTATGTGTATATGTGAGTATATCTATCTATTCATATTAATGCTTAAATACATACATCAGATCTTTTCTTCTAACTTTCCTGTGTCTGTATATGAAATATATTGGCACTTCAAGGGCTCAGGCCATGTGAAATTAGAGGAATAGCAAGTGTGTTCAGAGGACCGATTCACAGCTGTTGCATAATTACAATAAAACCAGTCTCCAAATAAGAAAGTGTGAGAATCTTCTAAATGAGAATGTGTCAATTTCAAGCTCGGATCGTCTACATATTTCATATCAACTGCTGACTAGAATGACAGCATTTTTCACATGCTGAACTCGAGAGGAATTTAACTTCATGTCAGTCTTGAAAGTCTAAAAGTAGTAGGATAAAGCCGATGAGATAAAGGTACTGTTAGTCTGGGGGGAAAAAAAAGGTTTCTTACCAGTGTTTAAATTATAGACCGTATGGTGTGAACAATGCCTAGAGGTTAGGGGAGCACATTCGCTCCCTGTATGATGTTAGAGTGTAGATGATATTATTATATTTAAAAATTCAAAAAAGGGGGAAAAAAGGAGTAGGGCTTTAGGAAACACACATTGCACAAGCTGCACTTTGCTGGCCCCTGTTACAGTGGAGGGGTGTTTAAGTGGAATCCACAAGTCCAACCTAGATTGCTCCCATTTTAGCTGAAATATACCTCACTATCGCATAAAAACAAAGCCTGGAAACCCATTGGATGACCTTGGGCAAGTCACACTCTCTCAGCCTGAGAGGAAGGCAATGGCAAAGCCCCTCTCAACACACCTTGTCAAGAAAACCATGCAATAGGGTTGTGCTAAATTGGAAATAATTTGAAGGTATACAAAAACAACAAATGGTTCCTGAACCCTTCTGCAATTCAGGTACTCCTGAAACCCAGTTTTGCAGTTCCTAAAACCACCAGACTTTCAAACTGCCCTGACCTCCATTTTTCCCCCCTGGTGATTTTCACTCTCAAACGGCATTCCTACACAACAAAACGATGCATTAATTTATACATTTTCTTTTAAAATTTTAAGCCCTTTATTCTCTTATCTTGTCTTACTGGGTTATTTAGGACTTCAAGAACTAAAACAAACAGTAACAAGGGCAGCAGATACCCTTGTCTTGTCCTTTTCTGTATATCATGTGGTTTAGGTAGTTCGTCGTAGACCTTTCACAGTTTTGGTTGCCCTCCTCTACACTCCAACTTCTCAAGATCCTTTTTGAATTGTGGTGCCCAGAACTGGACACAGTATTCTAGGTGAGGCCTGACTAAAGCAAAATAGAGTGACACTATTACTTCACTCAGTCCAGACACTAAACTTCTATTGATGCAACCAATAGTATTGCATTGGCTATTTTAGCTGTCACATTTTAGCTATAGTTTTTGCTACTACCCCGGAATCACTTTTAAACCCCTCAGTCTTTCCCTTCCCACCACAAAGCTTAAAAAAAAGCTTTAAACCCCTCGATCTCTGCTTTTTCACCAAGAAACCTTAATCAGCTGTTAAACCCCCGGATTTCTCCATTCCCCAAATGAATCTCCACTAGTTTTAAACACCTGGGCTTCCTGGGAGATTTTGTCTTGAGATTTTAAATCCAACCTTGAAAGAATATGGTGACTTGGCTGGTTATAAAATTAATAAAAATAAAACACTTATCTTGACCGACGAAGATCCAACAAATGCAGCTGCCAAATAAATCTAGGTTTAAGGCGAATAAAAAAGTCAAATATTTGGAAGTTAGTATCTCAAACAAGAATTCCAGTTTCTTTCAGGAGAACTATGGCTGCATCTGCACTGTAGAAATAATGCAGTATGTCACCACTTTAAGTATCATGTCTCCATCCTGGGAGTTGTAGCTCTGTGAGTCACTAGCACTCTTTGGCAGAGAAGGTTAAAGGCCTTGTAAAATTACAAATCCCAGAATTCCCTAAGAGGGAGCTTCAGTGCTTAAAGTGGTTATGTGCAGATCAATTGCTATTATACCTCTGTAATATTTGCATTCTGTGGGAGAATACAATAACCAAGAGATCAGTATGCATTTTAGTAATCTCTCTGGCTTTTTTGTTGCCTACAAGGTAATGAATGGTGACTGCATTGACTCAATGCCATTGCATAGCGGTTCATTGTAATCATGCTACAAAGGACTGATTGTTGTTGTTATTATGCCATATGCCATCAAATGATACACAGGGAAAAAAGGGAAAGGAAATTGTGTCTTTGTTTAGTGCTGGGCAGGCTTGGCAAAGTTGCTTCTGTGTCTGCCTGAGAGATTTCAGTGCGATGCATGCAGGAAAATGAAGCAGAGCCTGAAAAAGTTACTCTTTGGGGGTTACATCTTTAAGAATCCCCCAGCTGAAATCACTAGTGTCCACATGAACTGGGAGATTCTCAGCTGTGTAGTGTAAGAGAAGTATTTTTAAAGCTCTAGTTGAAAGGAAAGAACAATTCAGAATCACTCAGAACAAAAGGATGGGCATTCTTCCTCCTTTCAACAGGCTCACTTTGAAAGCTAATAAAGTTATTGTGAGGTTCAAGGATTTTTTAGAAAACAAATATGCAGGAGTGGGAGGATTATTTGTAGTTACGTGCTCAAATAAAAATTTATATTCCATGTTTTTATCTCATTCCTCAGCCAACGTCACTTCACTCTCTACAAAATGAAAGCAATCCCTTCCCTTGGGTTTACAGTCTATATTAGAATATACAATATATTATACAAATATGCTGTATATAGACTATTGTATATACTATATCAGATAGGTGCCTGTTCAAGAAAGGCAAACTCAATGCTTAAACTGGCAGTATCTCTAATTTGATACTGTATCTAACTTTTTGCTGCTGCAAAAGTTTGAGTACTCCTTCCAGGGCCAAATGTATCATCTCAGGTATTAGATGCTTAGAGATACCCCTCTAGATCTTCAACCCTACTGGCCTAAGTTGCCAACCCTACTGACCTAGGCTAGGCCCTGAGTCTTCAGTTGCCATGGACCATCTCTAGGTGGGAGACAAGAGTGCAAATTCTCCATTTTGGGTGGACTCCGCTCTTGCCAAAAGGAAAGGGATGTGCTCAAATCATCCACCTCAGATGGCAGAATAGCATCTTGCTATAATCTGCATGCCTTAAATGATTTGCAATTTTCAACAAGTTTCCAGTCGGTTTATATATTTACTTACTTAGGGGCTCGACAGATGGGCCACTCTGTGCCTCCCATCTTTGCCTCGGATCGGTGCTGCAGCAGCCGCATGCTACTGGCCAAAAGAAGATGCTTTTGACAGCTTCTGGAAAGGGGCGCAATTGGCGCACTCGCATGCCCCAATGATGTACGTGTGGCATGGTGCCATTTGGATGCTGTGTCTTGCATATGTCATATTGGTGACGGGGTGAGCCATGATGGTGCCCATGCAGTAGGGCTCGGTAGTGTGTGGACGCTCTGCTCTCCCAGGCCCTAAAATCAGTCCCAGGCCAGCACAAGGCACCAGTCTGTACCGGGCCATAGTTCCCTTAGTCGTAGTAGCTGCAGGACTCACCCTCTGTTCCTCATCCGTACCTGGCTAGAAGGAAGAAGGCTAAGTTAAATGTTTCTCTTGGAATGAATAATATCGTCATTTCACTTTGACCCAGGAACAGCCCCCTTAGTTTCTATCCTATCTTCCAGACAAGAAAATATATCCGAGTGCTGGGTGACCTTGAGCCAGTCACATGCTCTCAGACTCAGGGAAAGGCAGACACAAACTTCTGGTATAACCCCCTATTGTCAATATCTTTCTTTCAATAATAGTTTTGCCTGGGAGAATTTTGTTTTGCTTGTTTGTCCTTGATCATATTTGACTTGCTGCTCTCTTTCTCTCTTGCTCTCTCTCTCAGTACGCAGACACACACATGTATGGACTATTGCTCAAGTTACTAGAGCCCAGCATGTTCTGATCTGTTTACTGCTTTTCTCGGAATATTTCGCTATATAAATTATCTCCCCAAGAGGCAGAAGTGAGTCTTGGTAAATCTCTAGCTAGGTTTGCACTCTAATCCTTTGGTCAGAAACGAAAGAGATGCAATGTTTTGTTTCTTTCAAAGTAAGTTTATTTAAGATGTGCATATACCAGGGTTTTGGAAAATGTGAAAGATGTTGCAAGTAAATCGGAGAGATTTCCAGTCCAAGGTACAAAAAATCCTATTTGAATGAAAGAGCTAACTAGAGGCTTTGGTGTCCTGCCTCTGTGTTCTGTTTTGTAGGAATAAAATGACAGGATACTACTGGTCTAATATTGTCAACTTCTCCCCCCTCCAACCTGGAGAAACAAAATGGAGAAAGAAGTAGCAAAGGAAGGGAAGAAGACTTTTCTCCCTTATAAAAATTATTTCCTTTTAAATAATTTCCAGGAGAGGAGGAAGTCAGCAAGTAAGATATATGAACCTCTTCCAGATATATGGTTTCCTCCTGCAGCCACTATGGATCTGTGCCTTTCCATAACCTTTGATCACACATTCCCCAAATGCATGCCTTTTTTGCCAGAATATTCCCTAGTACAGTTAGTTCTCAGTATCCATGGATTTTTTTATGCATGGATTCAAGCAGCCACAGTTCAAAAATGTTCCAAAAAAGTATAAATTCCAAATAGCACGTCTTGATTTTGCCATTTTGTATAAGGGACACCATTTTACTATGCCATTGTTTTTAATGGGACTTGAGCATCCATGGATTTTGGTATCTATGGGGGTTGCTGGAACCAAATCCTAACAGATATTGAGAGCCCACTGTAAATGCTTCTCTCTATCCTGTTTCCAATGACACATGCCCTTTTTTGTATACATTTTGAACAGAGAACTGCATTGCATGATTCAGAAAATGTGAAAAGGATATTTGTATTCTGGTTTGCTTAATATTAGGTATTAAAATGTCAACCAAACCCATTTCTTCCAGGAGAATGTATCAGGTGCCTTTTACAGAAGCATCATTGCAATCACTATTGCTTAAGCTTCTGTGTCTGCTTAATTCTTCCAAAGTTACATTAGTGCTGGCATTAGATTTCTTTTTAAAGCGTTCCTGTTTTCAATGTCATCTAAGCCAGAGGCCATCACTAAGCCTGAAACAGATACATTGTAAGAAGAAGTACTGTCTTTGGTTTGGTTTGAATCTCCTAACTGTCAAGATTAACTGGTGTCTCCAAATTTAAGTGACGCAAGGAAAGCAGTAAAATCTCTCTATGCCCCCTTTTTTCCACATATCATCCATAATTTCAAAAATTGTCCTCCTTGGTTATCCTTTTCTCTAAACCAGTGATTCTCAAATTTTGGTCCTTTAGGTGTTATAGATGTCATCTCCCAGGGCCATTTAATTTGGCCAATAGTCAGGAATTCTGGGATTTGAAGTCCAAAACATTTGGAGGACCAAAGTTTGGGAACCACCACTCTAAACTGAAAAGCCCAGAGGTGTTTAAAATTATATCATTAAATATCTATGCTTGAAAAATCTTCTGAAGACCTTAATGCTTGCCAGAGCTCAGAAGTAACTAGTAACAAGTATACATTTACCTGTGTCAAATTATTTTGATTTGTTTGTTTCACAATGGCAGTCTTTTGGAGGAAGAACCAAAGGAAGCAAACTTTACTTTCAATTTCCACAATTCTTTGTTAACATGGTCGTGTAACATCGCTCACAGAGGCAAATGGTGGCTGATTAACCTCATCTAATATTACTACATTTCTGCCTTCAGAAATAATAGCAAAGAGGGAAGGGTTCAATTGGATAAATAATAAGGGAGAAAAATGTTAATTTCCAGAGAACCATGTAGCACTCTAAATTATTAACATGTTAATATTTTAAATAGCACAAACCAAAAAGCTTCAGAGCTACAGGACTCCCATGCCATGCTTATATTATTGGAAGCATTGGCTGATCTGTGTTTTTGATAGCTGTATCTTTGTTATAACTCTTCCTCTCTCCCCATGTTAGACAGAGGACTTCTTAAAACTCTCAAGCTAAGTCCAAGCTCTCTAAGCTTGGTCATAATGGAGGTCCTTTAGGAAATAATAACAACAACATTTTACCTACCTCTCTTCAGTTTGACAGAGCCTCAGATTGTCTTGACTGTACTTCCAAGACTGCCCAGCCTTGGCCCTGTGTGGAACAGGACTCTGTGTCTGACTGTATGGAGCATAATTCTATGCATGTGGAATTGCAGCTTGCAACCTTATGTCGAATGGCAATATTGTACAACTGAACATTTGGCTGAATGCACAATCAAATGAACAAGTGAAGGCATACTAATGCTACAAGAACACTGCATGCGTAACTCCAATTCCATGTCCTTGATCTCATCACAAAAAAGTAAAGCCATCTACATAAGGGATTTATGCACGTATAGGGACTAACAGGATTCTAGCCTCTATGTATGTGCTGTGTGTATAAGTGAGAGAGGGGGGGGGGGTTGTTATTTGCAGCCCCACATTTCTAATGTTCGTGGAGAAATATTTCTTTTGCCTTTCCCTAAACCTATTCTTATTGTGGTAAGTGTCATGATATTTAGAGGCCAAACTATCCTAAAGGCACTATCCCATTCGATCTTAGAAGCTAAGCAGGCTTAGCCCAGGTTAGTACTATACTTGGATGGGAGACAGCCAATGGACATCAGGTGCTGTAGGCTATATTTCAGAGGAAGGAACTGGCAAAACCACCTCTGAGTATTCCTTGCCTAAGAAAACCATATGAAATTAATGGGGTCACCATAAGTCAACAGGCAGCTTGAAGGCACATACACACATAGACATGAAACCAAGCGGACTTCAGTCTCTACATAAAAATCTCTGTGGGATTGTCACCTTAAAGTGGAATTGAATGTGACATTAATGACATCCTTTTTTGTAGAATCCTGCCTTTGGATAATAAGTATGCCCTTTCCACACTTTTCATTCATTCAGAGAGTTCAGACATATTATAAACTGCTTTCGAAGACCTTCCTTCCTTTTCCTTCCAAGGCACTGTTTGCTTTTGAGTGAATAAGGGATGCATTCTCCCCCTCTGTTATCTAGCACAGAGATAGCTTTGTGCCAGGGCAGCACCCTATCTTTGATAATTCCACAGCATCGGATTCAATTTCAGATAAGCAGGTTCTCATGAAGAACAGAATGTCACCAGGTTAGCTGTCTGGGAATGTCATGGACTTTTTGTGGAACAGTAGAAAGCGAGGTGAGCTAGTTGGTTTCTATTTTTATGTGAACCTGCCTTTGGTTGGGGAGAAGTAAATTCGTCTTAACTAAGGAAATGGAAGGAAACATTGCAAACACAGATTTCACTGTCCCAGCTCAAATACTACAATATGAATCATGAAACATAAAATTCTGGTTTTACATGCCAGGACATAATTATATTAAAATATTAAACAAAACCTGATTTTAATACATTTTTTTCTGAACATATCCCCAAAAGGAATGGTTTTAGTGAACCAGACATAATTGTTGAAAAAGTGAATCTTGACTAAAATATAGGAATAGTGATTAGGGATAATATTGTACAAGATACAGAACTATTGACTTTTCAGTTGTTTTGGTCTACAGCTGCCGCCAGCCTCAGCCAAGGTAGATAGAGAACCTTTGCTAGGATAGTAGAATAAGACTTTCGACTCTGCTTTCCAGTCATCATTTCTGCAGCCTTTGGATCAAAGTTTTAAATGACATGAGAGGGCTTATGAAGTCTTTTAGTCCCAACATGTGGCAGATCTCAGGAACATTGTCAGATATATATGAGAGGAGGCTAGTCTGGCTTGAGAGATGCAGGGAAGAATGACTTGTGTTTTGTAGAGCAGCCAGACAATGTACCTAACTCAGCAGTCTGATGGTTTAATTCATGGAATGCATAGAAAAGGAGAGAATATTCTGGACATTAAAACCAATGGAAGGAGACCAAGAAAAATCAATGGAAGAGGACCAAGCAGGATAGCAGCCTCTAGGGGCTAGCTGCATATGCAGTGAAATACGAAGTCTGGAGTTACAAAATGAAACCCATTTAACTCAGGGATCCTAAAACTCTGTGAAGAAGAAAAGATATAGCCTACCATAGAATAATTGTGAATCAGAGGGCAATGATACCTGGTCTAAAATACCACCTCCTCCTCAACAAAAACACTGATGAGATAATATAATGAACTTCATTCATTTCAGAGCCTCGTGCTTGTGAATGTTCTTTATCCTGTATTTAGCAAGACCAGATCTTTGAATTAATTGACTGTAACAACCATAACCATCTAAATAGAGCTAACAGCTGTTCACCAAAGGTGTGCAGTGGTTTATCACTTCCAGTCTTAGCTCCTGTGGCTCATCCTTAATTCAAGCTGAATGTCCCCTTGTGGGAAAGAGAAAATAAGCTTAATATTAAAGTAATTTTGTGACTTGCAGTAGGGATCAAGTCTGGGGAAAGGTACTTCATTTGTATTTTTATTACATTTAGTGACAATCACCCTGATGTTTCAAATAGGCATCTTCTTTTTTTGAACAAAATCTGAAATAGAAAAAGGATTTTAAAAATGGGATAATCTATTTGATGAGCAGGATCAGAAATTAGAAGAGGTCCAAAAGAACAGTGATTCTCAGGCTATTCTTCTGCCCATTAAGATGGCCCACAGAAAGGTAGTAAACATATGAGAATATTAGGGTGGGCTTTATGTGGGTTGTGAAAAGGCCTATGTGGACCACTTTTGGGGTACATTTAGCTCTGAACTGCCACCTCCTTTCAGTGTAGGGTACTTACTTTGTTCACTATGCAAATCAGGTGAACCAAGAACAAAACATTCTGGCTGGCAGCCTGGTAGTATGTTGCAATGATGCAACTCAGACCTATGGCATCACAACACACTTTTGTTCAGTGCGTATTTCACCCACACAGTGACAAAAAGTCCCCCCAAACCCAACTTGTAAGCCATAGAGTCTCCCTTTCCCAACAGGGACATTTATGAGTTGTCAGAGAGTGAGTGGCCAGCAGCAGTGCATCCAGATGTTTTCCATTAGCTGGGCATGCCGTAAGGATGTCAGCATCAGGAATGTCCCATAGACTCCTGGAGCTGGCTGTCACAGTATCTCCATCTTCTAGACAAAAATATATGGACACATTGCAGCTAGTCTCCTCATTCTCTGTCAACCTGGAAATGACTCTGTTGATGAGGCTGCATGGTTTACAAGGTGGAGATGTATCTACATGACACTTATATGTGTCCCAAAGGCAGGATCTCAGCTTCTGTCTGGCCCAGGACCAAGCAACTGTAGTTTGCACTGAACCTACAGTATAGGTGTGCCATGGAACATCTGAAGAGGCCAAAGAGACCCAGGTGGGCCTTTGCATCTTGCCAGCTTTGTCCTAAGGACAATTGCATGGAGACACAGTGTGGTACTGGCACATTCATGTCTTGCCTCCTCTTTTGGGAAAGGCAAATACTCCTGGCTTCCACCATCATTGTGATGCACAGTACAGTTGGCTCTCCTTATCCACAGATTTTTTATTCATGGATTTTTTAGTCACGGATTTGAGCATACACTGCTTGAAAATATTCCCAAAAATATAAATTCCAAATAGCAAACCTTGATTTTCCATTTTATATATGGGACACCATTTTGTTGTGCCATTATATTTAATGGGACTTGAGCATCCATGGATTTTGTTATCCATGGAGGGTCCTGGAACCGAACTCAAGTGGACAACAAGGGACCACTGTATAAGTCCAGCATTCTACTCAAAGTCCTCTGAATATTTTGATTTCTCCCAAGTTTTTACTATGATAAAACCAAACATTTATTGGCCGTCTTTAAAAAACAAAACAAAACACATGTGAGATTCTTTTCATTGATGGATGAAGAGATTTGATAATTTTGGTAAGTTATGGGTTTTTTAAAAAAAGTAAATTCAAAAAAGAAAAAGAAAATTCTTTCTCATATCTGTATAAGATAACACAGAAAATACCATCTTGCTTATACACACACACACACACACACACACACAAATAATAGTTTGTGGAATGTGATGAGGTTCAACAAGTGATTAGTTTTCCCTTTTTAGTTACAGAGTAATGGATCTATTTTGTTTCAAGTATGTACATCAGCATAATTCAGTATTTCAGAATCCAGAAGCTGAATTAATAGGTAGAGTTTGAGTGAAGATAACTACTTCCTTAAGATATCTCATGATATGATCCTGCATGAAGGCCGATAGCAACTGATTGAGGAAAATACAAACTAAGACAGGGCATCCTGAACTCATTAAAAAGTATTCCTATGTACCTTGAGAATGGGCCAAAAGTAGAATTCCTATGTAGCATAAGAAATTCTGGAGTAAAAAAAAGAAGAAATTATTGAATTTGCAAAAGCCAGGTGGGAGTCCATAAACTTGTTTTATTCTCATGCTCACCTTGGATTGTTCATCAGAGAAGTCAAAACAGATCATTAACTAATTATATTAGGTCCATTAGATATTTTATTTTATTTTTTTAAAAAATGTTTTCCTCTCCCTAAATCTGGAGCATTTGATATAATTGCTACCTTGCTAAGAATAAAATCATAATTAAAAGAAGAAAGAAGGGGGAGTTTGGTTTGATAAGGCTATTTCTTGCGTCAAGTTTCATAATTAGGGTGACCTAAATAGGTGCTGTGCCTTTATCACTGCCAGAGCACTAACTTTCATGAGACAAATAAACAAATAAAAGTTCTCCAGAGTCTTAATCCAAACTGTCATCACTGAAATCAAGGTGTTTTTAAAAGTTAGATCAAAGCCAGAAATTCCTACTGTGAGAGCAGGGGCTGAGAAGACGAGGAGATTGGCTTTGTTGTCATGCTGCCATGAGAAGGTGGTTCATTATGATTGCCTTGCAGGAAATTAACAACAAAGATGTTCATTATAATCTCCTCATGCAGAACCCCCACCCCCAAAGAATTAGCAGCAACAAATGTTCTTTGATATTAGAAGGAATCATTTATATTTTGCGGTCAAACAAGGTGATTATAAAGATCCCTTCTGGCCATAAAATTCTACTGATCTTTTATGGGAAAACAGATGAGAAGTCTGCTATCAAACGCTCAGTCATCGTGACTGCAGGAAAAGAAGGAGCCCATAAACCAAGGTCAGCAGCTTTCACATTCTCTGGCTCATTGCTTATGTGGCTCCCATTGGTACACAGAATTTATCAGTCTTCATAATCATTAAGAGAGGAAACAATGGCCAGTTCAAAAGTGACAAATCATAAGCAGATCTGAGCAAAAACGCTGAGTTTTCCGGACAAGAGATTTCCTTTTCCCAAGTTTGGCATCCTTAAGTTTGGGCTGGTTTTCACAACTTTTCACCTCCCTTTTTTTTATTATTCATCGCACTCAGCCTTGCAAACGCATTTCTTTTGCTTTTTGCTTGTTTTGTTGGTAATCATTATAAAAATCTGAAGTATTTGCCAATTCAGGAAGTACTGCCATCAATATGACTAGCTTAGACTATGCAGGATCATGGTATTATACTCCTCATTATGCAATCCACAATGGATTGGAATTGCTTATGTGATTTGTTGCTATTGTCCTGATTCCAATGCATAGCTTGGTGATACTATCATGTGGGAATATGTGTTTTCAGAAAAAGATGAATTTTTCCATTTTGCCTTCTTTTTGATCCCCCTCCCCAAGTTAATCCTATCCCATTTCTATATCATTCTGGAAACTTTAGAAAATAATGAAAATATGACATACTTACACACATTTTTACACACGAGCACAATATGCACTTTGCTTAAAAATAGTTTCTGCTAATATATACATTTCTGAGGTCTATCTCCTGTAATATATATACTTTTTTGCACAACTCTTTCCCCAAAACATGCATTTTTGTGTGCACTTAGAAAAAATTACATCATAAAACAGGGGTGGACAACTGCAGAGAGTGTTCTTCTCCCTCTCTTTCTAAGGGTTTCAAATATTCAACACAACCTTGGGTAGAAATGTCTTTTCTCCTTATTCCACCAGCTTCACAGAGGACAGATGTGCCTCTTCATCATTATTCCATCTCCTTTGACCCTGGCAGCTCTTATGGAAGCACAGAATAGAGAGATGTGTACAGACAGTAAAGCAAGCAGACTGCCTTGGACTAGGAATAGACAGAATATTCATAGTTATTCATTGGTTGAAAGGAGGAACAACACAATGGTCAGTAGTAGTGCAACATGACATGTGTGTGTGTAGATGTGTTTGGTGAATCACTTGCAAACAGCGATGTAAATTTCTCCCTTTATTCTTCCCATCCCTGAAAGAGGATGAAATTTTTATTATTTTTCTCACTGTTCTGTGATGGGTGAGCTACTTAAAGTGTCTCATCGCTCCCAGGGAAGCTGACCTGTTCCTGATAAATTCCCCAATAATAAGAAGCATTTACTCAAATTACATGAGCATAGTGTGTTATGTAAAGCCAGTATGTAAAACCAGTATGTAGGACCTTTAACTTTCATAGAGTTTCATAGAGTTTGTATATGTTTCAGGTAACTCTCTGCAGGGATGATAGGTATGAAGCTAATAGCTCAGTGAGGAGTAGAGCCTTAGATGTGATTATAATTAAAAGCCTTAAAAACCCATTTGTTCTGTGCCTTCAGGTCATTTCTGACTTAGGCAATCCTAAGGCAAACTATCATGGTAACATCTTGACAAATTTCTTCAGAGGGGGTTTGCCATCCCCTGAGGCTAAGAGAGTGTGACCTGCTCAGGGTCACCCTGTGTGTTTCATGGCTGAGATGGGATTCAAACCCTGGTTTCCAATGCTCAAACCACTACACCATGCTGATTCTAAACCAGATGGTACATTGTACAGTATTCTTTCCTTTTGGAAGTTCTGTTAGTGTTCACATTTTGTTCTTGTTCAAAGACTCTTTTTTTCTGCTTCAGTTTCTCCATTTGTCTCTTTTATTTGCTGCTATTTTATCATACACTGAAGATTAGGAATAAATGATTCTATAAATGAACGGGATTGTTACATTTTCCTTTCACTGATACATTTCAGGATCATGTCTCCATAACAACTCTGGAAACAATGAAAAGCATAAGAGAAATAATTAAAAAGGCAACACATTCAGCAGCTCCAGTTCTGGCTTTCCACCTGCTGCTGGCTCCATTTCCCACTCCTTTTGTTTTCTGCAACCACTTCTGTCATTTGTCCAGTTAAAATGTCATTCCCTCCATCGCATCAGTACAAACAAGCACATTCTTCTGCGAGGGGTAAAAATAAGAAAATAGCAATGGTGGGTAGTATACATTATAAATGCTATATTATTATACTAAATTTGCTGCAATGCTATTTGCTCTGCGGGTGAGTATTTGCAAGTCAAAGTACAGCATTATGAATTATAAGCCTTCCATCTCAATCCATTCAAATTATTCTCTGCTACAGTACAATGGAACAGAATTCCCTTATTTGATCCTATGCATTTCAAATCATCTACTTGCCTGCAGTTTCATGTTCCCCAAGTCATTTTAGTATAAGCCAGCAGAAGGGCCAATCCTGCTTATTGGGTCAGCCACATTTGTCTTCCTTCACCCTTCTGGTAAGGTTATTTTCACCCTTTCCTGGAAGGATGATATCCAGCCTGTGCAACACAGATCTTTTGTTTAAGTTTCGGTTACTGTAAGCAGGCACTGCATGGGGTTGCCTTTGAAGAGTGGATGTAAACTTCATGTGGCTCACAATGAAGCTGCTGGCACGGATTAATTGTGCACAGAATATAATTACTGGGGAGATGAACTCAGGGCTGGGCTGGCAGACTGCGTTGGCTGCCTCGGGCAGATTTCAGGTATTGTGAAAGCCCCGCAGGCTGTTAGTTATTTAATTTGTCATTACTGTATTTTTATTGCTGAGGAGTGGGGCGAGATGCTTGGGGCATTTTCTACTCATTGTGTCCAAATAACTCAGCTGGCTTCGACTAGTAGGCACGTTGGGTGGTTGTGAAGAGGACTTTCTTTCCTCCATAATACTTGGTCAAATTAGAAGACCAGGCCTGGTGGATCAAGGATTCAACTTTATTTAGGGAAGAAAATGAATTTCTGCCTCCCACCCTGACAGACTAGAATCTGAAGAGACTGAGAGCCCTGAATCCTGAGCTCATACACTCTAATGTAGTTTGTCAAGGTTGTCAAATCACTATTGCAACACATATGTACTAGGGAAATTCCATCAGACCAACAAACTCACTAGAAGTTTTGACTATGGCCCAGGCATCAGTTGGCTAGGTACAGCCTCCTTTAAGATAGACAACCATCCCTTAATCTTTACTAGAAACCCATTTCCAGTCCTTTGGCCTCCTAGGGAACAAAATGTACCACACAACCTCTACAATACCAGTGTGTTTTTTTGGAGGACGACCAAAACAATGTAAAAGCATTTTATTAGCCCATGTGAAGCCATGTTAGTTTCCTCTTCAGATGACATTTAGGGTTGCCCGGGGGGGGGGGGGGGACTGGAGATGGTGCCTGTATTTTTAATGGTTGTGTAGAAAAAGGAATTTCTGTAGCTGTTGCTTGTGTGGAATTCTGAGACGAAACCCTATTAGTAGTGTGTGGTGGTTACCCAGTAAGCAGTTGAGATAAGAAAACTGAGTACTTCTTGTTCTTATGTTGGTTGGTCATGCTGCTTGTTTTTCAAGTACAAATAAATGTTGTTTTGTCTGAGAAAGAGGGACAGTACTACATGTACACATGTTTAATAAAACAGTGCAGGCTCCTAAAACCTATCTGGAAGAGTTCATCTTTGACACTCGGTTATATAACAAGCAATACATGCTGACATTCTCTCTTCTACAGAACAATTAGGTATCAGAGCCATCTCCCTGGCAACTATAGCTGTCATTTGCTGTTCCAAATCAGATAGAAAAATGTCTTGGTCCAGTCCTAAGTTTTTGGTGGGATGTCACAGAAGATGCCACAGAAGTGGGAGGAAGAGTTTTGGGTCATTTTCATGGGGGATAGAAGAAATATGTCAAGAAAACCCTGTGATAGGGTCACCTTAGTGTCATCATAAGCTGGGAACAACCTGAAGGCATAAAGCAACAACAACAACAACAAGAAGAAGATATACCCCATCTATGGTACATATTAACATTAAATTAATAAAAAGTATTATTATTATTATTATTATTATTATTATTATTATTATTTTAAAAAGATATATCCTATTTATTTAGGGAAATGTGGTTGTCTTCCCATTATAAGAAGAGGTGAAAGAGAATTCCTTCCAATTCTGAAGGAAAATGCTCCCTTTAGTGTCATTGACAGAGAAATTGTTGTGGGGGGAAATTGTGGCACTGCTCATTTGTTCTTGGCGGATCTATTATTAATAACATGTCTTCAGGGCAACATTTCACATAGACATTTTTTTCCTGCGCTAAATTCCAACACATGGCTATTACTTGTCTTTTCTATCATTTTCTCTAACAGAAAAGCTCAAGGGGTGAGTGCTAACTGGACTGGAGATGATGGCAACTGAGAAGCAAAATAAAGTATGAGCATGCTCAGAAGAACCCCAGGGTCTGCAGAAGTACAAACAATCTTAAGGTACAGAGACATCCAGTGAAGAGCTGTGTCACCATGGAATATCTTTGTTGGAAAGGAAGAAACAGTCAGTAGGGAGAAGGAGCAGATGAGGCTATTGAGTCAGTCACCTTCATCCTATCCAACATTAGTGACTGGAAGTGTAGTTGATATGAATATTTATTTGTGCTGAATGTAGAATTTTCTGACATAAGTAACTTCTCTCTGGGCAAGGAAAGAAGAGAATGAAGTCAGTTTTGCTCTGTCCCATAAGGATATAGGTCAGAAGTTGCCAATGTCATGCCACAGGCAAAACTGGTTTGTTTTAACCCATATCTAGTCTTCAGATCCTTACTAGATGGTTTCCATTATTATTATTATTATTATTATTATTATTATTATTATTATTTGCCATTCCATTTCAAAGAATTCAATTTCAGTAAAACCACACAGACCAACTCAAAGGGTGACTCGCTTCCAAAATATAGTGAAGTGACCATCAGCTGCTTTTCTATACAGTTATATGGACTGTAACTATAATACTCCACTTGGAACAATTACTGTCTTTCTTCATGCTTCATGCATGTAATGTAGTTGTTTTAGTCAATGAAAGTTCGTGCCAAAATAAAACTATGGCGCTGCCTACGATAGCCAGATCTCAATGCCTGACCTTAAGCCTCAAGTTTTCATATGCTGTCTTCAGGTCGGATACGAGGGTGCAAATTCTCCAGTTTGGGTGCTCCCAGTTCCAGGCATGAGGAAAGGGCTGTGTGCGAGTCTCCAACTTAACTAATAGAACAACAGCTTGCCACAATTTGCAAGCCTTAAATGATTTGTTGCTGCAACTGTCGAAGACTTTACACTTGGGTTATGAATTTGCTGTACTTGCTTAACTTCATTTTCCATCTCAATCAGTTTAGCACTAGGGCTCACACTCTGCACTGCTCTGCTCTGAGTCCATCTTCTGCCTAGAAGCAAATAGGCTAGATTATACGTTTTTTATTTTGTCTCCCTATGTAAGTGAGAAGGACTGATCCATTCATTTCACCTTGATCTGGGAATGGTCCCTTCAACTATGATCTCTGTCTGTCTCAATTTTAATTCAGAAAAATACATTCTCTCTATGTGTAAGTGTGCTTGAACAACAAGTTGTGAGTAACTATGGTTGGTAATCCCTAATGCTTAATGGCATTACCACTATCCATCCCTAGACTCAGGTCTTGTCTGGAAACCTCAGAGCTTGGATGATCCTGAACTGACAACTTTAGACTGCCACATTTATTTTTTAAAAATACCTTAAATGCTAGTTGTTGCCCAAACTTACTTTATTCTACTGCTGAATGATACACTCCTTTTGTTACTTTTAAAGTCTTCCAAAAATCTACAACTTCCTGGTAACTCCCTCTCTGCCCCAGATGTTTGTGGGTCTTTGTTTTCTGTTTCTGGAGGTGATCCTTGTTTCATTCTACATTTTCTCTCTTCATATTGGCCTTGTTCTCTCATCTCCAGCTAATTTAGTAGAAGGCAGACAGAGAAAAATGAACATGTACATAAAACTCCTTTTAAATCGTTTCCATTTTTTTTAAAAAAAAGTGAAGAAAATTAGCATTTTAGGTAGATTACAGTCCTGAACTTTAAACTAGGTCAACAGATTAAAAGATAAAACATTTCCATTTAAATCTTTACCTGATTTTACTAGCCTGAAAATCTCTGGATTTTATACTGCCAGGTTTTGGAATTTTTTTTGTGTGGGGTTTTTTTTTTTTTTTTTTGGTCATCAAACGGGTAATATTAGAATCAAAGGTAATAAAACCATTGATCTACAGTGAGACAATATTAATATTAACACAGAGCTTTTATAATTAATTTGCTGCCAGATGAAAGGCAAGCACCAGGTCCTTTTAGCAGTGGTGATTAAAGTGAGTCTAACCCTTTGAAAACTACATTTGCATGTACAGCAGGAAGCCCAGAATCCAACAGATGACTTTGCAATGCTCAATGTTTGCTGTTCCAGTCACAGTGCTGAACAGAGCCACTCAAACTTGGTTTTGAAGCCTGAGAAACTGGCCTTTGTGCATTGGCACTAACTGGCCACCATAAATATCTGCAAGACCTGTATCACAGTATGCAGCCCTTTGGAAACTGAGGACAAGGGTCATGATTTGCATTTTGCTGGATCCTGTTACTTTCCATCCCTCCCCCACAACTACGTAAATATGCTTTATACCTGAACATTTATTATCACTCTGAAGAAGTGGGTTTATAGCCACAAAAGCTCGTGTGAAAATTATAATAATAAAAAGCTAGGTTTTGCCACATTTCTTCTTCTTTTCTTTTCCCTTCCCACTTTCTTCTGTCTTGTTTGTTGAAGGAGATTTGCTTTTATAAAAGTTTATAGAAGTAAATTAAAAAAAAAATAAGTATAAAGAAAACATCATGGACTTAGAACAAGTACTGAGGTAGGTTAAGGCAGAAAGTGCAAAAGCAAGCTTGCTGCTAAATATAAAGAAAACAAAAATAATTGCCTACATAAATTCAATCTAGACAATGAGGAAATCAAAATAAAGATTATTTGCAATAGCAATAGCAAGTACATTTCTACACTGCTTATCAGTGCACTTAAGCACTCCCTAAGCGGTTTACAATGTGTAAGCAAATTGCCACCAACAAGGTGGGTACTCATTTTAGCAGCCTTGGAAGGATGCCAGGCTGAGTAGCCCCTGAGCCCCTGGCTGGTACTGAACTCACAACCTTGTCTTTTCTGAGTGAGTGGCTGCAATATAGGCATTTAATGACTGCACCACCAGGGCTCTTATGCCAAATATGATAAATCATTGAAAAATATACAAAACCTCCATAATTCTATGGTTCCCATGTTTTGGACTGCTAGCAGAAAGTCAAGGGTAAGAGATTCAGCGCATTGGAAAAAAATTAAATGCGACTCCTGGGAATGAAAGAATAGAAATGGAAGTGGTTTTAGGGCAAATCTGCTCTTACAAGTGTTGAGTGGGAAAACATGTTTGATAGGGCTTCTTGAGGTGAACCCCCTCAGCTGCATAGAGTTCGAACACACAATATGTGTGTGTATGTGTATTTGATCTTAATCAAAATAGGCTGTTTTTTTGGGGGGGGGGGGTCGAGCAGGAGTGTGGAACATGTTGCTCTATAGAAACTGTTGCATTATAAGTCATGATCTTGCACCTTATTATGGGTAAGATTAATGGGGATTGCAGTGCATCAACATCTAAAGGGCCTACAATTCCCTACCCAGGTCATAAAGGATAAGGCTGTAAATCAGTATAGCTAGAATATAACCCCAAAGACCAAAGGCAAACAAGAATGTTAGTATGAACTGAGATCTTGTAGCACGTTTGAGATGAGTTAGTCTTAAAGGTGCTCCAAAATCCCTTTGTGTACTAATCCATACTAACATGGATATGTCTTTGAATTCTACCACCGAGAGTGTTGGTAGCAAACAATAGATGGGGGTGTTGCTCTTGTGCTCTGTTTCTGTCATTTCCACAAATGAGTGGTTGAGTTGTACACAATATGCTTGACTTGATGTATCTTTGGCCTGATCAGCAGAGTTCCTGCATTCCCATGTAGTGTGCCATCATGGTCAGGGAACATGATTTAATTTACAGACTACTTACATACTCAGAAGAAGGGATGAAGAGCAATTGATTTACCATATTCCCTTTTATCATCATTCTCCTGCCTGTACTGAACATAACCTCCTGCATTTCAAAGAATTAGACCCTTGACATATAGTAAGATACTGCTGAGAGCACCTTTTCTTCAATATTTAGCATAAAGCAGGAGTGAGGAAATTACAGTTTCACAGTGAGCTTTTGGGAAAGTCATGAAAACTTGGCTACATGGATGAGGGCATGACAAATGTGGAAGAAGAATGAAAGGTCAAGCCATTTTCAAAATCTCATCATGGCCTCATAGTATATTCCATGGGAAATGAACTGAGCTGCCAAAATGAGGCATAGAAAACAGCCCATTAAGCCCCTAATACCATCTTTTAAACAAGTATAATTGAATTTCTGTTGACATCAAGAATGAATATCTGCACCGGAGTAATGCGGCATGTGGGCAATAAGGAAGAAGGTCTTCAGTTTGAAGTAAATAATAGGAGAGAGGGCAGGACTTATTAGGCACAATTGGTAACCATCATTATGTGAAACCCTGAGATACGCTTCATAATGTCTCAATGGGCAAAGTCTGTAATAGCAAAACTAAGACACACACTTCAGCTTTAGGTCCTAATGCTACTTGCAGGTGCAAGGGATACAGGTAAGACAAAATACCTGATTTCAGTTACAAAGAACTGGCCATTATAGATGGTCCAGAAGCAGCTGTAGTATGGCCCATCTGCAGGGGTGAAAACCTATTTTAGGACAGTAAACTGCAATAGTCAAAAAGGCATGCCTTTGTTACTGTCAGGACTGGATGCAGAGAATAAAGGTACAGGGAGCCAACTGGATCATGAAGACCAGTATGGAAAGCCCACAGAGAAGTTGTAGGAAGCTCAAGACTACCAGCCATTTGCCAATTTAGGCTGAGGCCCTTGAACTGAGGCCCCTAGAGACAACTGCATCCCACTTTTGTATCAGTGACTTCAATGCATATCCACTCACAGAGGCAATGACGAAAGCAGGATGAGGGACATCTACAGTTAGCTGTCAATCCTGTGGGCCTTACCTGTGGTTGGGACAGGACATGTAGTAAACGCTGTTACAGAAATAGAATAGTGTTTTACTTTCTAGGCATCTTAATTGAAAGGAGGACATCCAGGAATGAACAGATCAGCCTATTTCCAGTCCATGTCCATATCACACCATCCAACATTTCTCAGATGAAAATAGGCAAAAAGTGAGAAAAAGTTATTAATGGGGAAGAATACACAATGCTACTATTCTAAGCAAAGAAACGTTGTGCTGAGTTGCACTGTATGTACTGAGTTAAGGAAAACCTGAAAAAAAGAAGAAGAGAAAATCAATAAATACAATATTCTGTGTGTGCATATGTGCAGGATGACTGACATTAATGTAACATAAATATAAAGACAATTTTAATTTGTCTTGGTTTAATTTAGTTTTAAGGGGAGCGGTTGGGGAGGGATATGATTGTCGTTTTTACTCTGTATCCTTTTAATCTGTTGTACCCCGCTCCGAGTATTCTATTAGAGGAGCGGGCTATAAATAAACATTATTATTATTATTATTATTATTATTATTATTTTTACTGTAAAGTCAAAATGATTTTTTAAGACCCTGCTCAAAATTACTGCTTTCTCTCAATTGCATGATCATTGCATAAACTCTGAGTTCACATCCACCACCTCTGCCCAATGGAGAGATCAAATTCCAGGATCCTTATAACACTCATGTAGTCCTCTTAATTAAAGTGGAATCACCATATTATAATTCCATAGTGTGAACAGGCTCCAGATGTTTCTAAGAAGCCAACCAACAAGGGATAATAGCCTAGAGTCCTGCCCATCCCTGCTCTGGCAAATGGCATTCTAAATAATTTTGTCTGATCTGCATTTTAAAGAAAACTGAACTAATTTAGACTTTCTAGGACAACTACACTCATCTCAGGGTTTTGTGGATTTTTAAAAACAATTCATGACTAATATGTGAAAATTCATGTGTTTTAAGGAAATGGTCTATGATTTAAAGACAAAAGCCTGGTTTTGTGGAGAGGAAACAGATAATGGGATGGAAGAAATTTATGTGTGAACTTATATGGAATTGTTATGGACTGAAAATGTCTGGTCTATTTCTAATTTAGGGATATGTTATGTCTTAAAAAAGAAGTTGAGAAGCTATCTTAGCTAAAACAGAAGAGCAGGAAACATGAGGGAAGAAAATAGGTTTGGGATCCAACGTCTTTGGCTCTTTATAGAAGCACTACAATGTGGAAAACTGATAATTCAAACAAGAAATATTAAGGAGGAACTGCATGTGTGGAACAGAAGGTGCTAAATTGCTGAATAGCTTGCAAACCATTTCCCCAACCAATAGCAACAACAACAACAACAACAACAACAACAACAAAAACAAAAACAAATAGAAGAGGATGTTGCTAGAGGACAAAAGAGGTGATTATAATCTGGGTGGAAAACTGCTATAACAGGATTGGTTTTATCGTATTTACTGGGAAGGGGAATGTGAAGGCTAGACTTTCTATGTGACCTTGCTGTATGAAGTGTAGGACATTCCCCCCATAGCTTTCCCCCTTCTTAGTAAATCCACTTTGAAAACTACAATAGCACCCTTTACTTTTCATCACCTCAGCCCCTTAACTTTGTCTAGTCCTGATCACAAACAGAATGTAAGATGGTTTGGGAACCTGAGGACCATCTAAGGCAAATGAGTACTGATATGGATTTCTTTGTTCTGCCACTCTTGTTTCTAAGAGTGAAAAGATATATTGTTTTACTAAAATGGGGGTGGAATTACATGGCAAAAGCTTCTTACTTGAGGGATTAAAAGTTAAATCTGTTTTTGTTTTCATTTCCTTATGGTGTCTTTCAACAAGGCAAAGAGATCAAACAGATTTTCATTTTACCCATGCACAAAGCAAGATATTTCGATATGAAATAGGACAGGATAGGTAGGCTCACCTTATGTGCCCTTGCCTCCTTTAGTCAGGAAGGTCAGAAGACATTCAGATAAGGTTTTGATTCAGTATCAGAGGTGACAACCCTGGCACATTTCCCTCTCTTGCCAATTGACTCGGGGCTTGTAGAAAAGTTCATTTAATGTGATCAATACCATTTTGCCTCATGCCTCAATCAAAAACTACTTTCCACAGTCAATAGCAATTATACCGACGGACACAGTAGTATTGATATGGATGGAGCCAAAGATTTATACCTTGGTGCTTCCTTCTCCAAATCTTGGAAAGGATGGCTGCTAATTGCAGGATATTGGATTAGAAAAGGGTCATTGAGAAAGCAGCTGAGGAAGAAAACTACCACACCATCCATATTTGCCTCAAGCCAAGAGACCTAGTTTTGCTGTAAAAACATGCAATTACATAGCCATAAAGGAGGAGCATGAAGGACAATTTGAAGAACATATCTGAGCTTCATCCAGTTTGAAGAACATATCTGAGCCTCATCAAGCCTAAGAACTCTACTATAGAAGAAATGGCAACAAACTATTATCTATACGTTTCCTACAAGGCCTCCTAAGATATGTGCAGAAAACTTATTGCACCTGAAGGACTAACTACAGATTTATTGATTCTCTGCATGATCTTTCAAATTTGATAAAGAATGGAATATGATCTAGTCTAAGGAATATTTTGCCTCAAAATAAATCAGTGGATCTATAAGATGTCATGTGCCTTGACCCTCCCACTCCTTTCTTCCCCTTCCTTCTTTGCTAGAGAATCTAGGAGATGCCAGTTCTTAGGACCAAACGAGGCAAATTGTTCCTCTTTGTTTTAGTACCTTACGATCTTTTGCCCAAAAGCAGTTATGATTCAGCTGATACTACCATCTTCAGCTCCATATCTGCCATGTTCCCCACATTGTTGTGTGCCATCAGTTGGTCTCTAATTTATGGCTGCCATGAGATGAACCTTATCCCTGTGTTTTCTGGGACTGATAGACTGTGACTCACAGAAGGTCATCCAATGAGTTTCCATGGCTGAGCAGGGATTTGAACCCTGGTTTACAGAGTCATAACCCAATGCCCAAACCAAGATGGACCCCCCCCCCATATATTCTCCTCTTTTTTCTCTTAAATGTCAAGACTACTTGGATTGGCTTGCCCTTTCTAGGATCAATTTTGTCAAGAGAGGAGTAAATCTGCTTCTCCAAATTTTAATTGCTCTTTGTAAATGATGTGGTGGCTCAGCTATTAAGATGCTGACTCTGACAATTGCAAGATCATCAAGTCAGCAGTTTTAGGCCCATGTGCTGCATGATGGAGTGGGCTCCTGTCACTAGTCAACCTGATCCGGCCTCACTCTGTTTTTGACTGCCCTGTTTTATCCTGCCCCCATCTAACCCCTTACCAGACAAGCCTGGAGATCAGTGATTCTCAATCTTTGATTCTCCAGGTGTTTTGGACTTTATCTACCAGAAGCCCCAACTAGCTTGGCCAACAACATGGAATTGTGTGAGCCGAAGTCCAAAACTGGAGGACCAAAGTTTGGGAACCACTGCTGTAGATTATATACTTTCCCCCATACATTCCCCTTCACAACACTCCATAACTGTGATTTGTTGGCTCTAACCAGGCTTGCCAAGCATCTCATGTCACACCCTGAATTTCAAGGGACATCTTAATTTCACTCAGCAGACTTCAAGCATGTCTACTGTCCTTCTCTTGCATCCCTTCTCCACCATATTCTTCTTTACAGCCTTGGAAGAACATTCCTTTTTGTGCTTTTGACAGCTGACTTGAATTTTGACTTGATATCACAACCTAAGGGGACCTCCAAGGCAGCCAATTCTCCTGTGTGACAACAACCATCTTCTCTGGGGGGTGGGGAGGAATCAAGCCCAGCTCAAGATCTATCTAATCAACATTTATTCTGGGA
The DNA here is from genome assembly GCA_034509955.1 of Urosaurus nigricauda. Lineage (NCBI taxonomy): Eukaryota > Metazoa > Chordata > Lepidosauria > Squamata > Phrynosomatidae > Urosaurus > Urosaurus nigricauda. The sequence continues at coordinate 9,506,326 of JAOEGL010000009.1, read as the reverse complement.
CCACTTCATTAACCCCTTTGCTCTTTCCACGGCTTCTTTTTCAACCTGGCTGAAAAAAAAAGAACATAATTGAAAAATATGGGAAATCTATAGCCAGCAAATGGAAATGCTGTGAGACGCACTGCTCGCTGGGGTGTAATGGAATGGCACCATGTGTGGCTTCTAGTGACCTTTTACAGAAACCAGCAGCAACAATTATGTACTGAAGGCCTCCTAGCTGCACGAAATGGATTCTCTGAATATGGGTTGCACAGAGAACCGTTTTCTCTCTTTTATCTTGGGGAATAGCTAGGGTTTATTTACCTTACCACCCCCCCCCCCAAATCTTCCTAAATCCTCACAAAGTATCTAATTCCTCCTTTCAGTGAAAGATAAAAGAATTTAGGGCTATTTGACTAAGGGAGGCTAGACAGAGCTGAATTAAAAATTTATCCATGGTGCAAGCGCGAAAAGGTTCAGGAAAATCTCTCCCTCTCTCCTGCCATAATACTTGAATTCAAGTTGTAATATTTTCCCTCACCCCCTTCCAACTGTACACCTAACATGCCTCAAGCTTGTCTCTGTGTTGTGATGTCCTCCAGTGCAACTGTTTTTCAATGTCACATTAATTATTCTTCCTTCAAAGCATTGTTCTATTTATCTGCATGCAAGGGGAGACAGGTATAGTGAGTTAATTAAATCCTCACTCATCAGCACCATGATGAAATCTTAATGCTGCTCTCTGACAGCAAACAGAGCTTTAAGTTATCCCTCGGTTAAGAGGCTGATGGGCTGAAATGGTCTGTTTGTTTACTGGATTGCCAGGCAGACCTGAAAGTGCAGAGAAGATCCGGTAAGTGGACAAGCAAAACACAAGGGGTCATTCTGGGTTTAGCTGAAGTGATTTTTTTTCCAGCTGGGATTCAAGTATGATTAAGGTCTAGTTGTTTTGCGGACATTATTCGTCTCTCCCTTCTTTGTACAGCACATTTATCATTGCCCATTGTAAAAGGAATCCAGAGTAGTCATTGTAAATAGAAGCTGGGAAGCTCAACAGAGAAAATATTTTTCGTTCTGCTTTGATTTTGGATTTGGTTTTTTTTACAGTATTTCATTGTCTAGCCAAAGTACAATTAGTTCTTCATATACACAAGTTCTGTAGCCACAAATTCAACCATCTATGGCTAGCAAACATTTTTAAAAGGTCAATTCCAAAAAGCAAACCTTGATTTTGCTATTTTATATGAAGGACACCATTTCACTATGCCATTGTTTTTGATGAGACGTCATCACCCAGAGACTATCGTATCCATTGGGGGGGAGGGGGGTCCTGGAACTAAACCCTACTGAATACCAATGGACCTCTGTACTTGAAGTACTGTGCCATGCCATTAAGCAGGCCTTTAAAATAACTTGTTGTGACCCTTACTATCTGCACATTAATGTCTGATCAAATAAAGGATAGTATATAACAACTGGATCATGGGTGGCGAAGCTCTGAACCTGCACATATTTTGGATGAAAATTCCCATCAAGCCAGAAAGCAATATCTGAAGGAACACGTTTTTCCTACCTCTAGGTTGTTCAGGTAACATTTGTCAAGCAGTTACAAGTATACAGATATAGGAACTATCATGAGGGACCTTGCCCAAATCCTTACTGAGATCAAGATACAGTACATGCACAACATTTCTAACATCTCTCTTCTGGCAGGCCTTTCCAGATTAAGATCCTTGCATTTTTTCATTTGAAAATTGCCCTACCTGCCTCTCCCCTGTTTTAATAATTGTTTTAACAATTGTCCAATAATTTAATTGTATTTATTGTGGATTGGAGGGTTAGGAACGGTTTGGGATATAATGAAACATGTTGTTATTGTATTTTATGGATATTTTTAGTGTAAGTCGCTTATTATTATTATTATTATTATTATTGATTATTATTATTATTCCCTGATCTACCAAGTTTGTAAATCTGTTCAAATATAGCCTGGAAGACTGTATTTTTTAAAGTACTAACGAGAATGCCCTTTCAGTATGGAGGGACCAACAAATCTTCCTGATGGTAGCATAGTCTAGCCCATGTTACCTGTTCCCCTGCAAAGTTATCTTCCTCTGTTTCATAATAATATTTTTAAACAAGATCTATTTATGAAGAAATTTGAACATTTTTAATGTAGTTATTAAAAACTACACAAAGTAAACCACATTCTCACCAATCCCTAGCAACAGTATTCATGAAGCGGAAGGTTATATAATTATTTATAGTATGGCCCTTGAACTAGTTACTTACTTCTTTTCTCCCAACTGTATCTCTATATTCACGACTCCGCCTTGTATGTTGGTATAAAGATAGAAGGATATATCAATTTTTTAAAAAATGTATGTCACTTTGCTCACTTGCCAAGTGTTTATATATGGACAATGAATTATTTAGAAGTTGGGTACTTGTTTTTTAAACACACTCATACACACACACACACACATAAAAGTAGGGGAGTAAAATAAAGAAGAGAACAAGTCTCAAAGTCTCACATGAAGTAGGCATTAAATAATTCACATCCACTTATTGCCTATCCTAGCTGAGTTAATTTTTAAAGGAAATAGTTATGCTAGAGACAATTGAATTATGCTTTGCTAGTTGTCATCCTTCCCAAGGTGGGGAAAGAAAGCATATTTCTCTCTGCCTCATGGTAAGGCTCAAAATGGAAAATAAATTACATGGGAAGTTCAACCACCACGTCCCTCAAGAGGCAGCAGTTGCTGAACCAGTATTTAAACTGTAACTAGGTACGTTACTTCCTAAAATACCCAGGGTGGTCTGGCAGCTTGAGTATTGGACTAGGATTCCAGGAGACCAGAGTTCAAATCCCCACACAGCCATGGAAACCCAGTGAATAAAGTCGGGCAAGTCATCCTCTCTCAGCCTTAGAGGAAGACCACGGAAAACTTCCTCTGATTAATCTTGCCGAGAAAGTCCTAGGATACAATTGCTATAGGTCTGAATTGAAGTGAAGGCAAATAAGAATAAAGATTCTAAACTTCCATGATTCCGAATTGGGGTCATAAACATGCTCAACAATTGCAGGAGTTGACACTGTCGAAGGCCTCCTAGACCTTGCTGCATCTTTGGTCTCAGAATCTCCATGCTGAAAGTTGGCACACCACTTCATGACTGAGTATGATGGGCACTTGTCCCACAATCTTTGTATCATACACTCATGTATTTTCTTTCACGTTTTCCGCTTCAGAAGCAGGAGCTTCATGATGGCCCAGAGTTCAGCACTTGAAAATTCCACACTATTCATTGACATGGTTTTATCAATGATCTGAAAAAAATCAGAATAAAACAGAAATTAGAGCTAGAATTGTGCGAATTTGGCAGTTTGCAATGCAAAAGAGCATTCTTTCAAGCTGCAGTGGCAAAATTATACTCAGATTTTGGGAAGTGGTCAGGTCAAGAACTTTGCCACACCTCCTCATATTGTCCCACCATCCGCAGTGAGGAACATGACAGTAACCCATTTCACATGGCTGACAAATATTCCTGTTTATCTTGAGGCTTAACGTCTAGCGGAAAATAATATTAGTAATAAAAATGTTAGTTTTCTAAATTGCCTGCTCTCTCCCTTTCCATTGCTTATGGTCCAGAACCAACAATTCCCTCAAGGCCAGTTCTCATTGTATACTTTGTATTGGGAACACACACTTCTCATGAAATCACAGGGATATAAAAGTGTAAAATTTCAACATTTGCTCTTTTAAAACAACTTAGATGGCAAGGCCAGAAAAGGTATCTGAAAAAACTGATAGGAAGGGTTAATTGCATAAACCAACATTTCATCAGGGACTATGGATTCCTTTCTCATTATAAAACTGGATTGGAGAAACAAATGTGTAGCACTTGAAGAAGAAGATTCCTCTGAAAAGATTCCTTTTGAAATTCAAATACTGCCCTTATACATTTACTGTTGTTCAATCAACAAGGGAAGGAAACACTGTAGCTCAGTGGTAGAGAACATGCTTTGAATGCAGAAGATCTCAAGTTCAATTTTTTGAAATCTCAACTTAAAAGCATCTCTGTTCACAATACTGAAAAAGATTCCTGTGGGACTTTCCAGGGAGTCACTGCCCATTAGAGTGCACAGTACCAGACTGGATGGATCACTGGTCTGTTTTTATATATTATTCATTCATAATGATTTCCGGCATCTGATGATATGGACTGAAATCTATAGCAGCTCAAAAAATCTTGAAATAAGTTAGTTTATAAGGTACTACAAAAATAAAGTTGTTTTTGAAACCAGAACCTGCTTTTGAACTATCAAAAGCTCCAATATTCAATATTGAGTGGGTTTTTTTTAAGAGGAATCCATCAAATTCTACATATACACAGAGTTCATAGAGTTGGCAAGTGGCTCATTTCTTTTATTTCCTTTATAACTGGGTTTCTGTATCCGACTACAAAAAAAGCAAAGTGAGATAAAAAGCGAAGAAGAGTGCAAATTGACAGGTGTCATGACCTGTGGGAAACCATATTTCTAGTGCACCTGATTCATTAGATAGATATCAGCATTGCTTGAAAATAATACCTTATTCCAAGTGCACCTTGCTGTTTGCCGCAGAGTGTGCCTGGCACCAGGCTGAGGAGGAGAAGGAGACGGCAATGGCGGTAGTGGCAACAAAAGACTGATTTCTTCCATTCCACCAGATTTAGATGGGCAATGTAGTTAAGCAGATGAGTGAAAACGTTTGGAGACCAATGGAGGAGTGGAGCGGATGGAGAACTCAACACTTTAGGTTGTTAACTGCCATCAAGTCAATGTTGACATATGGGAACCTTATGAATGAAACATCTCCAAGTCACTGTACCATCAACAGCCTTTTTCAGGTCTTAAAGATTCAGACCCATGGTTTTGTAGATTTAGAAAATCCATCTGTAACACAGGCTTCCTCTTTTCCTAGGACCTTCTACCTTTCCCAAGCATTATATTGACTCTTTTTAGTGAGTCATGTCTCTTCATGATAGGTTCAAAGTACGACAGTCTCAGTTTGGTCAATTGGCTTCTAGTAAGAGTTCAAGCTTGATTTGTTCTAGGACCCATTTATTTCTCTTATTGTGCTTTAGCACCACATTTCAAATGAGTAAAATGTCTTGCTATCATCATCCATCACTGTCTAGCTTTCAATTCATAGATAAATATGGGAACTACAATGGCAAAAACAATACTGAAATATTTGATATTCAGTGATATATTTTTACATTTCAGGATATTGTCTAGTTTCTTCACAGCTGTCCTCCCAAGTCTTTCTTGAAAATTCTTGAATTTTTTGAATTTTTTTTAAAGGAGAAGAAGCCACATCAAAATTTATATAGGTGCCAGGAGAGATATCCCTTTGATGGTTGCTGGTAAGTTGTCATCATCTTAGTAAGATCTGAGGAAACAGAAAAAAAATCTTAATAATTCTTACATATTTAATATCTGTGAGGTTTTAGCCAACTATTCTTGCAGAGTTGGAAGAATTCCAAAATCCATACCATAGCAATACCTTTACTAGGCCAACCAAAAAGGCACAAAAATCTGTGGACCCTTTCAAAATCATCAAGTAGCTTCAGAGGATCTGCATCTTATACACATTTGGTTTTGTTTTTCAGTTGTTCTAATGCAGATATTTCTGCACTATGGATTTTGAAATTTGTATCATGACCAAAACGGCTAGCTCTGCATTTTCATAGAAAAAATGTAAGTCATTTCAAGGTATTTAGAGAAGATAACGGTGCAGGATGGGAGAATGCATTGCTTTCCACATTTGGAACATGCTGATTTTATAGACATGCTTGACAAATAGTTGTTTTGCAACTGAACATAACTGGTGGTTAATGATATCTATGCCAAAATATAAATTCAATTGGGCATTGATCTGAAGTAATATCAGTTCTCAACAGGTGACTGAACCATTGATCGAGCATCTGTGTAAATGCATGTGTCTATAAAAGTCACAGCATTCATCAATATTCAGCTTCAGACTTGAAACCAGATGCAACAATTTTCCCAATTGGAAGAAGGCAGGTCCCAGAATTTGAAATTTACATTGAAGGTGAGCTGGGAATGACTGAGGTAGACTACTACAAAAACAATAGACCTAATATCAAGAAATAGGTGTTTGGGGCACTAAGGTTGTCACCCAAGAGGACAAGAGGTGATAACACCAACATGTTTGGGGATCACTGCTATAATATTGACAAATAGTGCTATTTGGGAGGCACACCAATACAATCATCCTCTGCAAAAATCCCTCCAAAGCTCTAGGAGGGATACAATGGCCCTTCCAGCTATGCAAAATGGTAATTGTTATGTGATAATGTGTCCTTCCATCCCTGAATGGGCAGTGTAGCTGGAGCATGGCCATTCCTATTCTAACTGCATAATGAGTGATAGAGTTGTGAAAATTGTCCAATATAATAATAATAATAATAATAATAATAATAATTTTTATTTATAGTCCGCCCCTCTGAACAGGCAATCGGGGTGGGGTACAAAAAGAGTAAAACAACAACAGTTAAAATAGAACAATCCCATCCCCACCTCCTACCCCTTAAAATAAAATTAAATCAGCAATAAGTTAAAACATAATACAGAATACAAATACAATGGAAAGCTTGAAACAATGGGAACTTAAATGTCCCACCCACCCCAATACCTTATACAATTATGATTCCTTGCCATATTTCTGACATTTGCAATACATGATTCTTTAGATGAACAGTCCCTGAAAACATAATGCTGATTAAAAGAAACATTCTGAAATTATAGGCAATAAACAATGATTACATTCACCAGAGTAACCTATATAGAAATTCATGGAAAATATTACATTGACTGTCATTGAGAATAGGATCAGGTCCCTGTTGCTCTCAAAAAAAAATCCACATACAAAATGAGAGTGTGGATAAGTGAGGTGCTAACAGGCACATTTGAAACAATCTGGATGCCTTTTCTCTTCCACATTCAAATATGAACTCATATTATGAGCCAGCAATGAATCAACTAACTGCGGTGTGGAGTATCTTCCAATAGTGTCCGGTTTAACTGTAATACTGTACTGTATCTTCTTGGCTGCAACACTGAATCAAATCATTATCTCTATGTAAAATGATATCTACTCTCGATGAATATTTTATATATTGGTAGAGTCGTGCAGAAGGAGAGGGATGGGGAAAATTAATCCAATCAGGTTGGAAACCTTATCTTTTTGTATTTCAATCAGGTTTACTACATTAAAAGAAATGAATTGTAAAAAAAAAATCAAACTGTAAACAAAACAAACAAGAAACAGCTGAAGAACAAGAAATGGCTGAAATAGTAACTAACAAGTGCATGAAACAACACAATAACAAATGGGGAAATTACTGAAAAATACAGGACCCTCCGTGGATACCAAAATCCATGGATGCTCAAGTCCCATTAAATATAATGGCACAACAAAATGGTGTCCCATATATAAAATGGAAAATCAAGGTTTGTTATTTGGAATTTATACTTTTTGGGAACATTTTCAAGCCGTGTATGATCAAATCCATGGATAAAAAAATCAGTGGATAAGGAGGGCCAACTGTAATTCTTGAAGAAAAAAACAAAACATTTTAAAAGAGGTCCTAATCTGCAGGTATAGATAGGAAGTATTTCATTCGATCCACATTTTTCAGCAAACTAATTTAGTTCATGCATCCCAGAGAAATGTACATTCTGAAATGTTGTGACACAGATCTCAGTTCAACAGAAATTTTACAGCCAATCTCCCAGATCCCTAAACAAAGTATACAATTATTACCACTCCTGCTCCTGTTCTCCATTTTTAAAATGGAAATAAAGTCCTGCAGCACAAAGAACATATCCATTTCCTTCTGCTGTAGCCAGGTTTGATAGAGCCAAGAACTGGAAAACTGGAAAGCTGAATATTGCAGGATGGTGGACTAGACTCTGGGACCTATGGTTAATGGGGAAAATTGCAGATAACAATGAGTGAGAGGCTTACACTCTGGATTGACTTTTCATAAGATTTGGCTCCCACTTATTGAATACATCCAGGAGGATTTGGTCTCTAGACATCCCCCAACCTTAGCTAAATTCTTATGGAAAGATGTCTTTCAGGATCCTTGAATGCACCTTTTGATTATAATTTTCAGGGTATAATTTTTGGCTTATTGTTTAATTCCTGTTTTTTCAGTGAAATAACCACATTTGAGGGGCTTATTGTCTCTGTCATTTTTAATTATTGTTGTTTTGGCATCCTGTTTGTAGTCATGTTTTGTTTAGCATATATTCATAAATTTTTAATAAAAAAGGAGAAACTATATACAGAAATAATTACAATATATTTCCCCTTTTCACACTAATGATTAAATAATACCAAACTGACATGAGCTGGAAAAACACAAACCACAAAAAATCGTCACAAAAACATAAATAAAGAATATTAAAGAATATAGTAACACAATAAAAGTCAATGCAGAAAACAATTGAAAAAGAATATATACAGAACTAAAAAGAATGTCAGATCTTAAAAACAAAAAAAAGGGAGGGGAAAGGATAAAACACTGCTAAAAGTCATATTGCAAATATAAGAGGAAAATAAAAACACCATAAACAACCTCAGAAAATAGTGTAACAAAGAACATGAATACAAAATGAATGAAGCTGATAACAGTTTGTAAACATGCAAAATCAAATCTTAGTCCTCTAAGGTTGAGACCCTGCCTTTCTGTATTTGTTTATGAGCTAGAAATAGGTAGAGAATTCATCCATCCCTGTCTGTGAGTATTCTGTGAGAACACAGGGAACAACAGACCTTTGACTTGTTGATGTGTTGGAGATGGAGGAGAGATCACACTTTGGAATGTGTCAGGAAATAAAGGCAGAAAGATAGAACCAGGCAGGCTCATGAAAAGTTGTCAGATGCAATATTATTCAGGTGGATGTGCCCTCTGAAATTCATCGCATGAAATTCTTGGAGCCAACAGGCACACACAGCAGTGATTGACTGTAGGATCTTTCACGGTCCGTGTCCAATTTGATGTAGATTTTTACACCCTCGATGCCTTGCTTTGCATAGTGATATTTTGAACATTAATATATATATATATATATATATATATATCTTGGCATGAAAGCAGTAAATCTAGGAAGCCACCTCATATATCCCATATGCATTTCAAAGAAATCAGAAATTCATTTCCCCCAACAAAATAAACCATTTAGTGCAAGAGAAAAGAAGAAAGTGGAATTTGTGTGTGTTTGTCTGTGCCTGCTCGGGGCTGGAGATAGGAAAGACACTGTGCTCTAATTCATTATTCACTATAGAGGTTCTGTTCATGGCCTGACAGCAATTTATAATATTTAACACTTACTCTTAAGATTTACAACTTCAGAATGTTTAGCAAACATACTCTGATTAAGCAAATGATTTGACTCTTCTGTGGAAGAGAGAATAAGCACAAAAGCCTTTCAAGCCCACTCAGGCTCTGCTATTTGGAAATCTGACTAATCACTCCATCCATCATTCTTCCTTGGATATTTTTAGTGCTTGGTTTCTTAAATATGGGAAGTGCTGTATAGAAGGCACATCTTCTGGCTCTGTGCTCTCCTCCTCATTGCCTGTCACACATTTCAATATGCTCTGGTGGAGATAAGTGAGATATAGTACCCCTGTTCCCTAAGCTTCAGTGAGAGATAATCTTGGCGGCATCTTCATTCTGAACTTGAAACCCTCCAACACCTGCATCATCATTTGCCTTCAGGAAAATGAGTTTTACTTCTCTTTGGGGAAAGGGATCAGTCAATAGCAAGAGGAATAATAATAATAATAATAATAATAATAAATATGTTTTATTTATAGCCCGCTCCTCTGTATCCAATCGGATACAGAGGAAGGCTCAGCATGCGAGGGGAGAATTTTTTAAAAGAGTGTTACTAGGCTGTGCCCAGCTCACTATTATTATTATTATTATTATTATTATTATTATTATTTGGAGTAAGTGTGCTCCCATATAGAGATTTTAGATCACAACTTCTCACAATTCCCTGGTGGCCATGTAGGACAAAGATTCTGGGAGCTGACGTCCAAAGCCAAGTATCTAACTCCAAATTTTTGTCCCAACATTACCTGATATTGAGAGAAAGAGTTTGGAAGTAGCACTGTCCCTTGATCTTTGTTTGCTATTTATAGATAGAGTTTTGGCCTTTAAAATGTTGATTTTATAGTAGTGTAAAAATAAGCATGTCATTCTTTTCAGCTACTCCAAATACTTTTGGATTCATTGGTCAAAACACAGGAAGGCAATGCATGCTTAATTATGTTTAGGCAATTGAATAAATTATTTCCCTGATATATTTAATTGTATCTTTACCACCTGCATTTCTTTTAAAATTAAGAAATAAGTATTTTGGGATGGGGGCATTGTATCTCACTAAAGTGACCAGAATGGGCCTCCAGAGCATCCATCTGTATGAGTGGATACAAACCTGTTTCTACTTATTGCGGCACTTGGAAATGCCACAGAATAAAGGTATATCCTCCAACTGTCCTGATTTCGAAGAAATAGCCCCAAGCAGTCTTCTGTCATCTTATTCTTTCAGCTGCTCTTAAAAAGTCCCAGTTTCACTCTCCTCCCTCTAAGTTTTTCCTGTGTCCTGGCTCATTCCAATCATTGCAAAATGAATTCAAAGTACAAAAGTGGTTTGCACTGAATTATTTCAGTGGGAAGAGAAGATAGGAGGGGCAGACTCTTGCCCTTCTCAGTAGGCTCAGACAAAAGCAAACTGCTGAAGCTCCTCCTAGCTTGTCTCTTCTTCCTTATTAATAATTTTGCCATCTTGACCACACTCTGATGTTACTTGGTAACATGTCTTCCGGTTTTCATTTGTAAAATGGAAGGTATGCAATGGATATTAACATGTAAATGTATTACATTCTCAAGGTTATTCTCTCCCTCCTTTGTTTCCTGCCCAGAAAGTTAAAATGAATTTCCTTGGGAAACAATATTCAGCTCTGATCTAATTATGCATATTTGTACTTATATGTATAAGCAAAGGCCCATGTTTGGAGCTGTGCCTACTGAGAAGGGGTAGAAATAAAGAAGTGGGGGGGAAATCTTATTATCTTAAGAGATAAAATTTCATAATCCAAACAATAACATAGCAGAGTTAAATAGAAGCTCTTTCCCATACTCTCCCAAAGGAAATGCGCTTCGTTATGAACCTTCAGGGATAATAAACACAACAAAAACATACCACAATAATAACATGGACAAATAGCAAGGGATGAGTGTTTTCTAAGAATGCAGATAAATTTTCTTTTCTTCAAGCCAAATCACATTCAAGGTGGTTTGCAAACTCTGACCTTCTTCTTTGTATGTGCATTCAAGTAGTAGGCCCTGCCTGGAGCGGAATGGAAAACAAGGTTAGAAAAGAACAGTCGAATACACATTCATTACAAGAGGCTGTTTTTGAATTCCTTCGACTTATCTCCAAATACCCATCATGTTTATCTCACCCACTCACCAGGTATATTGCCAGCCACAATGCTGCCGATCTGTGGATAATGGCCCGGGAGAGTGCAATTTATTTGTCTCAATGATAGTTAATAACAGATTTATGGAATAAGTTATGGTGTGCTGGTTTTCAAGATTGAAACTGCAAGCTCTTGGAAGGACTTGGATTTTTCCTATTGCCCAAACTCCTTCAGCTTGCCTAGTCCCTGGAAAGTCACTCTAGGGATCACTTTGGTGCTTCTGATTTGCTTTCACTCTGTATCTGGCCCCATAGATCACAGCCAAGGAAAAAATCTAATTGTAGCATTTGCTACTCCTTTCACAAACTAAGCCATGTTCAGCCTTTGAGCAATGCCATTTCACCTCCAGCAGTAATAGCTGCATACATTTTGGTAAGACAACAATCTCACTTGAATGACTGTTTCCTTTCTCTATTGAATGATAAAACTCAAAATGATAGATACCCCTGCCTGGCCTGCGACTATCTCAAAAGATTCAGTGGGCAATTATTATGGTCATGTCACAACTTGAATTAATTTATGTCACTTCTTGTCATGCCTAAAAGGCAGTTGCATCCAGGACAAAACATAAGCACTAACTTCTCAACATGTAAGGTAGGTTTGCATCTGAAACTTAAGGATGTGTATGACGTTCAAACCCTCCAACATTTCACAGATGAAAACTGTCTGGTCAAGCAACATCAGAGTGTGGTCAAGATGACAAAAGTTATCAATGAGGAAGAACACACACACTATTTTGCTTTTGCCTGAGGGTACAGGGAAAGGCAAGACTCTGTTCCCTTCTCTCTACCATGCTGTAAAGGTAACTGAATGCAAAAGCCTTTGCACTTTGAACTCAGTTTGCACCAATTGAAGTAAACTAAAGACAAAGCAGTAAAATGAGAGGAGGAAAAAGAAACTGGGACATTTTAAAAGCAATTTAAAAAGCAGGACAGCAGAGGATTAATTGGGACTGTCCCTGCCAAACTGGGATAGTTGGAAGATGATGGGAAAGTGATTTGAGTCTGAGGTTCAATGCATTTGCCATGTCCTCTTTCTCCCAGAGCATTCACAGGCCAGATGCAATTTCTGCTCCAGAATCCTCTCGTTGATATCTGCAGATGTGTTTTTAAAAATCATGTTTCAAAAGGCTACATAAAATCTGCACTTTTCAATTGTGTGGAAAATACTAAGGGAACACACATTTTTCAACTGGTGGAATGCATTTAAGCAGTGTCTACAATTTAAAATGTGCATATTTGGGGGGAAAGTGACAAATTGACCTCTTAAAAAGTATAGGTGGTGACCTGATGACTCAGAACTTGATTTAGCAATTTTATGTAAGGCACACCATTTTACTATGCCGTTGTATTTAATAAGACTTGAACATCCATGGATTTTGGTATCCATGGTGGGTCCTGGAGCTAAACCTCAATGGATACCAAGTGTCAACTGTATTATGGAAAAGTGATCATTGAGAGACTCAGAGGAACCCTGTGCAAGAACAGTAAATCAGTGGAGTTTATGGCACAGACCCTGGAACTGGCCTGTTGTGTTACGAAAGGGGGCGTGATGGGAACAGGAAGCAGCATAGAATACAGTTTACTGCACAAGAGAACGTTGACGCCGCTGGAGATTCCCATTCAATTCTGGATGCATTCCCCAGGGGCCAATTTTTGGGAATGCTTCTAAATTCTTCCTGAAAATCGGCCCCTGGGGAACGCATCCAGAACAGAATGGAAACTTCTGGTGGTGGCGGTGGAGGCATTCTCCTGTGTGCTAAACTGCATTCCATGCTGCTTCCCATTCCCATCACGCTCCCTTTCGTAATGTGTCAGGCCCATTCCAAGGCCGGTGCAATAAATGAATTGGTGGGTTATTTACATCATCTGAATAACCCCTCAGAGTAGAATCCCATTCTTTCCCAGGTTAAGCTTTATAGCACTGTTTACTGCAGACAATGCTGCCACATCTTTCACCGTCTTTCCGATGCTGCAAAACAAACCAAAGATAAGAAATGGGTGCTGGGCAGGGCTCCCATAAAAAGACTTTGTCAAAAGGAACTTCTTTGTTAGAGGCCTTGTTAGCAGAGGTATGCATGCCATTTGGGCAGTACGGATAACAGAAGGAACAGCAGTTGGGATGGAAGGCAACATGTTCTGCTGAGGACTTTTGTGTTGTGTATCAAGGTCAGCAATGGTGGTTATCTGGGAAGCCTGAGGAAGTGATGAGAGGCAATTGAGAGAAAATGCTTGCATGATCTGCTGTGATTTAACTTCCTAGCAACTTTGCCAAAGATTGGACAGCTGCTGATGCTCTGTGTGTATTTTAAACAGGGAAGGGAGCTGGGAGAGTAGAAAGGAGTGCAGCTGTGGAAAGTAGTTTAATTGAAACCCCCTGATTTTCCTGATGACCTTTACAAGAAATTGGATAGATCTCTGGGAAAAGAAGACAAAAGGCAGATCCCATGGTGCTTGTGTAAGGTTTTGTGGTAACTGTGGACCTTTCTTAAGCCTCTGCCCAGCTGTACCTTTTGTTCAATGAAGCTGAATTTGTTTTGTTATCTCTCTGGAGTGGAGTAAAGCACAAGCATGCTCTGTGCAGGGATGATTTACTTCTGAGTAAATTTATAAAGGTGTTTCATTTAACCTTTTGAAAGCTACGTCCTTGAGGAAATGTGTTCTCACACCCCCTCCCCATTTCACATTGGTGAATCATGTTTCAAAAAACAAACTGAGAACTAGCTATTTAAACAGCCATGCTACGAACAGGAAACAATGCATTTATAACGAATATATATTTTAATGAGTTTGTTGTGTTAGTCTATCACAACAGGCATGGATCCTAAGCCAATAGATTTTCCCAGGTCTGTGAATTCAATTTCTCCTACCAGTGGACAAACAGACCACACATAGCAGTGTATTCTATTTTCCTGTATCCTTTCACTGATATAAAGAATCTATTTTTAAAAAAATAAAATAAAAAATGGGGATGGTTTGATTTTGAATTCCCGCATGGCAGGGGGTTGGACTGGATCATCCTTATGGTTTCTTCCAGCTCCATGATTCTGTGACTCTATGAAGATGCTTCTACTGAAAAAGATGGAAGAATTAGACCTGATTGATGTATGGAGACACCAATTCAAGCAGAAAAGCCATAGTTTCTCCTCTTTTCTACTCTGATGTGATTTATGCTAGAATATATCATATCCTAACCTCTCAATCCTTGAGCCATCAAATATTTTAAGGACAAATAAAAGCCCAAATAGCATCTGATAATTCTCCCTCCAAGTATGGGACATGTTTATTCCACCAATATATGTCATGAAAGGTTCACCTTAGGGTTGCCATTAGTTGGAAATGGCTTGAAGGCATGCAACAAGGTTTTCAAACAGAAGGGAAAAAAACCTTGACCTGGAGGGTAAATGTAGTTTTATTGACAAGAGGGCTATTCTTAGAAATAGATAAGAAGGCCATTAAGAAGTTGTAAATCAAAAACTATACATCAGATACATCAAAAGCCACCTTATGGGACACAATGAACACAGTAATTGAGGTTGATGTATGAAAGAGAGTTCCTATTGGAAGAAATTCAAGAACAAATTAAAATAGAAGTTGACGGAGAAAACTGAAAGCATAGCTAGGGAACATAAAAAGGACAGGAGGTCAGAGGGTTCTCTGAAAGTTGGGCTCCTTTAGAGTAGATTTTGATTTTGATTATATGCACACACCTCTGGCTTCTCTTGGCAGATATAATTATGAATATGGAAACAAAAAATTCCATATTGTTAGCCAAAGAAATTAACTAGAAAATTTCTAAAAATACAATCCCAACCATAAGAAATACAAAAGGAGTACGCTGCCTCAAAAGTAACAATGAATTTTGTGAATTTTTTAATACTCCACAGAAATTGATTCAGAAATAGATTTTACTAATTTTTAAATACTATATTTATTAGATCCCTTCAATGCCTAGATTTCTGTATTTATCTCAACCTTTGCCCATCCAACCAGGTCAGTTATGTTTTTAAAAATAGCAGGAAATAATGGAAGAATTTGTTTTGGTTAAACAAAAAAAAGAAAAATGGGCAGAATATTGAGAGTTCTGATACATTTAAAGGGGGCTTTGCAGTTCTGGTTCTGGATTTGCACAAATTAGGTGATGCTAGATTGCGGTGGAGCCAGTGTGGTGTAGTGGTTAGTGTATTGGACTAAGACTCTGGGAGACCAGGGTTTGAATCCCTGCTCAGCCTAAAAACCCACTGGAATGACTTTGGGCAATGCTCACTATGAAAGGAAGGCAATGGCAACCCCCCTCTAAACAAATCTTGCCAAAAAACCCAAAACAAAACAGAACCAAAAAACCCCCCATATGCTGCAATAGGGTCACTGCATGGTTGTTGTAAGTCAGAAATGTTGTGAAAACACACTACAACAGCAAAGATTGTCTTGCATCTGAAGAAGTATACAAAGTCTATGAAAGCTTTAGCTCCAGCTTCTTTCACTCACTGAGTGCAAGATGTTACAAGGTCCCTTTGCATACTGATATTCCAGACTAACACAGATATATCTGTGAAAATTGTCATTGCAGAACAAAATGCAGATACATATTAGTTATCTTTGCTAAATATTTGGCATGGGCAGAAAGGGAACCAAGCTCCTTAACAATGTATGGAAGCTTATATGTTTAGTAAAGTCCTAGAACTAGAGGAGTGATGGCCTTAGTTTGTAATTGTTTTGGCTAGGATCAAAGATCACACCTGGCATGAGAACATAACTAAGAAATCAAATTTCCGGAGACCTCTTGGCTCAATTTATGGAAGTCACAGCCATTTAAATCAATTTCTGACTCAACCAAAGAAACAATTTTAAAGGCAGTACACTGCTAGCCCTGCTGTCCTGTACAGATGTCAAAGAAGGATAAAAAACACAAGTCCAAGATGTTGGCAAGATTGTGGGCATATGTGGCTAGAATACCCAAATGAAAAGAGTTCTGGAACCAAGTAACAGAATCAAGTAAGAATTCTGAAATCAAGTAAGGGATTTTATCTCATGCATGAGATAGGAGGAGAAAATAAACAATGATAAATAGCTAATTGGTATGACTTTGACAGCAGTTAAAGTTGAAATAACAAAAAGGCAGCATTAGCAATAATAATAAAAATTTTAAAAATGGAATTTGGCACACGATCTTTCTCAAAGAGCCTGAATAAATAGAAATTGATCCTTAGTTCTCACTGAGAAGTTAATCCACATGGTAAAAGATAATAAGAGAGAAAAGCACTCTTGTAATGAAAATAGGAAAATAGCACAGAACTCCCCTGTAATACTGTGTCCAGGTCTGGGCACCAGAATTCAAAAAGTATACAGTATTGACAAGCGGAATATATCCAGAGGAGGGTAATCGAAATGGTAAACAGTATTGGAATGATGCCCTATTGGAATAGTTTAAGGAACCAGATATTGTTTAGCCTGGAAAGGGAAGGTTAAGAGGAGACACAATAGTCATATTTGAATATTTGAAAAGATGTCATTTTGAGGATGTAGCCAATTTGTTTTCTGCTGCTCCAGAGACTAGGGTCCAAAACTCAGATGGTCATTTGTCCGAAGTGTTTTGTCTATTCCTGAATGACAGGGAGTTGGACTGGATGGCTCTTGTGGTCTCTTCCAACTCTGTGATTCTATGATTCTGTGAACTTTCTTCCATGCAGAGGAATGTATAGGTCATATCACTGGATTGTGTACAGAAGTCTATGAATAGGAAAAGCACCATCCTTGGATCTGATTCAACATATAAACTGAGCACACATTTAATGATGAATTCGGAAAAGAGTTTCCAACTTCATAATAAGTGTGGGATGTTTTAAATCCCCCCCCCATCTTCTTATTTATATCCATTTCCTAGTTAGTTTGACTGAGGCATTAACACTGATTAATGTCAATTTTCAAATGCAGGACAAAAATTGAAAGAGCTATTCATAAAAATAAGAAAATTAGCAACTCTTTCTGCAGACACAAAGTGCTGACAACTTGTACTAGCAGGCATTGAAATGTGCACTTTCCCTCCATTTTGCTCTTGTTCCTGCAGACTTTCTGTCTAGTGACTACAAGATACTGAAGATCAGAAAGACTAAATTTAAAAACTGGAAAATTTTATCGCTCATTTAGTCACTGTATTTACTTAGTCACTTAGTCACTTCAGGCAATACTCGCACTACTCCTGCCCCCCAGACTTTCTCCCTGTAAATCGGATGTTAATAGTACTTCCCTGCCAGCATTATAGAGAAATAGACTTAATTGGCTGTTTTCCCTAGACTAAAGGTATTAGAGAATAGCTTTAGAAAAGTTGTTTTTATCCTAATTCCTGCTGACCTATTTCCAGAAGATGTAAATGTCAGATTGCTGGAGAATTTCCTTCTGTCTGCATTTCTAAACAAACCATCTTGTGTTGTGAATCACAGCACAGTTACCTTTAAGATGAAACACTTCCCCAGATTTTATGGTGCACTTTTGGTTGGATAACATAACTAAAAAAAAAAAAGCATGTGGGTATGTTTGTACCAAGAGAAATATTTTGGGGGAAATGCGTACAAAATGCATATTTCAGAAAGCATATTTGTACAATCTGAATGCATTTAGGTAATACAAAAATGGTACCAACCAAAGTTGTGAAACTCAAAATACTGCAATGGAATGAAGAATGGGAAAAGAGAAAAACTGCTGAAATGATGTCTTTACTGCACAGTTCATCCTTGCACATGGTAACACAATAATCAAAGAATCGCTGAAAAAGGTCACCTCTTCTAAAACTTTGGAAATACACCTTCATTAAACAATAACGAATCCTTTTCAAAGAAAGAAGCAGCAGCAATATTTGTACCCCCAGAAGAAAATAGCTATTGGAGTAATTAGGCTCTAAACTGAAAAGCAGTATAATATTAAAGGCAGGAGGGAGAGTGCTGTTGTCATATGCTAGCAAAATTTACTGCTGATTCACCTAATCTATACAACCTGACCCAATAAATGTTTATATGGAATTAAATCCCAGTAGGTTCAAGTGAGGCTGACGCCAGAGTAAGTGTCCGCAGGATTTTATTAGCCTTATGATGTCAGTGGCTCAGCTGGAAAATCATGTCGAAGGACAATATTGTAAAGTGACTGTAACAATAAGGTAGTAATGACATATGATTATTAGTTTCCTTTTCTCCTGTGCAAGGAAATTTCATTTTGGATTGCTATCAATTTTATCATCACAGCTTTCTTGCCCCTTTCACCACAATATCTTTTTGCATATTTATACAGCATTGTATCCTAAGGCCACACTACACACAATTTTGAGCAAGTGTTTGCCTTGTATGCGCTTGGGATTTGTTGTTTACGAAGTTGGCATGTTGTTGGGGAAATGTTCATGATTTGGACCATGGCTTTAGGAAGGGAGTTTTCCTCTCTTGCTTTGATGCCAGTTTTGACTCCTTTGCCAGCTGCTATTTGTATTGGGAGCAAAGCTGCCAATTGTATTAACGGCGGTTATGTTTCCAATGCAAGCAGCCATGGAGGAAAGCCCTATTTGATCCTACGCCAACCTACTTTTTCTTCTGTTTTTTTTTTAAATGTCCCACATAGTATCTCCTTCTTCTACTCTCTCCTTTGTCCTTAGCTTACTTCAATTGCTACAAATTGAGTGCAAAGTGCAGAAGCAGTTCGTAATTTGTAAACTCAGTAGGAGGCAGAGAAGAGAAGGTGGCACAATCTTGCCCTTCCCATCAAGTCAGCTTCAACTCATGGTGACCCCATGAATGAGAGACTTCCAAGTCACTCTATCATCAGTGGCCCTGCTCAGATCTTGCGGATTCAGGCCTGTGTTTTCCAGCCTGGGTAAAGGGATCTGCCAGTGTATTTATTTCTGCACGCAAAAAAGTATATTTCTGCACAGAATCATCCTCCAGAATATTGTTATTGTTATTATTATTATTATTATTATTAAGCTTTATTTATATAGCACTGTAAATTTACACAGCACTGTACATACAATCATTCGAATTAGACAGTTCCCTGCCCTTGGCGTACATCTCCCTGAATACAGGGAGAAAAATGCACAGAACTTTTTTTCCTTCCAGGGTTAAAACTGCAGTAATTCTTTGTCATTGCATGCAAATCCTCCATTATATTTAAGATGATCAAATACAGAGAGGATACTTCACAGAAGTATTCATTTTCTCATATACCAGTGAAAAAAAATGAACTAATTATGCACTCTTGCACATAAGGCTGGAATAGTCCAGAATCAGCACTCCTAGGAAGCATATACCTGCTACCCCTATTGAGAATGTCTGCTAAAGATCCCCCCCCCATTGCTATTGCAGATATCTTCATTCTCCCATGCCCAAGGCACCCAAAAGTAGAAGACAAGTTAATTCTTTAAGCTTTCTTCCCCTCTTTCCTAATGGCATCTTGACCTTTTCCTCCACTGTGTGTTCTTTCCAGAGTTGTACATACACTGAAATAGTGCTGGTGAATGAATATATTTTGATGCTGTTCTAAGGGAGATTCCCTCCATAAAATGCTACCCTACAAGAGGCAAGAAAAAGAAGACTCCAGAATCCTTTACCAAACATATGTAAGAACAAAACCTCACCAGCTACTCCCAGTGTTTTAAAAAGGGATAGATCTGTACATTTCTCCGTGAAAATGGAAATAATAATAAAAAGTGGAGGCTAGTGAAAGAAAAAAGTCTGGATGCATTTTGGAGAAGGTCATAAGTGGTTTCTATGATTCAAAATATTTTTGTCTGCTTCTGCAAGGCTTACCTGATCTCTTGTCTCATTTCATAAGTGCATATTGTTAGTTTCAGATTTTAAAAAATCCTGGAACAGATTAACTGTTCTCCTCCTTTTATAGCGTGGGAACATATTTCTATGCTTTCCACGTTTTTCTGCCTCTGGTACCAAATTTTCTGTTAAAGAAATAATGCCCAGGAAGACTTCTACTCTGTTAACTGAAGGATACCTCTCTATAATATTGGCTCACATTATCCATTTCAATATGTGACCCACCAGTGTGGCTAGCTAATTTTGGATTCTGGCTCAAGAATCTGATGCCCCTATTAGAATGCCAAGTCTCAAATGCAAACAATTAATATTTGAATGCAAATAATTAATATTAATATTCCCTCCCTTCCTGCTGTTCTATGCTCTGTAATTATTTCCTACATTCTTGGCATGTTAAACTATTTGCCAACTGTGATTTTGAAAAAGCAAGTTAAAAAAAGAAAGAAAGTAATATACCATGCTTCAGAGGCATCCCAAGAGATTTTACTGCCTGTGGCAAAGAACAACATTGTGCCCTCTTACAAACCCACATGGAAACTAACTGGACTGGCAGCTGAATCTTATTTTAATACTGGCAACAGGATAGTGTCTACCATGAGACATGAAGGCTAGTTTACGAAGTGAAAGACCGGTTGTGGCCCTAAGAAAGGAGAACGGCTGGGTGGGAGTCAGTCAGTGCTGCCCTTCTGCAGCTTTTGCCTCTGGCAGTTGGCATAATTTTCCTAATGACTGGACCAGACCTGCTGAGTACATATACACTTTTGCATTTCAGACTCACATAAAATTCACATGCCTTCAGGAATCAAATACAATTTGCCAGCCTGGTGCTAAGTCTATTCATTTGGAAATGAGCACCAATTAGTTGTAGAAAATATTCTTAACAGCAAAATGAATAGAGTTAGCATCTCTAATCAGGTGCTGGCCTGGCTGGCAGCCCTCTGACTTCACAGATGTATTTTGTAAGTAAGAAGGAATGCTATGGTGACTGGAGCTACCCCCAGTGAGTGCCAATGTGCTCATGTCAGTGCAGGTGCTAATGCTGGGCCTGTTTTCCGATGTCTATGGCTGCATCCACATTGCAGAAATAATCTGGTTTGACAGAAGTTTAACTGCCATGGCTCAATGTGATAGAATTCTGGGAATTGTGGTTTGTTGTGACACCAGGGCTGCAGGCTGCAAGCTGCTGTTGCTGCTGCTGCTGCTGTTGTTGTTGTTGTTGTGTGCCTTCAAGTCATTTCTGACATACGGCAACCCTAAGGTAAACTTATCCAAGGCTTTTCTTGGCAAGATTTGTGCAGAGGTAGTTTTGCCTTCCCATCCTCTGAGGCTGAGACAGTGTGACCCCCCCAAGGTCACTCTGTGAGTTTTTGTGTCTGAGTAGGGATTCAAACCCTGATCTCCAGAGTCATAATCCAATGCTCAAAACACTACACCATGCTCGTTCTCTGTTTCTTGCTCACCAGCTTTTCATTCTCTTTTCTTCTCAGGGCAAATAAGCTATGCATCCCTGCTTTTTTTTTCCAGGGCAAAGGCTATGTAGCCCTGGCTAGGTCAAAATCACATTCGAATGATGCCTACCTTAGAAAAGCATAAGTGTGAATATCTTTGGGTAAGATATTTAAAAGATGGAGCATGACAGAGCAGCCCCTATTCAAATGGCTGCCCAACCAACTTTTCATGGCTAGAGCACTCCATAAGGCCTCTGATGATGGTTGGAACCAATTTTGTCTTCAGGGTTTGGATAATGAGACTTTGGCAAATATCCATGTGACTTACACACAATGTACCCATCTCCTCCTCAATGGGAGAAACACAAACAGTTCTCCCTTAGTTGTTTCTCCCAGTGAGACTAATCCACAAGGATGTGATATGGAATAACAACTAACTCTCTTCATTCCTCACACTTGGAAAGTACAAATAAATATGCAGCAGTAGGACTTGGTGGATCAATTATTTGGAGTGTTCCCTCTACTGGGGCAAGACCTTATCCAGGTGTCTGATTTTGCTGATCTCTAAAGTCACCCTCAGTCTAAATGAACAGACATCTTCATGAAGAAGGAACCAGTTTTCATATACCCTTGTCCCCAACTGTCTACAGCAGAATGAAAGTTGACGCAAAACGTGCCTATTTCCTCTCCATATACACCATTTTGCATGCCGGCTTTGAGTTTCTGTGCCATTTCCAATCATCTATACAACCCAAACAAGTCCTCAAGCTAAATGAATCTTTAATGTCAAGAGTCAGGAGCATCTTCTTGTAGAGCATCTGAGCTTATCTCTGGCCCTCCCCAAAACCCAGCAACTAGAAATTTTACAGGAGAGAATGAGCTTGGTTTGGATTCTGCCAGCATTCATGTGAAACAAATGCATCACTTTGTAACCACAACAGCAATGCATTTTTCAAAATAGCCTGGGGCAAGATTTTCAAGAAAAATTAAGCCCACCGCACCACAAAGCTACCATTGTCAGGAAGCTTTTTGATTCTCTGTCTGATACAGCAGCTTTATAGTCTACAGAAGAGGAAGACCCTATATCTTCCCCCCTTCCTGTGCACATCACCCATGTTTTCCCATGCACGGATGACACATCAATTGGGGTTGGTTCTGAGTGACATTGCTCAGTTGCCCATTGGGGATGCTCCCTTTGAATAAGTGAAAGGGTTACCTTGTGAGGAAGGAAAAGGGCTCCTTTACATGAATCAACAACTGACTTCTATGTGATGTTGCTCTGGGAGGTGTACACTCTCCTAGGCTTCGAACTTTCTCTGACAAAAGAAAGCAATGAACCATGATGTTCAGAAATGTGCATGACAGGTATCTCTACACAGAGAAAGCGGGAAGTCTGAAGCCAACCCACAGGAAGAATTTTAGAGTTGAAGCAAGCAGTAACACTATTTTTACCCTTGTTCACAAAAGTGACAACAATGCAAAGTTTAAATTGATTCAAGGCTTTGATGAGTAGATGGAGTGGAAAAAACCCAGCATGTTTCTAGTCCATATGGGTTTTATGTGTTTATTCATCATCAATAAGTTTATTGAGTTAGCCAAAGGCCATGAAAAACAGTGTAAATATATACCAAAAGGAGACAAGATGCAAAAAGTACAAATGGCACCCAATGATTTTACAAATAGTAACAGAAGTCGTTACCAAGCTAGCATAAAGGGTAGCAACAATTCAAACGATAGGTGAGTTTCTAAGTTTCCGAAAGTAAATTAACACTTTGAATCTCTGTAACAGTTTGTGGCAATTGAATCTAACCCACTCTTTCAAATGTTTCTGCAGCCAAAGCAAAAAAGAGTCAATTTTATGTATTACATAGCCATTGGTTTTGCTGAAAAGAAATTTAACCAATTCTCCAAGAGAGTTCCCATTTTCATATCGCAGCAAGGGTTTCAAAAATCTCTCTCTTGAATTGCTGTACAAAGGACAAGTTAGCATGTAATGGAAATGCCTTCCACCTATCATGCACACATACAGAGATATGTTTAGTTATGTCTATTATGTCTGATTTATGTAACAGTGCAAATTGAATATAGCACCAAAAAATTACAGGAATTCATTTTATACACTATTTTCCTGAACATATGTCTTTTGTATATAATTTTATCTAGTACATTCACTTTTGAACATAGTTGATTTTAATATATACATTTTGCATTCATACTCCCCTAAACAAATATTTTAAATAATTTTAAGACTTTATTTATTGAAGTATTAATGTACAATTACATAAAAACATGATTTAAACATCGAGGAACATCACATTACAAATAAAATAACTATCCTACTCCACCATCCCTTTGTGTACATATGCCATAAAGCATACAAATAAAAGAAACAGATGACTTCCCACCCTGCAATTTCAATCAGTCTCAAACTTCAAGTCCATATTTTTCATGTGCTCTCCTCTCTGTTCCTGTTCTTTTATGTGTAGATTTATTTTTATTCTGTTGCAAGAAAAAAACATATATACCATCAGTGCCTAATATTTTCATCTCCACTCTGTACACAGAGAAACACCTTCCTTTCTTGTTTCATCAGGTTGCTTCTCTCACCTTTTAAAAAATCAATTATTAAAGTGTGTTTCATTTAGGAAAGTGGAATAAGTATAAAATTAGATTTTATTCTAAGCTGCCCTTATGGAGTTCACCACATGAAACGTATTTGAAGGATAAGTAGTACAGCATATTACTTATATTAGAAAATGATCAATATAGAAAAAATTAAGAGAAGAATGGGAAATGGAAGGGGAAACGATTTCATTTGTTTTCATATAAACAGTTCAAGATGGAAAAGGAATTCAGAATTCAAAAGCCAAGTGCCAAATTAGAAGGAGTAGCTAATACCCCAGAGGACAGGATCAAAATTCAAAATGACCTTAATAGACTAGAAAGCTGGGCCAAAGCTGACAAAATGAAATTCAACAGGGAGAAATGTAAGGGACTGCACTTAGGGCAGAACTGGAAGATGAACAAATTAAAGACTCACAGCCTCAAAAGACTGGCACTAAATGTAAGCCTCAGGGCAGAGTGGGGATTTGGCGACTGCATGCCAACCACCCTGAGTCCACCATCATGCCACCCCCACGCCCCACAGCTGACCTTATGGTGGGCAGCATCACACCACATCTTCAGTGCACTGTTTACATGCGCCACACCAAAGAAGTGGTAAAAACCCATAGCTAGGGCGCCCTTTCCAAGGTGCAAAGGCCAGAATGGTGCTGTGGCATGTAGTTGCCATGGCCCCAACCCACAAGCTCCTCCAAAGGGCCAGTCTGCTGAGCTTTTATATGATTAAATTGTTGTTGTTGTTGTTGTTGTTGTTGTTATGTTTATATTTATTTATACACCTCCTTCCTCCCAGTACAGGAACTCAAGGCAGGGTATAAAATCTGGTTGCAGAATAACAGGGAGAGGTGGGATACAAAAACATTTTATTATTATTATTTTATTTTATAGGGCCTCAACTGGATTTGGAGATTTAGAGAAATGGGAAAAATGTGGACTAAAAGTTTACAATTTACTTTGAGTTACAATTTGAAAGAAAGCTTCTATAAGGCGACAGAGAGATTGTGAAAGATATATAAAAATGCTGCAAATAAGGGTTGGAAATGGGCCCTAAAGACAGGGACCTTTTTTCATATGTCATGGACTTATGAAAAAACTCAGAAATATTAGATGGAGATTCATTTGAAGACAGAAGTTATACTGATGATTTCAGTACAGAAGAAATTATACTTGCTGGAAATGTTAGAAGATCAATTAGATAAGAAACACAGTGGAGTGGTAAAGTCCATGATTACTGTTTTTGCTTATAAATGGAAAGATTCTGAGATACCAGCTCAGGAAGATTTTCTAATTAAACTAGTTGAATATGCTGAAATGAACAAACTGACGGTGTTAATCAAGGAAAAATCATTAAGCAATTTTGTAAAAGATTGGGATTTGTTTATTACATTTTAAAGACAAAACTGAGGCCATCTTTCAATATATGGTTTTGAAGAACAGTTATAATTCATTAGAAGTAGATGGGGTTTATATGAGGATTAGCTGGAAGTTAATGTATAACTTAAAATACACTGTATAGCCAAATGTTTTGTAGGAAGAAGTGTGTTCCTCTTTATTTTTTTCTTCTCTGTCTGGTTTACTTTGTTGGTTTTTTCTTTTTTATATTATCTCTGCTTTATATATTAAATTTCTTTTTATGTTTGAATTAAATATATATATATATATTTAAAACACATTTCTACAGACAAATCTTGCACTGAGATCTCATTGGATGCATGGAATGTTTTGGACATTGTATGGCTGTTGAATTTAATATGTAACTTGGGCTTTTTTAAAAAATTATTCTGCATGTAAAGGACAATTTGTTTGCAATATTTATTGTTGTTTGGTTCCACAGACCCCAGAAAGCACATTCTAGCACATTCTTAGATCCAAAGGCTGTCATCTTGTAGGAGTTTATCACACGATGGGAGTTGGAAGTATAATCTAATGGCAATCTGAACGCAACCATGGCGTTTTGCGTTTTTGCGTGAAAGCTGATCACACATTTTTGGGCAATGGGAAATTATTCCGAATGCAATTGTGGGGTTTCACATTATTTCATGAGAAACTATCATGCACAATTTCTGGCAATGGGAGGCAATTTCCGGCAGTTCCAAACGCGATGCGGCATCAATACACTGAACTAGTGAATTCACTCAATTCTGAACTGGCCCCACTTTCATTTCTTTCGAAATTGAGAGAAATTCCTCCCATGTGATAATGTCCTTATACAGTTGTTAATATGTATATTCTGTCTTTCCTTCAGTGAACTCAAGGTGGCATATGGGTCTCTCTTCTCCCCCATTTTTATTCTTATAACAACCCTGTGAGATAGATGAAGAGGCTGAGAGAGCAGCTGAGTTGGGATGTGATCCTGGATCTCCCAAACCCTCAATCCAGCACTCTGACCACTGTTCCACACTGACTATCTGGCTCAGTTAAATTCAGGGAAGCAGCTACTGGTGGGGAGAGTGAGGCCACTGAGCATCCCATCTCACCTAATGATATATTCCTTCAATCCCTACCATTGCTGTAACTTCAGTTTGGGCCAGTGTGCCTTGTTGCACGTGTCCTAGAGTTTCAAGGGTAATTTTGAACTCCTAAAAACATGTCTGATGCTAACGATCAAATATGAAAATATGAAACCCCATATTCAGCAAAAGTATACTAACATCACCCTTGTATGTAGAGGGATCACATCCTATTCAAAAACAATGGGGAATATTTAAATTGTATAGCCCTTAGTCTAAAAAAATGGTAGACATTTGAGCAAATTTCATTGGAGAGGCAGAACTTTTTTTTTTTGAGCAGCCGTGCCCTCATTCCCCACATAGCTCCCCCCCTTAGTTTAATTTGAAAATGTAAATGAAGAAATATATTGCTCTTATTGTAGAAGGCTGTGTTGCAAGTAGATATGGCAGTAGGCATGATGATGGTAGTGGTAAGGCTTCCGCTGTTTGTTTCACAGTGGACCATTAGGAAAAATTGGAGGAAGAAGGAAATCCCCCTTAGTGCTTCATTTCTAGCTATTGGAAGGCAAAGTCAACTGAATGGGAACTCTTGCCTTTCTTCCTCTCTCCCTCCAATTCTTTTTCACCAATTTTCATTTTTGCTTCCCCCCCCTCACATATTCTTCCTCCTGATCACCTTGTGAGTCCAAAATTTACAAAGTTTTTTTTTGGGGGGGGGGGGGACAGAAAATAGTAGCTACATAAATACAATAATAAAACTAGCATGGTCAAGTCTGGCAGAATGAGGTCCAGGCTTGGTGGTCTTTAATCAGAGCTCCAGCAGTGGAAATTCACAGCCAAATGTCCTCTATTGTTGCAGGAAATGGAAGTAAGGTCTATCAATGGATGGGAGTTCTAATTTGCCAGAACGGTGCTGTAATTGCCAAAAAACTGGAGAGTTAAAAAGACTGGTGCAATTATTTCTGTAGTTATACTGATTATCTGTACAATTCCAGTTACAGGTTTAGGAGCTTTCTGCAAGAGCAATTTGATGAGTTCAGTATTCACCAAAGCTTGAAGGTGAGGATAGGTGGATTAATGCCATGCTTAATCGATTGACCAAGTAAATGCACATAGGTAGTGAGGAGAAGCAACAGTCTGCAGCTCTGTTTGGCACTGGGGCCTTGGCAACTTGCTGGGGGCGACGCTCCCTGGAACATAGGAAGCTTTCTTATTTTTAGTGAGACCACCAGCCAATTTAGCTCAAAACTGTCTACAAATGCACTAACTGGCAGAAGCTCCCCAGGGTTTCCCTGGCATGGTTGGAGATGTCATGCACTGAGCATTAGACATTCCAAATGCATGATGTGCTGAGCTAAGGTATAGGCTGTGGTACTATGGTTCCAGTTATAGAATAAGCTACCAATTAATTACTAATGAAAGGTGCAAGCCAAAGGCCATGTAGAAAACATGCACATCTGAGCCATTTCATTAATCCCCTCTGCATTTCGGGGCTATAGAACTACAGGAGATTTTGTGTCATTGCCACTACTCACTTTCCTCGAGCTGAATTGTCACAGTGCTTCATGCTTTCTGCTTCTGTCAGAAAGATACTGGTAATGAGCTCCATATTTTGCATATTGTATGTTCTCCAGTCCCCAGCACAGTGACTTCTTCCTGCATAGCCTAGTAGGAATTATTTACTTGCTGCATTAAGGATAAGTAGTAGAGCATCCAATATTCACCCTTAAAAGTGCAAAATGTTCCATAAACCTTGAAGCCAAGAAGAAAGTTTATATTTTCAAAAAAAATCATTCCGATGCTTTGCCATCCCGCATTGCCACAGGGCTCAATAATCTATAGCTCATGTAATAATTTCATTTAGTAGCACAATAAAAGTCAAATTAGTTTCCAGGAGACGGTTATGTATGGTAATCTGGATTACTGCAGCCTCCAACAGACCGTATTAGCATCGTAATGTTATTTCTGCCCTTGGGATTCTGGCAGTGGGGTTCTTTATATGTATTTTAGTTGATATTTATTGAATCATTATGAAAGCTGAGTCCTTAAACTCCGTGATAAATGGATTTGTAAATATTTAAAGGAATGTGAAGTTATAATGACCGTAACATCAGAAATATCACAGATGTTCCTAGCCTTCTTTAAAGAAGACTCCTACTACTAGTTCAAAGCATTCATGGGGATTTAGTTTGCATGGATAGAGGAAAGAATCAAGGTTTAGCAGGACTGTAGTGTCCAGACACTGCTGGGAAGATTCGATGGCTCAAGCAGCATTGCTGGAATGAAAACTGAAGACTGCTTCTGTACCTTTCTTGATTGTGTAGAACAGGAAATTTCATCAGCTGTTGTGTAACAAACAATGGCAGCTAAAATTCTCCATAGGAGTGATTTCCAGTTTTCACTCAGGGAACCCTAGGTATCTCTGTAGCACTAGCCGGTTCTCCTTCAATCCTGATAGCCTCATTGTTAAACTGAGATTGCACTATTTGCTTTTGTTTTCTTCACTGCTCTGACATCCTCAGAAAAGACTTGCCATGATATTAAACTTTTCATGTCACAGTAAGAGTTTGAAGACCCATCTGAGGGAATGAAAACTGGCTGTTGACATCATCAGAGAAGGTAGTCAGCAAAGCGGTCATTATTCTGATAGAGATTTCTAAAGACAAGGAGGAAGAATCCTATGAGACAGGGGAATTTCCATCCCATGCTAGCTCCTTCTCACTCCTCTTACTTCTAACTCCTTCTTACATGCCCTGCAGCACTGAAGGGCCATTTTTCTCCACCAATAGATCGGTGGCATCAAGGCACCATCAACAGGGTAAAAATACTTTGAAGAGAATCTCAAGCAAATTCTCTCCAATGTGGGCTTCACATACATGCCCTTAACATTTGCTTCAAGAATGTTTAAAGTATATATTTTAATTAAAGTTAAAATCTAGAGGTTAAACCTTTAGCTGGTTCCAAACATCATCCAGTTGATACTTCTGAGTACTTTGCTTGCCAGTGAGTCTGGCGTCTGACTGCTCTTGCATCCATCCCTATACTAAGCATTCCCCATCCATAGTGAGGGTAGTGCCTGTCAGAAAGTGATTTATGGCTTTTTGATGACCTGCCAAGAAGGACTTCTTGATGACCTGTCAAAATGATAGACATACCACTACCAGTAGAAGCATTAAGGTGGAGCATCCAGAATGGGAGAACTCGATTCACCACCCCTGACAAATTTGAACAGGTTTTGGACCCATGTGGACCAATCAGGGTAGATTTCAAATGCATGCTTCAGGTGGCCCCAGCAGGATCACATGACCCTTCTACGGACATCACCCCTAACCAATAGGAACCCCATAGAAACACATGGTTAAAACTGTATAATCATGGTAGATTTCCAATGTGTGCACCAATTGGCCCCAGTGGGGTAATGTAACAACTTTACAAACACATTTTAGACCTCTCACAATCATATGATCTGAACTGGCCAATAGAAAAGAAGCCTGCAGAGGGATATATTCCAAAGAGAGAAGCAGCCATTTTTGCAACCTAGACACATTCTGCAGAGAAAGCATGGAAGTGTCAAGAACTCGTCAGAGGATTTTCCACTCCAAAGAAATTAAAACCCAGAAATAGGTCATGCTGACCAGGATATGATAGTCCTGTGGGCTTTTCTATGCTTCTCACGCCTTTGAGTATTCAATCTAAAAGAAGAAAGTCTTTAAGGAAATAAAACAGAAAATATGGAAGCTTCTGGACCTGTTCATGCCATAATGTCACCAATCTTATTTATTTATTTATTTAGTTCTTTGACCAAAATATCAAAGTTGTATAAACATTATCAATAAAAACTTGTGATGAATCTTTCTGGCTTCAGTTAACCTATATGCTATTATATGCCATTTAATAACTTCAACTATCTAATATTATATGATTGGACAAGATTGGGAGATTGAGACCATTTCTTCATAACTACTCATCATGTCTCATCGCAATTGGCAAAGGAAACAGCTCACTACAGAGGGAACAGAGCAGGGAAGAGGGTATGAAACAGGGTGCCCAAGAAATGCATGAGAAGAAAAACCTCCACCTATTGTTTTCGTCCAGGACCTGATGGTGTTATGGAGTGTGACCACTGACCATACCCCTGAAATCTACTACCCCTCATCCCAATATGATTTCCATACATCCTTAAGAATGCTTAATTAGTCTTTCCCATATTGTAAAGCTGAGCACTTATACGGATGTTCATAAACTAAGCTCTGTGTTTCTCCAGGAGATCTGCAAAGACCTCTTAGCAATGGCCAACCTTACCACTATACAACCAACAGGAGCACATCACATTTCTAGTGTAAATAGACAGAGATGATTTTTCATTTCTATTACATACCTTGGTATGCACATTTCTGATGTGTACAACCAGCAAGAGCTGTGTGGAAGGAAAGACTAGCTTGATCCTTTCAGAATCAAGGACATCTTGACAGTAAGAGCTGTTCAACAGTGGAATATGCAGCCTTGGAGAGTGGTGGAGTCACCTTCTTTGGAGGTTGTTAAACAGAGTCTTGATTGCCATCTGTCAGGAGTGCTTTGATGGTGTATTTCAGCATGGTAGGGGGAAGGACTGGATGGCCCTTGTGGTCTCTTCCCACTCTGTCATTCTATGAAGAAGCAATTGACAGACCCAGCAAGTGGTCAGATCTGGCATGAAACAGTCATGATCAGAGAAAAGATCAACCATCTCCAGGATAGGTAAGATCCCAAACCATTCCCTATGTTCAATTTCTTTCCATTGTTACCAAAAATTGCCCTCTCATTTGAAGCAATTTTGGACAGTCTTCTTGAATTGTTCATTTATCTTCATCTGTATTTTGAACTGCATGTAGCCATCGCTGTCATAATCACATAATCTCATAATAACACTGTGACACAGCAGCCTCAGTGTAGCTTCATCATATGCTCTGTCTTCACCCACAAGATTATGGGATGAGTCCTGCTAGATCAATCAATACAAGGATCCATCTGAGATTTATCCACTGTGATTTATATACTGATATTCACTCTCATAATGATGGCGCGCATCAGCATACTAACTCATCCACTTAACTACATCTTGAATGATTGGTTTCATTTACAGGGAACAACTGCAACAACATGTTTTGAGGAGTGGAATACTAGCATAGGGGATCTCCGGCACACCATTCCATCCTTCCATCAAAGAGAGAAAGCAATGGATCGATCCCATTTGCTGTTTGTCTATTGTTGTTTGTTTGTTTTTATCTGTTGTTTAAATTGCTTTTTATCTTTTAACATGGTTTAAAGTGTAAAATGTTTAATTCTATTTTTAAGGGAGGGAGGGTTGATGGATATGATTTGTATAATTTTTAATGCTGTAAGTCTCTCTGATTGCCTGAATGCAGATGGGGCAGGATATAAATAAAAATTTTATTATTATTATTATTATTATTATTATTATTATTTCCCCTCCATGATTTTCCATTTGTTTATTTTTCCTGGTGGGCACACAACATTACATGGCCAATGAGCACATTATGTCCTCATTATGCTGATTGTTGCTCCTCCCTCCATTGATGGTTTTACCTTGCCTTGGGTCCAAGTTGGGAGAAAGGCAGCATACAAATCAAAGGATGGAAGGCAGGCGGGAAGGAAAAGAAAGCCGGGAAAAGAAAGCCAAGAAAAAATCCTTAAAACAAAAGTTGACCAATAAATAATCTTCCAGAGTAAAAATTGTACTCTACAGCTGTTTTCATCCATTGTGGCTCACTCTTTGCTGCTTTCATGGCACCATCTTCCTGCTTCCAAATGTGATCCCAAACAATCATGTAACACATAGTAGTTGGGATGATGCTGTGGCCAATCAGTTTGGCCATCTTCCTCTGAATAAATGTATGAAAAGGATAATGTGTTTCTGTGGCCAATACCAAAGGGAGATCCTTTCTGCCATGCGGCAGAGGTTTCATTTCACACCATCTTATTTGATGCCACAGTCCAATAACGCCAGTCAAAAATACAGCTGCTGCTAAGCAAATATTTGAGCAACTTCATTTCACAAAATACCAACTATTTTATCCCTCTTCTACAAAAGCATGTAAAATAAATACAGGTATTCCTGCAGGGATGCAATTCATCATCCAAAGAACCCCTCTCAATTCCAGGTCAGCCCCCTCATTTAAAATACCCTTTGTCCTTTCAGTTCATTCCTGCACTCTTGCATGTGGTCTTCTGCTTGTCTGTGTTCACTGGCCCAATCAATCTTCCTTGCTCTTCTGTTCTTTATGAAAGCCATTGTTGCCTTTTTCGCTGTATGTCCAGAATTGGTCCCTTGCAGTGAGAAGGCAGTCGAAAGTGAGGCGGGGAGGCCATCAGCAGAGTAAATCACAGCCCAAAGAGCATGATATTTAACAGCTTGGGCTTGCAGCAGTAAAGGGCAAACTCACAGGTGTCTCAGAGTGCTTTCCCCACAGGGGCACCACCAATACAGGCTGCCTTCTGCAAAGTACAATGGTGTGATGTGATCAGCAGGTCAATGGCACACATCTGCTCTTCATGGATTGCAGAGACTTTCCCTTGTACTGATCTTAGCTACATCCTTGCTGCTCAATGGCACAGTCACACAGAGGAAGGGGGGAAAAAACAACCCTGTGCCAACATGACTCCTTTTATCCACTTCACTTTTCTCAAAATAGTAGGTACCTTTTCACACAGACACTTAGTGTGACATTTTCTAAGGACGTTGTTGATCTTGTTGTTGTTGTTGTTGTTGATGATGATGACAATGACGACAATGATGATGATTTCTATCCTGCCTTTTCCCCAAATCGGAACTCAAAGTGATTTACAACAATTTAAAAAAGCATTGTTAAAAAACCACAAGATACAAAAGTTGAAACAAGATTAAACAATAAAAAATTAACCCCAGATTAAAACATATATCCTTAAATGCATACACACCAACAAAGCACTTAGCAATATCCAGTCCATTGTGTAAGACAGGCAGTATATAGTCACTCAAAGATGTCTGTTTGGATAGGATAGTCATTACTTGCTTGTTAAAAGAAAGTAGGGATGGTGCCAGTTTAACTCCTCTGAGAAGGGAGTCCCAGACCCTGGACACAACCACTGAGAAAGTTTTTCCAATTTTCCTGCAAGATCTGTCTGTGAGGATGGTGGAACAGAGAGAAGGACCTTCTCAGCAGATCCTGCATCTTCAGAGGGAGTGTAACCCCATCCAGCACAGATGAATTCCCTGATCTGACTTTTGACTGGCCATGAGTATTTCTCTCTTGTCTCAATTAAGTTTCAATTTCTTCACCCTCATCCAATCCATTACTAATAACAAGCACCAGTGTAGGACCAAAACAGCCTCCTTGACTTATGTTGGAAAGGAGTAATAAAGTTGGGTAGCATTCGCATACTGATGGCACCAAACTACAGAACTCCAGATAACCTTTCCAAGTGGTATTATGCATATGTTAAATAGCTTGGGGAACAGATCCAAACCCTCAGGGGCTCCACAAGCCAACAGCCAAGGGTTCAAACAGGAATGCCCCCAGCAATGTTTTCTGAATTTGCCCCTCCAGAAAGGAATAAAGCCTATATAAAACAGTGTCTCCAAGCCTCATCCCAGAAAGGCTATCCAGAAAGATACTGTAGCTGTAGTGCTTTCTGTGGTAGAAAGAAAAATCCAGCTGCTGTCCTTATCATCATTGCTGCCACTACTGTCATCCCCACCTATCCCATCTTGAGAGTCAGAGCAGAGCCAGGCATTGTGACTGTGGTGCCTTGAAGTCAAGCATTTAAGACCTATCTGGGAGTATATCCACATTACCCAGTTGCATCAGTTTCATACCAGTTTAACTGGTGTGGCTCTATCTGATAGAATCTTGGAATTTGCACATTGGTGATGTAGGCTTTGCAGGAGAGCTTTGCAGGAGAAAATTCTAGGCACCTCACCAAACTACAGAACCCAGAATTATATAGGCCATAGCTTTGTCAGTTAGAGTGGGATGAAACTCATACAATTATGTAGTGTAGATGCACACTAGCTCTTGAATAGAAGACTACATCCCAAGAAGTGGCCACACAATTTGCTACCCCTCACATTCTACAACCTCAGTGGGAGTATCTCACTCCACTTTATGGTTAGCAGGAGGGAGGCAGCCCTCTGTGATTCACAAAGCCTCAGTTTATATGTCCTGCAGAGGAGCCCAAGGTGATTATCAGTACCTGAGTAACCTGTATTTTAATTTGAAACTTATGCAGCTTAACACTGACCTGGATTGCTGTTAAACTATTTCCAAAGACCTCAGCATTTTGCTATATGAACTCAGTGCAACAGATTCAAAGACCAAACAGAGATAGAAATAGTTACAGGGCCTAGTAAAATAAGAACTAGAAGGTCTAATTTCCTCCTTTCCCTCCTCCCTACCCTGTCAAGACTCAGAAAATTTAGATTAATATAACTAACTGAAGTAATAGGGAGCTTTTGAATATTTTATATGCCCAAGGAAGGTTAGTCATTATGCATGTCCCTCAACGTGCCTTATTCACAGCTATTTACAGCTAATTGCAGCAGGACATCGGAAGGCCAACAGTCCTCTGCTGGAATAAAGACAGACAAAAAAAATCTTGTAAATGTGCACAATTGTGGAAAAAGATACTGCCTTTGGCAATTTGCTTCTACAGAACATAAGAAGAGTTCTAATATCCCATTTCCTATTTTTTTAAAAATGCAAGAAATGTCATTAGAAGAAATGTGCAATGTTCCTATCAGATATGTCACTAGAGAGCAAGCCAGTCCCACTCCAGTGCAATCCATCTCCTTTTTACGGATGCCTCACAAGGTATGAAATTTTTCAGAAGCACTTAGGTTAAAACCTCCAGAGTCCAAGGTTCCATCCACTGGCAACAGATGTTGCTGACAGCCAATTGTCTGAAGTCTGAAAAATAATTTGCAGTTCTGATTTTCTCTGTCTATTTTCCCAATGAGGTTGGAAACACATACACTATAACCTGAAAGGAAGCCCCATTGAATTCAGTGGGGCTTACTTTTGAACATATAACAGGCTTGCACTCTGAAATCAGGAGAATTTTTCCTAGGCTATCCCTGTGAGCTTTATACTAAGGAAAGGATTTTCTTGGGGAACTGTTAAATCAAATCTCAATTATACCTTCAAAGGCACATTTTCTTTGGAAATTATAAAACAGCAGCATAAGAATGCTCATGGAATTCTTGATGGTAAAATGTTGGCCACCTGATGCTACTGTTAGATAAGTTGGCGCCTGGTTGACAGACCAAACCCAAAGATTGCTTTCCTATGGCTCCTCACCATACTGGAGATAAGCAAAAAGTGGATACTGTAGTGTTCTTCAGTGGACCTATGCTTGTTCATCTTCACTATAAAATACCTGAATGAAGTTACAGCAATATGGTTTAATTGCCATGTGAACATCCTATAGAATCCTGGGGTTTATGGTTTAGTGAGACATTAGAGCTCTCTGGGTGAGAACTCTATGTCCTCATACTTAAACTGGAAACCCCAAAATTCTGGAATGGGGCCATAGAGTTTAAAGTGGAATCATACAACTTATTCCATTCCATCTGCCATTGCTGTGGCATTGGGGGAGAAGGGGAACAGCCAGGCCCAGCTCCATCAAGTGGGCTCCAGGAGCTGGTGAGAGCCCCTTCCACCATGTTCTGTTTGCCACATCTGTGGCTACTGAGACAGAGAACAGCCAGGTAAACCTGCATTGATCCTGCATTAAGCAGGGGGTTGGAAACAATGGCCCATAAGTCCCCTTCAAACTTTATGATTCTGGCTCTATGACTCTAAAGGGGACATGGTCATCAGTTTTGCATATGATACCAAACTGGAAAGGGTAACTAATGCATCAGAAGACATAATCATGGTTTTAGCAGATTGGAGAGCTGGGCCAAATCTAAAGGAATCACTTTCAACAGAAAGAAATGTAAGGTATTACCTTCCAGCAGGAAAACAATGATGCACAAATATAATAAGGGTGACCTTTGACTTGACAGCAGTACATGTGAAAAAGATCTAGGTGTTTGGGTAAACCACAGGCTTGCCAAGAATTA
The DNA here is from genome assembly GCA_034509955.1 of Urosaurus nigricauda. Taxonomy (NCBI): domain Eukaryota; kingdom Metazoa; phylum Chordata; class Lepidosauria; order Squamata; family Phrynosomatidae; genus Urosaurus; species Urosaurus nigricauda. The sequence continues at coordinate 9,469,349 of JAOEGL010000009.1, read as the reverse complement.
AGAGTGTGATGCAGTGGCAAAAAAGCCAATACAAGTCAAGGCTGCATGAACAGAATTTTTGTATCAAAGCGATTTCCAGATCAAGGGAACTAATAATACCACTCTATTTTACTTTGGTCAGATCTCACCTGGAATACTCTTTCCATTCTGGGCACCTCAGTTTAAATAGGATATTGACAAGCTGGAATGTGTCTAGGGGAGAATGATTAAGATAGTAATGGATCTGGAAAATGAGCCTTTTGAGGAACAACTGAGCTGGATGTGTATGTTTAAACTGAATGAAATAAGATCGAGAAGAATTATTGTAGCCATCTTTAAATATCTGATGGGTTATAACAAGAAAGACACTTCTGTTTTCCCCAAAAGATAGGACCTAAACCAATGGAGCCATATTAAAACAAAGAAGATTTTTACTTAATATCAATAATATCACATGATATGAGCTATGTGAAAGTGGAATAGATGACCTCAGAAGGTGATGGCTTCTCCTTCATTGGTGCTATTAAAATGGAGATTTGCTGAGAACCTGTATTTTAGAACATAATGTAATATTTCCCTATTCACAACCCACCACCCTCTGAGTCATCCATTAGCATCTGCCCAGATTCACACTTTAACTGAGTCCAGGCAGGCACCCTCAGAAAACTGACAAGATGAAGCAGCATTTGGACAAAAGAGCTGCCAATCATAATCCATTTATTGGACATAACACACTTGATGCTGTAGATTTTTTTGTGGGTTTTTCGGGCTATGTGTCCATGTTCTAGAAGAGTTAATGGCCCCATAGCCCAAAAGATCCACAAAAATCTATGGAGGCCAGCCATGAAAGCCTTCGACTTCACTTGGTGCCGTCCTTTTCCTGACATTCCTGGAGTCTCTTAACTCTGTTAGCATCTGACCTGGGCTTGTCATTGGACTTCATCTCCAGCCTTCCCTCCCTGAACTTGAAAAGCATGGCAGGACTTGATTGGTTTCAGGTCTACTATTTAAGATTTTGCTTTTGGGCATTCCTTATCTATTTGTGTGCCCCCTTTCTATTTGTTTGGTGTCTCATATGTGTGACAGATCTTGGCTCTATTTTCTGGATGTTCTCAAACTGCTTGAGAACCCTGGGACCTATGGTCACACAGGCACAACCGCTTCCTCTAGAATGAGGACCTTATCTGTGAGATGTCTACCATTCACGAGCCACTGTCTTATCATTCCAGGCCTGTTGTTTATAGCATGTACATGCATCTTTTCTGCCTTCCTGCACATTTGCACAACTATACTGTTGTTTCTTTCCTTGCTGCATTAACTCAGTAGGTTGGAAGGAAAATACGGAGAACAAGGTAAAAAGCAAGCTTAGCCAGAAATTCCCCTTGGGGATTTTGCTTTTTGTCTTTTTTCCTGGTGCCATTCCTGTTAAGAGAGAGGTGCAAGTCTTTTGCTTAATGAAATTGCTGTAACTTGAGGCACTCATTTAACATCTGCTGTGAAGCAAAGATTCATTGAAGGTTATGCCATGTGCCACGTTTAGTTAAAAGAATCCCTTGGCTTTTTCTCATCCCTATTGCCAACAGCCAAATCACATTAGAAAACAACCATAATCATAAAACCTATCTCGGTTACATCCAGAAAAGCAAAATATTTTCCTAGCAGCCACAAAACCTGGCCTGGGCTTGGATTAGCACCTCCTACTTTACCAAGGAGTTTGTGTTGTACTGCAATGAGATACATGACTAGATACATCCTGACTGAAAAAATGAAAGCAAATGGCTGCATCTCAGTTCAGTAGATGCCGCTCACCCTAGATTTGCTAGATGTGGTTTAATGCCTTTTCACAGTACATTACAATTCTGATTTAAGTCAAAAGGATGTATAGTATTATCTGCAGCTTTCTTGTACAGGAGGTGGGGGAATCAACAAAGATGGGACTTCTTAAAAGAGGTACTAACAGTCCTAAGAACAGTGACAACAAGCCTCTGTGTTACCATTTATTCTGGCTTCAGGAAGTACTTTTCTGAACCATTGTCTGAATGATTGCACACTATGATGTAGCTAATCTTTGTGCAATTTTCTTTCCACCATAATTATTCATGCTGCCTAATCTTGGAGCACCTAAGCATGGGGAGATGCAAGTAGCTATTGCAGACCAGCTTTTGTCTTGCTATGGATGGAAGTGTGATGAAGAGCTGTTTAATTACAGATGCTTTGAAAATGGCTGTTGTGTGTTTAGTTCCGTAAGAGTGGACCAAGAACAAAGGAAGACAAGAGAAAGTGCTGATTACTAACCCTATGAGATGAAAGGCAAACTTGTTGTCTCTTAGGTAAATTGCCAAGAAATACCTGCCACTGTCCCATTTGGAAAAGCCTGAACTGCAGATGACTGTTTTCATCAAAGAACTTCTAGATTTTGGTTGGCTTCACCCACTCAGACTGGCCGTTGGAGCCTTTCAGGAAGGAAGGAGTATAATGAGCTGACTATGCCCAGTTTATACTTTTACAGCCATTGCCCCATTTTAGGGCTCATTCATACTATGAAATGACCTGTTGGGGAACCCAGGTTATTTCTTGGTCATTCATATTCGCTCCGAGTGTTCTTGGTGCATTTTTCATGGGGTGCTGGCAAAAAAACCACTTAACCTGGTACTTTTGAATCCAGGGCATTTACCAAGTCTTTTAGAAAAAAGTGATTTAAAAAAAAGAGCTGCAAATGAGAATGCACTGTCAATTCTATTCAGAGCACTCAGGAAGGTAGGAGTTATGTGCAGAGGGATGGTACATACACATCCCATTGGTTTTGCCCTGCCTGCAAAGCACTATTGTTTTCCCTCTTGAGGCTCAGTTGCAGGGATTGAAGAAACCAGCTGCATAAATGCAGTGAATTTAAACGTCCCATGCTTTGGAAAGTGGTTCCTTTAAAGCACCACCCAGCTTTTTTTTTTTCTTTTCTGCTGGTGAAGTTACCTGATCTGCACTGATGGCTGATTCCCAGACCTCACAAAAGCTGGGGAGGGGGTTCTCTTGGGAAAACGATGAGATGGTGGACTTTAAAAAAAAAAAAAACTTTGACAGAGTATGCGCACTGTTGCTTTTGTGTGGCTGCAGTTCTCTATCAGTATGACAGTAACTTTAAATACTGACATAAGTGGTATAACAAAGATGGGCATCATTTGATTGACATTTAAAAAATACTCAACAACAATCAAACCCGGGTCTCCAGAGTTTTAGTCCAATGCTCAAACCACTACGACATACTGGCTCTCACAATAAAACTGTAATGCTTTTATGTAAATATAAGATCATAAGAATCCTTTTGTTCAATAAGACCATGTAGGAGAAGCATGGAAATATTGAGGCACTGCAGACCTTATGGTTCCAATCAGCTCCAGCCAACATGAGGTCTGTGGGAATGGTAGGTTCCAGGGAACTAAATGGGGCAGGTGGAACATGCCTAATGACCCTTTGATTGCAGCAGGAACAACATTTAGTTAACTAAGTCTCTCTATGGCCACATCACATTGGGGGAAAATAAAGAGAGCATTGGGTATAATTCTTAAGCCAATGGTTATGTGAATTGTATAAATTATGAGGAATGTGTAGGAAATAATGAGAAAAAGAGAGTCTTGTGGAGCCCTGCAGTCTCTCAAAGCCTGTCTGGCACCCTCTTGTGGGGAATGCAAGGAAATATAAGGAAAGCAAAGAGAACATCAAAGAACATAGTGAAACTTAACAGTGTATTTCACGAAGACAGTTTTGTGCATGTTAGATTAATATCCTTCAGTTCTGTCCTCAGTTACAAAAAGACGAGTCTGAAGAAAATGTGCCAGATCTCCACATGATATTCAGCAGAAAGCTTCTTTGCTGATATAAGACATAACTATGTGGCAGAGGTTCAAACTATCGAGCAAAGGAAGAGATATCTCAGTAAAGTTCATGTTTGCTTTGTTACTTTTTTTGGTATACTTAAGTACAGGTGGAATTCTATATTTTCAACAACATCTTGTACAGTGAAATGAACTAGACTACCACTATCCGTTTTAGACAAAGGGACTTTTAGAGCAAGCAAGGGCCTAAATTCCCGAAAGGCTGATCCTACCAGATCTTGGAAGGCAAAGATGGTGAACCATAGTTACTACTTGGATGGGACACCATCAGTGAGTACCAGGTGCTGTAGGCTATTTCAGAGGAAGGTTCTGGCAAAACTATACCTGAGTATTCCTTGCATAAGAAAACCTAGGCAATTCTTGAGGTTGCCACAAGACAACAAGTGACCCAAAGGCACATGCACACAAACAGATGTCAATGGAAACTATAGAACAAAACAAAACAAAACAAAAAAGAAGGATCACATTGATGTATAAAAATATAATGTATGGTGTTCTGCTGTGCAGCTGCTATACTCGTCCTCCACATTTAGATTGACTGGGAAGATAGTGGCATCTTGAAGCAGGGCTGGGAAACCTCTGTTCCTCCAGATATTCAGCTGCTTGAAGGACCTGGCATCCTGGCATAATGGGAGATATAGTCCAAAACTATACCAATGTTTCCTCAGCCCTGCCACACACAAAAATGCCCATTTCGGGTTATTATTGCATATTATTTATGTGTCAATGTGTTCAGTGTTAACAGTATTAGTTAATAAAGTATTTAAAAGATAAAATTAATAAGGCAGCAAAAATGCATGGGTTGTGTAGCATTTTATGGACTCAAGAATTGTAAGGGGCTCTTGTCCACAGGGGCTCCTATCACAATAAATTGGTTATTGGGTGCTATAGGACATTCTTGTTGTGTGTACCATTGTTGTGGCAGACAACAACCTTTTCAGGAATTTGTTTCAAAGCTTCTCTCAGTAATACATCTCGTAGCCTCTTCCCCTCATCTTCTTGTCCATCCCTTGTCTTCCACAACTTATGTAGGATAACCTGACCAATGTTTTCAACATCTTTAACTCTGTCTTTATTGTATCTCTCTCTCTTCCCTAAGGTGTAGTGGTTGTTCTTGCCAATGCCAGGTCCTGCTTGAGGAGCATAAGATTAACTGTTGTTACACCAGCTTGGCTTACGGATGGTTTATCAAAGAAGCTGCTGGAATTAGACTCACTTCAGCAATAGCAGGCCTCTAAAGTACACCACCGGGCATCTGATCTGCCCTGTTAGAGGCTCTGAGAAGCACAGCTGGCATCAAAGCACTTTCTGCTAGGCTGGGAACAAAGAGAAGCTGTTAATCTCTATTCCTGCTGTTGCCGTCAAGCCCACACATGCCTCTTGGTTGGCGGCTGGCACCCACACATGATAAGTGCTGCTTCGTTCCTTTCTGCAGCGGGAGGCACTTTCAAATTAAGGCTGAGGTGGATAGATGAGGCAATAATGCATGGAGTGTAGTGGGAAGTGATCAATCTGTAGAATAACAGATACTTTCGCTAGAAATCAGGGGTGATCTGAAACTTTTTGTGTATAACTAGATCCAGCTTTAATCAGATTAATTGTTGTTGCATATGTACTGTGCATCCTTACTTGGGTGAACGTGGGAGGTTGTTTCTCCATCTCAGGCACAGAAATGTCTTTGGCTGGTCCTGAGCATAGATTAAACAACAAAAATATTCCAGTGGACTGGTACTCTAGTCATCCAAGCCTCAGGTATATATTCTTACATATTATTTATGGTAAGCAAAGAAGCAGCCATAAGCCAGTATGTCAATGACATTTTTCAAGACATATGTTTATCCAGGTATGTATGTCTGTTTCTACACACAACCCTTTACTTGGGTTTTTCAAAGATATAAGATAGGAGAATAGAACTGGTTTTAACCTATTTATTTTTAATTTCAAAAAAGACACATCAGGCACAGTGCTTCCTCCCATGATGGACTAACAGTCCTGGATATTTAACTTTACTTTCATGCCTTCCAGTTCAACCAGATAGTACAACTGATGAAGGATGATGATTCCACAAAATGGGCTAACTTGAAAACTGGCAAAATAAATTCAATGGAAGCTTTTCCCTTCATAATCAGACCAGAAAACACAAACTTAAAGCAATTGTCAATCTCTTTCTCCATAATCCTCCCACAATTTGGAATAAACGGAGGCATGCCCTTGCTCCTGACCCTTCTTCTTTGAAACCCTTCTTCTTAGACACAAACTTTCCAAGAGCTGGTCAGTTTCTCCCTGATAGAACCTAGAAACAGAAAGGCATTAATACATTGCCGATCTATTAGCAGATGGAAAACCTAAATCTCCTAATGTGTTAAAAACATCCTTCCAAACTAGAAACCTAACTTGGTTCCAAATGCACCAACTCACCTCCCTTATGTCAAGATTAGGCTCTATAGGAGAATTCTTATGGCCACTCACCCAATATGATTTTTTTTTTTTGGTTAAAAAACCCCCTCAAACTCTACAGGCCAGACTAAAGGAATAGCAGCATATACATATAGTCATTTTCTGGAACACACATATGGAAGGGAGCAGTCTGTCCATTTTTTTCTGGCAATTGGATTTAAAGCTAACAGTACCAGAGTCCACATGGACATGTATATGGTCCTAACTCCCATTTAAGTCTAGATCAGCAGCCTCAAGGGAAAACTTCCTCAAAACTATACATAGGTGGTATATTACTCCCATTCTGCTATGAAAAATGGTACGGAGTCTCCCAATGAGCTGAGAGTGCAAGGACAATTGCTCCTATATCCATATGTGGGTTGAATGCCCAAGATAAAGGAGTTCTGGCACCTAGTTCTACAGATCTCATGTATTACATACCAAACTCTGTCCTTTGGTCTGGCCCTGATTTTACTCTTGGTGTTTATTGATCACTTTTTAAAAAAAAAAAAAAATCATGGCTGAGAGACTTGAGGAGACCAAGTGTTAGAAACATGGGAATCATCTATTGAAGGTTGGTGGGAAAGAGTATGGAACCTGTGGTCAATGGGGAAACTTTCCACTACGATGAGACCTTGTAACAGACATTCAAAACAGGACATGTTTTATGAGGATTGGAGGCTCTTTATTGAATTTGTAAATGAACCTTCACACCACCTACAACCTCCAGACTCTCACAACCTCTGGAAGGACACCTTACAATGCAAAGACTGAACTGACTCCAGACAAATCTTGTCCATGGAATCCTGCAAACTAAAGAACACTGAATAACATCACCTATGGTTATTGTTCTATTTGTTCTTAGATTGCACTGTAATGTTTGACTACCTTATATGGACTTGAAAATCAATAAAAATACTTTTAAAATGGCAAAAAATAACTTTGTTATTTATCTGCCAGTGTACATATGGAGGAAAAAAAGGAGGCAGATCAGAGAAATCAATGCCCCTAGAAGGCCAGCTATGAAATGAAAGGTAGGAGCATCCCTCCTTACTGAACCACTGAGTCTTCAAGGACTACTGACAACAATCAAACAATGGCATGAAGAAGCTGAAAGATGTTTTAAAGAAAATGTTTGCCATCTCGATGCTACATTTGGGATCCTATTATGGGTAGTTTGGAGTTATTATTTCACATAATGGTTTATCTTGAAAAGGCTCATCCTTGAAAAGACTCAACAGGAAAGAGCATATACCTTGTTTTTCCACAACAAGGTTGAAAGGTTTCAAAATGGAGGCCAAGGAGATTGCTCTGTCTGTCTAGCTGCTAAGGGTCAAACTATTCACTATGGAGGAGAATGGTAATGGAATTTTCTAAAGGAAGGGGTAGGAGGAAAGGGTGAATGAGCAATGCAAGCATCAGAGTGAAAGAAGCAAAAAGGATAATGACATGAAGTGAGTTGAACAATGGGAGGAAAGGGAGAATGAATGGTGCAAGTGTCAGAGTGCAAAAAATAAAGGAGAGAGGCATTGCAAGGGTGCAAGGTGAGAGAGGAAGTAGGGGAAAAATCACTTCTCTTCTCCTGTATATTCCCCCCCCCCCACACACACACACATCTTTAACTTTGGAGAGGCCAGGGGAACCTCAAAAGCTTTCATGATGTATTTTGTGCATTTTGGTTGACCAAGAAAGGTACCACTCGTTTGTGCATTTTGTATTTTATTTTATTTTGCTGCATGGCCAACACAACTGTCTATGAGTATGTTTATTGGGAGAATTCACGTCAGTCAAATGTATCCATATTATTTCTATTTATGCCATCAATCAGTCCTAAATGAGTGCTTAGCTGAGTTCTGGAGTTAAATTCCATATGCATTTTTGTGTGCCCTCCTTACTTTCTCAAGGGACTTGTTCCTATGCTTATGAGCTCTTTCAAGAACTTGGTCAGTTATAATGAAAAGTGACAGATTCGAGCGGGCATCATCTTGGAGGCTAAACCAGCACTTAACATGCTAAATGAAACTAGTGCCTCATTCTTCCAATGGGGATTTAAAAAAATAAATAAAATAGAAAACAGTAGTATGTCTATGGTACAAAAGTATGCCCCACTTTTTAAAAGTGGCTTATAAACAAGAGTAAAACAATACAAGGGTAAAATACAAAACAAAGCAGAATGGAAAACACATTTATTTATTTATGGTATTTATACCCTGCTCTTCAGCCCTAAAGGCTATCAGAGCAGCTTACAATTATTATTTTTACTAAGGAGGCTCCCTGCCCTCAGGCTTACAATCCAAAAATATCCTCCAGCATTTCACAAATGAAAAATGGGACACCAGAAAACACATGAAACCACCAAACCCTAAAATACCCCCCAAACTACCTCTATTTTCCTCTGCCATCTCTTCCAAAATGGTAATCGTTTTGCCAAGCACTGCACAGGAAAATGTAGATATTTGGGCTTTGTGGAGGGCTGGTTCATGAGGTGTAGAGGGGATTGGGCCATGGTCCTCCAGGCAGTTATCCATATCTGCTCTAAAGGTAGATCACCTCTCCCAAAGCCCCTAAGCCTAAAGAGCAATATAGACTAGACTTTTCTCAAAGACATCCAAAGGACAAGTCTGAAAAACCTCAGCAGCATTGTCAGATCTGAATACTCTCCAACATTTCACAGGTGTAAACTGGGACACATGGCCAAGCAACATCAGAATGTGGCGTGATAGCAAAAATTATTAATAAGGAAGAACATCGAAACCAGGGCCAGCCACAGCAATTTGCTTTTCCCTGGGCCTACTGGAAGGGACAAGATTATGTCCCCTCCTCTCTCTTCCGCTGAGTCAAATAGGTGTAAACCATTTTTGCACTTTGAACTCACTTTGCAGCAATGGAAGTAAGCTGAGGATAAAGGAGGAAAGTGGGAGATGGTGAAAGAAACTAGATCCTCTTGATGTTACTCAGACTCCCATAACATGCTTTCTTCTTCCCTGAAGTTTGGCTCAAGGACATCCACTTCCTCCTCCAATGAAGATCCATGAATAGATGGCATCTTCCTATGATTCCTGGCTTGCACAAATGTGCTGCTGCTTCCATTCAAGGGATGGATTCACATTCTTAATCCATTATATGCCAAGTAGCCCATAGAGGTTGGGAAATCAATTCATTTTATTCCAGGGATGTTTGTAATTGTATTTTAATCTCAGATGGCTAACATTATATAATGAGGAATTTGATGAAGCATTCAGACCTCGTTTTTATAGATACCTTTTAATGCTCTGGCAGGGATTCCATTAGTGGCTGTCTGCCAGAAGGAGAAGAGGAGGCAGTGAATCTGCTTCCATTTGTCTGCTTTGGACTCATGTTGTATATATGCCAGCGGGGCCACAGGCTTATTTAAATTAAAAGATCAGAGGGGGAAATTAATAGACTCGCACACCTGGAGATAACTATAAGTTTCTTTTGGATTGTAAATAAACAACAAATACAAAGAACATCATCTTTTCCTTCAGTTTATAGCTACATCCCTCCTAGGGTCTTGCGGTTCCTCACTTGGCACTGTTCTATGTGTATACAGTTTTTTCTCTCTTTGCACACTCAACTGTTGGTTTCTCATCTGCCTGCCCTGTGCCAGCCTTCCTGATCCTGCTAGCCCCTCAAAGCTTGTTTTGTTCCGGGCGGGGTATAAGTACCATAAATGAATAACAAATGAAGTCCAATCTTCATCTCACCTGAACTCTGATAGGAGAAAGCACCTTCTTTCATCTTCTATCTCTTCTTTCTCTCCCTGCCTTTTCCAGACAGGTTTTAAAAAAGTTTCCGCAAAGCCTTACATCCCTCTAGCAATTGTTCACTAGTTGTTAGGACTCTCCCACTTTTCAACATTCAATTTTCCTGGCCGCTCTTACCTATGCCTGCCTTCCTTCCTTCCTTCCTTCCTTCCTTCCTTCCTCATTCTGTCCTTTAGTTTTAAAGGCTCACAGACTTAGAAATGAATATATGCATGCTTTGTATGGTTGTACAAGTGTATGCTTTGTGATGCATGTTCTGTAATACAGGGGAAAGGAGGTACTCATATAGACAAACCAGCTCTGATAATTTACCTGAGATTGAGGTGGGATGGGGACATCCTTTCATGCCTTTTATAACTTCCAAATCAAGGAAAATAGTAAGGCCATTCTATTCTGCTTTGGTCAGACCTCATCTGGAATACTGTATCCAGTTCTGAGCAACACAATTCAAGGATGATCTCAACTAGCTGGAATGTGTCCAGAGAAGGGCAACCAGGATGATCAAGGTCTGGAAACTAAGCCTTATGTGGACTTAGAGAGCTCAATATATTTAGCTTGGAGAAGAGATGACTGACAGACAATATAATAACTATCTTTAGATATCTGAAGCGATGTCTGGTAGAAGATGGAGCAAGATTGTTTTCCACTGCTCCAGAGACTAGAACATGAACTGATTGATTCAAATGACAACAAAATAGATTCCACCTAAACATTAGGAAGAACTCTTTTTTATGAGATCTATACAACGGTGAAATGGACTGCCTCAGCAGGTGCTGGGCTCTCTTTCTTGGGGGGGGGGGGTCTTTAAAAGGAAGTTGGATAGGCACCTTTCAAGGCTGCTTTAGTTATGTATTCCTTCATGGCAGGGGACTGAACTAGATGGCCCTTGTGGTCTCTTCCAGCTTTATGATTCTATTAATCATTACATCTTAGCAAACATGTAGGTAACATGACTTCCAGATCAAATCATTTCTCCTCCCCACCTCTCCCTGATTTTTGTAGTATCTTTCCAGGAATCGAGAGTGAGGAGACTTGAAAGCCTGCTCATAGTTGATGCTTTGATGGTTGTTTAATAAAGATACCACCACAATATGGATTTTGGCTTTCATCTTATGGCCAACACAACTGCCCCTGCTTTTTATGTAGCAGAAGATTATCTTCATCAGAGCATCCAACTTTTGAGCAAAGGAAGCTGACTATTAACAGATCAGATCACTGGTCAGTTGGTAAGTCCTGGATCCTTTTCTCTGCCCAGCAGCAACTCTGTAGGGTCCAAAGCCAAGGCCTTTCCCACCACCTGCTGTCTGATCTTTTTTAAATTGGAGACAGCAGGAATTAAATTTAGGAACTTTTGCCTGCAAGGCTTGTGCTCCATGGTCAAGACACTAATGCTGTCCCATGCCTGAATCACAGAAATAGCCATCCAGCAAAGAGAAAATGCGCATATCACAAAACTCTCATTAAAATGCGAAGAGAATGACCTGTAGGGCAGCAGCTCAGTGGTTCGATAAATAAGATTAATTAATAAAACACCTCCTGGAAAGTTCTGCATCATAAACACAGCTGCATCAACCCCAGAATGCCTGTTTCCCTCATTAAACATCAGCAAAAGCAAACATTGCTGGACAGCTTGTTGATGCTTTGCCCCCATCTTATAGGACTGCAGCGGACCAATAACCAAAATCAGATTCAGATATCCCAGTCAAATTGTGGACTCTCAGCAAAAAGAAAACAAAACAAAACAGGCAGAATATTCTGCCGATAAACAGGATGCAGCCTGCAAGGCAAAATTTAGCTAATGCGGCCTTTGGTTTCTTGAGGATTATTCCACTTAAACATATCTATTTTCTGTAAGCATTTTAATCAGCAGCTAATCTTCCTCTCTTCCTTGCTATTAGGTAATTGAATCAAGATGTTTTGAAAATGCTCACTGCAATGAAGTGGAGGTGGGAGCATGCAACATGATACAAACATTTCCTGTGTGTGTGTTTTTGTGTGTGTGTGTGCACAGAGAAGCACACATAAGAGTTAATAATGACCTACCAGATCCTAAGAAGCAATCTGCATTTTTTTTTTATTCTCGCACACATAACACACACATGTGTATGGCCTTCAGTTTACAAATGAGCAACAGAATATCTCAAATCACACACACACATATACACACGTGTGTAAATGATGCAGAAGAACTGAATGAAGAAATATCAGAAAAAAAAATGATGTAACTGAATGAAGAAATATCAGAAATAAAAGGACAGTTATCCAGGGGATAACTACACAGGACTTTTAAACTGTGATTACCCTCAGAAAATAGCACCTTTGGCCAAGGTCACCCAATTCCGTGGCTGAGCGGAAAAATGAACCCTGGTCTCCAGAATCATAGTCCAATGCTCAGACATCATTATCATCATCATCATCATCATCATCATCATCATCATCATCTCTCCTTTCTCCCAAAATAGGGACTCAGTGTGGCTACCAAAACAATTTAAAAGAGTGCAAATTAAAAACAATACAACAGCTTTAAAAAGTATAAAGTTTAAAGAACCAGAATACAATTTAAAAAGTTAAAAACATTACACATTGAAAATATTAAGATGTATTAAGAGCCCTATACAAACCTTAAGATCTGAATTACACAGCACTTAAAAGCCTAACCCCATCAGTTTGAAAAAGTGTACTTATACAAAAACGTTGTTACCTGCTGTCAAAAGGAGAGTGGGGCCATCTTGGCCTCTCAAGGGCAGGAGTTTGGGAGTTTTGGAGCAGCCATGGAGAAAGCCCTCTCCTTTGCTCCCAACAAACAAGGCTGAAAAGGTGGTCAGACAGAGACAAAGGCCTCTCCTGATGATCTTACTGCTCTGATGGGTTCATAAAAGGAGATATGGTCCTTCAAATAACCTGGACCCAAACCATGTAGGGCTTTTTAGGTCAAAACTGTAAGCACAAGTGTTCTCTTAGGGGAATTCTAAATACCAAATTGCAAGAGGGGTCTGCTTACAAGACCCTGCAGGACCGCCCTCCGGTGTGTATACCAGGAACTAGGAATCCAGAAATAGGACAGAGGCTTTAACTGCACTCAATGTCTCTTTTATTGATACAGGAGTTCAAACACACAATGCACGCACACACACATTCATACAAGGCTCAAGAAATAACGTGTTAGAGTGGAATAGTCAACAGGCATCACTAATGGAAATACATACCAGCATTGAGGTCTGTTCCCAAGGATGTTCAATCTGTGTGAGGGATTTGACTATGAAGCAAGTCTGCTCTGATGCTTAAGGTTACAGCAGACTGACAGAGATTCTGGCTGCAAGTGACCAAGAAGGGCGGGGTGTGTAAATTTAGGAGACCTTTTATAAGGTTTTCAACAGGGTCTCTAGACAAAGGGACAATCAGTCTTCTAAGGAAACTGTTTGAAGTGTATCTCACATCCTAGGTTCATGTTGTTTGATCCTTCAGTAGGTCTCCGACTATCTCCGCTGTAGCAGGAGCCAAATGGCTATGCAAATGGACATTGCTTTGATCAAGATGGTTTCTGTCCATCACAAAAGGGAGACATTTCCAAGGCATCAGCCTGTTGGCGACTGAGTAAAACTTACAGCAGCTCCTTGCATGATCCAATTCCTGTCCAAAGCTGAGAAAGGAAATACATTTACATTTCAAACCCATGGCTTCCCCTGCTCACATCAGTGGGAGGCCTTACTCACTAGATTCCATGCTTGGGCCATGAAGGGATCACTCAGGTCAGTATGATTTTGATATCAGAATGCAGTTCAGGGCCTATCATTCCCCCCCTTTTGAAATACGAAGTTCGAACAGTTTCTGTGAGAACGAAGCTATTTCAATTAAACCTTTGTCTGTACAGTTTAGGGTGACAATATTTGGAGGGATGACCATACGCCGGTGGGTATCTCCATAGGAGGCTAGTTGTGAGCTCTCTGGAACCCATTCATACACAATCATACCAAATATATGTACATAAAACAATGGTTGTTATGGGGATGTATACAATATACATCCTGGTGGGTACAAACAAAACAGAATACAACAGGAAATGGTGAAGACAAAAGTAGCAATGTGGCATCAGTACAGAAAGCAACTTTTCTGGAGAAATGAGCAAGCATAAACCATGAGCACTGTATGTAACATTGAGTCCAATGACTGTGTTAAGGATTTGAAGATGAAGGTTAATGCACCAATGTGCACCAGGTTGATGAGAGTCCCAACTGCTAACGGATGTAACGATTTATTGATGTCCATGGGAGACTTATTCCATGCGGGCACAACATAAAGAGTCATTGTTTAGCAATGTCCATAGTTCAAACAAATTGGTAGCATGTAGCAACAATGTCTGTGAAGGGCTATGTGATGTGGAATTCTGGATGCTTCATTAGGGATACAGCTAGGCAGACAGTTGAACTGGTACTGGAACAACACATGGTGTGGCATCTGTCATCAGGGATGTAACATCTGGGGCTGGTTTTCCAGGATCGCCCTGCTCCATCTGAGGAAGTAGCTCAAGTTTTGTTGTTGTTGTTGTTGTTGAGGGCTTACCTTCCCTGTTAAAGGGTCATGTAGGCAGAACAATAGCTCAGATAGGATGGAAGACCGCTGCCCACTGGTCAGTAGACATGGGGCTTTGGATTAGGCTAAGCATGCTGACAATTATGTGAAGTGGTACAATTGAAAGGGGATTGAAATACCAGTCAGAAAGATAGAAGAGAAGGAAAAGAAAAAGATTTTTGTTCGAAGCCACCCCCCCTTTTGCCACATGCATTAGATTAAACATGGAGGGTCATGCAAGACACAATACAGTTTGCATTCATGCAGAGGCAATTAGGAAGTCAAGGCCTAGTGGTTGGACAGTCCAATTGGACTGTGTAGTCCAAAAATGATGGGAAATAAACTTGTTTGGTAAAAATCATCAAAATAGCCAATTCTGCTTATTTTGGAATGTGCTGTGGACACAGAAACAACCTGAAAAACAAGAGGAGGAGCAGGCACCAAATTTTGTCTCTAAACTCTTCCTCTTCTTTCTCCAGATGGGGAGAAAGGCCTTAAAACATTGGAGAGCAGTCACACACACACAAGGCAAGCAGACCTCCACACGGAGATCGCTTTGGCTTTCCTCCCCCCCTTTGCAGCCCAGAGAGCCATGCAGCTGGTTCAAAGGCTAGTCCTCGAACCATGTCAGCATGGTTGCCCTTATGATGCAAGGACATTGGGCAGGGGTAGCTTGAGCCATTAGTCAAAGCTGAATATATATACAACAATATCAAAAGGAAATAACATCTTTTATCTATCTCACTACATATCCAGTCTCTTCTATCTGTCTATCTATTCCTTTATCTATCTAACACAACACCTTCAAGTTAAACTATCAATTCCTCTTCTCCTCCTGCCAAGGTTATAACAGAAGGAGCATCTTAATGTCTGTAATCCCCACTAAAGGGAAGGTGAATGCCTTATGGGCTTTGGGAGGTCTAACATGTACCTAAGGGCTTGTATCTCTGTGATTTGTCTTTTGATCCAGCAGATTACTGCTATAGATCCTGCAACAGTGACTATTTGGATTCCCATAATTATTGCCAAGGGATTAGTTAAAAGATTCATTATTGCTTTCCCTGTTGCAGACCAACTCCAATCTCCCAACCAAGTGTTCTTTGAAACTTCCTCAATCTGTTCAGTGATCTGTAGTATCTGTTGTGCCTGTAAATTAACTTTCAATTTAATCTGGTCTTCGGTTCTCTCAATGCGCCTGGCTGTTTGGCTTAAGTTCGCCAAAAGACGCAACCACCTTGACGTGGGTATCTCATCTTCCAGGTGAAAACCCTCTATCAATTTAGGATTTACAGTGTATGGGTCCTCACTGGTGTATTCTCTAACAGTTTCATGTAAATAGAATTCTCTGCCAAAGCAATCCCTAATGTGTACTTGACAAAAGCAAGGGTTACCTAGGGATCTATCAATATCTATAAGACATTCAAATGGCAGTAAGTATATGTAGTTGCATGGGGTGCGTAAGCAAAAACAATCCTGATTTAGCTGTACAAAGCTTGTGGTATGGACTGGGACAATTATGTGGTCCTGTATCTCTTCTATGGGGGTTCCAGACAGTTCACTATAGCAATGTGTCCAGTGCTGATTTCGCACACAACCAGACAAGTCGTACAGATGTGTGCCATTTGTCCAATGCAATGTTTTCTCTTGGAGTATGGTTGCATTACTCTCTGCCAGAGGCAGACCAATATGGGAAGCTGGATAAATTACCTGTGGATCCCATATCTTTTCATGATATATGCCAATTTTAAGTATCATATCACTCCACTGTGCTCCAGTGATCTTGACCAAGTCTATGGGATGTTGGGTGGCATCTGGGTACCGTTTCTTAAACAGACCCATAACTTCTGGATGAATGAGTCTCATGAAGGATGCTTGTATGAGCTGGGATGCAAATGCAGCTAAACTGCTTTGTACTTGCGTGCATTGAATCGCTATGGATAAATTATAAATGCTTGATTTCAAGGAATTGCTGATGTCTATGATGATTTCCCTCTCTATGTCCACCCACTGGGGTAGGACGTGTCCGATGATGTCTATGCCTTGGGCAACATTTGTTAGACCTGAGGCAATGGAAATTCCTGCCTCTTTGGTGCGAGATCCGACTAAACCAAGTTTGCTGGCTACAATTTCTGTGTCAACGGAATTGAGAATCCCTGCCCCTACTCCTACACTGCTTAGGATTGTGTCCATGGCATCTCTTTTGCCTCTAAACAATGGATGTGACAAAGGTTGCCACTTTTTTTCCAACTGCTCCCATTGTGCCCATGCAGCCTTTAAGTAAGGGCGACAAGCAGGGAGAGTCCTGGCTAAATTCACAGCAGTCAAGTTTAACACAAGGGTGGTGACTATGGGTTGCACTTCAGAATACACGAAGAGAGGTATGTCTCTTCGGACTGCTAGATTTCCAATGAACATGGAGGGCTCCTGTATCATGGCTGGGGTATTCACAGGGATCTCAGGACAAAACATTCGATTGCAATTTATAGTACAATTGGTGGGGGTCTGGATGAAGTACTGACAGGTGAAAAGTCTAGTTTTCCAAGTCCATGTAGGGCGGCATTGGTGATCTAAGGTAAGGGTTGTCTGGAAGGAGGCTGGGGTTGGTGAAAGGGGAGGATCAAAGCGGTGTCTCTCCCAGATTCCTGCTTTGAGAGGTAGACTACCAGCATTAGCCTCCACCCAGGTGGATTCCTTGGGACCAAACATGAAAACCCGGGAAGCTATAGTATTTGCCTTTGTTACATAGACTCTAGTTTTTATCATGACTGGTAGTCCCTTATCAAACCAGCCTCGAGCAGGACCCATGGCATCCAATATTTTCATCATCTCAGGGTATGGAGCAACCCAATGGCAAGTGGCTTCTCTGTTGTATTGCCAATTAGTGGTGAACTGGGTTGGATATATCGTGGGGAGTACCCCAGGTATTGCACATGCCATTATCCATAAGATCCATCTGTTGTTTGGAGTCATCTCTCGTCCCTGTAGGGAAGCAGAGAGAGAATCACCTTACTAGGGCTAGCATCCGAACGAGCTTTTAATAGAAGCAGGACAAACTTGTAATGGACTTTGGGCTGTGACTGTGTGACCTGTGTCAGAGTTGATCCTGTAGGAGGCAATGTGTGACATCAGCAGCAGCATTTACAGCACAAGATGACCAAGGACAAAAGCTATCTTAAACTATCTCAGATTCTAAGGAAAAGGACCTCTGAGCATGTAAAGAGTGTAATCAAGAGAAGCAATAGTATGAATCCAATAGGGGGTGCTGGTGAGACTGGATGGCAAAGCAGTCTCGCATCTAGCAATGAGAACAACGACACTTGCTTAAAACTTTAGGGTGGAAGTTGTCTTTACACTCCCAATCTCAAACAAGAACAGAATATGCTAAACAAGAATCAGGCAACGAAAGAATTCTTTTGGATTGAGAATCAGCAACCAAGATATTTTCTCAGGTAGACTGTGCTGATCACATGGGGCTTATCAAAGAAAGACAGTATAGCAGAGATCTTCAGGGGGCTGCCTTCAGCCTCTCTACTCACAAACAGTAAATTAGGACATGGCCAGCAAATAAACACACAACAATTTTATAACAACTCATTACGCTGATCAGCCATTGTAGACAACAGGGTTTCCAGACTTCAGAGTATTCTGAAGACCAAGATAGGGAAGGGAACAAAACCTTGGTATTTGGGTTGAGACAGTGCTATTCTCTGTTGAATCACACTTTCTGGATCAAAAGGAAAATGCAGCACAAGGCTCAGGTGAACATAGACATGATGAAAGAAAAGAGGGCCAAACCTGGAATTAAAACCGATGCTAACAAAAGACAAAAGGAACCTGAAAGAAAGACACCAAAATGACATCTATTTCTATCTATAACAGAAACTCAGACCAATTTTGAAGAACACACTGTAGAATGAAAGCTTATTGTTTACTTGGACTAAGTAAGTCTTGCAATACCTCTGCATGCCAGAGAGAGAGACTCTCTGTCTTTGAGGCACCACCTGAGATAGTAAGAGGACAGAAGGTGTGACTTGAGTAACATATTCACAGCCCAGGAAAGACAAAAGCAAAGGCATTTCCACCTCTAGGAGGGGAAGGCTGCATGGAGACAAAGCACAAGAAAATCATTATTTCCTCTGAAACCTGAACCAGGAAGAGCTTGTAAAAGAGACCTTTTGAATTTGACTTGAAGAGGGTGATTAGCATTTCAACAGAGAGCTATCATTCTGAAGCACAGTCATTCACAAGAAGCAATTTGGAAGCCAGAAAGAGTGACTGGTTACACTCTCTGGGAGGCAAGAGAAGCCAGAAAGTGCAGTTAAGTCACACTCTCTCAACCACACAAGACAAAATAACTATGAAGTATGAAGACAAAACTAATTTAACAAAGAGAAAGACTAGAAATTCCAAGAAAAA
Source organism: Urosaurus nigricauda (assembly GCA_034509955.1). Lineage (NCBI taxonomy): Eukaryota > Metazoa > Chordata > Lepidosauria > Squamata > Phrynosomatidae > Urosaurus > Urosaurus nigricauda. The sequence continues at coordinate 9,450,274 of JAOEGL010000009.1, read as the reverse complement.
AAAACAGATAAACAGAAATTCCACGACTCTATATCATGTGGAAGAGACTCACAAGCTGATGCTGGGCTTTGTGACTCTTTTGCCCATGACTTGGCCTACTGGGGTTTCAGCAGACAACCTCTCATAAGGCTTCAAAGGAGGGGAAAGGAAAACTCCCTGTCCTCTAAAATCCTACATTACAAAAGGTTTCAGGCACATGTCGAAAAGGGTTAGACAGCCCACTGAGCCTTTTAGTGACTCTTTAAACTACCCACCACTGAATAAAATGGAATTAGACAAATTTACAATTGGTAATTCTGGCCAGTCTTGGATTGATTTTACAGGGGGTGCTGCTCCTTTCCATTCTTTCAATTGAGAAGCGTGGAAGTATTTGAGCCTGTCTCCTTTCCTGTGTGGGATGCAAACCTGATATACACTGGGTGAAACTCTCACAGTGATTTTCACAGGGCCAACCCATCGGACTGAGAGAGCATGCTTCTTTTGTGAGAAGTTCCTGTACAGCACAAGCTGTCCAGGATCCCACTGCTGGGGGTTTCTCACCCAACCAAACTTACGGTCCATCTCTTGCATGTTCTTTCCTAGATTCTGGGCTACCTGCCTATGTAACTGGCTCAACTCCTGCAAGAGGGTGCGGATCCACTCATGATTGACCAGAACAGGTTCTAGTTCAGATGGAATTTCTGTGTTTAGCCAAAAAGTCTCGGGCATCATCATCTTTCGCCCGGTCATGACCTGGTGTGGCGTGAAGCCATGGGAGGCTACGGTTCCCCTGATAGCCATTAAAATTAAGGGAAGCTTTGCATCCCAATCCTTTCCAGAGGCTTTAACCACTTTGCGCAGCGCCTCCTTGATGGTTCGGTTGGATCTCTCTATGAGGCCAGAACTTTGCGGATGTCTTGCTATGTGAAAGCGCTGGCGCACCCCTAGGGCTTTGCACAGCTCCTTCATGATTTCACCAGTGAAGTGAGGGCCGTTATCATGGTCAATTTCTCGCACCATTCCAAATCTACTGAACACTTGCGTGAACAAGATTCTAGCGGTAGTGGCGGCTGTACAGTCCCTAGTAGGGAATGCCTCCACCCACTTGCTGAAGGGATCTATAATGGTAAGGCAAAATCTGTTTTGGTTCGAGGTGGTTGGTAGAGGGCCTATGAAATCTATCTGGAGACGTGCCCATGGTCCTTCTATTCTCTGGTGTCCCATTGGTGCCTTGGGTCCACCTGTGTCAGCATTGACCATTGCGCAGGCTAAGCAATTGTCTACCCATTGGTCAATGTCCTCACGCATTTTGGGCCACCATCCTGTCTCCCGAATTCTCTCATAGGTGCTCTGTTTTCCCCTGTGACCATTTTCATGTACAAATTGGATCAGATCCCCACGGATCTCCTTAGGGACGATCCAGTGGTAGCCACCTTCAGAATCTACAGCCCACCAAGCTCTCTCCTTTTGCTCAATCCTGTATTTCCCTGTAGGGTCCTTGCCTATGTTCATAAGTTCCTTGATCTCCCTGTCCCCTTTCTGCAGCTCTGCTAAGTCTAAGGTAGGTGGAATCAACATCTCCTTTGGATTCACATTGATGGGATTAACTGGTTTAGAATCCTCAGGCATTGCTGCTGCTTCCTTAGCTAAAGCATCGGCTCTGTTGTTCCACACTGCTTCCTCACTCCCTGCCTTTTGATGTCCTTTTACGAAAGAAACCTGTGTGGGGGCTGTTCTTTGTAGCAGCAGTGCAGCCACCTCTTTCCACTTGTCTATGTGAGCTACTGGTTTGTCATCATGGGTTTTCCAGTCCCTGCGAATCCAGACTGGGAGCCAATCCGTGGCAGCGTGCACCGTCCATTGTGAGTCAGTGTACACAGCCAAAGGAACATCTAGGGGCTCAAAATGGAGGATCGCTAGGAATGCTTCTATCTCAGCTGCCTGGCTAGAGTGGGGGCGCACGGTGCCCTGCAAGGTGTGGGAGTCATTGACTCGGATGGCTCCATAGCCCGTTAAGCGTGTACCATCTATGCAATATGAGGATCCATCACAAAACCAACACCTGAACTCTGCCTTGAGGGCCTGTTCCAATGTCTCTCCTGGTTTTACTGGCCATTTGTTCTCCTCTATGGGTGGTAAGGGACATTCATGGGTTGCACCTGCTACCACCAATCCATAGGGAGCCGGTGGCTCGTTAGCTTGTCTCTGATAATCAACACCACGCTTAACTAACTGGATGGTCCATTTAGCTATTCGGGAATTGTGCACTTGTCCGTTCTGAATCTTTCCGGACATTATGAATTTCAGAGGAGTGTGAGGGGTTTGTACAATGACTCTGGCTCCACCAATGATGAACTCCCATTTAGTCAGAGCCCAAATCAAAGCCAAGCAGTTTTTCTCACAAGGACTGAATTTTGTTTCAGTGGGAGACAGATTTCGAGAAGCGTAAGCCACTGCTCTCTGGATGCCATTTCGGGGTTGTAGCAGGATTGCTCCCACTGACCCATCAGCAACTGCAAGCTGAATGTAAAAAGGCTTGGTGACATCAGGATGCACCAGCGCTGGGGCTTTTGCCAAATCTCTCTTTAAAGTTGCAAACGCTTCCTCTTGTCTGTGTCCCCATTCCCATACTGCATCTTTCTTCAACAGGGCATACAAAGGTCTAGCTTTGTCTGCAAAGCTTTCTATGAATTCTCTAGAGAAGTTGAAGGTGCCTAGCACCGCTCTCAGAGTTGCTACATCTGTAGGGGCCGGAATTTTACTGATTGTCTCTACCCTTTCCAAATCTGGGGTCCGGCAATCTGGTTGGAGGTTCAAACCGAGGTACTTGACTTGAGTCTGGACCAACTGTGCCTTCTCTCTATTAGCCTTGAATCCTGTCTCTCTGATCAGTTCCAACACCTCACGGGTGATATCTGCAGTCTTTTCCTGGGAATCAGAATGCACCAGAATGTCATCCACATAGGACAAGACGTGGGGGCGCGACGTGGGGCGCAGCTTTGTCCACATCTTGACCACATGAGCGTGACATATACTGGGACTGGAATGAAACCCCTGAGGACATCTTTTGTATGCCATTTGTGTACCCCTGAACTCGAATGCGAATTTGTAATAACATTTCTCATGGAGCGGGATTGAATGGAAGGCATTGGCCAAATCTATGACACTGTAAAATCGTGCTCCCGCTGCAATAGCTGCCAAAATCTCATTGTATTTGGCTACTACAGGGGCGACAGGAGGGGTGACCGCATTGAGGGCTCTAAAGTCCACGGTCATTCGCCACGTTACTCCATCAGATTTCAGCACGGGCCAAATCGGGGCATTATTAATTGATTGCATAGGCATGATGACATCCCATTTGAGCAAGCCTTCAATAGTTTTGGCTATGCCTTCTTCTGCCTCACGTGGGTAAGGGTACTGCTTCTGAGGTGGGGGATCTGGGCCTTCTATCAGAACACAAGCTCCTTTAACAGTGCCGCATTCAGCCTTGTCTTTGATCCATACCTCAGGGAAATCATGTACCCAAGGGTCTGTAGTTACTGGGAAAAGAGGCTGGGGGGCCTTGAGAGCCGCACATCTGTGAATGGCAGAGATGAACTCTGGACCATTCTCCAACTTCCATAGGAAGCCATTAGCCAGATCTAATGTCAGCTTGTGATGTCTGAGGTAGCCTATTCCCAGAATGCCATCATCTTCCTTTTGGTTTGCACATGCCCTAATGCGATCTATAATTGGGCCTAGCCTTATTGGAATATTATTCCAAATCCTGGCTATCTGCTGTCCTTTTCCATACCCTTTTAGCACAATGCTTTCCTTCAACTCTTCCCCAAATTGTGCCAGCTTAGGATGCAGGGTATTGACCGCTGCTCCTGAGTCTATCAAAAGCTGAGCCTCAGCTGGAGACTCAATGCCTATTTGTGCCTTTACCATGGGGCGTCCCCAGAGATCAGGAGTTATTCTGGCTACAATTTGTGGACAAGGAGGAAATTTGGATACTTCTGTGTTCAGGTTTGACTGGGCAATCTGAGCAGTCTGAGCCTCAGATGCTCTAGGGAGCACCGGGCCCATTTCAACACTGTTGACTACAGATGTCACTGAGTCGACTGGCTCTGGGCATTTGGAGGTTTTTGAGGATGCTGAGCTTATGGCTTTAATCGGTCGTTTTTGTTTTAGGTTGGCAGGAGGTCTGTTAGCCCCAGGGATCCTTTTTCCTGCCTTGTTTCCCTTCCGTGGGGGGAATCCCGGGCTGTCCTAATCTGAATTCTTGAACTGCTGCTCGCACCTACGTGTCTCTTCTGCCATACTTCTGTAACTAGTGCTGTTGCCCTGGTTACTACCTTTAGTTGCTTCTTTGATCAAACCCTGAGCATACAGTTCCAAAATCTCTACAGTTGGCTTGCCATGCAGATCCTTTCGATTGTATCCATTCTTCATTAACCACGTCCACGCAACCATGCGCGGAGTTAGCTCTAATGGGGAACTGTATTTGGGGGTGTCACGTCTCTGAAATGGCTGCCTGTAGTCCCTTTTGAGGACCTTGATTGACTCCTTCTCCTCTCCTTTTTCGGGTTCCTGGTCCTTGTTTAGGGGCTGTGAGTGGGGGCCCATATTCCGGTAAGTTACTGGATATACTGGGTCTCCTTCTCGGCTCCCTTTCCTAACCCTCTGGCTCTTACTAGCATCTCCCTCTCTTGCTCTACTGGACCAGAAAATCCCAGAGGCAGCACGGATGTGCCTCATGAAATCACTCCATGACATAGTCTCCATTGTCAGTGACTGTGATCCTATGTATGTCTTGGCAGACTCTCCTAGCCCTTCGTAGATCTCTAAGATTGGGGACCCATTGATCACCACAGGGTTTCCATCTTCGCCTAAGGTAATCTGTTCTGCTAGAATTCCCAGAATTTTTTTCCTAGCCACATAAGCGTCAGGGGGTTCGTCTGCCTTCTGATACTCACTCTGGTATTTGGATCTGAGGATGGACCCTGGCCAGAGGATTTTTGCAATCGTGGCCATGCCTGGTTGTAAGTCCATGGTGGTTAGATCCTGAGTTATTGCCGCAGCTTCAAAAGCTCCGTAATATTCAGGGTCTATGCATCTCCTTGCCACTTGCACCAAATCCTGTCCTTTTGCTTTTGGATAGGATAGGAGCATTGTGGTCATCCACCTCACTCCAGTTTGGCCATTGAGCTTTCCTAAGTGCTCTGCCACTGCTTTGGTCTCAGTTACAGACCAATTAGTTGTCTCTTCTACAGTTCTAGTGACCGTCCTTTCCTCATCTTCTGCTTGCCTGATCTCTACCATCTGGCGGGTGGTGACGGGTTGGACAGGAGCGTGTGGTCCTGCAGCGCAACTAGCTACTGGCTCACACTCTCCTCCATGCCTTTCCTGCCTATTCTGCCACTGAGGGTTATATGGTGGCTGACTCCTTGCTTCCTCTGGTAGGGAGTCTTGCATTGTTTCTTTCCAGTCCACTGCATTCTCCACCAATAATGTAAGCACAAGTGTTCTCTTAGGGGAATTCTAAATACCAAATTGCAAGAGGGGTCTGCTTACAAGACCCTGCAGGACCGCCCTCCGGTGTGTATACCAGGAACTAGGAATCCAGAAATAGGACAGAGGCTTTAACTGCACTCAATGTCTCTTTTATTGATACAGGAGTTCAAACACACAATGCACGCACACACACATTCATACAAGGCTCAAGAAATAACGTGTTAGAGTGGAATAGTCAACAGGCATCACTAATGGAAATACATACCAGCATTGAGGTCTGTTCCCAAGGATGTTCAATCTGTGTGAGGGATTTGACTATGAAGCAAGTCTGCTCTGATGCTTAAGGTTACAGCAGACTGACAGAGATTCTGGCTGCAAGTGACCAAGAAGGGCGGGGTGTGTAAATTTAGGAGACCTTTTATAAGGTTTTCAACAGGGTCTCTAGACAAAGGGACAATCAGTCTTCTAAGGAAACTGTTTGAAGTGTATCTCACATCCTAGGTTCATGTTGTTTGATCCTTCAGTAGGTCTCCGACTATCTCCGCTGTAGCAGGAGCCAAATGGCTATGCAAATGGACATTGCTTTGATCAAGATGGTTTCTGTCCATCACAAAAGGGAGACATTTCCAAGGCATCAGCCTGTTGGCGACTGAGTAAAACTTACAGCAGCTCCTTGCATGATCCAATTCCTGTCCAAAGCTGAGAAAGGAAATACATTTACATTTCAAACCCATGGCTTCCCCTGCTCACATCAGTGGGAGGCCTTACTCACTAGATTCCATGCTTGGGCCATGAAGGGATCACTCAGGTCAGTATGATTTTGATATCAGAATGCAGTTCAGGGCCTATCAAAACCAGCACTTTGAATTGTGCATGGAATTGGACCAGCAGTGAGTGGAGCTGTTCCATCAAGGGATTTGTGTGCTCCCTGTATCCAGCTCTAGTTACAAACCTGGCTGCAGCTCTTTGGGAGAACTGACATTTCTGAGCACTTTTCAAACATAGCCCCAAACAGAGCATATTACAATAATCCAAATGGGATGCAACCAAAGCATGTACCACCATAGCCAGATCCAACGTCTCCAGGAATTGGCTCATTTGGCACACTAGCTTTAACTGTGCAAAAGCATTCCTGTTTGTTGCCAAAAACTGGGTCTCCAGGCTCAGTGGTGAATCCAGGAGTACTCCCAAACTGCCAACTTGTATTTTCAGGAGAAGTGTAACTCTATCTAAAACAGGATGAATCTCTGTTCCCAGATCGGTCTTTCAGTTGACCAGGTGAACCACTGTCGTGTCTAGATTAAGCTTCAATTTGTTTGCTCTCATCCAGTTCATTTCAACATATAATAAATATGTCTTTAAGGCATTTTCCTCAGGTTTAATGCAAACTGTAGTGGCTGGGTCTGTTTAACATTGTAATGTCATATACTAAAGTTAGCTTAAACAAGAGGGTATATGATGATATACAGAAGACATCCATCATTGAAGGGATGCAGAAAGATAATCTTGATTCCTGGATTTGGAAAGTAACTATGCTTGTTCATAATTTGCTTAGATTGTTCATGATTCCCCCCCTCCCCAGAGCTTGTGAAAATTACATTTTGGACTACAACTCCCACAGTGCCCAACCAGTGACCATGCTGGCTGGCGAATTCTGGAAGCTATAGTCCCAAAAACATTTCCAAGCTCTGCTTTTTTTATATGTTTTTTAAAATATCCTTCTGGAAAGGTGGGATATAAATAAATAAATTATTATTATTATTATTATTATTATTATTATTATTACAATCTCTTGTAATATCCTTATTCAAGGTGGGAGCATTATGGACTTGAAAATCAGCATAATAATTTTTTATTTTATTTTAATCTTCTCTCGTAACAGTGAAAGGATCCACTGGGGAGAATTCTTTCCTGGCAACACATTTTCCATTTTGAGTAGCACAGGACAGCAGCCTGATATTTACAGTCATATTGTAGGGGTTTAAGGATATATATTATGTACTCTCAGACCATTGAAATTTGATTGTAAATATCACTGTTCTGCACTAGCCAAAATTATATAGGGACTGCACTGTCTCATACAACATGCCTACTTTTAAAGGACAGATTCACCTTCCTAATTTTAGCCATTTATATTGCTCTAAGAAAATAAGCACAATCAATATAATGGCTTTGAGATTTGGAGCAATTCAAAACTGTGGATTTCTTTTGGATTTTGGGTAAACAAAATAGCCTTGAAAAAATTACAGTAATAAAACAGATTATGAAATAAATATTAAATAACCACTGATTTCCCATGAGGATTTCTGGAACTTATCCTTGTTGCATATAGTATTTATCTTCTCTTCACTTTTATTAAAAGAGAAAATGCTCTTTTAATGCAGGGCTGTGGCTATTGCTTTAGATGCTCAGTGGGTGGGTAGGTGGGTCTGCAAGCTGTGTTTAAAGTTTGTGTGCTATGTGTAAAATACTGAATATGGAAATGGCAGTGGCAAGTGACACATCAAAACTCTATGAAAAATATGTTTCAAAGTTTATGCTTATTTTTTTCCTGACTTCACATTTATGCTTTTTATTTTTGACAGATCTACCAATTAATTATAGCTTAGTTTTTTGTTGACACAGTAATGATATTGAACACTTCAAATTTAGTTTTATTTTCTATTCCTGTGTTACTTTATTAGAATCAAGTCCATACAACAAGGATAATATAAAGAAACAGTTGCATTGGAGAATATTGATTGAATCTTGTTGATTGAAGTCTATGAAAGCTTATACTAGCAACTTTTCTTTCTTTCTTTCTTCCCATGTAGCTACAATATCCCTTTAAATACTGATATAGACTAACACAGCTGTCTTTGAATTCTGCTCCTTCTCAGTCTGCTTGCATTTCAGCCAGATACTACAGTGTTCTTCCACAGATTCATGTACAGGCACAGTTCAATGAAAATACTTGATGCAGTCAACAGCAAAGAAATACAAAGCCATCTCAAATGATTATTGCCATATGATAAACTATTCAAGCCACTCCTTTTCTATGTTTAAACCCCAGCCTAGGCTATCAGTCAGGGCTACCTCCTACATATATTGGTGCTTGATGTTTAAAAACCTTTGGGAGTCGTTCATAAATTCGTGATCTTCGGAATCACATCTTTACATTTCATTCTTCCAAACACTGAGATATATTTACTGGTTACATTAGCAGTTACTCATTCAGGATTTATGATGGCAATTTTCATGTAACATTCTAGGGAATGTCAACAAAACAAAGTCACGAGTTAAGCAGTACACTCCCCAGCCCCAACTGATGCTTTTCTGCATTAATGTGCAATTTTACAACATGGGAGACTCCCTATATATTACAAGGGATGCTCTTCAGGGAAACACTACACTGCCACAAGTCTGCTATCAACTCAGCTTAGATTATTGTGTGTAAATTGACTGAAAGCGATTGTCACATAATTACAGCTGTTTGGATTTCCTACGAATTATCTGCTAATTCTTTCTGGATTTTATTTTTCATTTGCCTTGGAAATATAGGGGATACTTCCTGGGCTCTTTTAAGAAAGGCAGGTAGAACAGAATATTTCACAAAGGTTAAGTGATGCTGGAACCAGCTGTTCCTGCTTCTGCTGGCTGGTGTTGCAAATACAAGACAGATGTTTCCTCCTTTATCATCCAAAGCACAGTAATCGCCTGGAGTTCTGTGAGCTCTTGACTCAGAAGTGAGTGAATTCTCATGTTCCAGTAGATGATTTTTTCCCCCTCTCTCTAGCGCATGTACATGGAGCCCAAATGAATCTGTATACATGCGTTGTAAATGCTAGCATTTGTGTAGGGTCCTTGTGAATTTTCTGAGAAATAGCGAATTGAGCAACTGAGAATTTGATGAGGCATTGGACCATACTATGGCTGCACATGCATGCATGTTAGTGATTGAATTCCCTCTTTTATATACAACTATTTATACAGGAGCCCTGTGGCCATGTGTGCGTATAAAAAATGCATGTATTCAGAGAAATATATGTACAAATGATTGTATGAGACTGTCTCACTGATTGCAGACATTTGAGGACTATGCATGCTCAGTGGTAAAGGAAAAGCACATTGTGTGTATGACTAGAACCTAAGGTTGCCAGGCATCCTTTATTATGAGGATGGCCATTTCTTCAATCAATCAATCTTTATTTATGGTCAATAGGCCCATCAAGGTATACAGTAACTTAGATCACATAAATGGAAATGTTGCATAACATATAAACCAATATAAAATAGAGAGATTGCGTTGAAATACATTAAAAGACAAAACGTTAAGAATAAAATTAAGTGGTCAGATTAGATTACAACATTGGAGATTGTTTTAATTATGAAATTATAGATCTAGGATATAGCTCCATTAGCCAGACCCCTTTTTAATAATTTGTTATCTGATTTTACAGTAACAACCAGTGACAGTGTTGCAACTGACAGGGTAATACTCATGCATTTGTCTTGCAACAAGAATTTACTATAAAATTATTCAGAACAGCCTGGTTTGCCTCTCAGTAAGTGGACAATTGGTTATAAAAGTTATAAAAGGCACAAGAGACCAAAATATGTGATAGAGTTTCAACTATTTGCTGTCCACAAGGGCAAAATTGAGCAGAGGTAGGTACCCCAGCAAACCTTCCAAAAAGAGGGTTTGAAGGGGAAACAAAGGATCTCACTTTGGTGTCCCTTTCTTGAGAAAGCCAACATAGTGTAGTGGTTTGAGCATTGGACTATGACTCTGGAGATCAGGGTTCAAATTTTTGCTTGAGCATAAAAACTCACTGGATGATCATGGGCAAGTCACACTCTCTCAGGCTCAGAGGATTACAACAGCACCACCCCCCCCCCCCTTTGAAGAAACTTGCCTAGAAAACTCTATGATAGTTTCCCTTCGTGTCACCATAAGTGAAAAATGAATTGGAGACACATAACAACAACCCTTTCCTGAAGGTCTAAAAACGTGTACCTTTTACGAATGGCAAGTGTCCCTTATTCCAAGAGTTGCCTCCTGTTCGAGCATTGGAAGGTCTTTCCTTTTATAGAGATTGAACAAGATGGAAAAAAGAAACCAGATTCCTGTATTTTGGGGTGTGAGTCCTTCATAAAAACAGAAATATGTGCATCATGTAATTTATGAATGTGGACAGTATATTAGTTTTACAGAGAAACACATGATAAAGTCAACTGATATCAATATGTTCACGCTGAATGGAATACAAACTTGCCAACAGCTACTTCTTGATTGTCAACTGTGCATGTCATGAATTTTGATGGCTCCTTATTGCTATTTATGAAAAGTATGCAATGGTACTGGAGCCATTCCTCTGTTCTTTTATTAATGCACCTTTGCTAAGGAAGGCAAAAGTTTATAGATGTTCATAGGGAAGCCTAGAATAAAGTATATCTTGGCTGTTTATTCAGTCTCTCCAGTCCACCTCAGGAAAGAAAAATAACAAAACAAAATCAATTTTAGTTCCCTTGTGCCTAAATGCAGAAACCTATGCAAAACTTCCCTGGAAGTGCTTCTAATGTAAGGAAGGGACCACTTTCCCAGCAGTTTATGATAAAGTTGAGAGAGAGAGAGAGAGACTGAGAGAGAGATACAGAGATACAGAGATACAGACAGAAAGGATCAAATGTTCAGGCTTATTATTGAAAAAATCCTGCTCTCTCCTTTTAAATTGATTTTAGGCCTTGTCCCTTCATGCATTTCCCCCCAAAAGGGTCTGGCAGCAAATATGTTTCTGTCTATGCATCATTAAAAAGGAAAAGGGAAGAAAAAAAATCTATCAATGAACCAAAGATGAGCAAATCAGCAGTTTTTGAATTAAGAGGAACAGATATATTGGCTGGCATCCTATTAGTGACATATACTGGTTTGAGTTGTGCTATGGACATGGAGTGCTGTTTTGGACAATGCATAATGGTCATATCCAGGTGATGGTGGCCGAAGTGGATAGAACATGTGGAACCATTTACATGTGGTAGTTCATTAAAGTGTACAGAATAGAGCATAAATGTGCATTGCCTCTTTGCATTGCTCTTGTGCATTGTGTATTGCACTTGTCAGCCATGTACATTGATATACATTGCACTACATCAGTGCTCAATATAGAGGATCTATAATGTAACAACATGGTAGATATTTACATTATTTTGAAGTGACATAGGATCATGACCTCTCTCTATTCTTTTCTCTGCATCTCTTGGCAAGCTGACAATAAAATTTGCTAGTAATCTTGCAGATCTATAGCCAAAGGCAGGGAGATATCCAAACGCTTTCTATTCTATTCTATTGGCATGACATTTCCAGAGTGGTTCCTCTTACTGGTGTCTCATTTTCTCCCAGTATACCATATCTTTTGGATGTAAGGGGAGAGAGGTAAGCAGCTGTGGGGAATTGCTATGTGTGAACCAAGGTTGTATGGCTCTTCCTGGAAGGGAATGTGAAAGGAGAAGGGGGGGCAAATCTGGAGATGGTGTAGAAGTGAAACTTAGCTTGTTAACTCCGATCTGACAAAGGATGTGCTACTGTGCTGATTTATTCAATAAACTCTATCTGGTTTCATCCACGAAGCATGTTCATTCAGTTAGAAAGAGACAGGCATTACACAGAATGTGGTCATCTTTTGAAAATCATGCTTTTCAGAATGTTGCCATTTGGGGGGAAATCTATATAAATATGTATACATTAGGGGAAAGCACATACAAAAGGGAGTATATTCCAATAAAAGCATAACAGAAGCAGTTACATAGTTTTTCTTTTCTGCTACTAAAAAGCATAAGATTTTGGCCCACACACACATATAGCAACTGGATCTGTCTAGTGGTTATGATGTTACCTATTTTTTAGGTTGCTATAGCTTTTAATTAACACTTTTGTGTTAGGTGTGAATAATATTTTATATTATGTGTGAATCATGACATGATAGTGGTTTGTGATAATAATGTGGGGGGGGGGAATTGATTCTTTTTTTATTTTAAAAAAAATGGCCAGATACATATATAAATTTGTTTTTATCATTGTGCTATCCTGTGCCAACTAACCTATTCAGTAAATGTTATTTTATATTTTAAATTGTGTGTTAGTAAGTATATTCAATAAAAATGTTTTTATTGTATTGTTTTAATATGTATTTAATGTGTTGCCTAATGGTCTGTTGACTGTAATAATATTTTTATTGTATTGGGAGTATATTAGTGCCAACAAGATACAAACAGGTAGTATATATAGGTCTTATAAGGGGGAATTGCTTGCAAAGAAAAAGAAGGTATATATTAGACATGAGTACAAAAACACATGTATATTTGATGAAAGGTGCCTCCATATGTGCACACCTTGTTTACTGCTATAGAATCAAGCCCTGGGGAAATGAGAAAACAAGAGAACCTGATATTAAGAGATTCATCCATCCCTGCTCAGAAAGTTGTCTACAAGAGGACATTTCCTTTTTTCAAAGTAGATGAAATTTGACCAAAATACTCTTTTGTTAATGAAAAATCATATGGAGCAAAGCTCCAGTGAGTTCCTTCTGATCCACAGCACAACTGTAGCCAGATGTTGATGTTATAAAGTGACTGGAACTAAGGAAAAGAAGGGCAAACCCAAGAAATGTGATATATCCTTTATTTTTCATTAACTTCAGCAAGAGAGTGGAAGAAATTGCCTGCTTTCCAATCACACTTCTTGTTGAGTCACTGCTGGCTTAATATAGCTCCTTTTTCAGTACTGGAGAAGGCATTATAATGACCTTCCCAGTGTCACAGCATCCAGTCTGCAAAGCAGACTCATCAGAAGAAGAAGCAGAAAATGCAATTCAGCACTGAATTAAGTGATATTGTTGGAAGAACAGGTACCATGCGAATATCAGTTGTGCCCATCATGTTTGAAGGACCATCCTTGAAGGGTGTGATTAATGACTCAACTAGAACCAATGGGGAACTTTGGCTGGACCATATTTCTGCACCTGGGACTTTCTAGGGATTGCGGAGATTTCCTCAAATGTCAGGAAAAGGGGGGGGGGGGAACAAGCATTTTCTCCAAATAAAATAAAAATTCCCCAGTGTTAACATGTAAAGGAGCACCTGCATCCTGTTTAAAATACCCCAAAGGACAGGATCAGAATTCAAAAGGACATTAACAGATTAGAAAGCCGGGCCAAAACTAACAAAGTGAATTTCAACGGGGAGAAATGTAAGGTACTACACTTAGATAGTAGAAATGAAATGAAATAGAAAAGAGACAAGCGTCGCACGCTGTTAGATGGCCAACGGTTTATTCTTTTTATTTTTTAAAAAGCCCTACACATTTTGGCCTATGTGGAAGCAGGTGTTAAAATCGAACACAAATACAGTTCTATCATGAGTACAATATTATTGCATGAAAACATATAAAATCGCACCATTTTTCATATCAAAATATACCTACCATTCAACAAAAATTGCTGGAGTTGTCAATAACACTCTCCAAAGGGCTGGTCCACTGTGTATTAGCAAGACAGAGTCTACAGTTTTCTATTATTTCTACATATTCAGGATATTCATTACAAGGGAGAATCAATGATATGTGCTGAAATTAGTCACAAGGACTTCTGATGCAATCTATCAGAGCAATTACTCAGCAAGTTATAACATTATACTAGAAGAAGAAGACGAAACCAACATACATGTTGAAAGAAAACCTTCAGATCTTTCTCTATTCCTGATATTTACTCTCTGCTTATAGCTGTGGTAAAAGTGTGTCGCCCTTTCATTTTAAGCATCCAAGCACCTTTGAAAATCTCACTCAAGGGACTGTTTTTCTCTACATGTATGGAGTTCTGGAACCAGATCTAAAAAAGATTCCTAATGAGGTTTAATAATGCAGTAGGGGCATTTAACATATATTAATTAAATCACAGCAGATGGTAAGGGGAGCCCTTGCTGGGAGTGAATAAGCACAGAGAGAAATATAACTGCTATGTAATTAAGGCAAACCTGCTGAAACAATGGAACCACAATTACTTTTTATTAACATATTAGACTTCAATGCAACGCCAAGGAATTTAATTACTACCTAACTCCTTGGATGTTAGGAAGACACTGGAGGAAGCATGAGTTGAAAACTGTAGAGGTGGATTTTTAAACAATCCCACACATGAAAACTATAGAGGCAGTGCTATCAATAATTCTTGTTACATAAAGGAAAGGATAAAAGAGAAGAAGAGGCAAGTGCCTGATCTTTTACTCCTCGTACCTTTCAATCTGGTTTCAGGGTCAACAGCATACATCTGCCACTGCTTGTTTCCATCCCCAATGGCCCGGTGATCAGAGCAATCCTCCTGCTCTAAACTGCCTGCTTCAGGCTGTGGAACTAATATTTATTTGATTTCACATTCTGTCTGAAAATGTCCCGAACATTTAGAGGGTCACTGTTCTGAAGTGCATTTGCTTCATAATTTGAGAAAGCTTTGCAAGATTATGGCTCCTTTCTTCTTTTGAAGAACTGGTTGCATATACTGAAATATTCTTTTTTCCATTAACGAGGAGACTGTATTCATTCTTCATGCCTTCCTTTCAGTGGCATCACTAGGGTTGGAGTCACTTCAGTGTGGTAAACCCATGTTGTCAGTGTGAAGTTGAAAACTTTCATGGCCAGCATCCATAGTTTTCTGTGGGCTTTTAAGGCTATGTGGCCCTGTTCTAGAAAAGTTTATTCCTGACGTTTCACCAGCATCTGTGGCTGGCATCTTTAGAGAATGCTGGCATGGAAGACAGTTGGGTATATATATATTGTGTCACCCTGGGCTGGGAGGAGTGAACAAAGTTTGGCTACCAGTCCTGAAAAATAGCAAAACCAGACTCAGCAAATGCAAATGAGAAACCACCCAGTGTCAGGGGCTTTCCCAGCAGACAATGGGGCTTTCTAGATTGGCAGGAAAGTGTGACATGAAATTGCCTTTTCCTTAATGCTTAGCAGCTGCACCACAGCCTTTAGATGGAGCTGCGCTGTTCCGCAGTTTTTAAAAAAGAAGCTGGGAACACCAGCACCTTTTTAAAGGCGCTTCTTCTCCCCTAAAACACAAAAAAGCGTTTTCATGGCACACTTTCCCTTTTTCTCATCTAAAGGCTAGAGTTTCATGCAGCCATGAACACACTTCTTTTTGCCAATCTAGAAAGCCCCAAAGATCACTATTTAAGCAGACACTAATCCTCTTTGCATATCCTCCCACCCTGAGGCCTGGCCATCAACAACAGAACAATACACAGATTAACATGAAGATCATTCCTTCCTACCCAGGGTCACACAGTAGACATATATATACCCAACTCTCTTCCATGCCAGCATTCTCTGAAGATGCCAGCCACAGATGCTGGTGAAACCCCGGGAATAAACTCTTCTAGAACATGGCCACATACCCTGAAAAACCCACAAAAAACTCATGTTGTCACCCCCACCCGCTGCCCAGGAGGCAGGGGAGACAATGTGAAAACAGAGTGGAAGGGAAAAGGTGGTGGAAAAAATAGGCAGCAGATGGGTGTCACCTCCAGTCTGAGCTTCTCTGCAGGCTTGGACTCTCTTGGCTGAGAAAGCTCAAGGCAGCAGAGAAGAATGGATGGGTGACTGTCTAGGTTCTTGGTTTTTCCACAGATTTCCACCGAGTCTGTGCTTCATAAAGCATGGATTAACTGAGCAAAGACACTAAGCAGAAAGCCCCCTTCCCCCAAAAAAAGAAAGAAAGAAAGAAAGAAAGAAACCCTCTAACTAAAGAAAGTACAATCTCCCTTGGAGTTTCACAGTCTGCTCAAGGTAAACCCTGCAGGGTTTCCACCTCCACCTCCAACCTGCTTCTACTTTTATCTGTGATAATTAGTGATCAAAGATGAGAAATCAGAGGCTATTTAAAGCTCACAAAGTGGAAAAGGGAACTAAGTTCTGGTTTTCAGCCCAGAAAACTATTGTGGGAAACAGATATAGTTTGCAGCTTGGAAAGCTGTAGCATGCAGGACAGTTCATGCAGAAGAAGATAATCCTCACAATGTCACTGTTTTGTTGTTTTGAGAAGCGCCTGTGCTTTAAGCAACTGGGACTGGACAAAGATAATAAAAACAGCAGACATTATTTTCCTCCAGACAATTTGGATTTTAATTATTCTCTGAATTCAGTATAGAGAAACAGAATGGTTTTCAATTGCCAAGGGGGTCAAGGAAGGTTGCATTTTATCATCCTATCTGTTTGACTTGTATACTGAAAATATCATGCATAAAGCTCGATTAGACTCAAAGGAATGAGGTGTGAAAATTGGATGTAGGAATATCAACAATTTAAGATGTGCAGCATGCTACTAGCAGAATATGGTGAGGGGGTTGGGAAACTTGAAACAGTTACTGAAGAAAGTCAAGGAAGAAAGTGAAAAGGCAGGTTGATACCTGAACATGAAAAACACAAAAATAATAACAACAGATGATTTACATAACTTGAAAGTAGAGAATAAAGACATTGAAATAGTTCAATATTTTTTAATACTTTGGCTTCATCATTAATCAAAATGGAGAGTGCAGTTAAGAAATCAGAAGGGCGGCTATGAAGGAATTAGATAAGATCCGATCTTGTAAAAATGTATACAATGTCCATGCCATTATAATTCTGATTTTTATGTATAGTTTTGAAAGCTGAACAATGAAGAATGCTGATAGGGAGAAGATCAACTTCTTTCAAACAATGCTGTAGGAGAGTTTTGTGATTACCATAGACTGGCTAAAATGCTCATAAATGGGTCCAAGAACATATCTAGCCTGATCTCTCTCTAGAAACCAAGATGACTAAACTGATATGCTTGTACTTTGGGCATATTATAAGACAATAATCTTTGGTAGGATAAATGGCAGTAGGAAAAGAGGAATGTCACATTGCAACTGGATAGAGCTAATGAAAGAAACCACAGACCTCAAGGAAGACCTGAGTATGACTGTTTATAAGATGATGATTGGAAGTCTGTCATTCGTAGGGTGGCCATAAGTTGAAGTCAACACGAGAGCAATTAACAGCTACAATAACCTTCTTGCAACAAGACTCAGTTTCTGTTTTTATAGTAAATATGCAAGGAAGTGGCATTAAGTGCTTCATAATTTGACATGGTGTTGGAAAAAACCGCCAGTATAGGCTTTAAAATAAACTACATCCAAAATATTATCCTTATGGTGCACTTCAGTTAACTTTACTGTGATCTGAACTAGCCATGTTTTGTGAACACTTTACTCAGACAGCTCCATATAAAATACATTGCAGTAATCTGTTTACAGCTGAAGGGCACTCAGAAAACAGTTTGAGGGGGTAAGTACCAAGGTAGTGACCCCCTTTTTTAAACAAAGAAAGCTGACACAGAGCATGGATGTTCCTGCAGGAGACATGCATTCATTGTGGCACAGAAGCTGGAACAGATGCAAGTCATTTTGTTTATATGTTGCAGAAGAGTTATGAGACACACTTTAGCATACGCTCCCATTTTACACACAGATTACTTAGAAAATGTATCACAGTTGGCATCTAAGGGTAGAGGTGTGAAAATCTGTCTGCTTTGCTTTTTCCCCGTATTCATTTTTAAGCTTTAGAGTCTTTGAAGTTGAAATATGTGATCTATGAATTAATAAATTCTTCAAACTGACCTGGAGGAAAAAATATCCTTCCATTTTCGCCAGCCAAATTATATAGGTATTTTTCCCACCACAGAGAAGATCATGATTTATGTACTTGCTTGGTGGGTGTTAAAAAGAAAGAGGTGGCCACCTTCATTCAGTCCAAGAACAATAGACTACAGAGGGATCCGAAGCCAGACTTTCAAGAATTGAGCTCTCAAACCTCCAAGACTGGATGGATGAACCTTTCCATTTCAGTTTTTTCCTGCTTTTATTTTCTCTGAATTGCAAATTGCCTTGGAGTGGAGGTGCCACAACAATAACCACCAACGCTTCAATCGAAAGTAAACAGCTACAACTTTATTAACAAGAACAGCTAAAAGTAGGGTTGGCCTGAAAAATGCATGAGATCTGGATCTGTCATCAATCAATAAACTATTGATCGATGAACCCTTTTGCTTGGTCATGGCCAAACTTTGGGATGACCAAAGGGGGTGACAGGTTAATTGCCCATCCGCCTCTCTGTTAGCCTGTTGATCTCATCTTCAGATCTCCACTCTTTGTCACTGGGGGATGCTGACATAACGCTGCCCCTGCAATGTCAACACTGCAAACTTCAGCACCCCCAGGTCCCTGTAGGACTCTAGATCCAGTGCTATGCAGCCCTGGAAACCATGCCCACCAAATCCAAGACCTATGCTACTACCCCTAGGAATGGCGCCAGCTGGGACACCATGTGGCCTTAAATAGGCCTTTCAACCAATTGGGAGCCAGAAAAGGGGGAGAAGTCCTGCCCCCCCCACCTCCAATCATGGACCCCGGCCAGCCCAGACTTTGCCCAATCAGGTGGCACTTCCAGTTTCCAATGCCTGCTGGGAGTTGCAGTCCCAGCAATGGCCCGGAAGTGGCACCCCCGTTGCTGGCCGCAGCCAATCCCAGCCAGGCTAGCTCAACCCAGTGCCTTCTGGGGCTCAGCCAGGCTGGAAGGCTCCACCAGCGGCAGCCTTATCCCCCCCCAGAGGCAACCAGGCTGGCCTGGTAAGTCAGACAGCCTTATTTCTTTCCATTGTGAGCTTTGCTAAATTCTTCTCCAAAAAGCACTGTAATTACATTTCCATCCACACTTAAAGCTGCCATAGGTCATTCAAATAAATTCGTCTGGATGACTTTCTATGGATTCAGTGGTGGCACAAAAGTATCATCTCTTTCCAACCATCAGCACCATGCAGGCTGCATCTGCACTGATGTGGTCTGATACTGCTTTATTTGTCATGGCTCTATCCTATGGTATTCTGGGATTTGTAGTTTGTTTTGGCGCCAGAGTTCTCTGACAGAGAAAGCTAAATATCTCATCAAATGACAAATCCCAGAATTCCATAGCATTGAGCCATGCCAGTTAAAGCCATGTCAAACTGCATTAGTTCCGCACTGCAGATACGGCCTCAGTCAGCTTTCAAAGATGCTCTGTCCTGACTCACCCTGAACTTTGTGCCACTTTCTTTTCCCAGTGCTTCATTGTTCTCTCTGAGGGTTTGCAGTCTAAATATAAGTTAAGTTAATTTTTTAAATGTCAAAGAATAACAAACAATTTCTTGCTAGTCCACAAGTTAGTCTTGTAATGAGAGGAATGCATGACGTCAAGATTTCTGCAGGCTGTAGTTTCAGTATTAGTTCAGGCAGTGAAAATGAGGGATTCTTCACCGCTCTTGCAGCTAGTGTCATGAATAATTCTGATTCACTCCTTGTTAAGCCAGATGGGAATGTGAGGTTGTAGCAAAAAGATCAGCTCTGACTACATAGCCAATCTTTTGCCTCCATTGCAATGGAGTGCTCACACAGATACAACTGTTGGTGCTGGCAAACAATGGACAGATCAGTGCGTTTCTGATCCTTGTCAGTGTTGTGTGTTGTAAACCTATTCTGTCCCATTTCTGTATTAAACTGCCATTTGTTTAAAAAAAAAAAGCATGAAAATTCCTGTTTAAATGCTTATTTGATTGTATTTTCTCAGAAAACATCCAATTATAAATAGATACTATCTGAAACATGTTTCGAAACATGGTGCTTAAAATATGCATTTCAATGCATTTTAATATGCTTTTGGAGATGAGGGCTGGTTCACAAAATTCAGAGTATGCTAGTTACATTTCTATCTGCACCATTGTTCTGGAAGGAGAGATTGATTTGCATCAGAATTTTCAAAGACCAAATTCATCAAGCATCCCTTGTTCTAGTACTTACAAACACTCTGAAGGAACTGCAATGCCTTCAACTTCCTGAACTGATCCTTAGAAAACAAACAAGAGGAGCTCTGGTGAATCAACCTATATGTCCGTTTCCCATGGTGGCCAACTAGATCCCTTTGGAAAGCTCCCATTCAGCTCCATGCTCATGTAGCATGTTGCATGACATGGGAGGAGCTGCTTTTTCTACCCCAGCAACATGGCTGAAGACATAGGGATTTATACCTAGACATTTAGCAGTTGGGCACCCCAAAACCTTAGAATGTGTTAAATCCTGTTCTTTCTGTTGAATTTATGACATTTGCTTATTCCCAAATTGTTTTATAAAAAAATAAATGAAGCAAATAAAACTCTCACCCATCTCTGTTCTGTGTTCATCTAGCTAAGCTGGGAAAAACAACTGCTAAAACTCAAGTTTCTTCATTTCTGGGAGGAGGAGGTATGTGCTTTCATGGTTCACTAGCCCAAAATGCTTTGGTTTTACATGTTCAGTCACTGTCTGATGAAGTCATGTGTAGATCAGCTCTTATGCTTGATCTGCCCTATAGGCCTTTGATCAGCATTGAAGGATTTACATATAAGCAGAAATTTGTGCAACATGAAGGGTGTGTATACATGCTGTTATAATTTCTCATGTCTCTCTTTGGCATGCTATGCAATTATATTTCAAATGCCTAAGCACATTTGCCAAGGTAAATTACCCATTTATGTAAAAACAGAAACACAATGCCATGAAACTTCACAGAGAAACTGTCCCGTTTCCACATAATTCCTTGAAAATGGGATTTAATTGCAGAATTTCGGTTTAATAGTTAATATAAGCAAAGGTAGTGTTCCATTCAATCTGGCCTAAACATCTCAGAAATAGACAAGCATGACATTTAAATGCATGGGTTGGATAAACCTAACTCTAATTCCTCCCCTCCTGCCCTGAAAGAATAATGAAAAGCTGAATCCTTCAGCCTGCACTACTGCTCTAGAAATACCTTGGTTGACATTTTGCTACAATGGATGGAACCTTTGCTACGGTCATTAGCTCAGGAGGATTTCCTCTTGGGATTGAAGAATGTGTTTTCCTGGGCTCTGAAACTGAAAGAAAAGAACACAGTAAATAAATAGCTCTGATAGAAAGAGAAGAATGATGCACAGCATTTGTATAATTGCAAGAAACTTTGTTTTTGAAACAAAAACAAAAAATGCATACCATGTCCTAAATCCTAAGCACTAATGTAAAGCTCATGGGTACCAATAGATTGCACCAGATTATAAACATGCACCCAATCTGACAATCGACTGATCTTTTGTATGTTTTAAATTATATATTTAAAAAAATTGTAAGCCATTTTGAGTTCCAACTTTTGGGGAAAGGCAGGATATAAGTAAATATCATCCTAATCATCAACCTAATCATTGTCACCATCATCTTTGCAAATGCTTCTTTAAATGGTCTGATATGGACATCCTTATGTAATATACACATTAGCAATCTATCAGATTCTACCACTCTCCAAATACTTGATAACTAGAGCAGCCTGTGCTCTGTGTGTGCATGTGCATGTTTAGGGGAAATAACCTAACCTAACCTAAGATTAACCTAACCCCAGGAGCCATTGGTGCTGCAATGCTGTGCTTGGTACTAATGCACATATAAGTAGGCATTGTGAGGGAAAATACTCCTTACAATATGTGTGAAAAGACTATCTGAATATAAATATTTTGCAAGGGGTTTTTTAAAGGAAAATTGAAGACTGATGAGGAATTATGGTAAAAACATACAGAACTAAAACAGACTGAAAATAGATTCCCTTATCTTTGTTGAAAATACACTGATGGGAAGGAGGTAAGGCTGTCATCCTATTAAAGAATTTTTAGTCAATCACATGAGCTTTAATTGATTCATCTTGTTATGAGCTATGCTCAATAAATCTGAATATTAGACTTCGATGTGTAAGGCAGGGAGCTGCCTCTTGTCAGAGTCTGCACGCATTGGAAGAAGTCATGCTGGAAGGTAGCGCAAGAGAGCTTGGACCTTCTCCAAGACAAGCCTCCTTCAAAAATACAAACTGGAATTTTCCTCCACCTCCCCCCACTCCTGCTGACAAGGAAATGGTTTCATTAATACGTTCAGAAAAGCAACCAGTACTTAACTGCCTTGTTTATCTCCACTAAATTAAGATCCTGCCAAACTGGGTCAGATTGGTACTTTCCCCATTCTGAGGTATTGTGTAGCATCCAGAGAGTTGTTGGGCAATCCTATCTGGATTTGAAAGAGGGTAGACGTCTAGACATAAATGGCTTTGTCTCATGTACATAACTCCATTGTTCTTAACCACTCAGTCTATCTAATAGACTTTATCAGTGCCCAGAGAGCATATTCACACTTGCCCTTTTGCACATAAGGCGCAGGCTTTACACACATCATTTTTAGAACATGGTTTTATTTTTGAACCCTCCACAGAACAATACTAAGGTCAAGTTTTGGTGCACCCAGAAGCATTCCCTTCATTCCAGATGACAACCCCAAGTTAGGGGGAAAAAAGGTTAAAGATAGACAAATGGCCAAAACAAGAACAGAGAGAGTGACACAGAGACAGACCTAGATTCTTCTTCATGTCAGATTGTGAGAAAAATCTGTGTGTGTGTTTTAGTCTATATAGTTCCTTAAGCTTGGCTATACCATGTAGCCATCTTAAATTGGTCAGGAGCAGGCTTTTATCACCCATGCCTTTTCTTCTCTTTTACTTTGAGAAACAGCTTGCATTGACTATAGACAGCAATTCACCCCTAAGTGAATTCCAAAGATGCATTATTGATACACTGGCAAGAGCACCTTACGTATATCTGAACTGACTTTGCCAGCTCTGCCACATAGTATTGTAACAGCAGTCCTCCTTGGAAACAGATGTTATGAAACTGACCAATTCCAATTTCCACATACATAAGTCCACTTATGAAGATACAAAGGATTGCAGCCAATGTCTTTTAATTTGTATTTATGAATTTAAATTAACATAGCCCATTTCAGGCACAGCTGTTTCCTCTGTTTTGCCTTCCATGGCCATCTCCTCTCTATACCTCAGAACTGACAACTCCTTCCAAACTCACAGAAAGCACGCTACTTGATAGGGGTATAATGTACATGCATTGTTGTTCTTGAACAATCTGACTCTTATGCATAGGAAAATCTGAAGGAAAAATTCTAGTTACATTGGATGTGGACGCTTAAGAGGATGTTAAATTATGTGTTGGCTCTGTGATTGGAGCCCTATATTCTCCCTTTATTTGGCCATTGTGAGCCTTCCACTTTGATAAAACCATCTGAAAAGTAACACTAAGATTTCTTTTCAGCTATTCTTCTCAATCTTTCATTTCTATCACCTCCTCCTTCCTCGCCACACACACTCCCAGTGGAAACACTTAGCTTCCCAATTTCGAAGGGAAGATAACAGCCTCTGTGTTTGGTTTCACAAGTGTGAAATTGAATGCCTTTGATTTTCCATTCTGCAAGGATCATCAGAACTCCTTTACCCAGATGAACGCACAAGCAGCAAAATTAGAAGTAAAAGATCAGCCGGTGGCATGCAAGAGAAGAGACCGTTAGGCCCAGCATCAGGAGCATTTTGGCAAAGTCAGTCAGCTGGCTATAACCCAGAAATGTTTGCATTGCCCACAAACTAAGCCTTGCATCCACTAAGAAATCACTGATCCACTGCCCTGTGGGTTTGTTTGTTTGTTTGTTTGTTTGTTTTAAAATCTTGTCTGGGTAACAGGTATGTAGTTATTCCAACCTAAGGGCCACGCTTACCATTCTGCAAAGTGAGATGACCCATTTGTGCATCAGACTTTTGTGACAGTCTTTCATGTTCTTCAATTTTGGAGAACAGAAGAGTATATGTCACATGGCTTGACACGTCCCATGGCTTGACGTATGTCACATCAGCTCACTTGTAGTGGAGGGTGTCAGACCTGCCATATTCTGCACATGGTGTAGAAAAAGAGCACTATCTTATTGACTTAAGGAAGAAAAAGTGGGCCAAATATTGCTGGAATGGCTCAGTCCAGTACATTGAGCCAAGAGTAGGTCATAGTGATATAATGAAGTACCTCAACCCAGTACACTGGTATGACTGTAATAAAAATAGAAGACTTTCTTTTCTTTTCTTTTCTCTTTCCTTTCCTTTTTTTTTTTTTTAACATAGATAATCCCTGGCACATAGACATTAATATTGCAGCTATGAATGTTCTATTGAAAAAGGCAGACATTCTGGCACTTGCATGCAGCTGTGTTTCTTGCCAATGCACAGCCTCTCTCTTTCTCCTTTTTTACAGACACTTTGTAACCCCACTCACATACCCTAACACACAAATACACTCTCCCTCAAACACACACAGATTGCCAGCAAAAGACATTTTATTACTTAAGGCCAAGATGGAATCCCATTCTGTTCCACATATAAAAGCAATTGGGATATTATTTGTTCTTCAGAGGTAATGATGGGATAATGTCCTCTGCTACACCGGAAGTCAGTAGACTAGTTTTGGAGCTCATGACAGAATGTCTGGCAAACAAAGAAGAAAATGGCCAGGTGACTTAGGAGGATTGTCATTGCTGCCCAGCTACAGACCATGACATCTGAAGCAATTGCTCCACAGCATAATGTTGGGGCTGGTTGTGCACACACGGGTCTTTCTTCTTAACCTCATCTCCAAGCTGCCTGACACAGAATCCTTTTGAGCAGTGGTTTCATGAAAACAAAGGATAGGATGCTCTAAACTCTGCTTTGGCCTTCTTTCCTTCAATATCAGGCCCCTCAGCTTTCTCCATTGCCAGAGAAAATATTAGTCATGGCTTGGATGAAGGAGAGGTGGAGAAATAGAGGGCTAGGTATCATAATTTTTAGCAATGGATGAGAATTTCATATTAAAAAAGAAAAGAAAACAAAGAAAGCAAAACAACACAGAGCCTACATTCATACAACATAGCATCCATACTCCCTGTGACA
Source organism: Urosaurus nigricauda (assembly GCA_034509955.1). Taxonomy (NCBI): domain Eukaryota; kingdom Metazoa; phylum Chordata; class Lepidosauria; order Squamata; family Phrynosomatidae; genus Urosaurus; species Urosaurus nigricauda. Next base: position 9,424,908 of record JAOEGL010000009.1, on the reverse strand, counting down.
TTGGCCTTCCCAAGATTGGCTCCACAGTTCCTAGTCTTGGATGTCTGCCACTCTCACCTTAGCCCAAGGTCCCCCTTCAGAATCCCTCCTTTGATTTGGGATGACTAGGTATCCAGATGATCTCATTGTGGACTAGTTTGTGTGTTAGTTTTGTGTTCCTTATGGTAAGTGTGACCACTTTTTGATTTAGGTTTAAAGACGACTGTGAGTCCGAATTAACAAAATAACCAGAGAATTAATTAGTTTTATTATATCCTGTAGAAAGGTAAATGCTTTAACAAGTTCCAGTCTTAGGTCCAAACATACAACTGTATTCAATTTGAGCTATGTTCTGAATCAATTACAACAACCAGTACACATTCACTTCCCACTGACTATTGCAGCTGGCGATTCCAACCAGCAACTCTCAACTCCCCTTTTGCTTGTCTGTCTGAATCTCCTCAGACATACATGCCTGTTTTTTTACTATGCAAGGGGATCTTATAGCATCTTTGAGACTAACTGAAAGACAGAAATTGGTAGCATGAGCTTTCATAGGCTTGAGCCTACTTCTGCAGATGTACCTTCCCCATGCATCTGAGGAAATAAGCAAATCTACAAAAGCTCATGTTACCTATTTCTCTCTTTTACTTAGTCTTAAAGGTGCTACAAAATCCCTTTGCATACTGATTTTATCAACTAACACAGCTAGGTCTTTAAATTTGCTTTTTATACTTTCTGATCCCCTGCAACCCCCCTGTATGGTCCCTCTGAACTGTGATTGGCTGCCTTGAAGTCAAGTCTGCCTTTCCCTTCCTTCACATTTCCTGTCAAGAACTCTGTAAAAAAGAAAAGGCTGGATTCCCAGTTGTAAGGAACAAACAGTTAGACATGTGTAAACTCTATTCTAAGATATAACTAAAAAGGCACTGGTTGATGGAAAGCCTGCTGTCATGATCCCTCCTTCTCCCTGATGCATATTCAGTCTACACATTTATGTGGAAGACAATAGTTTGCGTTGTTTGAGTGGGAGATCAAGAAATCACAATGGAGACCTGGATTTAGGAGACATCTCTCTTAGTTCATCATCAATGCAATAAATGTAAGCCAGAGCAAATATTTGTGTCAGGGTAATTGACTGGAGAGCATATTAATTGCACCAGTTAGTAAGTAATTATCAGGAAACACCAGGAGAAATCCTTTTCTGGTGCACAGAATGTAGGAAACAAATTTTCGATTTAATATCCTAATAGATTGTGTCTTATCACATGTTTCACTGGGGATTTGTTTAACGGAGACTCCAGCTGATATGAGCAGTCACTTATATTGAAAAATGGTGATTCTTTTCCCCCACAACCTTGATACAACTATCAGCCCAAGGAAGTGACAATAACATATCTCTTAGCCAAGACAATGTAAGGATTAGCTGGAAAAACAAAGCAGCTTTATGCTATATCTCAGAAATGGAAAATAAATAGGTTTTGAAAAAGCAGACACTTTGTCTTGAATAGAAAGATCGCTTGTTTCCAGTATGGGAGCTACTGTTGTTCGTGTTACATTGGCCAGGCTTATCTCAGAACACCATCACCTTGCCATTTCTCTTCCAGCTTTACTGTTTTCTTCCAATTATGGAATATGTGAAGTGGTGAAGGGCATGCAGGTGGTTGACTAGAACGTAAGGATAATATTACTGTTGAAGAGAGAGGAGGTCAAGGAGAGGATGCTCTGCCTTCCCTCTTGGTGCCATGACTGATTACCCTTGAGTTACATTCAGCACCAGTGGTAGATACCATTAATACTTAAGACCTTCTACCTGCAGCAATAGCTAACACTATGGACAAAGGAGCTGCCTCTATCCCTGATCGAAGGAAGACATGGGAGAAATAAACTGAAAAACAACTCCATCATTTCAGAAACATAAAAACTCTGGTTAGATCAGACCGAAGAGCTGCAAAATCAGTCTTTTTGGTGAAGGGAAGACTTCTTTTGGTGGGGAGATTACCCATGAATTATTCAGTTATCTACTCGAGTACCAGACAGCTCTATTTCAGATTATGATCTTCATAATAAAATGCATGCATCTTGTTTGTACAGTACAACAGCATTTGGTTCTAAATGAAACCAAGTTTAGAGTCTAGATCCATTTTTAAAAAACTGCCCGCCCTCCCCAGCCAGGTCTAGCCTTTTATGCCTTTTCTCTTTTACACACACTTCTCTGAAGTGCAATGGTACAACCCCTGCTTACAAATCCTTGGAACCTAATTATCTAGCACAGACTGTGACTCTACAGTGGGAAGATTTATGGGAGGTTTCCACTTTCCACTTACAATTCCCAGCTGCATATACAATAGTGGATTTATTCTTGCAGAATGGAATTGCTTCAGTTCTCTTTGCAGTCTTTCTCTTTGTGGTGTGCAAAGGAGGGGGGAAAGTCACTCAATTAAAGTGACATTTTACTAATGGTGGATTATGCCACCGAGTGAGTAGTCAAAGCTTTATCTGTCACATTTAGGTTTCTACCTCCCATTTAAATAACAGCACATTTTGACATTTTTTTTTCCTTTTGTGAAATCTTTTCTCCTAGAGTTGCTAAGCAATAAATCAAACATGGAAATCAGAACAGACCTTAAGGAGACGAACAAGAGGAGGGACCCTAATTTCTGATGGCTGGCAGGCAATAAAATATGGAAGGTAAAATGTAGCAAACTCTGTTCTGCTCTGCTCTGAAAAGGTTAGAGTAGGATAGACAGGCTGCGAAGAAACCACTTTCCCCAATTCCTAGACAAATTTTTCTATTTAATTAAAACAGAAATAAGAATTATCTATCAAGTTAATTGAAAATGTGCACAATTTTTCTTTAATTGAGATTAAGATGTTTGTTTTTTTTAAAATGTTTACCTTTCTCAAGGATGTCCGTACTTTTCATACAGAAAAATACAGAGTTGGTAGGAAATAGGAGAGGACTGCTTGTGGCTGGTGTATCATTATTTTAGTGTTAAACATTCAGGAAAAAAATGGCTTTATTCCAAAGCTTACAATTACTCTGGAGGAAGTACTCCAATGCTACATTTGGCAGCCATCTGCAGTTTGGATGCTTCTGTGTCTTCAAAATAATTGTCAGCAGACTTTGGCCATTTGGATGTAATTAATAATACTTCTCGAGTGTCATTCTTGCTATTATCATTAACTTTTATTAATCTTTTGGATGATATCATTTTATTATGGCCTGAGTACTGATCTGGGTTGTAATTTGCAACATTTAAGCCCCTAAAGCATTAATGACAAGATTATAAGAGTCTATGAAAGTATTAGGAAGGAATGTTTGTGTGATGCCAATGGCAGAGACTGATTCCAGGCAGGAAGCCAAACTAACTGTAAACAAAGTGGCTTGAAAGAGAATATAAACAAAATGATTAAATTGTAATGGACCCAGCTATGACTGCGTAGGATAAAATAACCAACAGGAGTAACAGAGAACCTGCTCATTCTCCCATGTTAAATATACTGAGATTCCAATACTTATGAGTGCTTAAGTGGAGTGTTGATGCTAATTCTGCCTGTTTGCACTATACCACTGATCACAAGTTGGAAACCGAGGTGACTATAAAGTGATGAGAGGGACCTCAGATAGTTACATATTTAGCTGACAAAGAAAGCCCATTCCCCCAATCTAAAGAAACAGGATGGGGAACAACACCTCCCCCCCCCCCCCCCCATGTATTTTAAGATTGACTTGTCCTTTTCCTCCCTCTCTCTACCCTGTTTTTCTTCTTTGTTTTTGATGTTTTCATAGAAAGTGATCAATAGTGATCGATAGCTTTGTAATGGCATCGCGATTTGTGTTGGGAGTCGGAGAGAAAGTCTAGTACTATTGTACCTCTTTCCTCTTTCCTTTTCTTTTAATGTGCATTGAAGTCCTGAACCAATTCTTTTCTGACCCCCGTAGCGTCGACTTCCATACGAGATGGAGTTTGCAAAAAAGAGTTTGTGTTGCAGAGTGCAATTACAGATGTAACATTTTACATCCAGATCTTTTGCTAATGGAGTGTTTTAGTTGTGTATTTCTGCATGGCAAAGGTCTGGAACCTTTTTGAAAAGAGATGGAAAGATGGCCCTCATGGTCCCTTCCAACTCAAAAATTATGATTCTATGATTCTACTGTTTTAAGAGGCTGTATGGGAGAGGTTTGAATTAGTTAAAATTAGAAGTAGCAGCAGGTAGAGCTGGTGGCTTTTATTAATGAGCCCATGCACTTTCCCCCTTCATAATCTGAGTGCTGTCTTCTTTAACTTCACAATTCCCATCATTTGATTATTTAACAGCATCTGTCTTGCTTCCTAGAAGGTGTGTTGTGACAGATTTCAATGAGATTTAAAGCCATGTGTTCACAGGGTGGCAGCCTAAATAATGAAATAAATGATTTTCCTTGGACCAGTTCACCAGATATACCATCTGTCTGTTGTTCTATGTAATAGATTTTTTCCTTTCCAAAGAGGTTCCCATACAAATTCCTCTCATAACCGGAATATGAATGGGAATGCCTGCATGATTGTATCACCATTCAAAATGCATTTACACAAAATGCATTTACTTGTGACAATATCTTTGGGCTGAAAAATTAGCACACCTTTTCCTCCTTTTTAAAATCTCACATCATGATCATATTTTACCTTCAACTACTAAGCAAGTCAATATTTTGAACCCAATTCTCATATTAATGCTCTGTCATGGACTACTGTCCAATTTTACTTGATTTTCCCCTTCCACATACTTGCTTTCTATATTCCAGGATATATCTCTGTGGGAAAGAGGCAATCAATCTAGTCCTGAACAATATCATTCTGGTTAGCAGTATAGTGGATGTGCTAAGAAACTGCCAGGTGCAAAAGGAAAACTTGGAAGGACAACAGAAATGAATAGGTGCCATTTTAGTGTCACTTTATATTGTTGAAGGGAGAGAGGAAGAAGCAAGAGGTAAGGAGCAAGGGATAAGAGTGGAAACGAGTGTGTGTTTTTCAACTTCTTCACACTGCAACTGGGAAGTAGTCAATGACCATGTTAATAATTAAATGAAATATATTGGGTAAATGGCATTGACTATAGATTCTTTCAGTTCTATTGCAGACTAATATGATAGGAAATTGATTTACCCTGGAAAAGTAACCTATCATCACATGTGACAGATGCATGACAAGTACGTAGAAGCTGCCATCATTCCATAAATAGAAAAGGGACTCTGCATTGTTTTTGAGTGCAGACTTCAGATACATATAACTTTCTTGAAAGAGGAGTAGTTACTGCAGTACTTGGCATTTCCATGCTGGCCTAAATTCAATATGGGATGTCACATTTTAGGCTCAAGGTTGCAGTTGTTCATGAAGGAATTTGCTTTTGTGAACTATAATTAGCCCCAAAGTTCCTTTTTTCTTAAAAAAAAAAAAAAGACAAAACAAAAACAAAACAATCTATCATGGATATAGTGTTGGAAGTTTGGAGGTTTGGACAGGAGGTGATTCAGGAAGCTGCCTTAATTGTTTTCCTAGGATAGTTGCCAAATACTTTTTTTTTTTTTGTTGGAGAGATTGAATCACCTCTGTAAAAGGCTAGGCAATATCTGAAAGGCATTCCATGCTCTGTCCATCCATCCTAAATGTGACCTAGGTGTCAGCATGTATCAGTAGTTTCTAGTTCTCTTTTCTTTTCTTTTTTCTGGGTTCTGTAGGGCAAACTATAATTGAATATTGCAAATGCAATCATAATTTGTGCGTATGTGTGTGTATGTGAACCTGCATACATACACAGAGAGAGAGAGAGAGAGAGAGACACTACAATACATTGTATATTATGTTTGACACATAGGCACTGTCCCCAAAATTCCATGCATCCAAAGAGGTGCCATTGCAGGACTCTTCTGCCTGTGCTGCTCACAATGAAATCTTAATGGTCTAAATAATAATTTTAAAAAAACAGTAGGCCCCTGTTTTCAGGAGTCCTCCCCTATACATATGAAAATCCTTGAATGCCCAAGTCCCATGTAGTAAAATGGTGTCCCTTATATAAAATGGCAAAATTGAGGTTTTCTATTTGGAATTGTCAGGCTGTGGATGGCTGAATCTGCAGATAGGAATCTTGGATATGAGGGTCAACTGTAGAAGCAAATGCAATATGGAAATTACACCGCAAAGAATGCAACATTTTAGTTCCTTCCCAAATACATTGTAAATCTCACTACTTTATTTGAGGCAAAAACGGCCTACTCCTTAATCCTGGCAATTGCAGTTCCTCTCCAGCTTCAGCATCTCTCTCTTTCTGAACTCAACTAACCAATACAGTTCCTTCCCTCAGGGTTTTTCCATCCACTGGACAGAATTACAAATATGCCTGGGGTTGAGTTTGATCTTTATATGAGCGATTCAAGGTGCTCGTTCCTATCCCCAAAATAGTTCCACCACCTTGAACAACACATCTGAGGTCGAGGTTCAAATTGTAGTGAACTCATCACCCCATTGGCATGGGAGTCACATTCCAGTAGTGACATATATTGGGTTGCAAATCTCATTGCTTACATTAAGCACTTTCATTGTCATACTGTTGTATTTATATAACCAAAGCACATGTGGATTGTTCCTTCTGTCTACTGATGCATCAGTACACACCTTTCTCCTTAATCTTGCCAGTTTTAACTTTATTCATGTGCACAGGTTTTGTTGTGAGTGTCCTGCTAATGGCCAGTGTCTGCCTAATCATTAGTGAATTGCCAGTTCATTAAGCATTCTGGGCAATCATAAGGTTAAATCAAACAGAAGAATCTCTACTGGCTGATAGCGCATGGAATAAAAGGGAGAGCCAGTGTCTCTGGCAGGCACAGAGTGGCAGGAGTGGTAATTTTGTGAATTGTATCATTAATAAAATATATCTTATTCTATTTGATGCTGCCTTTGGAAGATTCCTGTATGATTATTACGTTTTCAAGCATCAGATTTTTTTTTTTTAAAAAAAAAACTTCCACCAGCTTTACCCGAGGCTAAATTGAGATCTAATACAAAATTCAGAAAGACTCTGCAGAAACGCCATTAAAATTTTAACTTTATGTTCTTTAAGGGAGCTTAAAAGCTATTGAAAGAAAGCCAAAAAGAATGTAATTGTAAGATTTCAAGGAACTGGGAATATGCCTGCACCTCCTCAAATTTTGGTTCCCTCTTAGATTAAGATTTGGCTGGTTATTTAAAATTTATATGACACGAATCTCTGCCTTCCCCCGGTGAAACTTGGCCTTTTGCTCTCTGCTCCACCCTCCAAACCTCTCACCAACATCAAAGTGTCTTGTGGGATTAATATCAAGTTGGCACCAGGTACATATTTGCCTAGAATGGTAAAGTGGCAAGTTCTGGCCCTAAATCTCATTGCTCTCAGGGGTGAAATTTGATTCTACATTGTTGAAGGTAATTGTCTCTGGGCACATTATGGTATCCTTCCATAATTTTATTTTATATGTTTTGAAGCTGACAATTCATAATATGTTGCTAGGCTAGTCTATGGTGGGTCCTGATTCAAACTCAGTAAACTTCAGATAAACTCTCCTTAAGCTTTTCTCCTTGGAACCTTCTTTGTTGTTGTTGTTGCTGTGTGCCTTCAAGTCATTTCCAACTTATGGCAAGCCTATCATGGGGGTTTCTGGGCAAGATTTTTCACAGGAGGTTTGCCAATGCCTTCCCCTGAGGCTGAGAGTGTGTGGCTTGCTCAAGGTCACCCAGTGGGTTTCACGGCCAAGCCGGTCTCCAGAGTTGCAGTCCAACACTCAAAGCATAACAACATGCTGGCTCTCTTGGCACCTTCAACAATTTACATCTTGCATTTCTTCTTTCAGAGATGTGATCTCTCAAGTCCTGTCCTCAGTTCCCATTGTCTCACCGGTATCTATCATAATACATTTTTACCTTTTACTGCAAGCAATGTGCAAGCATGCGTTATATATGTAGTCCCTTAGGCGAACTGACCTCCCTGTAGCTCAGCCATTAGAAGTCAGAATGTTCCTTATCATTTTGTGACCTGCAAAATAGTTCAGTCAGTGGCTGAAGGACCTGGAACAGAGGTGAATGGGTCTCATAAGATGACAGCCAATTTTAGTTTTCTACTATTCAGCAGCAGTCAGGGCTGATGTGACCTCCCCCTCCCGACACACACACACACATCTCTTCTTAAAAATTAACTACTATATTCTGTGCATGAAGCAAACCTGACCAGGGCATGCCCACATTGCCCTGAAAATAAAAATGGTTCCATACTCTTCCTTGAGAAGCTCTCACTGTGATGAATATAGCCATGGGTGACACTTTTGCTGTAATTCATTGGCCCATTGCTCATTTTGTGCAATCTGGAGATATCTCCTCAGGTTTATTGCATGTAGCTTTCTGTGATAGTTCTAATTTATAATCTAAGGAGAAATGGCTCTCACAGGCTATTAGGCGCTAATGCTCTTGTATAATATTTTTAATATGCCACAGATGCTCGTATTGGTTTAAATGCCAACTTCAATGATGTTAGGTAGGGCTCACTGGTGTCATTCTTACTTTAGAGCAATTTAAGGGCAGGAAAGGAATTCACTCAACTTGCAAATAACTGCAAAATTATTCTATGGAGAAGTATTCCTCCAGTTGGTTATATGTCAGATGGAAAATATTAAAAATTTATACAAGGGTTACCATCCTGAAAACTATGTTGTGAAGGGGAAGGAGTTTGCTTATTAATGCAGAGGCTCATCTGATGAATTATTGTACACCAGACTTCAACATATAAGTGGACAAGGTATTCCCAGGTGAAAGAGGGTATCTTCCTTCAACAAGAGCCTGCTCCTCCATAGTAAAACCTATGGGGGGCATACATATTTATCCATAAAAGATAACTGGTTTAAAATGGAGGTGTTTCTTTCTCAACGCAAGCATATTCCTCTGATCTTGTGATATTCCATGCTCTTCCCTTTCCCAAAGCCTTTGTTATGTTGAGGGGTTAACATTCCCAAAAGAATTGCTCTTGTTCATATGTGAAAAATTGTTCTGTGCCATGGAAAGCTACAACCACAGTATTTTGATAGCAAAAACCTCATTCCTCAGAGTGGCTAACCATGTCAACAAGCTGTTATTATCAAAGTTTAATGGAATAACTACTCCAAGGTAATGTGTTAGCATATGAAATGTCTCCTCTGCTTAAACCCATCTTGCATCCCAGTGGCTCAGAAGATAAACAAGTTGAATCTCATTTGAGAGGAAATAATTACTTAAGAGTGGAGGAAAAATCAGGGCATGGAGAAAGACTGAACCGGTCTAGCTTACTGCATTACTATCATGCACTAGTACTGACAAGCTTTGCATTGACTTCAGCAGAAGCAAACAAGAATCATAATTTTTACATCTATATAAAGGACATAGTAGCAGATATATTATTCATAGATTATTTTTACAACATGATATTATTGAAAGCTCCATAGCTTTTAGTCATTCAGAAATGCAACAGTGCTAGAAGGTCCCAAATGAATGTACTCTAGGTCGTTCCATTTACCAGGGAGGCAAAGGAATACCTTCTGAACAAATCTTGCCAAGAAAAGCCCATGAAGGGTTTGTCTTAGAGATACTATAAGTCAGAAAGGCACACCAAAGCAACATCACAACAAAAACAGGGTATGACATTATTTTCTGGTACACGATAAGTCATTACCTCAGTTCTGTCCTTGTTTTTGCATTTTGTACATGCTTTGTTAAAAGGGTGTCCCCATGAGTTTCTGGATTTACTTGAGCTTCAGCCATCCATACTAGCATTGCAAGAAGCCAGATTTTTCAGCCAGCAGATAAACTTGTAGAACTCCAGAGGTTGAGAAGCTATGGCTATCACCCCTCACTATTGGCTAGGTAGGAAGAATTGTGAAAACAGATGTCCAAATTGAAATCCAACAGTAGTCCAACAACTAAACAATTTCAGCCCAACAATTGAAAACTGAAGTCTGCAGGGTTCAAGTTGTTCATCCTTGGCAGAAATGTTTGTAGTGTGCTCTGTTAAGCACAGGGTCTCCAACAAAATATGATAATTCAGTATGTCAAAAAGTAGAGAAAGGAACAAGGGGATAAACAATCTTAAACTTGATCCTAACCAATAGGAGGAGCTGGTCATTAGAATCAAAATTGGTACTTTAGGAGGAACTGACCATAGAATACTACAAGCAAGGAGCAACAAAAAAAGTTTTTTCAGATACAAGCAAGGCAAGAGAATGACTGGGGAGACAGTGGTGTTTATCACACAAGGGGGGCAAACAGGATTTAAACGAGAGTTAAACAGGAATTAAACAGAACTTTAATTCCTGTTTAAATCCCCCTAGACTACTGTTCCGTAAGGGTAGAAAAATGCTAACAGAGGCCTAGTGGAATGGGAGTGGAATAGTAGTACTATTATTGCAAAGTGTGAAAGGGCTCCAGGTGTAATACATTGCAAGGCTCCTGGTCCTTTAAAGACTGTAAGGGCCTGCATTACTACAACATCACGGGTAATATTCTGTTAGGCAGTTACAATGTCATAAACCTGACTTACCACCTTGTAACTGCTTTGTATTTATTTACACAATCATAGTGCCATTGCCATAACTGCAAATGCCTTTGAACCCCACCTTAAAAGCCAGATGGCACACTGTGGCACTGATGAGCAGGTTGCTGCAGGATGATGTGGTCAGCACCTTCCTAAGTTATGGTGCAAAGGCCATCAGCGGTCCCTATGGTTTGGCAACTGCCATGGGAAAATGGCAAGTGGAAGTGATAAGGGTGCATCCCACCATTGCTTGCTGCCAGGAAGGAGCTGGTTACATCATCTTACAGTGCCCTGCTTGACAGCACAACTGAACTCTGTTGCTTGGGATGGCTGACTGGTTTTTACAGTCCGATTGGCTTTTACAGTAGTTTTCAAGGATCAGGTAAGGAAATGGAGCATAGCTATGCTTCGACATCATAGCTATGTCTCGGGTGGAGAAACTTGGCCTATAGTTTATAGTTTGCTCTTCCCCAAACTGCTCACAGAAACTTACTCTACACTTTAATCTTATCATAATTTTTGCTGGGAGGGTCAAGCTGAGAAATTCTAAACAGCCCAAGTTCACACAGCAAGTTTCATAGTGAAGATCTATATCCAAGTTTCCAATGTCAAGCTTGATGTTCTAACCTTTATACCACACTGATTCTAGACCAACGAAATGAACAGGATGCATTCCTATCGTTTCCACCTGTGCTTGCACAAATGGTGTCTTTTGTATAGCTATTAAAGTTTCAGGAGTCCTATCCAATTTTTCCATGGCAAGCTGCCGAACCACAAGAGCTGCTGACGGTTCAAGCATTACATTTTTCCGTGCGATCATATACTTGGGGATGGTCCAGATTACCAACATAGCAGCAAAACTATATTATGTTAATTGGCCCTTAGTGAATTTCATTCCAGAGAAACTTATATATAAATTAGTAAGTAGAATTAGTACTTTCCTGAACATCTGTTCCTCTTCTCTAAACATCTTTGAACATGGGGAAATATGAAGTGTAGCACTCTTTTCCCCCTGTCTTTCTCCCTTTTATTTACCCATGTTTCCACAAACTGTGACTTGCTATTACTTAGAGTTGTTTAAATGGCCTCTTTACCCCCTTTTCCCCCTTTATACACTGGTGTTTTAAAAGCTTAATTAGTTTTGGGTTTGTACAGATATATTGCAAACAGCTGTCAGTGGTTTGTTATATGTTCCAGACCTTGTGTTCACTGGAAGTACTTGTAATGATCACTTAAAATGTTAAATCATGTAGAGACAAACAGAACTAGTGCTAAACGCACACTCTCTCACACACACCATTTACAAAAATAGAAACCCAATGTGAGGCCTGATCCATGCAATACATTTTGTATAATATGCCCTTCAATTACTGAAAATATCTTGACCACTGATTGTCCAAAAAAGATGGTAAGATTTGTTTATGTGTTTCTTTTTGCTCTTAAAAATCCAGCAAACATAACTGGGCTCTTGGTGTCTCTTGGAGTTTGGCTAGGAACACCTCCTGCTCCATGGATACAAAAATCCATGGATGCTCAAGTCCCATTATATACAGACATATAGTAAAATGGTGTCCCTTATAAAAAAAAATCAGGGTTTGCTTTTTAGGCTTTTTTGGGGTGGAGAGAATATTTTCAAGCAGAGGATGGTGAACTCCATGGATATAGAATCCATGGATAAGGAGGGCTGATTGTATGTACATCTTCTATGATATTGCTAGACATGGCCAGATCCATGACATTATTTCATGATAGTACATCCCACCACATATTTATATCAAGTTATAATATTATTTTGTTGTTGTTGTTGTTGTCTACATTTTTCCATAAAATGTGCTGTAGAAATAATGTTTTTTTGACACCACTTTAAATGCTGTAGCTCCATGCTATGGAGTCCTAGGACTTGTCGTTTTACAATGTCTTTAGCCTTTTCTGCCAAAGAGTGCTGGTGCCTCCCCAAACTGCAAATCCCAGACTTCTGTGAGTTAAAGCCATGGCAGCTAAAATGAGGTCAAAATTTATTACTTTTACATTACTTGGCCTTGCAATGAGTCTTGGGAAGTGTAAAAATGGGGAAATCTCAATGGGCTATTTGCAAAACAATTTTCCCTGCACCCTCGAAAGCAATGAAATGTGAAGCTTATGCTATGAAAAATCTTCTGAACTCTTGTATCATTGTATTGTTCTGTGGGCTCCTGCCTACCAGGTCCAGGTGGAGATAACCCTTCACCACCAACCTTATACTGAATTTTGGAAGCCTGATCCATGCTGGAACTTGACAGTATGTATATGCCCATGCGAGTGCATGAATGATCAATGTATATTGATAACAGAGTCTGATACGATGCTCATTCATTCCACTAGCCTTCTCCATCATCATAGGTATAAGCATCTAAAATGTCCATCAGTCATCTAAAATAACAGTATCTGCAAACAGGTACTCATAAACTCAAATGATGCATTCTTCTCCATCCAGAAGAACCATATAATATTGCCTAAAATTCCTTCTTTCATTTGTAGTAGCCATGGAGTCTCTGTATTTTTTAAAAATAAACTAGTACAAGGAAGACATGATACCAACCGAGTACATAGAAAACCTGTATGTGTGAAACATATAATCCCACTAACACTGAATCAACTATTTAAATTTCGCAATTCACCATCTTATATCAAAATGTTAACCATCAAATAGCAGAAATGTAATACATCCTGAGGATAACTAGTTGGATTTAAAATCTAAATACACTTCTATGTGACCTTCCAAACCATGAAAATTAAAAGAATCTCTCTCTCTCTCTCTCTCTCTATATATATATATATATATATATATCCCCCAGTAACACAAGTAAGATAACTATTTTCCCTGCTGAAATGATGAATAGTTTTCAATAGCAGACAGTACACAGATGCTCTCTAAGGATTAGCTAGGATTATGTCCATTTGGATGAATGTCCTGCCATGACATATATCCCTGTTACAAACACTACCTATTTGATCCCTGTTTCAGAAATTAAAAGAGTTGGCAGACTCTTCTAGGGAAGCTAACAGAATAAACATCAAATTAAGACTACTACACTCTGAAGAACACTACAAAAAGAAAAAAGAAAAGAAAAGAAAAGAAAAGAAAGAAAAGTGGAATTGGCAAACCCTGACTTGGAACTTTATCAAGCAACTGCTCAAATTATGCCACCTCCTGTACTGGAACAATAGCACTAGCATGCATCAAGGGGTAAAAATTCAAGAAGCACTGTTATGCAAATAATCCTCTCATAGGTCCAAGATTATATAGGTGCCAATTCATGTTCAAAAGTATGCTGTTTACCAGGAGCAAATGATGCAAGACTCTTGATCATTAACTGTCTCCTTAACGCTTGGATTCAAAGTAATGTACCTTCCAAACAAATTTGCTCATGTTTCTACACTTGGATGCACACTGGAGGTATTTCTCTAGGTTCTCCCATCTTTGTGGATAGGTGGTCATTTTGGACCTAGCATTGCAACTTTAGGATATACTGTCAAGATAAGCATCCTTGATCCCGGGCAAAGAGGCATGACATAGAACAGGCAACTGGTTGAGAAGATATTTCATTACCATGGACAGCTCCACAAATACCACAAGTTGATTTCAAAGAGAGGTGCTGTAAAAGTGACAGGATGACACTCATTTCAAATGTGGAATTTGAAAAGTTCTATGGATGTTATTTTGTTATTATTTTATTTACTTATATCACCTTTCTCCCAATATAGGTACTCTAGGTGGTGGATGGATATATACTGTGTGGATGGCGAAAAAGACAAATAAAGGGATCCTAGATCTGAACTCTCTGTAGAAGCCAAGATAACTAAACTGAGATTGATGTACTTTGGGCATATTATGAGAAGGCATGACTCACTAGAAAAGGCAATAATGCTTGGTAAGATAGAAGGCAGTAGGAAAACAGGAAGACCACATTCCAGATGGATAGTCTCACAGTCCTGAGCCTGCAAAACATGATCATAAGGTTAATAAGGTGATTGGGGGTCTTTCATTCATAGGATGAGGAGAAGTAGAAGTCAATTTGACAGCACTTAACAAAACAACAAAAGTCCATGTGTTGTACACATCAGGCCTAGGGAGACAGTTTTCTGTCCCTGGGCATATCTGGACGCTGTTAAAACTGCTAAAAATGGCAAAAAAGCCCCAGAGGAGGGAAGAAGTCCCACTTTCAGCAAAGAATAATCTAGCAGTGCGAAGAAGTCAACTTTTAGCAAACAGTAAGAAATGCTGTCTGACCCTACAGCCCAATTAAAAGATGGGTTGCTTCTACAGAAGACTTCCAGGAGAAGCAGTTCACTCTCTCTTTTTCTGGGGAGAAAAAGAGTTATCTTGGGAAGTCCAACAGTGTCAAGTGATGCAAAAATTTTAAAAGCCTTTTGAGAGTTGAAATTAGTTAACTGTTAGTTATTTAATTAAACTCTGGTACTTTGCCCACTCCTGATCTACCTTTCACTGTTTTAAAAATACATATGTACCTTGGATTCAAGATAAATATGAAAAACTCAAACCATTATCCTACGTTATTAACATAGTTTCAACTATGCCCACAGTAGAATTAATCTACTTTAATTCATCTAAATCCTTTTTTTTTTTCACCATGCCTTTTTTCAGAATTTCAAATGGCCTTATGTTGACTCTGAATCAACTTATCTAAATCTGTCAATTAAACACAGAGGCTCAAAACAATAAGTTTAAGAGTGTCTTTGTTTTCATTCGAGATGTGCCTTGATACCTGAGTGCAGAACCCATGATAAACTCTTTGAATTTCTAGTTTGGAACTGTTTGGCTGTCCTAATGTGTAAATTTACAGCACTATATAAATAAAGGTTGTTGTTGAAGATGATGATGATGATGATGATGATGATGATGATGTCGTCGTCTCAGGGTACCCCCCCCCCGGCCCCATCTTATAATAGCATGAGACTATTCCATGGGTTAAAACATACAGTATAAGATGCTAAATGAAGTCATCCTGTGAGAATACAGTTTCATTTCAGCAGGATGCTATCTTAAAGAAAAATACCAAGCTATACATGAACGTCTTTTTTATCTATTATAAAATGTATTGATTCTCCAAGGTATGACAGAAACCTGGATGCTCCTGTGATTGAAAGTTAGGCGCACTGACATTTTGAGGGATTCTATTCTTTGAAATAACTTTCTCTAAATATCTATATCAATTCACCTATCTTCAGAATCTGCAACAATGGAAGACTCATTTGCCACCCCTGGCTTGTTATCACCATTCCTATCATTTCTGTCATCTTCTGCACTTTTTTATGATCTCCATAGAGGCTTTGACTGATAATCCAGTGATTCTTACCATTCATACCAGGTGCAAACATGCCAACTGCAGCAGCAGATGGTAAAGATGTTGCAAGGATATCACATGAAACTCTGATGTGTTTTTCATCTTCAGTAGCATTTGGGGATTAGCCCTGATATCTTGGCTCTGATAGAATGCTGGCTAATTACATTTGCTAATTACATTTGAAGAAGTTGTGCTTACTGAAATTGAGAAGTTCTATTCCTCAACCAATGCACAGAGTATTATGCAAAAGTGGCTTTGGGATTCTGTTGTGACCATTGGCTATATATCAAAGGAGGATGGATTTCTTCCATTTAAGAAATCCCAGTTATGGATACTGTTACCTGCTTCAAATAAAATCTGTCATAGGAATCTTCAAAAGTAGTTAAATGGCCAGGAAGCAGAGAACTGTTGCTAGTTAAGAAAGCTGTGTCAGGAGACAAAACAAAATATTAAAAAGTACTGATCTATTTATTCCTGACAAAAGAACAGTGGAAAGTTGGGGAACAGGTGGTATTGTTTTCAGGTTGTAGTCCACATACTGGCATCCTGTCACTTGCGTCCCAATGGTAGTAACTGGACTATTCCAAATCTGCTGTGAAGCTGGTAAGTTTTCGGTAAACCTTAAGCAATCTAACTCCTGGCTTGTATATATTCAAAAGTGGAGCCATCATTAGTTTTGAAATGTAGACTGATCGAATAGAATTGTGGAGTGGGAAGAGACCACAAGGGCCATCCACTCCAACCATCTGCCATGTAGAAATGAACAGTCAAAGCACGTCCAACAAGGAGGCACCTTCTAACTTAAGGTAGAGTAATCCTGAAAGGTCAACACAACATATTGCTAGTCTGAGCTGGAAACCAGTGTTTGGAAAAGATAGGAGTGTAACAGTTTGGGACAAAAAAAAAACGTATGACCAAAATATATGAATCTCTATAAAAAGTTTTTGAACTACAGACAATAATTCCAAATTAAATGGTTACTGTGGACACAATTGAACAAGGTGGAATTTGGTTAATATTGAGATGTCTTCAGAATATTTACTTCTTCAGCACTTTTGCTGTTAGTTATTTCTCTCATCCTGCAAGTACTTTATCGTTCGTATCTCAAGCAGTAACAAGAGAACAGTAGGCGGGAAGATAGGGATGTTCTTCGGCGGATATTGAGAGACTTCCAGCACCCCAATCTGTCCCTCAAGCAGTGAGAGTTGATGATAAAATCAAGTTTGAGAAATCAAATCCTCAAATTTCAGCTGGCTGCTTACCAGATTCTTCACAATGATGACAAGAGCCACTATGCTTGGCACATCTGCCAAACTGAAACAATAAGCAAAGCTGTAAAAAAAATTGTGAAAGGAATCAGATCAGATAATTCCATCCATCCATTGTCTTTTCAGTCTTCTAGCTCTCTAAGGCAGAATCAGTGCTGTGTCCCACAACGTTCCCTCCACGCTCCAAAAAAAGAAAAACCAAAATCTATTTTAAACCGAAAGGTAGTAGTAATTACTGGAAGCTAAACACTCACCTAGGCCCAAATCTGTTATGTTCCTTATGGCAACAACTAAGTGTTTTCGGACACTGCAGGATGTGACCTTTCCAGCAAAATCCTCATTGTCTCAGCTGAAGTAAAAATGGTCAGCACCTGCTAGAACAAGAGATAGCAAGCAAGTGTGAAACTACATCTCAAGCATCACAAGAAGCTCTTCTTTTTTCTGAACAAGGAAGAAGAGTAAGCCCAATCTAGGAACTTATTATTCAGTTGCTAAGTAAGGAACAGAGTCAGAGGGAATATCAGGCATCTGGCCCATTAGTAGTCCATTGCCATTGCCAACTGCACCAGTAATAATATATATCACCAACTATTTTGTCTTCATATGGAAATGTGGCTAACCGCAGTAGTTTTCTCCACAATGTGAGGTTTTTGTGCAAACAAATGTATTTGTGCAAAAACTAAATGCTCAATTTATAAACGCACACCAATGTGGGTTCTGTTCAAAGAAAACCCAACCTACATGAATATCTGTGCACAGAATAAGACAGCCATTTGATCCGGAAAGCCTGGAAAATCCCAGATTGAAGGGACTGCTGGGCCAGTTGAAGAATAAACCCCAATTTTTTTTTCTTGCATGCTGATGCGTAGGTTAAAATGTGACAATGGCACCGAATCAGGAAACCATGCTAGAAGACTTGCATTGGCGGGAGCCTCATCCCACCCTCTATGGTCCAGTTGTTACTGCACAGTGGCAGCATTGCCATCTTATTCTTCCATTCTCTCCCTGCCTCAGACCCAGGAGGGAGGAAATGAAAGGAGGGAATCAAATGACCTTCTCTTGTGTGGTGTTTGTGTCCGTGGCTTGAGCCTAGCGCTAGGTAGCATGGTGAAACCTGGCTTCCAAACAGCCTCAAAAGAATAAAAGGAGTCCCGTTACTCTCTGCAGCTGATTCGAAGCCGCTCTTTCTTCACACCAGCTAGTGAGATTTTTTTTAAAGAGATCTTAGCTTGGTACTGCTAGTGAAGTTGAAACATAACTGTAGAAAAAGTGCAATGACTAATGTGTTGTATCTGCATAATGAGAATGCAAATTAATAATGTGCATAGTTATAATAATTTATATAATATGCAGATTAAGTGCCCAGACTGGAATATGGCAACCCTAGCACAGAACCCACAGAAAATGGATTTTAGTGCAATGAACTGCATTTCCGCACGGAAAATCCCTTTGGACACTTTGGGAAGTTCAAATACTAGGAGAAAATTGAATAAGTCTCATTGTTCTATTATTGTTCCCAACTGTTACTAAAAGAAAAAGAAAAAAAGCTTGAAAGCAAATAACAGAAGAAAGTGAATAACAGAGAATATTCTTTCAATGAGAAAGAATGGTGCAGTGGTTCAAACATAAGACTAGAACCCTAGAGATCAGGGTTCGATTGCTCACAGCTATGGAAACCCACTGGCTGATCTTCAGCAAGTCACACACTCTCAGCCCCAGAAAATCCTGTGATTCAGAAATAATAATAATAATAATAATAATAGGTTTTATTTATAGCCCGCTTCTCTGTCCAGGCAATTGGAGCGGGGTACAACAGAAGAGCTGCCAGACCCAGAAAAAACCACAGGAGAGAAGACAACCACCCATGCAAAGGGAAGGTATTTTTATCATACATCAAAGGACTCGGAGACATAATCAGGAAAATAATTGGTATAAATCGGGAAAATAATAGTTGGTATAAATAATTTTAAAGTGATTTTCAAAGAGAAAATGGAAGAGAATTGATACCCGTTGCCTCAAGGGGGACAGTTGGACAGTATATTTAATCAATGGCATGCTATTTAGTTGGAAAACGAAAGGAAGAAGTTAAGGAGCAGAGCTTCATCTTATCTTCATGAGGTCACTATAAACTTAGAGAAAGGTGGAGAGAATCTATTTTTTATCCATTTCCTGTTTTTAGATGTCAAACAAACAGTTGAAAACAAAACAGGAATCGTTGCTTGTACTGAGAAAGCTGACTTCTATCTACCTGACAGCTTCATAATGAGATGTGCAGAAGGAACACCCAGGCCAACTTCTTCTTCTCCCTGGGAATTAATTGAGGTTAGTCAATATCTCCTCACCAAGCCAATAACAAACTGCAGGGAAGAAAGAGGAAGAACAATACACACACCTTTCCAAAGTACTCCCATCATCTCTTTCCATCTCCTCCGCACATCTCTGAGACATGGCTCAAAATGGGTTAGGATTTTGTTCAACACATTCGTTGAGTAAACAGCTTGCAAAAATCAACACATTTCTTTAGAGACCTGATCGAAAAAAATGTAAGTTTTTTTTAAAAATGGGAGAATACAAAAGTCAGATTTATCTGTCTAGGCAGAGGACTCTGTTCGAAGTCTAACTTTGAATTACTGTGCATTTGTTGTGCTGAATTAGCAAACCTCATTTTCTTCTAGTAGGCTCCTCTTCTTTACCAGCTACATGTCAGGTAAGTATAACACAATATTCTACACAATAGAGAATAATCTATTGAATTTGGCATTTGCAACTGCTTGAGAATGTTGTGTTGTTACTTATTGTTGTTCATGCTTAGAGAAAAAGGAAAAAAAAGGGGGAGGGGGAGCCTCAGCCACATAATTCATTTTATTTTACATGGGCTGATAGGAAGAAAATCAACTCATTTGAAATTGCAGTGCTGGAGAAGAGTTCTACAGATACTATGAACTGCTAAAAAGACAAATGAATGCATCACAGAGCATGCAAGCCTGAGCTCTCCCCAGAAGCCAAGATGACTAAACTGAGGCTGTCATACTGGGAGCATATCATGAGAAGACATGACTCACTAGAAAGACATTAAGTTTAAGAAAATTGGAGAGAAGCAGGAGAAAAAGGAAGGCTGCACTCCAGGTGGATAGATGCAATCAAGGAAGGTAGGGCTATGAGTCTGCAAGACCTAAGCAGATCAATTGATGATAAGATAACTTGGAAGTGTCTCATTCATAGGGTCAGCATTGGTCAAAACCAACTCGACAGCAATTAACAATAATATGAGCCCCGTTCATTAATTATTCCGTCTGTAATAGCAGGCAGAATTGCGTAAATTATTGGAATATTTATTTAATCATTGTTTAATACTAATTAATCTGGATGATACTGGGGAGTAGTGTGTTTTTTGTGTTTCTTGCTGTATTCATTTTACACATCTTGTGCTTCATGTAACTTTCAGTTTAAAAAAAAATCAAAAAGAAAGTATTTGGGGTAGTTCATTTTTTATAAAAACTGAACCAAAGTTCAGACATTTCTTTATAATCAGGTTGGAAAGAAGTTGTCATTTAAGAAATTTAAAGAGGTGTAAAAGTGAAATGACAGAGCCAGTGTGATGTAGTGGTTTAGATGTTGAATTAGGATTCTGGAGATCAGGGTTTGATTCCCAGTTTGGCCACGGAAGCACACTGGGTCTCACTCTCTCAGCCTCAGAAGAAGCCAAAGGCAAACCCCCTCTGAACAAATCTTTTAAAAAATGATAGGCTTGCTTTAGGATTACCATAAATCGGCAGGTGACTTGAAGGCATAAAACAGCAACAAAAATTGTAAAGAACTGGCAAACCTACTCTGAGTATTCCTTAACACAGAAAACCCTATGAAATTCATGGGGTCACCATAAGATGACTGGTGATTTGAAAGCACATACACACACAAAAGTGAAATGGACAAATTTATCCATTATTTACAGTGCCTGTTGCCATTACATAGAGATCACTGGAGTCTCCCCATTCCTTTTTTTATTGTTCGTTTTCACTCTGCCCTGTATTCCTCTCTGGTTTAATTAGGAGAAGGTCCAAAATGCTTCCACTCCTCACCCAATTAGTTGGCCAAACCTTCCATTTGTTCATTTCCATCATCTTGCCCTTCTGCCTTGTCCTTCTACTTGCTCCTCAGTGAAACATTCACTATGATTGTATGCATGCTTCTTTTTGTACCACGTTTTAATGATACATTCTTACATTCTGAAAAAATATTGTACAAAAGAAATCCAATAGAAATACATGAAGCATCATATTCTGTTTGTTTTTGTACATGTGTTATGCACATGGATAGAGCACTGCAAAAAAAAAGGAAAATACTGCAAATAAATAAAAAGACAGATGTAATTTTTGTGTACAGTTGATCAGCATGTCTACAAAATATAAAGGCGAATGAGCTACAGCTGCTTATTCCTAAAATTTCTGTTTTTTTTCAGAAACAAGACCATGTAATTCTTCAGAAGCTCAAGACGGGGTAGAAATTTATGGAGGAGAATTTCAGAAGCACCCCAGCTCCAGGTATGATGGGGAGGATGTAACAAAATCCAGGCATTCATGCTGCCACCCCCACTGTGCTCAAACTTGGTTGGCTTTAATAAGATTCCTTTTGTTCTGGCAGATAATCATGGGCTGGCCCAGATAACATCACAAATGTGCTCGTTCCTGATAATAGGATCTTATCAGGCATTTCAGCGGCACAGAGCTTCTCCCACTCTTCTTTCTTCTTCCTTTCTTTTTTTGTGGAGGGGGGAAGTGGTTGGCCTATGGCTTTAATTAAAATGACAATATCAAACAACTGAGGTTAGATTGTGTGGTCTTGCATCTCTGAAACATTGCTCCGCAAAGGACTAGGGAAATAAATGGCTTTCGGGTGGTACAGCTTGAAAAAGAAATTGAGGGGGACTAAATTATGTGCATATTAATCATCCAGGTATTGAAACAGAGCATTATGAAAAATCTAAAGCGAGTTCTCCTTCAATGATTTCAAGGAATACAGAGCAGTACAAAATCTCTTTGTAACAAAGCAACTATCAATGACTTTGGAGTCAGAAGTACAAGAGGGGGTACAGTAAAGCTTACATTGAACAATAACAGCAGGGAGCGTTCCTACAACAAAAGTCGGGGGGGGGGGATTATCAGCTAAGAAGAGTTGTTATTGTGTGATAACACTGCATATTAATGACCACATGAAAGAGGAGCACTTTCTCAAGAATTTTCCCCATTTAAGCATGACCTTGGGCAAGAGGAAAGTTCCCTGCCACCCAAGCTTACTCAAGAGTTATTTCTTGCCATCAGATGTAATCCCAGTCCTGCAGCTCCTGTGAGTCTCTATGACAATGGGTTGATCTCCTAACATGGATGGGCACAATTAGTACTTCTCCAAAGGAGAAGCTGAAGTCCACAAAAACTTCCCATTCACTCAATAATGCTCCAATAGTAGAAGAAAAATGGGCCTAAAATATCATGCCATATAATGTCATACCATGGGAAATTTTTCCTTTTCGTGATATCTCAGATGGTGAAACACACAAAGCTGCCTTATTAATGTCAAGACTATTGGTTCATCCAACCCAGTATAATGTTATAAAGGTAAAAGTAGTCAATGACATGAATGTCTAGTCGTAACTGACTGTAGCGGGCAGTGCTCATCTCTGTTACTAAGTCGAAGAGCCAGCATTGTTCCAAGATGACTCTGGTGGCCATGTGGCCAGCATGACTGCATGGAACACTGTTACTTTCTCACCAAAGTGGTACCTATTTATCTGCTTGCATTTGCATGCTTTTAAACTGTTAGGTTGGCAGAAGCTGGGACTAGTGACAGGAGCTCAGCCCATCATGCAGCACTCGGGCCTCGAACTACCATCCTTCTGATCTTCCAATTGTCAGGATTGGTGTTTTAACCACTAAGTCAGTGCATCCCATAAAATTATACACTATTAAAGATCCATAACTCAACCTTTGGAAAATCATTTATCAGTGGTTCCAGCTAGATTTGTACTTGTCACTGGTATGACTGAAAAATAAATTGAAGATCTTCTTCATGTGAACCCTGAGTTCTATCACCAACCAACTTCTTTCTCTATTCTCACTTCTGCATTGCAAGCAAAAGATTAAAACAGGTTGAATTCATGAAAAAGGAGATCTGCTTCTCCTTCTCACTGCCTAAACTCTGTGCTGACATGGCTGGTCACAAGTCTATGGTATGCCACTTTATAGCAGTTATCCTATTATGTCAATCCTATGAATCAGACACCTCCAAGTGAGCCTGTTATCAACATCCCTGTAAAGGTTTTTTAGACTCAGAAACATGGCTTCCCTCATTAAGTATAGACTCTGTATTGCAATCTTTATCTTATTTTTTTATTGTCTTCCATTTTTCCTGACACTATCTTCTTTTCTAGTGAGTGAGGTTGCCTCATGATGTGTCCAAAGTACAATAGCCTCAGTTTGTCACTTTAGCTTGAGGTGTGAGGTCAGCCTTGATTCTCTTTTGGACCCATTTGTTTGTCTTTTGGGTGACCTGGTGGCCCATGGTAGCAGTAGAATGCTTATCCACTTCCACATTTCGATGATTTTTTTTTCTTTGATAAATCAAGAATTCTGCAAGAGCAACTGCATTCTTTCCAGTTAGATATTTCAGTGTCTTACTGTATGCGTATTGAACTCTGCATATGACTAGCAATGACACATTCCTGGAAATTGTGTGCCTTAGATAGTTGACCTCATTTGGGAAAATCAGGCTAATTGACTCAGACCTCTTACTGATCTTGAAACATTTGTTCAGCATTGAGAAAACTGCTGGGAATTTGATGCTCAATAGTTTAGCACCAGCCTGAAGTAAAACCTGGCTGTGTTCATTTCATGGCCACATGTATATAAGCTCTTTAAAGTTTTGAAGTCTAAAATCAGATGCAACTGCTTCTAACATAAGAGAGCAAAATATATTGAAATAAATGGTATAATGTCAGAACTGTGATATTTGGTAGGTTGCTTCATAGGGAATTAAGATGTCTTATCCTGGTGGTCAACTCAGATTTAGAGTAGATCCTATCATAGGGTCTTCTTGGAAATATTTATTCTAGGAGGTTTCTCCAAGATCAGTGAACCATGGCCTTCCAGAGCCTTAGTTTAATATTACTCCTTTAAATTGTAAGGGGGGGGGGAGGATATAAATAAATATAACAACAATATTCAAACTGCTGCATCACATTGGCTCTCTAAACCTGGGTACACAACTTGTTATACATGCTGTCTCAATGAGCAATGCCCTTCTTCCCGTTCAGGTCCCTATGCAGAATCAAATGAAGAAAACAAGTCAATCAAGGAAAGTTTCCCCTTTGATTGAACGTCAGCTTTATGTTCTCTACCGTAATGATCTCCAAAAGCTATTCAGCTCTGAATTATCCAGATAATTATCCAATTATATGTTAATTATCTGAATTACCAGATGCTGACCTGAATCCAGTTGTTAGTTCCAACTAGAGGAATCAGAAGGAACTTGGTAAATCAACACTTATGGAATTTCAGTTGTTTCATTGAGTCTACTATAAGGGGTGGAGCTAGCAGTCTAGCTCTATATAACCTCTCCCAGAGCCTTTCTAGACCTTGCTAGCCCAGTTCCTGCTGGAGAGAAGAAAGAGTAGAGCAGTTCTGGGTGGCTATCTTTAAGTGGGTGAGAGTTGAATTTTTGAAAACTCTTGGGAGAGTGTGTTGTTACTGGGGGGGCGGAGCTTCTGTGAGTCACACCTGGAGTCATCAGGGGGTGGAGCTAGCAGAGCCTTTCTAGAAATTTCCAGCTAAGGGTGGAGCTTCTGTGAGTCACTAGGGGATGGAGCTAGCAGTCTAGCTCTATATAACGCCTCCCACAACCTGCAGTATTTCTGCAGTACAGATGCAGCTTTAAACTTCAATTTGATTAAACTTCTTAACAGCATTAAGAAATGTACCTCTTTTGCCTATTCAATTTCTTCCTTTTTTCTAATAACACAAGACAAGGACAGGTCCAAAGACATTGCTGACAGATAGCCTTCATGAGAGATGGATATAATCTGACCCTCTTGATAAGGGTGAGCAAAGTGAGGCCTGAGAACCACATGCAGCCCCAGGGGCTTCCCACTGGTCAGATAATATTTCCCCTCTGAAACATGTTGGACTATTTCTTGGAATAAAAACATCTGAAATAAATCTTACTCCTCCCGAATGTTCTCTAGGGGGAGTTATGATTATGGCAATAGTGTTAAAAATTATGGCTAAGTAGCTACTGCGAATACAAAACAGTTATGGCTGAGTAAATCTAGGCACCTGTTCTATATTAACTATCACTACCTTATCACAGTTTTGATACTATTGCCATGATCATTACTTCCTCCTCAACCTATATTACTGGGCACCATCTGCATGGGGACAAGGAGGTGATTCAAGCAAGGCTGAATGATGCGTTAAGGCTAAAAACTTACACCTACTCACAATTCAAATCTTACTTATTACTTACTTACTTACTGAGCCATCAAATTACAAGTCCCATATCTCTGGGACCAGTGCCCATGGTTTCATTAATTCACATCCAAAAGATATGTTTTTTGTGTTGTTTTATATTACTGCTCCACTAACATTGTTTTATAATCATTTTTTGCACAGTACTAAAAATCTTGCCTTTTACTTGAACAGCCAATATCTGGGCATGCCCTGGATGTTCATGGCCACTGCAAAAAAGGAAACTGTCTAAAGTGATGCACTTTCAGAAGTTTCAAACTAAATGAGAAAAGCTTCTAAGGTGAGTGCAATGATAAGATGGGGTGCAGTTTCAGGCATCTCTTTTATACTCATTTCATGCCCTCCAAAATTTCACAGATGAAAACTGAGACATGCGGACAGCAGCATTGTGTGCGGTTAAGATGGCAAAGCTTATTAAAGAGGAAGAATATGCAAGCTAGGAAAGTCTGTAGCAATATTGCTTTTGCCTGTGACTGCTAGGAAGGGCAGTTTTCATCCACCTCCTGTTCTCTTCCCCATGTGGAGTTATAAAATCCATACTACCTTTGCACTTTGAACTCAGTTTGCAGCAACTGAAGGAATCCATGGACAAAGGGAAAAGTGGGTGGGTGGGGGGACAGAAAGTGGGACATTGTAAAGCAGATTTAAAAGTGGGATTGTAGAGGATTACTTGGGTTTGTCGCTGCCAAATTGGACCGTGTGTGTGTGTGGGGGGGGGGGGTGTTAACCATTTTTGTGGTAAGGTATCTTCCCAATGCCATCCCTTCTATCCACATTCCATACAAGTGGGGCCTAATTCCACTGCCTTGAAAACAGAATGGTGACAATGGGGTGCAATGTGAGGAAACACCCAAAAGAAGGATCTAAGTTGTTCTGTACTTCCACTGTAAACAGCAAGATGCAGAGGAGGGGGCAGGATTCATTTTCCCTAAATCAGCAACATAACTTGAGCCAATGCTAAATCGCCCAAATCAACTAAAGTGGACCCATGTGCTAAGCCATGGATGGGTCTGCTAGCTGTATCTCCACATGCACTGACTTATCTTTCCAGCATTTTGAACAGGGTGTATAGGGAAATGGAAGCGAGAAACAAATGGAACAAGGGAAAAACACACCCTTGCAAACTAGATAAACCTTCACCTGTCATTTCTGAGACTTTTCTTCATGTTTCTTTAACAGGCTGTTCTATTTGAGTCATTTTCCAGTAATCTGGTGGGAACAAGGAGTATGCGAAAAAGCTCTTTAATATGAAGGATTTCTTGTCAAAATGAAAAGAAAGAAAGGTGGCCCAAAATATTCAGATGGTGTCATCTTGTCAGTATTATGAAAGAGCCCTAGTCCTTTGAATCCAAAAGTCTGATGTACTTAGGAAAATTGAGATTTTCACAGATGCACTGTCTGGAACTCATTGCTCATTGCCACAATTATTATAAAATATACACTTGACTCAACACAAACAACAGGGAGAATTTTGTTCAGTTCACAAACTTGCAACAACACGTTTCTCTGAACTTGAAATGCATGTAAAAATGCATCTATTCATGAAAGAACAAACACATATGCACCTGCATGAGTGAAAATGCTTGTACACACTGTATATGAGACAGAAGCTAATAACATAATGTACACATAAGGATAATTGTGCACAAAAAAGACATATGACTTTCTTTACACACTTAAAAAAAATCTTTATTTTGCCATAAATTGGCATGGAGCTCCAAGAACACAGTAGAAATCCCACCATGCCCTTTAGAGGCTATTTTGGTATTAAAATGATTTTTTAAACATTTTTCCCCCGGGAGGTGCCTCAGACATTCCAGCCATGATGGAAATGCCCTTCACACACACACACACACACACACCCAGAGATCATTTAGGAGCATTCGGGAATAAAACATTTTTTTTTATCCTTGGCAGCCTCCAAAACAGCTCTGGTCTGCCCTTTGTTTACTCCCATTTCACAATCAAAAACTTTTCCTGTTTTCACTTTCTATTTAGATCTGGAAATGGGAAAAATGAGAAAAAAATGTCATTCATGTACAAATAATAATCATGTCTGAATCCAACAGTATTAGACCATCCTCCATAACTCAAAATGTCTTACAACACTGTGCCATCCCTCCGTCCACCATCTTGAGGGAGAGAAAGCTCCAACAGGCCTTGCCTGAAAGGAAGAAGAGCCCTCTCTCCATCCACCATCTTGAGGGAGAGAAAGGCAGGCCAGCTCCAACAGGCCTTGCCTAAAAAGAAGAAGAGCCCTCTCTCCATCTACCATCTTGACGGAGAGAAAGGTAAGCCAGCTCCAACAGGCCTTGCATAAAAAGAAGAAGAGCCCTCCGTCCAGTCCAGGCCTCCAAGGGAGAGAAGATCTGCTGGACTTTCCCCCTTCCCCACCACCCTTCCCTTCTCCTTCTGTGTCGTGTCTTTTTAGATTGTAAGCCTGAGGACAGGGACATGTCTAATTAACAAATTTTAAACCACTCTGATAGCCTGATATAAATAAACGTATAAATAAAACAATGATGATGATGATGATGATGTGATCAACCGCAAATTTTACATAGGCAAAGCAAAAAAGAAGGAAATTCTTCCATTCTCGGTATCCTTCCTATTCCATCCCTTATTCCCCAGTTTTCAAAAGTAAATAATAATCTTTTCCCCCCTTCTCTACTAGTCTTCTTTGTTTGTCAGATACAAAAGCTAGAACACTGACTTCTAACCTACTATTTGCCTTTATAAAAGAGGAACGAGAGAGGACGGTAAGCTGTTTCTGGGTGTTCTCTTTTTCTTCTTTTTACCAATCACTTTATATGGGGACATGGGGGCAGCCATCTTTTCTTTTTTTCTTTTTTCTTGGTACAGTGTCACTGTGAACCATGCTACATTATTATGTCATCACATTCAAAGTCCCATTCTGAACCATTTTTTAAACAGACCAGCAGTCCTCTTCCTTGCCTTTGATTCTGAATGAAAAGAAAAACCACAAAAACATCTGATCACCTTGTGAAAATTTAACTTCTTCATCCAGCTGTTGCAATTTTGGTAGAAACCACGCAAAGTTCAGAAATTATCTGCATCTTTCACTTGAAGAAGACAATCAAGTAAATGTGGTGAAGTGTGCAGCCCAATTTTCCATCCAAATGACAAGAAATTTTCTTTCATTCTTCTATTCCTTCAAACCATGAGTCCTGCAAATTTCAGATAGGCAGAACAAAAGTCCCCAATTTAAAGGCAATTTTAAGAGACACACAGATGGAGCCTAATTGTTGTCTTGCCTTCACCACCATGTCATCTTTCTATAACCTCTACTGGTTGTTCCAGAAAGGCTCCCATTAAAATGAATGAAGAATAGGTGGAATGAGAGAGAAACAAATGGAGTAACATTTGGAACTGATTAACTTCACTTGTAATCTTGTTGTATCAGTGATGTCGAGCTCATTCATTTTAGTTTTTATTTCATTATTTAGAAGAATTCACCCCTGTCCTTTGCACATACAATTTATTAGGCGAACCCTGCCAAATCCTGGCCACAGACCTATGAGTTGCTAGTTTAAGTCTTAAGTTCCTGATGTGGGATTGGTTTTGGAGTGTCTACAGCAGGGTTAAAGGAATCCATGGCAATAAATAAAACCTATAAGAATTCCCTATACAGAAAAAAAATATTATTGTGTCTATTTTTCATCTTAAACTTGGACTGGACAACAGGTGGCCCCTGGGGAGGAAGCAGTCAGTTCAGATGTCTTAACTCACCCTCTGAAATCTGAACAATTGGACACAGAGGAGTCAGACTTCCAGGAGTCCAGATAAGGTGGCCTATCTGAGTTCAAGGGGTTGGGATTTGAGACAGTTTGGGGGGAACTGTCCTCAGCAGGAGCTGGCAGATATCAAGGACACATCTCCTCCCTTTGTAGATGGCAGAAGAGATAAGAAGAGGTAGGTCCGAGCCTGTGTTAAATAGGGAAGTTTGAGGCATTAAGCACTTGGTACCAGCTGCCTATAAATCTCCTAGCAGCACCCTGATGTTTGTTCCCTGCAACCATTTGAAGATTCTGTCTTACTCCTTGTTGGCTTTGTCTGGATTGCTTACTTGATGTAATAATGTTTGGACCAACTGACAACCTTCCTCTTGTCCCTCTTTTTAAAATACTCTTCTCATAAAGGATATTGGGCCAATGGTGTGGGAAGAGAAAGAGAAAAAGAGGGAATAAGTAGCACAGGGATGGGAAAGCATCAACACTCCAGATGCCTTGAACTACAGGTCCTACAGTCCTTTATGTTTGCCATATCTTCTTGTTGGAGTTGATGTCGAAAACATGTGGAGGTCCAAATATTCCCCATCCTAGGTTATCCACCTACTTTAGGCTCTGACTCTAACCACCCCAGTTTCAACCTTGTTTACAAGTTTCAACCTTTTTTGGGGGGGAGGGGCAGAGGGATATTTCCATTTTCTTTCTCTAGCTCCCCCTCCCAACCCAGCAAAATCTTACAATGACCCTTGATGAATCTTAGGTTACTGGGTGGAAAAATATTATATCTTTGCAAAGAAGATGTGAATGCTGCCTTTGCTTGCAAGATATGAGAAAGCATCTGGCTGAATGTGCAATTTGGGATTTTACATAAAGGGATTTAATTTGAGCTGCTTGTATTTCAGCACATTTCCTTTGATCCAAGGGTTTTGCGTATTCCATGACTTTGAAGATTTGCTGACAGAAAAACAGGTGGCACGGTACACTGCCTCCACTGAGACAGGTACATTGGCTCAATCTCTCTCTCTTTCTCTCACACACACACACAACAAACAAGTGTTCCTGTAACTGTATTTTGAAGAAAAGGGTTCCCCATTTTTCTCTAGGGACTGGGGCTTTCCTAGGTTTTCCCATTCAAGCCAAGGACCAGGATTTCTGCCACCACAGTTTCAGAACTCATAGGGTTAGGGTGCCCCTCAGAGAAAGATGCCTGCTACTGCTCTTTCTGTTTCTAGAGCATTTTTTTTTTCTAAAGTACATTGGGTTTTGTAAAATGCATCACACAATAGTGTGTAAAGACAGAAATCGTTGTTTACCAGAGGCAACTAGTTCACTACTTTATTGTCCATTGTAATTAATGGCTTTGACTGAGAAGGCAAAGCTGGACCAGTTCTGCCATAACAGGGAGAGAGAGAGGGCAGCCGCAGGCAGCAGGTCTGCAAAGGCAGAATAAATGCAGAGCTTGGAGCATATTTAAGAGTAATGAGCATAATACCATTATAAGAATAATACATATAATGAATGGATTTCAGAGGGCTAGTCTGCATGTAAGTGTATTATGTGAATTGCTGTGGATTTTCACATATCCTCATCAACGTTTGACTTCACTTTCCTGTGCAAATTTGCATCTGTTCGCCCACTCTCTGCTGAAAATGCACACCCGTCAGAAACCATGTGAATCCATGTGAAGTGGACAGATGGCTGCATGTTTGATAATGTGCATTCTCGTAGATACTCCGGTAAAAACCAAAAATATTTAATTCCCAAAAGCTTGATGGAATAGAAAGGTCCAACATGTCTGCTCCACTTATGAGCTCATCCAGAAGGGAGGAAATCTCTGGAAGTATCAAGAGTTTTAATTTCTTTTTGTTTTGACTCTTCCTACATATTACAGTCAAACACACCTTTGAAATATCCCAGCTTTCCCCCCTTTTCCTCCTCTTTTGCGTTCTTCCTCCTTTCCCTCTCACTGATCGTGTCACATCTAGACTCATGCAACATTTCAGAAATTGAATTTCCCCAGTTTCCACTGGTCTTTATTATTACTCAGGAGTTATAGTAAAAAATGTTAAAGTGCTTCTGTTGAGAATCTGAGCAAAACATAAGAGAAAGTAGGGAGTCTCATCCTGGATCTCAACACATGAAAGCTGTTTTGGAAAATGGAAAACACCATCTGAAAACTGGTACCTGTGTAAAGACCTAATTTAAAAAGAGAGAGGTAATGTGTTATTTAAAATGAGAGATGAGATGCAAGAATGTCCATGGTTTCTCTATAATCAAATGCAAGAAAGATTCCTGATGGACAAAAAAGTTGTATCACTTTGAATTGGGTGGAGGGGGGGGGGGACAGAATTGGAAAAATAGTGATGAATGATGATATTCATAAAATCCAAAAATTCTATAAGATTTTTGCATGGTTGGAATACCCAAAATACCCATTCCCATGTCTCTGTTTTATTTAATAATCTAGATATCATGTTGTATATGTTTGTGCTATTGAATGTTTGTTTGTTATGTATATCTGTCATAAATTTTATGTTTAATAAAACATTATTCTAAAAAATGTTAAAGTGCTTCAGCGATATTATCCTAGTTAAACATTAAGACCATTTTGTCTTGGAGCAAACCTTCCTTTTTCCAGTGGTTGAACTTGATTGAATTTGTATCCTGGGGAAAAAAATAAATGTATTTACTGGTGGTGGTCATCTTAGGTAGTTTCATGATAATACAGATAGCCAAGTAGAGATATACTGTATTTCATGTCAGAAAATACTGGGTCAGGCCTTCCCAGAAGCTGTTGTACCCCACTCCGATTGTTGAAACAGAGGAGCGGGTAATAATAATAATAATAATAATAATAATAATAATAATAATAAATTAACCTGGGAAGTAGGAATGAAAAGTCCATGATAATGTTGGGAGTTCCTATGGAATACTTCAGGATGAAGACAATGTCATGTTTGTTGTTCATGTGTGACTTCAAATCCTTTCCAGCTTACGGTGACCCTAAACTGAACCTATCTTGGGGTTTTCATGGTATGATTTATTCAGAGGAGGTTTTGCCATGGCCTTCCTTAAGAATGAAAGCATGTGACTTGCCCAGTGGGTTTTACAGCCAAGTAAAGAATTGAATCCTGGTCTCCAGAGTTGTAGTCCAATACTCAAACCACAATGCAATGTGGATCCCCCAAATAAAATTGGTTTGAATAGGAAGAAAACCTGGGCTTTTCAGAATGGTTCTTTGACATGATCTGTATCCTGTTCATTGCAATCAAGGGCAGAGATGACCTCTCCTTATTCCTTATAGCCTTCAGGGGCTGTTTCTCAAAATCTAGTGGGTTTAATGCAGTTATTCTCAACTTAATGACGGAAGCCTTGTTAACCACTTTTCCAGGGTAGTTTAACTGCAGAGGAGCAAAGGTGAAAGAACATCCCCCTTGATTTTGATGATCTGAACTTTTCCACCAGTTGCCTTTAGAAGAGAACCAGTCTGCCTGCCTAGGATTAAAAACAGTGAGCAGTGCAACACATTCACTGATTCACAGAGAGAGATGTGGAAAAGAGGGAGAGAGAAGAGAGAGAGCGAGAAAGCGTGCCAGACAGCTCTGTATCTCTGGTGGGTCTTTGCTTCTCTCCTGCCCTCTAACTATACACTTGCTCACTGACAGTGACTCACAGATGCTCTGCAGGATGCATTCAAAGAAAACTCTTCAATGAGTCTTCTTTTGCTGGAAGGTTGAGCCTTCTCCCTGTCACCCCCATATCAATATGAGCTTTGAAACGCTGGTTAAAAGTAGATGCTAAACAAAAGGATTCCTGCTGCTCTCCTTTCCTATTGTTGTCTCTCAATGAATGGCTTTTCCACATGCCCCATTGTCCCCTATCTGGTACTTGTTAACCATGTTCTGCCTCCCGGTAAGTACAGATATCAAGAACTCTGAAACAGCAATTCTATTCATTAGTTGTGAAAGGAGAAAATACTGACACCTCCTGATGGATATTTGCGTATTCCTGCCTTTTGTCTTCCTTGCTCTCTGTCTCACTAAATACTGCAGTTTCAGTGAACTGAGTGATTGTATTGTGTCCTTAACTGCAATAGCAAGAAAAGAAAGGTGTGTTAATGATAAATGAATGCTATTATTGATACAGAGTCATAGAATCATAGAGTTGGAAGGGACGTCATGGGTCATCTAGTTCAACCCTTTCCTCAAATCAGAATCTCCAGCTAAACTATCCTCATCATATAGCTGTCTCTTTCTGAAGATGTCCAGAGAAGGAGACCTCACCACCTCTCTAGGCAATTGATTCCATTGCTGAACAACTCTTACTGTCAAGAAGTTCCTTCTAATGTTTAATCGAAATCTACTCTTCGATAACTTCAAACCATTAGACCTGGTCCTACTCTCCGGGGAAAGGAGTACAGTCATGTCATCCCTTCAGTCTTATCTTCACCAAGCTGAACATGCTCAGCCCCTTCAACTTTTCCTCATATGTTTTGTTCTCCATACCTTTTATCATACTCGTTGCCATTCGTTTCACTATATGACCGTAGCATTCCATGGTGTACCTTGATTTTTGTTTTAAATGCTGTATTTAAAATTGTAAACAAACAGCTTCATTTATATACGGCTTCATACCGCCTAAGGAATATCTAAGTGGTCTACAGCTGTAAGCTACTTGCCCTCAACAATCTGGGTACTCATTTTAGCAACCTCGGAAGGATGAGCTTGAGCCCTTTTGCTGGTCTTGAACTCGCCACCTTATGGTTTTGAGTGAGCGGCTGCAGTACAGGCATTTGACCACTGTGCCACCAGGGCTCCTGGTAATGTCATGTTATCTTGTTTGCCAGTTAGAGAAAAGGGAGAGTTGTCCTGTCCCAGAAATGTTCTCTGTGAAACATTAATTCTTTGTCCGCTCCTCTCCACCCCCCCCCCCCAAAAAATCCTATGCTGATCAAAGATTTTAATGAAGTGTTAAAGATGTTTGTCTTCAGCTACCAGGGCATTGTGGTTTTAAAATGTATTAGCAGAGTTTAATTTGGGAGCATCCAACTGGTGGTTTAAATCCCACAGATTTCATTGCTCATGTAAATCCAGTCACTTTGGCATTTCTGTTTCTTTTATCACATTAACTTTGCCTTATGGTGTTTGTCAATTGTAGGCAGTGTAAACACACAGGGAAAGAATTGCAAACAGTTGTGTTGCGATTCATCTTGGGTTAATCAGCTTGAAAATAATATCGATTTTCATCTCATCAAAAGTGATGGTTTATGACTGCCCATATGGTGACTTTAGTTTGGAGTGACTGATGTGGAATCGTTTAGAACTTTAAAAGGGGAGGGGGAGATATTTTCACCCATCACAGATGATGTTAGATCTCTCTCTTTAGATAAAAGGTTTTGCAACAGTTTTGATGACTATGAAGCATAAATAGACCAGAAACCTAAGAGCTACATTTCATCTTTTTGCAAGATACTAACAAAACAATGCAAAGCGGGAGAAATCTGTCTAGAATTTTACCCAGGCTTTAAAAGGGGACGTTTGTGCACTGAAAAGAATTGGATTGTGATGCAGATCAGAGGTAAACAAGTTGCACTGAGTCTTGATGATGAAGGGAGGGCAGTCATGTAGACACTACTTATCAGTCTTCTCAGGACCAAATTAGATGTAACAGACGTAGATCTGTATGTTTGAAGCTAGATCTGCTCCAACAAAAAGGCATGTGCTTTGATTTTAATAAGGAAAGAGGAATGTGAATCACAGGAGGCTTCTAGCTCCCATATCAGTGGTGCAGTGGATTCACTCTTAATTGTAAAGGAGTTGTCCAGGGTGCTGAACCTCTTGTGTGGATAGAGTCCAACACCCAGAGCATAGTATGTCTTCTTTTGCTGACATAGAAGCTATCAGCTGCCACTGATGTGAGTCAGAGATAGACAACCTCTAACCTTCTGCTTGCCTCCCCTCTCTCCTCATCTCTGCCCTAGATCTTTTTGGGAGGAGGGAGGTAGAGGTATTTGAAGTGTCCCACAAGCCAAGGTGAGACAGCAACTCTGAAGGCTTTACAAGTGAGTATAGGAAGTTGGCTTATAGGTAGTCAATTCATTGCTATAGTTAGCTTAGAATTCTCTGCACTGACTGGTACAGTTTTCCATGGTTTCAAAAAGACGTCTTTCCTAGCTTTCTTTGGGACTTTTGGGGATAAAATGCATGTGCAATGTCCTCTCCACTAATATCTGTGCTAGACATGGAGAGGCTATCTGTACATACAGTTAAGGATTCACCAGTATCATTGAAACGTTGAGAATAATACTTACCTATCTTGCAGGATTGGTGTTAAGCGGCATGTTTAGAACACTCCAAAGGGCTATATAATTGTTAAGCATTATCAGGAAACAAGCTAAAATGAGGATATTTAATATAGACATAAATGCAAAGAAACATACTATCTAACTGAAACAGAAGCTTTTTCCCAGTTTGATAGAAAAGGCCTTGAAGAAAGGTGTAAACATTTGGAACATCCAAAAGAACATGGAAGATACCTTGGTGTATCTGCATAATGTTGCACACAAAGGTGTATTATTAATGATGACGTGGTGATGATAATGGTGGCAATAAAGATAGTTATCATCATCCCTCCTCCACTCCCTCTTTCTTTTCTACCATCATCAACCCTTTAAAACCCATAAGCTATTGGAAACTCCTTTTCTGTTTCTGCTGACGGCATTTCTATTCAGCCGGTTCAGCAAGCCCGCAGTCTTGGCTTCATTTTTGATTCCTCGCTGTCATTTACTCCCCAGATTCAGGCCACCGCCAAGACCTGTAGATTCTTTCTTTACAACATTGCTAAAATCCGTCCTTTCCTCTCAGCCTCCACCGCCAAGACTCTGGTCCATGCCCTAGTGGTATCACGACTAGATTATTGTAACCTCCTTCTGACAGGGCTTCCTCTCTCTCATCTCCATCCTTTAATCTCTGTCCAGAACTCAGCTGCACGTATTATCACATCTGCTCGCCGCTTTGACCATGTTTCTCCTCTTTTATCCTCCCTTCACTGGCTCCCCTTCCCCTTCCGCATCCAGTACAAGCTTTTGCTGTTGACTTTCAAAGCCCTCCACGGACTGGCCCCTCCTTACTTGTCTGAACTTCTTTCTCCTCACACTCCTTCTCGTACCCTCCGTTCTGGTAGTCAAGGTCTCCTGTCCCAGCCGAGGATTTCCACTGCCCCATCCTGGATTCGTCCCTTCTCACTTGCTGCCCCTCACTCCTGAAACCTTCTTCCCCCACATGCACGCCTCATCACTTCCCTAACCAGGTTCAAAACTGAGTTAAAGACTATATTATTTAGGGAAGCTTTCCCAGGACTGTGCCATCCGCCCCAGGATGCCTCCTTTTAACTTTGTATTAAGAAGCCATGCCCTCCCTCCTGTCCATCTGCCTTGGTCCTGGCCCCAGAGGGAGAGAAGAACCACTGGACCTCACCCCCTTTCCCATCACCTTCCCCTCTTCCTTTTGTGTTGTCTCTTTTAGACTGTAAGCCTGAGGGCAGGGATCCGTCTAATTTATGATTGTATGTACAGCACTGTGTAAATTTACAGCGCTATATAAATAAAGGTTAATAATAATAATAATAATAATAATAATAACTCCAGTCATATTTGCTTTTGTCCTCAAGGTATTCTGTCAATATAACTGCTCTCCTAACTTTTTCATTGTTTGAGGTCCAAGAACTATTTTTCAAAAGGAGTTTTCATTTATTTTTAATTGTTTTAGTCATTTTTTTAAATGTTTTGAATGTTTTCATCCATTATATATCATCTTGGGAATCCAGGCGGGCTGAGAGGTGATAAAGAAATACCATGAGTCAGTGAATTAATTATTAAGACTTTCCAAGCTCCAGAAATAAATACAGTACACACATAAAAAGAGGAAGAGAGAGAGAGAGAATGAGAGAGGGGGGAAGATAAGATGCATGTTGCATCACTTACCTGATTCCACGTTTGCACCACTTCTATCTGTGCTTGGACTGAAATGAACAAACTGAAAGATAATTTGAATGGAGAGGTTTGTTGGTTCCTTCCTTTTCTCTTGCTACGTTTTTGTATCATTGGGGCTTTAATAGTACCACACCTTTCTTTGCAAAACTCCACCTGAAGCAGATAATTATCAAACAAAATGCCTGGAAGGATTAGTGTAAAATTAGACTATTATTATGTTGTAGTGTGTCAGTGAAATGGCACTTTGTGCTATAACTTTAACTTTAAAAGAGGGGGGGGGGGGTTGCCCTGCAAACCACGGGACCATCTCAGTAAACTACACTTGTGTGTTTGTTTTGTTTTTGAAAAATAAACCTTTGAAATAGCCCTAGTGCAGATTAAAATTTGTACAAATTGCCCCTCTCAAAGAATGGAATGCATGGATGTGGAAACAACAACAAACAGGATAACCTCAGGAGCAATATGTTGAGAATTCACACTTTGTTAGACCAATCTAGAACAGCCCCCAGGAACCAGTGAGGTGTAGTGTTTGAGTGTTGGACTACAACTCTGGAGACTAGGGTTCAAATCCCAGCTTGGCCACTTAAACCCATCTGGTAACCTTGGGCAAATCCAATTCTCTCAGCCTCTTTTGAGAGGATGGCAATGGCAATCCCCCTGTGAAGGAACATGCCAAGAAAACCCCGTGATAGGATCACCTTAGGGTCACTATAAGTCAGAAATGGCTTGATGGTCAATAACAACAACAACAGAACAGGCCCCAGACTTCTTTTGAACCTGCCTTTGCACTTTCTTCTTTGACTTCCTTCAGCAATTCTTCCAGTATGGTTTCATCTGCGTATCTCAATTTGTTGATGTCCTTTCCTCCAATTTGTTGGCAGATTTTAGTTAAAACTAGATTGGATTTTATCAATGCAGACTGGGGCAGTTCTATTGGTAAGCCATCTGTTCCTGGTGATTTATTCCTCCCCAAGTGCACTGAGTGAAGCTTTCAGTTTGCTTTCTAATATTTGAAGTTTGTCTTCATACGTCTCATCTTCAAATGAATTTTTCATCTCTTCCATATAATTCTTACTTGTATTGTTTTCATCATTTTTTATTTCATCTTGGTCATGTATTGTTTCCTTATTGATTGTAGAGCATTCCCGTCCTTGTTTTAAATTTCCCTTTGATTTCTTGGATCTTGCGGATGGGGTCTCTTGTTCTTCATGTTTTGTTGTCAACTTCAGTCTCTTTGCATTTATTATTGAAGTAGTTTTCTTCATCTCTTCACACTTGTTATTGAATAGTTGCATTCAGGGTTCTGGTTTTATTCCTGTCACCTTTTGTTTTTGCTTCTCATCTGTCCTTAATTGCTTATAGTTTTTCATTGGTCATTCATTGCAGCTTCTTCATCTTTCTGGCAACAGACAGTATCTTTTTGCATTGCTCCCTGACAATGTCCCTCACTTCAGTCCATAGCTCATCTGATTCTGGGTCAATTAAGCTTAGCAGTTCAAAAATGTTTTTCACATTATCTTTACATTCTACAGGGAAGATCTGCAGGTTGTATTCCAGAATTATGATTGGTTTAGTGTTCTTTTTTTAAAAAAGCTTTACTCTAATTTTTTATATCATTGTTCTGTGTCACAATCTACTCCTAGTCTTGATTTTTCAGAGAAAATTGAGCTTCTCCATTTTCCAATTCCAATTTTGTAATCTGTTTGATCTCTGTAATGGTCATCCAGTAATGTCCATGTATACAGTCATTTCTTTGGTTACATGAAGAAGGTTTTTGTGATGACCAAAGGTTCTAGCTAGCCTGAGAGAAAGTTTTTATTAATATTCTATCATCCCACTTAAAAAAAAAATTAGTTTCTTGCTTCTCTCATTTGCCTGCTTTGTCATTAGCATTCGGCAATGCTGCAAATTGAGTTCAAGGTGCAAAACTATTTTATACTTATTTTGGAGTGGTGGAATCTTGCTGTTCCTTGTAGGCTCAGACAAAAGCAAAATACTGAAGTCTCTCTTAGTTTGTATGTTATTGCTTAGTAATACATTGTCCTGTCTTGAGCACACTTTGATGGTGCTTGGCCACATGTGTCCTTGTTTTCATCTGTGAAATGCTATTTTTGTTTATTTCAGAAAGGAATTTTAAGCCTACCTGGCCAATGTGACATCAAACAGGAGAGATGAGCATTCTGTTCATGCTCAAAAGCACCTGTCTCCATTCAGGCTGCACTTATTTAAGAGGAAATGCTTCCTTTCATGTGTTATAGAAGATTTGCAAGTGAATACTTTCCAAGGTCCAGGCCTGAGCCAGGTTAATCTGCAGGATAAGATTTGCCTTGAAAGTGGCACCATTTCCCCATACTCTGATGATTCCTGCCTTTCCAAATATACTCCATGTTAATGGACTGTCTTAATGCACTGATCAAATTCACCAGCTGTTACTCTTTTCTCTCCCTTTTATATGTTGTTTCCCTTTCCTTCCCCTGTCATAACTATATGAATAACAGGGAATCTAGTTATACTTTGATGTCTCAGATAAAATATTCACTCAGAAACGTATCCAAAAGTACATAATTAAGTGGACTCACTGCAAATCTAGTTGAGTATGTAGATCTGGAGAGAGAAAGTACTGCAGTGTCAGGACCTCAAGGCTCTGAAGGCAGGATTCTATCACCGTCTCTATTACTTTCAGATTTTTTGCTGACATGTACTATCTTGAAGCAAAGTTCCTTCCTTATGTAGACAATAGCCTAGCTGTGATGTGTCCATGTCTATTACAGAAAGTGCCTGGGGAGAGTTTTTAAATTTCAGCCACCT
This sequence comes from Urosaurus nigricauda, assembly GCA_034509955.1. Classification (NCBI taxonomy): domain Eukaryota; kingdom Metazoa; phylum Chordata; class Lepidosauria; order Squamata; family Phrynosomatidae; genus Urosaurus; species Urosaurus nigricauda. The sequence continues at coordinate 9,384,684 of JAOEGL010000009.1, read as the reverse complement.
GCCTCAGGAATGCAGAATGTTTATTCGCTTTAAAAAAGAAAAGCACTTGGCTCATTGCTCAAAGTTTTGAAATCCATTGGTGATGGAGCTGACCTGTGCTCTTTGGCGAAAATGTAGGTCTCATTTTAGCTCTCAAAAATTCCTTGCATCAGCCCTTCTGCGACCTACTGACATTTCATAGGCTTACAATGGATGGGGTGGAAGAATATTGATTCCCAAATGGAATGTTAACACACATATTAACAAACCGTTGTGCGTTTGCAGATAAATAAAACACTAAAGAATTATTAGTATGGCACACAAGGATTTGCATGTTTGGTTTTATATACATAGGTTTATAGTGATGGTCCTGATGTGCAACATGTCTGCAAGAGGCTGCTGTTGGAACAGAGTAAGGAGAAACAGAATACTTCCCAATAGCCAAAGTGGTCAGGCATGGCTGCATTCTGTCAACTTATTTGTTCAACCTGTATGCATAAAATAATAATAATAATAATAATAACAACAACAACAACAACAATAATTTTTATTTGTATTTCCTGCTTCTCCCAAGGATTGAAGTGGGATTACATCATTAAAAGTTACTATATAACACACAAATATAAAATTATAAAATCCTAACAATAATTTACAACCTTCACACAATTTTCCAATAATTGTCTTCAAAGGTGGAGCAATTTTTAAAATCATATACCAAATTGAATGGATACGCCCGCTGGAAGAGATCCGAATATATTGTAAACAGAGCAGGCTTATCTTAGCCTCAGAGGAAAGAAGAGTGAAGATTAAGAACCTAAAATGAGTAGATGATACCATACTACTAGTAGAAAACAAAGAAGATATGGAATAATTGCTAAAGTAGGCTTAATGTCAAACATTAAGAAAATAAAAAATCTTTTAATAAGCAATCTATTGTAACAATTTAATTCTGTTTTAATGTATTGTCTATGTTTTTAACTGTATTGTTCTTTTAATGTTATCTGCTCTGGGTCCCAGTTCTGGGAAAAGAGTGGGATAATAATAATAATAATAATAATAATAATAATAATAATAATGTGATAGTCACTTGGTGGTGCCAGTCAACATGCCCAATAACTGTGGCAGGTGGTAGTATGCATGCAAGTGAGCTGATTTTAGGATTTTAGTCCAAAAATTAAAGAAGCAACTGAAGGTGTTGAGCCTGTTTTGGGGATGGGGTTTAATGGTTTGGATAGCATCTCAAAGTTCAGACTACAATCCGGCACAGATTCACCATCCCACAGACATGGAAGCCACCAGCTATGACTGCCAAATAGATCTGAGCAGATTTTCAGCATATTGTTATTTGTTCCTTCATTTTTTTTTTTCATATCTTGACTGAGAATCAAGGCAGCTTACAAAAAAATAAAACAAATACAGTTAAAAGCAACTCCAAAAGCACCTACAAAGAGTTATTATGGAAACATGAGTCAGCCATCGGTTGCAGCAGCTAACAAAGCCAATATGAAAATAGGCTGGATCAATCGGAGTGTAGTGCCTGCCTAGATCAAGAGAAGTAATAGTGCAACTTTATTATGTTTTATTCAGACCTCACTTGGAATACTGTGTCCAGTTCTGGATGACACAATTCAAGAGGGATATTGACAAACTGGAGCATGTCATGAGGAGGATGACCAAATGGCAAAACCATGGAAACCATGCATTATGAGTACTGGCTTAGGGAGCTGGGTATGTTTAGCCTGGGAAAGAGAAAGTTTAAAAAGTGACATGATAGCCATGTATAAATATTTGAAGGGATGCCATATCATATGGAAGAAGTAGCAAGCTTGTTTTCTGCTGCACCAGAGACTTCATGGAGCGATGCATTCAAATGACAGAAAAAGAGATTCAACCTAGACATTAGGAAGAACTTCCTGATGGTAAGAGTTTGACAGTAGAACACACTACATTGGACAGTGGAGGATTCTCCTTCTTTGGAGGTTTTTAAACAGAGGCTGGGTGGCCATCTCTCAGGAGTGCTTTCTTTGACTGTGTGTTCCTTCATGGCAAAGGGCTGGACTGGAATGCCCTTATGTTCTCTTTCAACTCTATGATTCGATTATTCTAAATGCAATTAAACTATCCATAGAACTGAGTGTTGGACTCTGACTCTAGAGACAAGGGTTCGATTCCCTCCTCAGCCCTGAACCCCACTGGGTGACTTTGGGTAAGTCACAGCCTCTAAACATCAGGGGAAGGCAATGGCAAACCTTCTCTGAACAAATGAAAACCCCATGATAGGGGCCTTTTAGGGACACCATAAGTTGGAAATAACTTGAAGGCACAGAATAAGAAGAAGAAGTGAAAAAATTAAAATAAATTAATAGGAGACTACTACCGTAACAGTACACATTATTAATAGTCCTTGCAGCTGATTCCTACCCTGTTTTCCTGAAAATAAGACATCCCCTGAACATAAGACCGAGTAGAGGTTTTGCTGAATTGCTAAATATAAGACCTCCCCCAGAAGTAAGACCTAGCAAAGTTTATATATATATATATATATATATACAGTATATAATAAATGTTCATTTATTTTATTTTATTTTTTGGATCCCCTCCTCCAAAGTCTCCTTAGGATGGGACTTCCAAAAAGTCCATAGAGCCCAGGAAGGCTTACATATGAAGGAAGCATCCTTCATACAACCTATCCCTGAGTGTGTAGAGCATGAAAGGTCTATTCTGCTGCAGTTCTTTTTAAGTTGTTAATCCCCACTCTGCTTCTTTATTTTTTTTGCTCTGACTTGCTTTTTTTGTGGAAAAAGCAAGCCTTCTAAAATACATTACCTTTCTGGTATGAAACTGTAAAGTATGGTGGCGGGGCAGCAGAGTTGCACAGGAAAGGCAAAAGGTCGAAGAAGAAAGAATGACAAGGAAGAAGTAGAAGAGAAGAGAAAGATGAAAGAAAGGGGAACTATGGGTGGGAAAGACTACGGATCAGATGATGTGCATGTGCATATTGCACACAGAAGGCCCTACAACCTGCCTATTCAAAAAGCTTCAAAGGATTGTGGCTGGGAAAGGCCACACGACATCACTGGCTATTATTCAGTGATGCCGTAGTTCTGTTTTGCAAAGCTGCTGCCTTCTAAAAGCTTCAAGATTTTAGTTGTGCCTTTTACCCATGCAGCCAATGGAGAGTGACAATTGCCAAAGTTCTGGTTTTCTAATCCCAGTCTTCAGGCTGGGCTAGATATACTGGAATACAGTGGGTCCTTGTTGTGCGCTGGAGTTGGGTTCCGGAACTACCCATGGATAACAAAATCTGTGGATACTCAAGTCCCATTAAATACAATGGCATAGTAAAATGGTGTCCCTTATATAAAATAGAAAATCTAGATTTGCTATTTGGAATTTATACTTTTTTGAATATTTACAAGCCGTGGCTGCTTGAATCCATGGATAAAAAAAAAATCTGTGGATAAGGAGGGTTGACTATATTTCTGATCCTGCAATCCATTTCCAAGGGGGAAAGTATGTGCAGCAAACCAACTTGTAGCATGCAGGGCTTTTTTTCTTTGAGAGAAAGTATTATTATTATTATTATTATTATTATTATTAATTATTATTTTCATATATCCCACCTTTCTCCCAATATAGGGACTTATAGATGATGTATCCTTCAGTATTTTGTTACCCAAAATGCTAGGGTCCTGGGAAGGCATACACAAATTAATATGTTTAGGGGAATTTTAATAGCTTAAACATTATGGCTAGGGCAACAGTCAGCCTCGGGATCAACTCTGTGAATGTCGGTTCCAAATCACACAGAATTCCAGAGACAATTCCAAATAGGTTTTGTAATTTTATTAATAAAATAAGCAACAAGCACACACCACACACACACACAAACACACACAAGAACTAGCAAAGCAAAGGTGGGAGGATAAGAAAAGCAGAGGCTTAACTAATGGCAATATGGTACTATTCTCTGGTGCTCCAACAAACTACATTTCCCAGAATCCCATAGCATTGAGCCATGGCAGTTAAAGTGGTGTCAAATTGGATTATTTCTGAAGTTCAGATACAGTCCTCTGTCACCTGTGTTATTTAACGTAAGCATGAACTAGAAGGAAGATGATCTTTGGAGTCTAGAGGTTCCGTTCCAACAACATATTGAGTATTTCTAGTGGACTGGATGGGGGCAAACATAGTGAAACTTAATCCACACAAGGCAGAAGAGTCAATCCAAAAACAGTTCAGAGAACAGAAATTCAAACTGTGCTGCGTACGTGCGTAAACTTTTCTCGAAAACATGTGGTGTCAGATTGGATATATGCCTGGATTCAGGCTTGATCTGAGATGTCCAAAGTGCTCAGGTAGCCGAAGAGTGTATTTGTACAGCCTGCGTTTTGTTCTAACAATATAACTGCTGACTTTAAATCAAAGGTATTTTGTTCCTATTTAGGAACTGGACAAAAACTGTAGAAATCAGCCTTCCACCTTGCCCCCCGCTAATAAGTTCCAAAGGCGACTTTGGATCAATCATTCACTTGTCTTAACCTATACTTTGACATTGCTGTGATTAATAAATAGAAGGGGAGCGGACCGTTAAAGGTGGCTGAATTAGCCGAAATTGCCAAGCTGACGTGGGTTTTAAAGGACAAACCAATTGAGTGGGGTTTTTTTTTGAAAGATTGGAAGCTGTTCGTGAACTTTTTGAGCAATAAGAATATGAACAATGCAATAATTTGTGGTTGAGTATTAATTGTTTAGCTTTTTAGTTTAGGGTCTTAGTATCGTGCAATAGTCTTAGAACTTTATTTCGTGTGGCTTTTATAGGTCAATAATAAGGTCTTTGGCCATACCTATCGCATAACGCCATCTCCCTCTCATTGCTGCTTCATTTTCAAAGTGTGGCTAGTCTACATTTTTCCATTTGTAACAAAAAGCTCCCAACAGCCCCAGTATAGTGCTAGTCCTCAGGTGTGGTATGTAATTCCTACGGTAGTTCAGGGATTGTGCGGTCATGCTGTGTTAGTGTCGCCTCCTCTCTCCTCTCCTCTTTACCATTCTAGAATAGCCCTATTTTGAATGGAGCCAATTCGAATTCACATAAATTTGCTAGTTTAGTGAATTTACGTGAATTCTAATTGCATTCAGAATGCATTCAGAATGACTTCCCATTGCCCAAAAATGAGTTCCCATTGCCCGAAATTGTCTGAGATAGTCTACTACACAATAAGGTGAAACCCCATGATTGCGTTCGGAATGACTTCCCTTTTGTCTGAAATTGCGTGAGATACACTCATGCGCAATAACGTGAAACTCCATGATTGCGTTAGGATTGCCATTGGATTATACTTCCAATTTCCGTCGTCGGATAAACTCCCTACTGTTTTTTAAAAAAAATAAAATAAAAAATAAAAATTATTTTATTAAACCAATTTTGAATATCTCTAGAACTGCATTATAAAAGTCCCAGAACACACGCACGCACAACCATTAAGCATTTCGAACAGTATTTATCCCTTTCCCCTGCCACACGTTTCTCTCCCGCTTTTCCCCATTGGATGAGTACTAAGGCATCTGGATGGCCATCTGTCGGGGATGTTTTGATGGAGAGTTCCTGCATGGCAGGGGGTTGGACTGGATGGCCCTTGTGGTCTCTTCCAACTCTGTGATTCTATGATTCTATGAATTTTCCGGTCCACCTATTGCATGTTTCCCTTGACATGTCCCCTCACCCTCCACATACATTGCATGTTCATTAAAACCTTCACTTATGCCTCCCAGGGCATGTACATTAATATTTAATAAGTCATTAAGTGTGCGCATCCTAAAGCAAAAGTTCACCTTAAGTTTTGCAAAGTTTTCACTCCTGTTATTTTGGGAGTCTATCTAAATTTCCTGTATCTTCCGACTTAGGGCGACCCTAAGGCAAACCTATCACAGGGTTTTCTTGGCAAGATTTGTTCAGAGGAGGGTTGCCATTGCCTTCCCTTGAGGCCGAGAGAGTGTGACTTGGACAAGGCCACCCAGTGGGGTTCATATGAAAATCTTCAATCTAAAAACACTTCAGATTATAATCCCAATTAAAAATTATAAAGACAGGCGAATCGTAGAGTGGCTATAGGCGGAGGGGCTGTCATAAATCTTAATTCCTGTATATCATATATAAACAACTGTTGTTGGTGATGTGTGCCTTCAAGTTGTCTCCGATTTATGGCAAACCTAAAGTGGCCTTATCGTGTAGTTTTCTTATCAAGATTTGTTCAGAGAAGGTATGCCTTTGAGGCTGAGAGTGTGTGACTTGCCCATGGTCTCCCAATGGGGTTAAAATGATAATTTATCCCATTAAAATACTATTATTATTATTATTATTAAATATTAATAATATTAATAAATATAATTAATAATAATAATAATAATAATAGTATTTTAATAGGATAAGTTGCTTATGTACTCTATCTCTTGACTCTGGGGCCCCACAACAAACTCCAACTCCCAGAATTCCATAACCTCTGCCATAGGGCAGTTCAACCGGTGCCAAACCGGGTTATTCCTCCAGTGTGGAAGCAGCCTTAATGCTGTATAGCAGTATTTCCTAAGAATTATGCCAGGTCCGAAAAACACTGGCGCCCTAAAAAAAAAAAAAAAGACTACACTTCCCAGAATTCCACATCACTGAGCCAGGGCAGTTGAGAAGGGTCTCCGAAGTTATTTCCGAAGTGGGTTTTGGGACCCTAGGGCCTGCATCCTGGAGGATGGAAGAAATCCAGCTCTGGTACCCTAAAAAACAACAACAACAAAACAACAATAAAACCCCCACAAAACTACAGTTCCCAGAATTCCATAGCACTGAGCCTGGGTGGATGCAGCAGAACCTGCCTGGTCCACTTGGCCCCGCCCCTTTGATGCTTGGCCCCGCCCACCCGCCTCCTAATTGGCTGCTGGGGAGGCGGGGGCTCTCCTTTCGAGGGATGCAGGCAGAGGGCTCTGGCTTTCAGTCTGGAGCCTGGTATCAGGCGAAGCGGAGCTGCTCTTGGTCCCTCTTCACAGGCTCCGCTGAGTGGACTTGAACGCCTCCGGAGGATCCCTGCCTTCCTTCCTTCCTTCCAGTCCTGGCCATGGAGGCTGCCAGGAAGGCTGGCCTTGCCTTCTGCCTTGGGATGCTGCTACTGATGCTGCTGGGACCCCACGGCGTGGCTGGAGCGCAGCGAGGTGAGGCTCCCACGCGTGGAAGTGGGTGGGTGGGTGGGTGGAAGGGGACCCTCTGTATTGGAGATCGCCTTTCCCCTGTGCCTCCACTTGAGCCCCCAAATGCTTCCCTTTCACGCGTGGACGAGGGTGGGTGCGTGGATGGATGGATGAAGGTCCTTCTGTGTTGAGGATCGCTTTGGCTGCTTCCCCTTCTTCCTCCACCTGAGTCCACAGGTGAGCCTCCACCTCCCCAAGGGATGCTCTCTTTTCTCGCGTGGGCGTGTTGAGGATCGCTTTGGGTGCTTCTCCTGCGCCTCCACCTGAGTCCACAGGTGAGCTTCTCCCTCCCAAAGGGATGCTCTGATTCCACGCGTGGGGGAGTGGGGGCCCCTCTGCATTGAGGATGCTTCCCCCCCCTCCCCTGCCTCCTCCTCCTCCTCCTGAGTCCACAGGTGAGCCTCCACCTCCCAAATGGATGCTCTCCTTCCTTGCGTGGACGTGGGTGAGTTTGGGTGGGTGAGGGAGTAGATAGGGGAACCCTCTGTATTGAAGCCTTGGGTGCTTCCTCTCTGCCTCCGCCGGGGTCCACAGAGGGGATGCTTTCCTTTCACGCGTGGATGTGGGTGGGTTTGTTTGGGGGTCCTTCTGTATTGAGGATCGCCTTGGCCGCTTCCCCCCACAGGTGAGCCTCCACCTCCCAAAGGGATGCTCCCCTTCCTCGCGTGGGTTTGGGGAAGGGCGATCCCTGTGGAAGAAGTCCTGCCAATGCTCAGCATCCTCATCCCATCATAGGAAGGTTCGCCCTATGCTCTTCCCAGCATTCTGCAGTGGCTGGTGTTTTTGTGGGGCCTGTGGTTTGCTGGAAGGAGTGGGGCTGGAAGCCACCCTGCATCCATTTGTGGAAGAAGAAGTGGGGTTTTATTTTTATAGTGGGAGCCATACCAATTCTGGGCTTGGAGGATGTGCCCTGCCAGCCAGGGATCTAATAGGACCAGGGATCTCCTGGAGGGTCCCAGTGCCTTTTCAGACTGGATCCCTAGGAGTTGAGAAAGTCCTGTCCCCTTGAACCCTGAAGCTGAAGTCCTAGGCTGCATCCGCACCTGCAGACATGATCTGGGTTGACAGCACTTTAATCAGCAGTCCCAGAATTCCGTAGCATGGTGCCAGGGCAGTTAAAGTGCTGTGAAACCAAATCATGCAGCCTGGGAATTTGGGGATAATTTAGGGATTTGGGAATAAGCCACCTCCAGTACAAGAGATGCTGCTTCTGAGTAGCCAGCTGCACACCTGAAACAGGAATCCTCCCTTTTTTCTTGCCTGCCATTTTCCTATTGCTCTGCATTCCCAATGTGCCTGCCATGCCATGCCACTGGTTCAGAGATGGCACCGCCGGTGGTGGCGGCCAAAGTCTCCCCAGTGACAACTCCAGAGACCTTTTGGACTCTGCGGTAGACGTCTCCCAAACCACAGGGCTCTGGTGTATTATTCTTGTGGGTATTACATATGTGTGTGTGTGTGTGTGTATATATATATATATATATATCGGCCACACTTCCAGACCGGAGCTGGTTGCTGCTAACCCTGGCCGTGCTATATAGATATTTGGGAAAATGATGATTGAATCTCCCACTGCAGCTTTGGATTTATGTGTGCAAAAATAAAAGTCGAAGATTAGTCCACCGTGCAGCCTTTGTTTCTAATAAACTCTTTGCTGTTGCTACACCAGGTGCAGAAGTCTCCACCCTTGCAAGCATCTGTGCACCTCAGAGAGTTGTTTGGGGGAGAGATGGATCCTGATGCATATCTCTCCCCCCTCCTCACTTTTGCCCTTGTATTCAATAAGTTCAGGGTCACCGCTACAATGTGCGCAATAAGTCTTTAGCTGGTATTTAACTGTGTTTTGCCTCGGTTTCTGTGACTCTTGGTATCCACCCTACATTTGATTTTCTCATAATAATTATAATAATTTCCACCGTTTGGACAAGGAAAGGAGGGTTTCCAGGATGGACGAAGCATGCCAATTCTCTCCAAGAATAGCAGAGCTGTTCTGTTTAGGTACATTGGACAGCTGCTCCATGAAAAGTGAACTTTAAATGTGACTTGGGAGCAGAGAGCAGCCTCGGTTTCCCTGCTTATCACCTGACTTGGGTGGGGGGGAGAACGGTTTATACTAGATATGGAAAGCAGTTGGGAATTTAAAATATGCTGCAAAGCGAAATGCAGCTTCATAAAAGGAGGTTAAGTCTTCCTATGCAGGAAGGCAGATTTGAATTGGTTTTGGGGTCTGGATCCTGCACCAATGATGGCAATGGTGGGATGCATCTTTGAGATTTCATCAGCTCCTCTTTGGTAGCATGCACCTTTTGAGATTTCACCAGCTCTTGACGTTCAGATACCTCCCTGTTCTGGAATTGTTTTCCCATGCCGGAATGAGAGACAGCAGAGTATTTTTAGCTTTGTTGCAGTCCTTCCCCCTCGCATTGGATGCTGCGTAGTGTTTAGATGTAGCTCTAGCCAGAGCACTTAACCTCAGCTACTGACCCATTCGGCTATAATATTACAGTTTATGAAGTTGTCTTAGAGCCACCTTGAAGAGAAATTGCAAGCCAAATACAGTGTTTCTTTCTGGGAGTTCAAAGGTGTTGTGTGTGTGTGTATGTGTGTCTATATAATGGAGGAAGGGGAATGAAAACATTTTAAACCACTGTCAGGTTATCCCTTCATGGATCAAAATGCATGTTTACACCGTTTCTTCTGTCTTGATTTATAATCAACTCTGTATAGGCCATTTCAGGTAAATTGAACAATGGAGCCGAGGAATCAGCTAACTCGATCCAAGCATATATTGATACAATGAGAAGTTTTCTATATGTGGACTCCCCTAAATTCTCTAGTTATCTTAATCCAATGCTTCTCCCCATCTTCTCCCCATCGTCCCACCTGTACTTGTGTTGGATGCTGTCTCAAAATATATCTTTTTCTGAGTAAATTTTGAATATTTAATTGTTCTGAATGGTTAGACGACTTGTTCTTTCTTGCACAGTACTGCTTGTTCATCCAAGAGATTTTGCTCTCTTGACTGCTTGATTCCACCCCCCTCCCCCTTTATTCAAATGTGGAGATGCCAGGGATTAAATCTTCCAGTGTTTTGGACACAGCCTGTTCTCCCACATCTCTTCTTAGAAACTGAGCGAGAAGTGGTGAAGGAGGAGTGTTGACAATTATGCTGGCTGAAAGGGGCACAGGCCACAGGAGCGCAAGGCAGGCAGGAACACTCCCCTTCATTTGCAAAGTACCCTGTACTCTGCTAATATGAATACATTAGTTTGCTTGAGAGCCTGGCACTAAAGGTTCAGCATCATGATAGGATTGCAGGGGCTCTGGGTCTTACAAATAGAATTATGCACGCTTTATGGTATCCCTAAGAAAGCACAAGATGACATCCATAAAAAATTAGTTTTATATCTTATAATGCCTGAGTGGGAAATGTGTTCTCCTCCAGATGTGATCAGATTAGAATTCCCTGCAGCCCTGGCCACAGTGAAGAGTGATGGGAGTTGTGGTCCAACACCATTCAGAGGGCCTTGTCTTCTAGAGTTCAAACCTAGTGATGCCCATCAGCTAGTAAAAGAAGCATTTACAGGCATATCTTAGTTAATCAAGTCATTTTAAAAAAATAAAATTTGGTTAGCAGAGGCAGAAATAACATGAAAGGAATAAGGAATAGGGAGTGTATGCGTATGTGCCTGTCATCTTATGGCAACCCCATGAATTTTATAGGTTTACCTTATGCAAGAGATAGTCAAAAATGGTTTTGCTAGTTCCTTCTTATGAAATATAACCAGCAGCACCTGGTATTTGTCGGTGGTCTCCCATCCAAGTACTAACCAGGGTTGATCGCTTCCTGGATCCGATGTTGCCTTCAGGGCATTTAAGCCCCTAGGGATAGGTCCCTGTATTCCAAAAAATGAAGAGCAGTTCAACATGTTTCAGCAAACACTGTGTCCAAAGCTAGCAATTTGTGTGTGTGAAATGAGACAATCAAGTGATGTAAACCTTGGGGAGAAAAAAACATTTTGAATTGCTTGTAAGCATCTTCCAAAATGTATCCAGTTTTTCTTTCTTTCTTTCATTAGCCTTCACTCTTCATACGATTTTCATTTTGGTGGTCAAACGAATTTGACAGCGGAACAGGCTTATCTACTTCCTCCTTTTCTCTGTTTTGGTGTTCAACATGCTCCATGTTGAAATCTGAAGACAGCTGCTGTTTACCTTGCCTGTTGTTGGCAGGCACACACAGCTACAGTCAGATAAGCTATTGTAGAATCCTGTTATTATCCAGCTCAAGTTTTTTATTGTATTGTTTACTGCATAGACACTGCTGCACCCTGACACTAAAAGTCTGTGTTTTTCAGCCGTCCATCAACATTCTCCCAATGCTAATGCTCCTAAAGACCTCCAATTAGACATAGGACAAAGAAGAAAAAAAATAACTGGGAAGATATAAAAAAGACTTTGTAAAAAGGAGCTTCTCCCCATCTTCTCCTCATCGTCCTACCTGTACTTGTGTTGGATGCTCTCTCAAAACATGTCATGTTCTGAGTAAATCTCCAATGTTTAATTGCTTTGAATGGTTGCATTAACTAAGAAACATCTATACTTAGAAAAACATGTGGCAAAATGGTCTGATGCTTTACTCTTACTGGCAAGTTTAAAGTAAGCAGAGGCCAACTTTATTCAGGTAACCCCAAACAGTTTGACCTCCCTGCTTGGGAGAGACTTAAGTATAACTCTTACTGGGCATGAGGAGTATTCTTCTGAACTGAGATGTTATGACTGCTTTAGTCTGGTTCTGATCTGTGTAAAATGAGCTTTACCATTTGATCTCAAATGGGGACAAGACTTCGGGTAGGCAACTATTTTATATTGATGCACTAGGACATGTTTAGCTCCCTGTTTGCAAACCTTTTAAGTGTGTTATTGCTGTAGTGCTCTGTTTTCTTACCTATCGCAAAAACAAACAAACAAAAAAACCAGAAAATAAGTTACAGAACACATTGGTTTCTTAATGTTTTGAAAACATTTTTTTAAAATTTATTTTTCTCTTTAACCTTTAAATGCATGACACCAGAGTTGGGAACTGGAAAGATGTAGGTTCTAATCTTCATTGAGTCACACATTTCTGGCATCACTCACTTTTTCTGGGCCTGATCTACTGCGGGGGGGAAATAACCATTCCCTCGAAGCCATTGGTAAACTAAAAAGAGAAACTACAGCTGCAATAAATCACATTTAATCTATGTATGATTAATTGGCTAGCCTAGTTTTCTTCTTCTTCTTGGCTACAGCACTAAGTAATAGCTATAAGACTTTTCTGTGGCTCTGCATAGTGCTCTTGTATCTACAACACTGCCTGAATTCATCTTGGATGTCTTTTGATTTATGACGATTAAGCACACCCAACTAACATATTCAGTGAAGCATGCTAGGATTTTTGAGGCCAGCCAGGTATTGGAGAGTAATTTTCTTTCTCTCTCTCTCAGATTTTGATTAAACCATACCAAGGACAGGCACATCTGTTGAACTTTTAGAAAAGTGCTTTATGGCTTTTTGACTTTTCCATGCAGTGATCCTGGGAGAGAAGCTCCCTTTGGACCAGGGACTATCTTGCAAACTGGGTTGAATAGGATGCCTGAGAAATGCCAACTTCACAGTAGGTAGCATTGACAGCATTTCATTTGCTCTATTAGATCCTGATGTAGCTGTCTATGCACAGTATTTTTAGAGATGAGTTCAAGTTTCAGCTCAGCCAAAGTATGTTGGGTATTGTTATTACTTTTGCTATTGTTATTACTACCACTTGTTGTGTGGCTTCATGTCATTTCCTATTTATGGAGACCCATGGGTTTTCCTGGCAAGATTTATTCAGGGGATGTTTGCCATTACCTTCACCTCAGTGTTTTCCCAGAGCAGAAGATTTTCCTAAATGCTAAAGTTTTCAATGTATATCATTGTAGATGAGAATCTTTAGGTTTATATAAATATTGAAATCACAAGATTTCAAGACGAGCAACATGTGGCCCTCTAGATATTGTAGGACAACAGTCCTTATAGTAATACTCCTGGCTGTGATGGCTTTATTGGTGGTAATATATACAGTAGTTAGAGAACTTGACTAAAGAGTTTATCACATGGGAGGAATTTCTCTCAATTGTGAATGGAGCCAATTCACAATTACATGAATTCTCTAGTTTAGTGAATTTATGTGAAATCTGATTGCATTCGGAATGTGTTCAGAATGACTTCCTGTTGCCCGAAATTGCGTGAGATACACTCATTCACAATAACGTGAAACCCCATGATTGCGTTCGGATTGCCATTGGATTATACCCCCAAATTCCATCGTATGATAAACTCCATAGAGGCAAAGACACCAATAGCTTAGAGAAAACAAGGTAAAAGCTTTATTATAGCTAGTAATGCTTTGGAGTGGAGAAGTAGTTGTCAAAATCAGATTACTAGCCTCTCAGATTAAATGTTTGTGTCTACATATTTGTACAGAGCTGTATCTTATACATCTTATATTCATATATCTTAAATGGCTTGTTGATCCAAAGGCCATGGCAGACAACGAATAGGATTGGTATATGATCGTGTGCTTCTGTCATGGTGAATCTGGCTTGAATTTAAAGTGTTGAATGGAACCACAAAGTCTTAATGTTTCATGTGGATAAAAAGATTAAAGCTTGTTATCTGTGAATGGTACTAAGGGAAGTGCTGATTTGATTTTTTGCTGATATATTTGCTAGGAGGATAGAAATAGATTAGGTGCTCCCTTTAAAAGTGGGTAAGAGGAACCTTGCTGGATCACACCAGATGCTTTATCTGTCCAGGATCTACCATAGTCCATGCTCTGGCCAACCTTGCTGGAAAAAACCATACACAGGACCAATACTTTGGAGAAAGTGTGGTGGAGTCTTCTTCTTTGGAGGTCTTTAAACAGAGGCTGGATAGCCATCTGCTGGGGATGCTTTGATTGTGAGTTCCTGCATGGCAGAATGGGGTTGGACTGGATGGCCCTTGTGGTCTCTTCCAACTTTATGATTCTATGATTCTATATCAACAAGCTGGAATGTGTAAAGAGAAAGGACAACTAAGAAGGATATTGAAAAGCTGGAACATATCTAGAGAAGGGTGAACAAGATGATCAAAGGTCTGGACACCAAGCTTTATGAGGAATGTCTTAAGGAGCTGGGCATATTTGGAGAAGAAAAGTCTAAGAGATGACATGATAGACATCTTTAAATTATCTGAAGGGATGCCATGTAGAAGACAGAGTGAGCTTCTTTTCTGATGCTCTGAAGATTGGAATACAAACCACTGGACTCAAATTAAAAGAATTTACCTAAAGTTAGGAAGAACTTTTTTAATAAACAGCAAAACCCTACAATATAATATATTGCCTCAAAGGGTGATGGACTCTAGGGGTAGGGGAGTATGTAATGTTGGTTTTATATGTACTATACATCATTGTAACCCGCCTTGACCTGGAGGGAGAGGCGGGATATAAATAAAATTATTATTATTATTATTATTATTATTATTATTAGTCTTTAAACAGAGGCCAGATTAGTATCTTTTAGGAGTGCTTTAGCTGTATATTTATGCATGACAGGGGGTTGGACTAGACAGCCCTGGTGGTCTCTGCCAACTCTGATGCCTTGAAAGAAGGTTATTTCATAGGTTTCCATGGGTGCTGAGTATCTAACTTGTAGCAACAAAAGGTTCCTACCTATTTGCTAGTGAGAGATCAGGAAACTAGACATGGGGGATATGCTGCTGCTGTGGTATACTGGGGGTGGTGTTTCACATGTTGACAAAAGTTCCTTTTGCTGTCAATAATCAGACTTTAGAGTCTATTGAAAGCCCAATAATGGAGTTGTGGAAAGCTGAAATCCAGCTTGTATCCCAGAAATGCATTACATTGGAACTAATTGCTGTGAGCCGTGCCTCACATGGTTCATGAGAAGATGTCCATATCATGAAGCACTATGTCCAGCACTACCCACTTTGTTTTAGCCCCACCTAATGCTGGAATGTGGACTGAGAATCCTTTCTAGATTGAAATTTGGCCCCTGAGTAAAAAAGGTTTCCTTCTCCTACAGCAGGGTACCATATCCAGCCAAGATAATGAAACCATATTTTCTTATATCTTTCTATGAATGTGAAGGCAGGGGGGCTTTGAAGCCCAGTCTGCTTTCTCTCATACTTATCGTAATAGAAAAGCATTGTTGGCATGTATGGATGTAGATTTTTCTATCTTTGTTCAAGTTACCAATAACTGTAATATCCAGAGCTTGGAAAAATATATTTAAAAGACAATTAGTTCCAGCCATACTTGGAAATTTCTCCAAAGTAATTCATGGTTGTTAATAACTGTACAATTTTGTAAAGGCAACTTAACTTTTTTTTTTAACTTTAAAAGTAATATAAGAATTCTGTAAGCTGCTGGCCTGTAGTACAAATCACCATGAAGTAAGTGTGGCCATTCACTTTCTTTTTCTATAGAAGTAGCTAAAACAGCTGTGGTTATGCTGCAAAGGAGTGAAGTTACGTCTTGATGTGTTAAAAACATACTGTAACTTAGTTCAGCCTTTACTACTGAGAAATAAATAAATTTCCACAGATTTACAAATAAGCTCCAGCTAAACTCTGGCAAGATCTCTGACGATGCTTCAGTTTGCATGAGAACTGTGATTTCAGAATTTCTGTGCATTATATATGCTGGCATATCCTGATCAGATTCTGGCAGGTTTCAAATGTGAGCTCTCATAAGCCATTGGTGATGGAATATTGTCAATACTAAATGCCATTGCATGTCAACTGTCAAGTACCAACTGTCAAAATGTTGAAATCAAATACCATTGGGTGGCAAAGAAAGATGTCAAATGTCGGCACGCTTTGCAAATATTTTGAGTCTTCGGAGAGTATGTGGAGAACATTAAACACTGGAAGGTTAGGAAGCATGCTTTGAGGAAATGTTCTGGAACAAATGGCTTTCAGCTGCACTGGTGAAATTTTAGATGCTCGGTGGATTAAAATAACCTTGGTTAGGGCATAGAGCCCCTGCCTGGCATGTGTGAAGTCCCTGACATTCTTTTGGACTGTATTTTTGAGAATCTCACCAGCACTCTCATTCCATGTCAGTTCAGTATTGTGTTGGAAGACCTTTTTTCATTCTGCAGGGAAACTTGTCTTTTGGTACACTTTTCTGGAATATGCTCATTTTTCATAATGAATAATTCATTGGTTGTTCCCATTGTTCTCTTAATATATTGTTTCTGTTAATAAAAGAGTCTGTGTCTCTTTCTCTCTATGTGTATGTGTGTGTGTCCACACACACAAATGTACACAATCAATCATTTTATTTATATTCTCCTTTTCCCCCAAGAGTGGAACTCACATTATTTTTCACATGTACTAATGATTTTTCACACATTATTTTTCCTGGTCAAAATGCATCATGGATCTCTGAAATGTATGGATTTCTACGGCAGGGTATGCTTTGTATTGTTTACAGTCTTAGGAGTGCAAACCTTAGGGAACCGAGAGCCTAACAAAATTTACTTTTCAGTGATTTCAACCTACTGGCATATGATACTTTTCTACTCCCATCACATCTGCTCTGGGATCCTGGTGTGTTGCCTGAGGTTCCCAGCATGATATTTGAAGTCATATTGGGTGGGATGCTGAGCAGATTATTTGAACAAAGGCCTTGGTGCATTGCACAGTTCCTTCTCTTGCCTTAGCAATGATTGTCCAAACCATTAGTGCTTAAATTGTGGCCTGTGTACCCCTGTGGGCCCATGCTGTCCTTACACGGGGCTCACAAAGACCAACTTTGTTCCTTTTGCCCTCTCAAAACATATCAGGCTCAACCATGTGCTGAAAAGTGGCAAATGATAGAGAGGAAGAGGAGGGGAGAGTGAGCATCATCTCTCCCACCCCCCCAAGGAGCAACAGCATGGCTCTGCAATCCTGAGCCTTCCCAACCCTCCAGACCTTGGCCATCTCCATTTCAGTTCTTCCAGGAACTCCAAACGAATAGGCGAGAAGATTCCCTTATGGCAAATCTCTTGGCCAAAGAAGTCCCTGCAGTTCTGGCCTGGCCTCTGTCATTGCTTGCTCCCTTCCACCTGCCTTCTTTGACTGCAGTGAAGAAACTATTGTATAGAATGACAGGCGTTGGGGCTGATGTTGTGTACAAACATGGAGACAAAAGTAGATGGCAAGATGGATGGATGGCATAACCAGTGGTGGCAGGATTAGCAAAAGTTCTAGAGCAGAAGGAAACATGCTCTGGAAGTCTGTGACCCAGAGACTAGGATACAAAACAATGGATGTGAGCTCCAGGAACAGAGATTCCAACTCAACATTAGGAGGAACTTCCTGACAGTAAGGGCTGTTTGACAGTGGAGCACACTCCCTCAGAGTGTGGTGGAGTCTCCTCCTTTGGAGGTCTTTAAACAGAGGCTGGATAGCCATCTGTTGGGGATGCTTTGATTGTGAGTTCCTGCATGGCAGAATGGGGTTGGACTGGCTGTCCCTTGTGTCTCTTCCAACTCAATGATTCTATGATCCCTCCACATCTCATGCATCCACATACATATATCTGGGAAACAAAGTCCCAAGTTCTCATGCCACTTGATGCTACGGCTGACACCCACATAGCAATGAAAATCACCTTTCATAATGGCATACTTGTGTAAAAAATCATTCTCTGTTCTTGTTTATCTTAAATATAAGTATAGAAACCAAGTATAGAAACTATTTGAAAAATGTAGACTCAGAACTCAGAATACAGCTCCTGAGCTCAATATAACATGGCTTGCAAGTGAACTGAGCATTCTCATTAAATTTTAATCAAAATTAATAGGTAATATTAGTCCACAGTTCAGTGTTCAGGTATCATTTAAATTTGTTTGGGATTGTTGCAATAAAAATTTTATAATGGGAGTGTGTGCATTTATTTATTTCTCCCTTCTCTCCAAATTTTTAGACCCTCGATGAGCAACTTTAAATAAATATTTGATTAGGGTTTTAAAACTTGAGGTCAGGCTTGGCAGTCTGTGTCAGTAAAATATATTTAATGGGCTGTGTGGTGGAGAAAAGGTTAAAAACTGCTGGTCTAAAAGATGCGGTGAATATCTACATTAAATGGTATCTGACTGGCTAACTGACACAGGTTCCTGATGGAGCAAAGGTGGCTAGCCAGCTTGCCATGACCACCTTGTGAAGCTATAACTATTGCACTGATGAACCTTCCATGCAAATCTTCTGCCATCCCAAATGGTTGTGAATGGTCCTTCACAATGGCTTAGGCATGGAAAAATTGCAAATGAAAAACAAGAACACTATTCTTTTTACTTAGGAACACCTCTCTAGGAATATCTAGGTCCTCCAGTACAACTCTGGCCAACATCTGCCAGAGCTTGATCCTAGAATCATACTGGAGGACCTCCAATGTCTAGAGAAGTGTTTTCTTTAGGAACTTCTAGGTTTTCCAGCACGACTCTATGGTCAACTTCTGGCAGAGTTGCATGGAGGACCTAGAGATTCCTAGAGAAAACATATTACTCAAATCCGCAAATAATCAAATCCACAAAAGTCAAAGCCGCAACTGTGGAGGCCAGTTGTACAATGTTCATGGACACTAGTTATTTTTTTCATTTGAACCCAGCCAGTAAAAGCTAATAATGCTTCAGTCTCTCATCAGCCTTAAGAATGCAATCTATCTTGTTATGTGGAATCACAAGAGAAATAAATGGGGTCATGACAGATAAAAAAGAAGTATCAAAGCCTTTTCTTCTTTAGCAGCTAAGAGTTCTAAAGCTGGATAAAAAAAAAATCCCTTAAGAATAATTCTTATTGTTTTATACCAATCTATTGTTCTTTTTTAATCATGCTACTATCGCTTGTAGTGTTATCAGTTCCTCTCATCATCATATCAAGAGACTGCACTCTTTAAAATGGTGCTTGACAAGAATGCCTTTGATATGAGACAAAGCCACCTATTTTCTTGCTCTTATCACCCTCTCAGGGCATTTTTGCGATCTGCAAAATAGACAAGCAAAACTCCTTCTGAACTGGAGAGAATGTAGGATGAATTTGCACTTGGCTACCAATCTGAATGTATGTTTTGCTTGGAATGACAAATTCTACCTCTAGCACTAACTTTTCATTGTCTGCCAGCAACATCTGAATGGCTGTAGGCTCCCCAATTCCACTTTACTGTATTTGTTGCAATATGCTAACATGGCTGCCTTCCTAGAAGATATCTGTTCATGATGTACACAAGCGAATGTGCTTGTAGGTGACTGCATGATCGAGCTGAACATGTACATATCGGATTGTTCTTTCTTTGTTAGTGTTTGCTCAGAAATTGTGTCTGTCGGGGTGCCAAAGCTATAGAAAAGTTAATTTTCTGTTTCTGTCTGACTTTACATTACAATTTCATATGAAAGTGGTTGACTCAGGACCTAAGGGTGGATGAGAATTTTATCTCACTTGATTTATCAATAAGAATTGATTTAAAACCACTTCATAATCAAGATGGAAAGAACTTGGAAAATGTAAAGAAAGAAGGTGGATTAAACAACCTGCATCCCAGTGTAGGCTTAGAGAGATATTGTAGCACCTTTGAGACTAACTGAAAGAAAGAAATTGGCAGCATGAGCTTTCATAAACCTCACTCTACTTCTTCAGAAGCTGTTAAGCTTAAAACATACAATTCTGGGTCTGAATCCATGTATATTCAACCATGTTAGCACTAAATCATGGCTACTGCTTTGCCCTTCATTTTGAACTTGTGTTGGTCAGACAGATGCAGCTGAATCCTCATCATGTTGACAACATCTGTATCTCTTTAATTTGGCCAGTGCAAATGGGATAGCTTCATTTTTTGCCTTTTTGAAGAATTTACTCGATTGATTTATTTCTTCATATTTAAAATGCACTTTCCCCCTTGAAGTTTTAAAACAATGAATGCTAGGGAAAGCAAAACTGTCAGATTTCCAATTTTTAATTAGGGTTTCCATGCCCTTGGTTCGTTTTGGGCTTTTAGCTTAGGACTCCCATTTATCCCAATTTCTGCCTAGAACTAGTGGGAGTTGGAAGCTAAAACATCTGGAGGAGCGCACACTGAAAATGGCTGGTTTAGTGACATGTGAGTGAACCTGATGACCTTCCTTTCCCCTTTGATCTTCCCATGTGACATCAGCCCTGTCATGTCATGTAGACTTTGATTTTATCTTATGATAGTGGGAGCTTGAGCTTCCTCCTGCATACATCTAACTTTCTCAAGCCATCTTATTCAGTCACTAATTCCCCAAGACAAACACATTTGGTTTGCTGCTGTGCTGAGCATTAAATTCTGTTCTGTGCAACATTAGGTTGCCGGAGAGAAAACTGGAGAAGGTTCCTGTACCATGAATGGTTGTGTAGAAATTCAGCAGGTGTTCCTTGCTATTTGTTGAGTGACAAGTGCCATTGGTCATACAATCCAGGAGCTGAATTATGCACCGCATTGCTTGCACCATTGTATGTTACATGCTAGCCATGGGTACATTTTGTTTATTTTATTTTATTTTGTATATGAATTTTCCAATATCAGGAAATTTCTTTATAAATTGGACAGCAAGATTAAAACTGAATGTCATTGAGGACAAAACTGGTAGAATTCCCTATCCTGCCATTGTGCTTAGCTCTTAAAGGTCAGGGTTGGAGTCCCTGGGTATTAAACTGTAGTTGTGATGCTGAATTATGTTTGCCACCTGATTTTCCTCACAGGGTACTAATCTTTCACAATCCATGGCAGACAGGTACAATTACTTCATGGTGTGAGTATCTATAGTTGTTGATTCTGGGTAATGCAGATGCTTGAAGAACTTGGTCAGGCTGCTTTTGATGAGAACTTCAAAAGGTCTACAGATTTTTTTCCCATGAAGTCAAGAGTAAGAATTTGAATGTGGGAGAAGGCAAAATCCAAGCCAATCCAAGTTGTGTGAGTATGTTTTTTGGCCTCTCTGTGCTTGACCTGACAATCCATTGGAAACTTGTGCAAGTGTGTTTTGAATTCTGTGGAGTCTTTCTGCTTCATTGCACTCCTTGAGATTTACATGTATACACTGAGCTCAGAAGCAAGAGTTGCATGAATGTTCTGTGGCTCATACTTGCTAATCTTTATGGCCTCTGTTGCTGCTCACCATTAATAGGCTACACATTTTTGTTTTGAGCCTTAGACTATGACTCTGGAGGCCAGATTTTGAATCCCTGCTCAGTCACTATCTCTCTCTCAGCCTCAGAGGGAGGGAGGCAAGGCAAATTGCCACTGAACAAATTTTGCCAGAAACATCCCATGATAGGGCCACCTTAAGTCATAAACAACTTGAAGGCATACAACATTGATCACAATACTTCTGGAGATGTTTACTGATTAAGAGACTAAGGGGGAGGGGATACAGATGGATGGCTCTAGGCGGCTTCTTTTTAGGGGCATCATAATGGCGTTTGTGTGCCATGATACCGCCACTTCCAGTGAGTGCCGTTTGGGCACTCAGATGCCTATGCATCATAATGGTGTCCCTTGTGGACAAGGGCGCAGCAATATGGTGCCAATAGTAGGGCTAGGCATGTCTGGACTCCCAGTCCTACCGAGCCCTAATTTCGGCCCCAGAACGGTGCAAAACACCAGTCTGTACAGGGCCTAAGAGACTAATCATTGTGCCATCTTTTTGTCAAGCAAGAATAAACAGTAGTTTCTGTCCATGTATCCTCTCTGTGATCCAGATGACTATCTTAAAATAATTATGTATTGAATTATGATTTATTTTACCTTTAAATGTAGGCAGAATAAAATTCTAATGATAACAAATATACAGTAGATCTGGAGCATAATTATGACACTAATGCTAATGAACCTACAGAGGAAAGCTGTTTTAGGTATACAGGAATGCATTTTTTCCCCTAAAGGAATTTTCTTTTAGTTGCAGTTTGTTTCTGCTTTGTTTTCAGAAGAAGGCTGTAGATTTCATGTTCTAGCTGACTGCAGTTCAGAAATGTAAGCTTCAGCAAAGTCAGGAAGCTTTACTCAGGAATGTATTTTTCTTTTTCTTTGTTAAAGAAGTTTTCTTCCAGTGGCCATTTGGTGGCAGTATCTAATATTACCCAGATCCCATAATTTACCACAGTAATAACTGTGTGCTTGGTGTTCACATAACGAAAGAGAGAATCTAGGTCTTATCTTATGTCAAATGAGCTAACCAAATAAAAAATGAATTGAACGAATTTAATCTGTCAGCACCAATGAATCTAAGAGGATTATTGTTCCATTACGGCTAATAGATTTTTTCCAAAGATAACTTTGCTACTTGACTTGCCTATTCCTATAAAGGCTGTTACAGATCTAATTTATATGTATCATTTAAATATTCCTGCTCCATTCCAATTGAATCTTGGGCTTGTTAAAAGAGTACCTTTCTTGTTCTCGCCTCCTCTTTTAAGAGGAATAGCTTTGGTTTAATGTTTTGAGTGCTGCTTCTATTACTTCCTCTGGTAATTTGTGGAGAACTTACAGTTTTGCCGAAGCGAGTTTAGCAGCTCAATTAGCTATAGAGTTGTACTCCTTACATTAAAACCTTCCCTGCAATTCTTTTCTTGCTTGCAAAGAGAGAAGGTTGGAGGACGAGTATAAAGGTGCTCAAATGTGCTAGCACTGCTAACCGAGCTTTGCTTTTTCAATATATTTTCAAATCTTAGCACCATAAAGAAAACCCACTTTCAGAATGAGTGCTGCCTTCCATATAAGCAAGGCCAAACCAGGATAGATCGTTGTCCTCCTGTTGAAAGGAACAGCCATGTTGTTGTGACTTGCTCTTTTTCTATCTCTGGAAGATGTCGCCTCATGCTGCCTAATAATAGGGTCAGTCCTGTATATAACAAGATAAAAATGTTTTTGTGGGGTGCTGCAACCAATCTGTCCATGTGCATCCCATAATTATTCAAAACAAATTTCTAGACATATCTGAGATCCGTGTGCATAAGCAGCTTGAAGGACATATCATTTACCTCTTTAAGTTGCTTTCCTGGCAGTTAAATGAGTTCCTTATTTGGATGGTCATCCAAATGCTCCATCAGAAGAAGCACCCAGTCTGCCTGCACTATGCTGTAGGGTGTAGCACCTGGTCTGAAAGGTTCATTCTATGCTGTCCTCACGCTCTCATACCCTTGTTCTGAGTAGTACAAATCCGTGGAGTTGTTGTTGTTCTCACAACAAAATAACCCTTCCAGCAAAAGCCAGACATGGAAACTAAACACCAGAGTATTAGGAATGGGCACCAGGTGAGTGCAAGTGGTGTACAACAGGCCCCAGTAGTTCATACGGGCTCAGCAAGCGGTCCCAGTGCTGTATATTTAAAGGTGTTACTTATTGTTGTTGTTATCGTTAACCACCCATGAGTCAATCTTGCCACATGGTGATCCCATGGGTGAGACATTCCTGTCTTCCACTGTTTTCCTTAGTTCCTGCAAATTCACATCTATGACCTCTTTAATAACATCCATTCTTTTAGCTTAGCATGTGCTCTTTCTCTCTTTCCACTTCCCTCCACTTTCCCTATCATTATTGTGTTTTTTTTCCCAGTGAGTCTTGCCTTCTCATGATGTGGCCAAAGTATGACAGGCCCAGTTTACTCATCCTGGCTTCCAGGGAGATTTCTGGCTTTATCTGTTCTAGCCCCCATTTGACTTTTTCACTGTCCATGTTCACTCTGCTCCAGCACCACATCTCAAATGAATTAATTTTCTTCCTATCCGCCTTCTTAACTGTCCAGCTCTTGCATCCATACATGGTAACAGGGAATACAATGGCTTGTACAATTCTAACTTTTGTGCTCAGTTGCATATCTTTACATTTTAGGATCTTTTCTAATTCTTTCATAGCTGCCTTCCCCATTCGTAGTCTTTTTCTGATTTCTTGACAATGTTTGATCCCAGGAATGAGAACTCTTTTACTAGGTCTAGTTCCTCATTGTCTAGGTTGAATTTGTGAAAATTCTCCATCGTAATTATTTTTGTTTGCTTTATGTTCAACAATACTCATGCCTTTGCACTTTCTTCCTTGATCTTCCTTAGTAGTTGTTCTAGGTCTGTTGTGTTTTCTGAGCATTGTATTGTGTTGTCTGCACACCTTAGATTGTTGATATTCCTTCCTCCTATTTTCACTCATCCTTCTTCTGTGTTCAAGCTTGCTTTTTGTATAACATGTACTGCATGCAAGTAGAACAGATAGGGTGAAAAGATGCTGCCTTGTCTGACCCCTTTGCCAACTGGGAACCATTCTATTTTTCCGTGTTCTGTTCTGACAGTAGTCTCTTGTCCTGAGTACAGATTTCTTATCAGGCATATCAGATGTGTTGGCACTCCCATATCTGTAAGGGTATTCCATAGCCTTTCATTATCTATGCAACCAAGATGGAACTTATTCATAGGTATGTGTGCATAGGATTGCCCTAAAATATAATATGCATCAAAACAAGCAGTTTCTAATGGGTCAGGGTATGTGTCTGTGTGTTTAGTGTGTGTTCAGGATGAAAAATGAAATCTGATTTCCATGGTGTTCTAGAGGGTCCTTGGAAAGCATGTGTGCAGAAAACAGAAGGCTTTAATTGCAGTCATGTAAAGGATATAGTAAGAAGTGTGTGGGATGATCTGTTATCATCTTCATCATCTCCCTTTCTTTTTCTGGACACTTTCAAAGCAGGTACATCTGTCCCTTTTCTATCAAGGTTTTTTTCCCCCATAGGGATGAGAGCTGGCTGTTTTTCCTATTTATACCATCCCTGAAAAAATGGTAACAGAAAAATTAGTTGATTGAAAGGGGAAATTCACACTTAGGCTTCTCCCTTTGTCTGATAGTTCTGTTAAAATGGGTGCCCACCCCACTGTCTCTTTCTCTCTCCACCCCTACATATTACCAAGAAAGAGTTTGTAAAAGAGTGAATATGTGATGGACTTCAGGGTTTACTTGAAGAATAACTGTGACTGAAACTGAGGCCTTCTGCATGCAATGCATATAATCTCTTGCTGAGCTACAATCCTTCTCTCATGAATTCAAAAGATTCAGAGAAGATGCTGGACTGAAGTTGTAAACATCCGTAGAGCCAAGGATTCCTCACCACTGAGTTAAATCTGTTGAGGATTGCTTGGGAATTGGCTGGAAGTTTCAGAAGAAGAGTAAAGACTCCTATGCCACCAAGGGGGTCAGAAATGTGAGAATAAGTAACATTTCTTGCTTCTTCTTTTTTGATTCTTTGTCTATGCAAGCAACCTCTGCAGACACTGACTGAATTTCCTGTGTGTGCTGTGTTTTGAAATGCAGGAGTGCTCTTTAGCTCTTTACCCTTTGAAAATATGAAAGTGTTGAAGAGCTTTCATACTTTCAAAGGGCAATAGCAACTTCAGCAAAAGAGGAGAGTGCAGCAAAACAGACAGCTCTACCTTTTAATACTTTTTCCCCCCTTTCTCTGTGTGAAATGCAAACCATAAATATTCAGGTCCATTTTCTGCATTGGGAATGGGGGTGCAATGGCCACAAAGATAGCAGAGTACTTTCTTCTGAAGGTTAAAACTTAATTTCTCCTCTGCAAACATGGCATGAACTTTGACTTGCACTTTTCTTACTGTGCTTTCTAAAGGCGCATTTGCATTATTAGAAATGGATGCACAAAGCTGGATTCGGGCTTGTCTACATGGGTGAGAAACACCATACTCACCCCAAAATTTGTGCTGACAGTTTTGACAATGTACAGCTACTTCCAGGAAGGATCCATGTTTTTTCTATCCTTAAGTTGACTTTGCTTAGAAATGAGCAAAGTCAGGGAAATTCTTGGTGTTTCCCTAAATGTCCAGAGTGCTCTTGGGTTCTTCTGCCATGATTTGTGCTGATCCAGTTGCCCACATGCCAAGAGCTGTGTGATCCTCATCCCCATGAAAAGCAGCACAAGGAAAGGGGATGACCTGTTTTCAGAACCAATACCACTTCATCGTGGGCACCACTTCTACTAAGGTCAGAAATGGCCACCTGAACCTGTGGTCAACAAGGTGTCTGGGCACCCATTTCTGTCCTCAGTAGAAGTGGCATCATGCTGCCCAGGCTTTACTCATTGTTCACAAAGAAGTGGTGGTGGTGGCTCTGAAAAGAGGACAAACCAGCGCGGCTGATACAGTGTTGTCCTGGCTAGCCTGTGTGCACATCAATGTGGCATGCGTCATACCAGATTCAACACCGTGTATGTAGTTGCCATTATGATCAGTGTGGGAAAAGTGCACATAGAGCATAATGCTCCAGTCTGATTAAGCAGCCGGTGTAGATACACCTCCAGAAGGTTGTCTTTCTCCTGTTTGCTAGCAATTTGCCAAGCTATAACCCTGAGGGATGAAATTACAGCTATCAGTAGCTCCGCAGAGCTATTCCTGAGTGAATTTGCACCTCTGGAGAGTCGCTTATGATGAGTTTCCTCAGTTTTGTTGAGGGTGGTTTGGGGAGAATTTTGTTTAGTTTGTTTTTAAATGAGAATTTCCTTAAATTTATTCATCACTTAGATGGAAAGCCCTTGAACTTCAGTTTGGATGAAAGTAAGAGATCCACCCATCCAACTAGAAGGATATGAATGCTTATTTCTTAAAAGTCTCCTTTTGAAACTATGTGTATTCAATAATGGTTGTAATACTGATTTAAGATTGCTGCCTCAATGAAGCTTAACAGTTGAGCTTCATGTTACCATTTCTACAAACCAGATTCTATATTTTTATCACAAAACATAATTTTGCATACTTTTCTTGGTTTGATAGTTTTGTAATGCTTCCAGATGTTGTTTAATATCCTTTTAATGTGGAACAGGATGATTAACAAAAGGAACTTATAGCAACTTCCCTGGCGTTTTTGGACAATATGGATTTTCTTTTATATAAAAAAATTGTACTATCAGCCCTCCATATCCACTGATTCCATATCCATGGATTCAACCATCTGTGGCTGGAAAATATTTTAAAATTGGTATATATTCCAAAAAAGGAAATCTTGATTTTGTCAGTTGTATAAGGGACACCTTTTTATAATGAGGGGAGGTCTTGGTGCCAGGTACCAAGGGCCCACTGTACCTATTTGTCTAAATCCATGTCTTGGATATACAGAGTCACTTTTTTCATTGAGAAGGACATGAGGATGGCCTACACCTCTCATCAAGTCTAACAACCATAGCCAGTGATAAAAGTTACTGGATACTATAGCCAAACACTGAGGAACTTATCACACTGAGGCCTCTGTCTTCCTCCAGTGATTAATTCAGATTTAAAACATCCAAATAGTGTGATCAGGGTACACACCCCACACTATTCTCCTGGCCTTCTCCCATCAAGAAATTGCAATTGTCAGCCATCCCATGTAATAATCTCCTTACCAGCATACCTGTCCCATCAGCAAAGCATAAAGAAGCTGCCATTTGGCAACAATGGGATATGCCGTTATTGCTGAATAGTGGTTCCATGATACTTTAGTGATGGGACAAATGTTCTGGTTGTGATTTATGGACAGGAGAAGGATGGGAGAAAAGTGTGAGAATGTGAACTCCAATTGTGCGGGTGTGTGAACCCCAATTTGGAAGCTTTAAGTTTGAATTAATCATGGGAGGATGCTGGAAGCCTTTCAGTGTGATAACCTTCTTAGAGACCAGAGATTCCACTCATTTCTCTACACTACATGTAGGCCACAGGTTTCCTCTAGAAACTGTTGGATCAAGTTGGGAAGAATATCCAATCCTTACTCCTTCTCAGGTAGAAAAATGGATCTTATAGCAGTCTAGAAACCCTGCTGAAAAAAATTAATAGAGAAGTTATGATTTATTGCCATTTTCTCCCAGTATTTGGATGTCCCAGGGTGCTGCAAAGGAATTTTCCTTTATGGAAAAACATGCGGTTTCTTGCGCAAAAATATTGTTTTCTTTGCTGATTACAGGAAACCTTTTATTTCTGCACAGAAAACATGCTTTGGTGCAAAAATCATGTCTTTTTCTATAATTGTATAGTTATAACACTGATGTGTTTAAATATGAGGAGAATATAGTGGAGCAATATATTTTTTTTCCCCTCGCAGCAAGGATACAGCTACCATAACAGTCCTTGCACATGAAGAAGCAGTTTTCAAGGATTTGCTTACTTATTGTTGAGTACAAAAGGAAACAGTATATGAAGGAGACTCTCAACTGTTTCTGAATTTGGGTGGCTGAATGAACAGGAAATCAGAGAAGGAGTGAGGTCAGAACCTTTATAATACTAAAGAGACAATCTATGCATCTCTTTAGAGACTTTGAACATCTGGCTGTAATAAAACATACGCTTCCAAATCTGGACTGCATTCCATTAAACAACAAATGCATACCAGCTGAACCTTTTATGGTGAAGTAGGAAGAGGATTTGCAGTGAAAGATCAGGGGACACATCCTCTTCTTTATAAAGGTTTTAAAATTATTCATATGTCTGATTGTTGGAGAGAACTGTTTTAAGATGCTAATGCAATACTGTTGAAGATCCACTATATTGTGTGTATAATTTTTTTTTGTTAAAAAAGTAGAAAATGTGTTTTTGTCATGTTGCGAAAAGGGACATGCACATAGTAGATTTGCAATAGTAGTAATGCTTCTTTGGATAGGGTATCTGAAGCTCTTAATTAAATCTTTGATGCAGTTTGTCACTTTACTTCTTAGAAAGGCCCTCAGTGCCAGAAAGGTTGGCTGGTAGGTCTCATTTTAACTACATTGGCGGTTGGATTATTGCTTATGAAATAAGCAATGAAGGGTAGTGAGGAGAGTAAGCAGAAGTGGCTGGATAAAGACTTAGAGCTCATGAAGGTGAAGCTAATCAGAGTGTCTTGAAGCTTGCAATCCATAAATCATTGGCCCTAGTAAGAGGGTATACATATAATCATATTATAGTCTCTGCTAGACCTCATGACAAACAGGAATCATTGGAGCCTGTGTGTTCTGCAGTGGCGTTGTCATCATAGCCATGCCCCCCCCCCCCATAATGCAGGCTGCTGTATGATTTCATATCAAAGATTAATATGAAATAGGGATAAACTAATCCTAGAATAAACTATATAGGATAAACTAATCCTAGACTCTATGATTCTATGATCTTTAGTAGAGGATATAGTGGTGGTGGGATGGGTATGATTTTCAGGTCTGAGAGAGAGGTCTTCTTTAAAGAGGGGCAGTAATAGTATAGCCCATTTGATGTTACTAATCTACAACTTCCAGCAGCTTTAGCCATCCCAGCTGGTGGTGAGGAATGCTTGCAGTTGAATTTCAGCAACCTCTGGATGGGCAAAGAATTACTGTCCCAGTCTAAAGACTTTGGCTTATACACTATTCAGCAAGGGAATGGATATAATTCAATTTAAATCATGGATGACCAAATCTGAGAGAAGTGTTGGCTGGCTTCTTCCTTCCTTTCCGCACAATAGTTAGTCCCCTAGCTGTGTATCACGGCAACCTGCTTGCTAGCGCAGAGGTAGCCATTTTAAATAGCTTACAATGACTTCATAAGCCATCCATTCAAGCTTTTGGCACTGAGCTCATGGCAGCAATGGGGGAAGAAGAAAAGGCGAGAGGAGAATAAATAGCTAAATGGTTTGATGTGCTTTGCAGGTGTATGGGGGACACGTGGTGTATGTATACTGTTCAGGATGGCCTGCTGCCAATTCTCATTCTCAGAAGACATTCATTTGGCCTAACTGTGTATAAATAGACTTTTTTCTACGATGGAAGGCTAGCACTTAGCTTTTCCTCTATGCATCCCACAAAAGGTGGACCGCTGAATTTTGATGTTACACTTTCCCCAGAAATATCTACAAATGGCCAAAAGTCTTGTCCAGTACCATGATTGGCCTGTGGTTCCAGGGATGAGGGGCACATTGCTCTCCAGATATTCATGAACTGAACCTTCCATCATCTCACATCATTGACTATGATGGATAGTGCTAATGGGAACTGTACTGCAAATATATCTGGAGGGTTCCTAACCAACAGTGACAACCTGTTTAATGGGGTGGAAGTGGTGAGATGCTTAGATGGGCGTGACCATGTTTCCATGGAGTTTGTTATACAGAGGAAAAAAGAAGTCAAGTGTAGTCAGGAATGTAGTTTAGACTTTATGAAAACTGATTTCAGTAAACCTAATGAACTACTGGAGACAACCCCATAATCAAGAATAGTAACAGAGGAAGGAGTCTATGATGGATGGGAGTTTCTTAAAAGTGGAATACTGAAAAGTACCATTTCAAACACTTCCAGTGAGGAGGAAAAATGGACGTTTCTAAAGAAACCAGGATGGATGTCTAAAGAACTTTCAACTGAGCAAAGATTTTAAAAGAGACATGAACAAGATACTGAAAAGGGGAGGGGTCACCAAAGAAGAATTCAGACAAATAGCTAGTATGTGTAGGGAGAAAGTCAGAAAAGCAAAAGTGCAAAAGGAGCTCAGACTTCTTATAGAGAGGTTAGGGGGAAAAAAAATACAAAGAGCTTTTTTTATTTTTTTATTTTTTGGTTATGTCCGTAGCAAAAGGACGAACAAGAAAATGGTAGGGCTTCTGTGTGGGGAAGATGTTGAAATGCTAACAGAGGACAGAAAAGGCAGAACTACTCAACATCTTCTTTACATCAGTCTTCTCCCAAAAGGAGAACATTGCTCAACATGGGGAAGATGGAGTAGATGATGCAGTAGAGGAAAGGCATCACCAAATAGGTAAATGATGGTACGGGTATACCTGGCTACTCTAAATGAATTCAAATCTCCGGGGTTAGATGAACTTTAAATACTTCAAGGCTATTAAAAGAGCTAGCAGAAGAAAAGAACTGGCAGAAGGCCTTCCCGGAAAATGCTTAATACTTCCCGGCTCCAAATTTTGGTCGTAGTGTCTTCCAGCCTCTGCCCACCAATATAACTCAGGGACTTTTAGTTTGATACTATTGATATTATTTTATACTATGTTTTAACTTGTTGTTTGATTTAATTCTTTTTTAGGGGGGGAGGTGGGGGTGGGATTGGATATTTTAACTGCTGTTTTAACTCTTTTTCTGTACCCCACCCTGATTGCTCGCTTAGAGGGATGGGCTAGAAATAAAAAATCATCATCATCATCATCATCATCATCATCATCATCTCATAACCACTGCCATTAATCTTTGAGAATTCATGGAGAACAGAAGAAATGCCAGCAGGCTAGAGGAGGGCAAATCTTGTTGCCATCTTCAAAAACGAGATCCAAATAATTGCGTCTCAGTCAGCCTAACATCAATACCAGTCATTCCAGACTAATCGTACCTCTTTTTATGATAGAGTTACAAGCTTGGTAGAGGAAGAGAATACTGTAGACATACCATAGTTTGATTTCAGTAAAGCCTTTGACAAGGTCCTTCATGGGGCTTTCTAGATTGGCAGGAAAGTGTGACATGAAGTTGCCTTTTCCTTAATGCTTAGCAGCTGCACCACAGCCTTTAGATGGAGCTGCGCTGTTCCGCAGTTTTTAAAAAAGAAGCTTTCAATGACACTTTAGAAGTGCAACCAGCTGTCACATCTTCATGCTTCTGGAGCATTTTACCACCGTCTAAACCACAGTAAGCTCAGGTGTGATAATATCCATGGAGTCCTAGTACACTACAAGCTGAACATGGTCAACAGTGCAATGCGGCAGCTAATAAAGCCAATATGGTTCTAGGCTGCATCAATAGGAATATAGCATTTAGACTGAAGAAAGTAATATACTTTGCTATTCTGCTTTGATCAAACCTCACCTGTAATACTGTGTACAGGTCTGGGCATCATAATTCAAGAACTTTGTGGACAACTTTGAGTGTGTCCAAAATGGTGAAAGGTCTGGAAAGTTTAAATATTTGAAGGGATGTCATATTGAGGATGGATTGGCTGCTTATCGACAGGTTTTAATGTCAATGAAAAGAAGCCCTCTAACAACACTTCAGAAGCACAGCAGCAATGGGTCAGAGATGATGTTGTGTAAAAGGCACTATTCTCTTGCTAAAATTGCAATTTAAAACCTTCACATGATAAAGTCCTATGATTCTATGATCAATAAAAAATTAAAAAGCCAGACATTTTAAAACAAACCTCTTAAATGAGGTTTGTCTGCCCATTTATTTTTATTTATCTATTTTCCTTTTAAAGTCGATTTTCTTCATTATTTTTATTATAGCGAGAATTTTTTAATTAATGCTGCTAGGTGATATACTTTTTATCTATTCTTCCTGTATGTTTTTTAATTGCACTGTTTCATTTCTGCTGTGCATTTCCTTGTTGCCTTTGGTACTGTTTTTAACTGGATTTTGCTTGCTCTGCATGCCACCTTGAGTACTGATTAGTTTAGAACAGTGGGATAGAATTACCAGAATAGAGACAAAGCAGTGTTTTAAGTTGCCTTGCAAACAATGTAAACCACCCCATCAAAGTGCTGGAGACTATAGCCATTTGAGAAAAAACAAAAACAAAAAAACCCTGCATTTCCAGACAAAGTCACACAGTCTCTCGTATTTGGGAAAAGCCAAGATCCCTCCATCATCATGAAATCACATACTGGAAAATTAAAACTAGGATGATTTTTGTTATAGCCACCCCAGTTCCTGTAACCTTTGTTTCCCATTCCCTCCAGAGAAGGGAGGCATGGATTAAATCAATATTGAAAATTTTGATCCCAAATCCTTGGCTCTGCTAATAATATCATGCCCAAACCATGACCTCTGCTTGTCCAATCCAAGAGTAGTGTGAAGATAACTGAAAGAAGGGAAGTCAAGGGTCCTGAAGATGACCATCTAGACAGTAGCATCAGGATGAGTAGGAGGACATCCTCTCACTATGAGGATAATATATTTCTATTTAAATTGTATGAGTTATTGTTTCTAAATTTGTGTGTGTGTTTGGAATGGAAGGAATATTCATAGTTATTTGTGTACGGGAAGAAAAGTAGCTTTCTTGATGCTCAAGAGATCCAGTCAAAAATAACAGCACAGTGGTGATAATTTTTTTAGAGTTTATGCCCTACATCTGCAGCATTCCAATGTATTTTAGAAAATTATTTTGTGTAGCAATACAGATGTGTGTTCTTTTCATGAAAATCTCTCTCTCTCTCTCTCTCTCTCTCTCTCTCTCTCTCTGTGTGTGTGTAAAAGAAACTGTTGCTGGATAGCCTTGTTTGAGCAAGACGGCTTTTTTTTTTTGGTGGTTTTTACAAAAACAGTAATCTTGTCCTCCATTAGTATTGCTAGATTGAAAAATGGAAAGTGTTCTTGTACCCTTAATGATTTTTTTAGAAAAGGGAATTTCAGCAGGTAACAAGCATGTTGTCCAAAATCCTCTCTTTTATACATCCATTGAAGGTGCATTCAATTTTCACTCTAGGAACCCTACTCTGTACCCTAACCACGTCGCTATCTGGAAACATTGGACCTTATCAGACGTTGGAAATTGGAAGTATAATCCAATGGCAATCCGAACGCAATCATGGGATTTCACGTTTTTACGAATTAAAGCATCTCACGCAATTTCAGGCAAAAGGGAAGTCATTGCAAATGCAATCATGGGTTTTATGTTATTGTGAGTTAGAGCATCTCACTCAATTTTGGGCAATGAGAGGTCATTTTTGGGTAATGGGAAGTCATTCTGAACGCATTGCGAACACAATGGGAATTCGTGTGAATTCGCTAAATTAGCAAATTCAGGTGAATTCGAATTGGCTCCATTCGCAATAAACAAAATTCCTCCTGTCTGATCAAGTCCATTGTCTTTTGCACAAACTCACAATTTTTGTCCTGAAGAACCCACATGTGTATTTCAATGCCAAAAATTTCCCAGAGCAATTTTGGATGTGCATATGCTGGTTGAGAACTACACAGAAATAATGGCTTTTCTACAGCAGAGAGTAAGCTTTGGAAATTATTTGTCCTCCCTTGCAAATATTTGCATTCTTAATTCTCTACTAATTGACATACAGACATTTGATGTGCATCTGTTCTGTTTTACTCTTTTCTTTGTTATGCCTAAATGCCTACCCTCTCCAGAGTGAGCTTAGCTTGCCTTGATGGTAAAAATCTAGCTGACTGCATAGAGATGCAATGGACTAGTGCAGTAGGAAAGGGGCATATGTACTTTCCCCATCAACACAGAAGGTGGTACAACAAATCTCTCCAGTGCTGGGTTGTAATTTCACAACCCATTAGTGGCTGGGAGACGGAAGTTCCCATGTAGTGTCTGGCTTCAGTCCTTAGCTATGAGACAAAACCAGACACCCTTCCAGATCTACCATAAATTGTTGGATTCCCCTCTCTGCCCCCAATGAAGTCGCTCGAGATCATGGAACATGATTCTGTTCTTTTCTCCTGGTTGCAAAACTGTAGCTGGAGGATAGCCACTTGTGGGCTGTGGGAGTATTGTAAAGATCCATTGCAATCTCAGTAGAAGAATATTTATGGACCTTTATGGTTTGATATAGGATTTTGGTCAATATTTACAGGAACACATGCAAAACAAATATTTAAATGCCAATTTTTATTAGGATTCATTCCTTTTTAAAAAGTGCACATTTATGCAAGGCAAGATAAAACAGGCTTATGACGGATGACCTATGAAACTGAAAGGGAGTAGAAACAGTCTGATGATCTTCCATCTCTTTTTGTGAGGTTACATATTTCTATGTGATAGCAAGAATTCAGAGTTTCTCTTGGCATACATTTTGAGAGTCTTTATCTGAATCTGTTTTAAATAAAAGCATACGTCTATGAAATCTCATGCTGCCAGCTCCTTTCTATTACTCTCAGAGGTGCTACAAGGTCTCTCTACATACTGATTCCACAGACTAACACAACTATATCTTTGTTTTAAATTGTGTAAGCTGCCTGAGTCCCAGGGCTAAGGAAAAAGGTTTGATATAAATAAAATAAGGTATTCAGCCATGTAAACCCACTGGGTGACCTCTCAGCCTCAGAGAATGGTAATGGCAAACCCCTTCTGAAGAAACGTGCCATGAAACAAAAACAAAACATGATATGGTTGCTGTAAGTCGGAAACGACTTGAAGGCACACAACAACACTGTCCTGGGCCTGACTTAGAGGCACAGTCAGAGGACTCAGACTCTGGAGATGTGGAGGAGGCTGAGACAGGGGCAGATCTGGGGCTGCCTGGATTAGCAGTCCCAAGGAGGATAAGGAAGCTGCAGAGGGAGAAACAGACTCTATGGACTCTAGGCTGCAGGTGCTAGGACCTGTGGAGAGAAGGCAGGTCAAGGAGTCCTTGAAGAGGTCTTCCAGGCTAGAAGCCAAGAGGAGAGCTAATCGGTTTCAGCTGAGAGAAGGAGAGGCCTTTTAAAAGACCTCCAGCTGCAGAGATTCTTTGCAGCCAACAACCAGTTTTGAAGCTTTGTTGGTCCTGTATTCTATGCTCTTGGATTTATGTTATCTGACCTCTGGACTGCCCTTTGCTGTGACTGACTGGTATTGTGTGACCCTTGGACTGGGCTCTGGACTATTGCTTTGTGTATTTCCCTGCTGTGCTGCCCTCAATAGAGGTAAGCAGGACACACATCTTATTTAAATATACAGTCATGCAACCCAGGCAGTGTGTTTTTTGATGAGTTACAATGCAGCTCATATTGCACAAAGTAGTTTGATAACAGGAATATAAACCATCCTAAATCAGAGGTGGGCTAAGTGTGACCCATGGGCCACATGCATCCCCCAGGAGTCAAAAAGACT
The DNA here is from genome assembly GCA_034509955.1 of Urosaurus nigricauda. Taxonomy (NCBI): domain Eukaryota; kingdom Metazoa; phylum Chordata; class Lepidosauria; order Squamata; family Phrynosomatidae; genus Urosaurus; species Urosaurus nigricauda. Next base: position 9,348,651 of record JAOEGL010000009.1, on the reverse strand, counting down.
TTTGCTTCCAAATGTCCTGAAATGCCCTCTGGGGGTGGTGATGGGCATTTCCTTCATATTTGGAAGCCCTTGGGACTCCCCAGGGATAAAACAAAAAATTGCAAACATCGTTTTGCCAAAAAAAGCACTCTAGAGGTACTTTAGTGTTCTTCAGTTGCCCACCCCATGCTAAATGTAAATGATGATGGTGGTGGTAATAATACTACAATTCTTTATAGTGTTCATCTTATTCTTTCTTTTGGTTTAAAGATGGTCACCGATGATTAATTACCTGTTCCCATTGAATACTTGCTAGATGCACTAAGGCTTGTGAGTGTGTGGATGCCATCTGGAAAATGCTTGGTGGGAGGCATGTACTTCTGGGACTTGTCATCTGTTTTCACCTTCGTGCTCAAGAAACCTGTAATGCAGTTTGAATATAGCCGATAATCCAAAATCCATATCGTCATAAAATGCCATAATCTGGAGCAGTTTATTTTGAGCACCCGCACTAATTACTCAATGTCCTTGGCTCTTAGAGGAAACTTAAGAAAAGCTTCATTAGCAGTAGTTGCTGAGTGATATCCAAGCCACTGCCTCCCGAGTACACCATTTGCTTATTCACCTAATTAAATCTGCATTTAAAGTGAAATCCCATGTATGCAACTCTTAGGAAATTAGCCATCTGTAATGTGAAACCTGAGTGCCTTAGTGCATTTATTTGTTTTTGGAGTGTCTCTCGTATAGGCAGGCTCCTTTAAGGCGCCATGCTTCAGTGGACTGAATCTGATGCGTCTCTTTGATACCAAGTAGCTGAGAAGGGGGTACAGTAATGCAGACACACAGTCACCATTGGCAACTTAAGTATCTTGCTTGATGGCTGGCTTTCTTCTCCCATGTGATCCAGTGTAGGACCGGTCTGGCTTCTCCTTTTACATTTTGGTTCTCAAATTTTAATGGAAAAACCACAAGACAGATCAGTCATGCAGATGGTTGCATGAATGGAGCAATCTACAACGCAGCCCTGTGCATGTTTGGTCAGAAGTAAAGCCTGCTGTATTCAGCTAGGCTTACTCTCACTTTTAGGGATACAAATCCAGATGACTTGATTTGACTTTTTAATGATATTACGATATTGAAACATTTTGTCTTCTTTTTGTTGCTCTTGCATGACTATATATATTTAAAAGTAGAAACAACACAGGTTTTTCCCCTTACTGAAAGGAGCAATAACAGTAAGTTTGGTTGATGTTGTTCTTGTTACGTTTATTTATTTATACCTCACTTCACCCCAAAATTGGGACACAAAGCTGCTTACAAAACATTACTATTAAAAACATAGAAAAGTGGTTACCATTTTGCATTGTCCTAAGTGCCTCAAACTAAGTGTTGCTCCAAGGCATGTGCATGCATGTATGGAAAGATGGTTGTTGTTGTTGTTGTTGTATACCTTCATTTTGCCTTTGTATTGTGTTTCCAGCATGTGGCAACCCTAAAGTGAACCTGTGATGGGGTTTTCTTGGCAAGATTTGTTCAGAGGAGGTTTGCCATTGTCTTCCCTGAGTCTGAGAGTATGTGACTTGCCCAAGGTCACCCAGTGGTTTTCCATGGTCAAGTAGGCATTCCAACACTGGTTTCTAGAGTAGTAGTTTTCATCTGCACTGTAGAAATAATGCAGTTTGATGTCAATTTAATGGACATGGCTCAATTCTACAGAATCCTGGGATTTGTAGTTGTGGTGGCACCAGAGTGCTCTAAAAGAGAAGGCTAAACATCTCACTTAATTACAAATCCTAGAATTCCATAGCATTGAATGACAGTCAAACGACTTCAAACTGCATTATTTCTGCAGTGCAGATTCAGCTGTAGTCTTTCAAATCACTACACCATGCTGGTTCATTTTTGTGGCATGATACCGCTGCAGAAAATAATAGAGAATTCTTAGATACATTTTTAGATAAATCATTTTCAGCAAAAAGTTTTCTGGGAAATTCTAGCATAGCTCTAGCCATTTTGGAGGACTTAATAGCAGTGTATGGCAAACACACACAAGATTAATCAATAGCATGGGTGAATGTACCCCGTTTGTATAATAACAATGATGATTTTTGTGTAGTTGTGGAAGAAATCAACCATCAGGTATATGCATCATTCCACATGATGGATTTCATTTTCATTTTATTTTTTGCAATTTTTACATGGAATAACCTGATCTAAACATCCCAGACAAATTGGAACCTAAGGTATTTAGTAAACTTTGCAATTTTCTTTGTAGTGGAATACAATGTTTGGAAATTTAGAGATATCAAAACATGTTTAATCAAATGCTGATATATTCTGATGCTTTGTAAAATGTCACAACTCAGTGCAAGAATGGGAAAATGATACAAACTGAGAATAGCTTTCTCCACCTCTGTTCAAGATGGGTCGCCACAAATACATCATACATCTCTGCTGTATATACTTGAGAAAAAAGTTCTAGTTCATTTCATAATACTTCAAAGTGTTTAAACTACACCAAACCCAATATATGTGGCTATTAATAGTTCACCAGATGCTCCCTGGCTTTTAAAACAACTCACATTTAATTGTGCATTACCTGACTGTAAATCAGAATTCTTTATTCTTTCTAAGAGCTGCCAATAAAGAATCCTATTAAATCACTTTGTACAAGGCTTGAATGCTTTTCCTGATGTTAACTCATCTTGCTAATGTGCATCTTCATAGATTGGATATGCTGAGAAAATTGCAAAGACCTTGCTGCTTTTTGACACATTTATTTTATGTTTGCTCAAGAAAGAAAGAGAAAGAAACATCAAAGCAATTCTGAACTTCTAAACTCCATTTGCTTTTTCTCTTATAATTTGTTTCCTGATTTTTTTTAGTTGCCTTGAAGACATTTTTTGCCCCTTAAAATCTATACATGAATAAACTGAATGCTTAGGTTAAGGTTTATTTGCATCTGTGTTTTTAAACACTTGGTGGTTTTCAGTATTTTTTCCAGATACCTTGAGTTTTACTTAGTACCAATTTGGATGGATTCTGGGTGCAACATAAAGGTTTCTATTTGTCGCTCAAGTCATTTCCAACTTATGATGACTCAAAGATGGACCTGTTGTGGGTGTTTCTTGACAAAGTTTGTTCAGAGGGGGGTTGGCATTTCCATCCTCCAAGGCTGAGAGGGTGTGACTTGCCCAGGGTCACTGAGGCTGCAAACACTACAGAAATAATTCAGTTTGACACCAGTTTAAATGCCATGGCTCAGTACTATTTAATTCTGGGATTTTTACTTTGTACTCAGTCTCACAAAACTACAGTTCCCAGATTTCTATAGGACTAAGCCATGGCAGTTGAAGTTGTGCCAGACTGGATTATTGCTGCAGTGCAGACCTGTGGGTTTCATGGCCAAGCAGGGAGTCAAACCCTGTTCTCCAGAGTCATAGTTCAATGCTCAAACCAATGCACCATGCTGCTCATAGTAAATCCATTTAATTCAACCATGATGGTTTTCTTGTACTGTAGTTTCTTGCCATACAACTGTCCTGATTTTGCAAGGACAAGTCCCAGTTAATCTGACATTGTCCCACTTTTTCAGCTTCTTTTCAAATGTCCCAATTTCTCTCTCTTCTTCCCTCTTTCCCCCTTAATCCTAAAGTTACTTCCACTACTGCACTCAACTCAAAAGGGTGGAAAGAACAGAAGGGGCAGAATCTTATTCTGCCCTGTAGGGTCAGATAAACACAGACATCTGCAGCCTTTCCTCATTCAATAACTTTTGCCATCTTGACCACACTTGGACGTTGCTTGACCACATGGGTCCCAGTTTTCATGCAAATGGTGAAGGGTATGCATTTTTGGAAAATTTTCTTAGGAAAGTCCATTGGAGCAATTATTTATTTATATAATTTTATGCCACTTTTCTCCCAGTACAAGGCAGTATAAGTTAAAAGATCATATCACATATTGCAATCGTATTGTAATCTTACTTGGCAAGAATCTTCCAGTTTTACTTTTTCCACATTCAGCCAACGTCATCCACACTTGTGCCTCTTTTATTCAGAATATGCAGTTTGCAAATGTTGGTAAATTCTTCAGAAGGAGTGTGAAATGAAATCCTTTCCCAATGTCATTGGCCAAATGCAGTAGATACAGTTTATCCAGCTTGCTTACCTTATTAGTGTTTAAAATAAAGAGCCTCTCAGAAAGATGGATAGCCCTAACATGACTAACCTCAGGATGTTAAATGCTTACTCTTCAGCCTAAAAAAGACAAATTCCTCAGTATCCATCTTTAAAAACAACTTGGTTCTTGAAATGGTGACTTCTGGGTCAATTCTTACCAGAAATGAACAGTGAGAATCTCACCCATTTGTATTTGTGCATATGTCCTTGCTCATTCTGGATTAGTGAGACACAGAAAAGAGCAAATGACTATTGATGGGATCTAGAGTAATTTATAGTGACTGGATCTGGAAAGAACACTACTTTTTGGGAAAGGTAAAGTATTCTGGAGATACGGCTGATTTATAACAGCTAACTCAGCATTCAAAGCGCTTCCCTTACATGTTCAAAGAATCCTTACACAGGCTTGTAAAACAGGAAAATAATGTTTTTCTCTGTATTCTCAGTTTCCCATAAGCTTAGATTTAGTAGCTTGTCACCTTATTTGTATCAGATACGATGCTTGTATCAGCACGCTCTCAGATTTTAGTTCATTCTTTTCATTACCCTAGTGCTATCCTTTTAAATCGTGGATGAATGGTTCTGCAAAATGTAGACTTGGAATTCCAGGGTTATTTTTCAGTCTTGTCCAGGTATATGGGTCAGAGTTTGGAAATACCAAGGGGAGGAGGGGATTGACAGCCACTATGGTCCAAAATCCCTAATGTTTCAAGTTTGAGTTGAGATACTCTAGGGATGCAAGCTTGCTTCTCCTTCAGTTTCCAAACTTCTCCACCAGTTTCCAAAATTTGCTGTAGCCATCCACTTCTTCATAACCAGAGATTTTGTTTCTCTTTTTTCATTATGCCATGTCAAGGCAGTTTTTCTGTGCCTTGGGTATATGCAAACCTGTTGCTCACCTTCTCTATCCTGACTTCTGTATTTGAAAATAGAAGAGATGGCAGTACAGATAGAGTAAAGGGACACCTCAGGTCATGGATCATGACGACTGTAAAAGTTCATCTGATTATCTAGAGTATTGTTTCATTGGAGGTGTTTTTATTTTTAATGCAAAATTAAAACTTCCCAGATACAAGGAGATACAACTATGAGATTTTTGCTTACAGTAATTTGGCTGGTTTTAGGTATAAATCTGGGCTGGATGGATGAAGGTGGATGAGACTGCTGTATGCTGCTGTGCTGCAAATGGTGAAATGTCATAGGCTGACCTTCCCCACCAGTGTGGTGTCTGTGTGTGTGTGTTCATTGCTCTTTGGGTGGATTGCGATGAGTTTTGTATAGTTACCGCAATGATGATGTGACTGCCTGTTTATATGGAGTTTGTCTTGCAAAAGAAGGCACTATATGAGAAAAAAAGCACTGGATCAATTATGAATGGACTGTTCAGATATGCAACATCCTTCTACTCAAAGACAGGATATTTCCTATTTGGCAAGAACTTGTGACAAGAAGCAAATGTATAGAAATGTTCTGCTTGCTTTTCTTTTGTAGCACCCAGACTATTTTTAGGCTTGTGGTCATCCCACAACAATGGTTCGGCTCTTATCTGCTGCTACAAGAACAAGGAGTTGCTAAAAAGCTGGGAAAATTCTAGACACTTGATGGGCCAGGTATCACACACACAAAAAAAGCAAAAAAGGGAGGGAGAGGGAGACGTCTGTTCTGGTGCTTTGCAAATAGGATTGTTTCTTCAACCTGCAAATCTTGAAAGCCAGATTTGTATGTTTAAACTGTAAATTGCATTGGCACCCATAGGATCCATTGGATGTTTGGTGGCTAGGTCAAGGCTGCCTTTTTCTTTAGATTGCTCTTGAAGTCCTAGTTTTATAAGGTTCCCATGCTACACTTGAGGGCCTGGAAAGTATGTAAAGCTAAACATATGTACCCTTGTCCCTCCTCGTTCCTAGCTGGCAAGCCAGGAGAGACAAAATGGAGACTTGAATATTTGTGTGTGTTTTTTTTTATTTGCACTTGGAGAGGGGAGTCTGGAATGGATCCCCCATGAATTGGGAGGGACAACTGTAAATTCAATTTTGAGGGAAGCTGTCCACTAACAAAGCACAACTTTTGCATGCAGAAGGCACTAGGCTCATGTCTTGGTATCATCATTTTAAACCCCGGAGCACTGGTCTACAGCAATAAGGAATCTGACCTGCTAAAAGGCAGCTTCCATAATTCTTTCCTTTCTAAACTACCAGTGGATATATGGCAGTTGAGAGCAGACTGTGTTCTTAATGGTTCATGAATTCCAGGTAATGTATGAAAAGTATAGTTGACTTAAGAGATGGACAAATTCATCAGTTTTGCTTTCTCCCACATTAGTTGTTCTAGTTGTGTTCCTTCCAACCTTTGGCAACCGTAAGGCAAACTGATCACAGAGTTTTCTTGGCAACACTTTTTCAGAAAGGGGTTTGCCTTTTGCCTTTCTCTGAGGCTGAGAGAATCTAACTTGACCAACCTTTTGCTTCACCAGCCCCCCCCCCCACGTCTTCCCAAAACAGACCACAAAAAAAGAAAAAGATTGTCCCCAAATCAGCCCAAATGGTAGATGAAACTGCCATCACATCACTTTGGGCATGCTGAAATGTGCTACTATGGCCTGCAGGGCTAGCACAAGAAGGGGAAATAGACCTTGCCATGCTTGTAGTTGTCTGTCCCTGGAATATAGAAAGCATACTTACTCCAAAGGATAAACTAAGCCAGTAACCCACACAGTCCTCCTTCTTATGGGCACCTATGTTGTAACCTGTCTAGGTTCTGTTTTTCACATGTTGAGTGAAGGAAGAAAAATCTCAAGCTTTGTGATGGCTTTTTTTAGTTTTAAAAAAATCTTCATAATCCTGCTGACTAATAATCTGTTTTCTGAAATATAAATGTCACATTTCAGTATCTGACTTCTAAAAAAGCAACTTCAAAAGAATAACTTTATCTTATGGATTCCCTGGGATCCTACAAAGAGATGAAAAGCACTTTGTAGGATGTTAAGCCCCCGTCTTCTCTCAAATCTATCTTGACAACTGTTAAATGGTATTAACATCATAAATGGAGCTTCCATTTAACTTCACCATCGACTGAGAAACACAGGCAAATTTCACACTGCATAGAAAGAGCAGTTGGATAAAGAGTTGTGAGGGTTGGGTTTTAGCTACATGGGATGCAAAGATATTAATAAAAGTACCATGCCTTGGCTTACATGAATGAGGAAAGCTTCAGCTAAAAGGACTTCTGATAGAATTGTGGTTTTGATACTGGATGCAATAGAAAGAAATTAATACTATGTGTAGGGCCTGCCAGAACAACATATAAATAAGTTTTACTTATGAGGCTCTCCACTGATATTTTTAAAGGCGTGGAAGCCACTCTGGCCTTGAAGTGCCTACATTTTTAAGATTTGGGACATGTAGTTGACGAGAAGATAATGGATCTTATTTCCCATTGTAGCAACACCAATCCTTGGACTTCAAGCACAGCGAGCACTGAAAGATGGCACACAGAGATCATATCATCTGAGATCCATGAGGAAAAACATAGTAGTGTTGCCTCTCATGCCTTATGAGGGAATATCAGAGTGAACCTTAAGATCCTCTATTTATGGAGTCCCACTTCCTGAATACCCTTGGTTTGCTACCTGTCATCCCTATTGCTTAGTGTTTGTTGTTGCTATGTAACTTTAGGTTGTTTCTGATTTATGACAACCCTAAGATAAACCTCTCAAATGCTGTTCTCGGCAACCTTTCTTCAGAGGGGTTTGCCATTGCCTTCTTCTGAGGATGAGAGTGTGATGTGCCCAAGGTTACCAGGTGAATGTCCATGGCTGAGCAGTGATTCAGATCCTAGTCTTTCAGATTCCTAACCCAGTATTCAAGTCACTAAACCACACTGGCTCAGCACCGTACAAAAACAAACATCCTCAGCTGATATTCCATGTAGAAAGCCAGCGTGGGCAAATCGTGCTGTCTCAGCCTCAGAGGAAAGTAAAGGTAAACACCCTTTGACAAAATCGTGCTAAGAAAACCCTATAAGTCAGAGACAACTTGAATGGAAAACACTATCTCCAGTACTGAATACCACTTGGAACTGTAGTTCATTGCTGGCTGGAACTCAAAACTTCCAATCCCCTCCACCTTTCCAGAATGAAACATGAATAGAGAGGATATAAGCTTAGAGAGTCTTGGGCAAATTCATTTACATATCCAGAAAGTATGGTTTCTCACTGCATCTGACCCAGGACCTGACCACATTTTGTATTTCAAGCATCACAGGGAAAACAGTGACCTCTGATTGCATTTATCAGCAGTAGTTTGGAGCTGTAATACCACTGGTTATCTATGAACTCTATCACAGTGGTGGCAGATTCAGCAGTAAATTAGTAGTAAAATGCTAGTCTGAGCACAGCAGTAGCGAGGAAAGCTGCAGGGTGGTTGAAATACTTTTTAAAGCCATTGCCTTAAATTGGTGCATGTCCGCTTGCGTTTTGTCTTAATAAAGAATACTCACACTGTTCATGCTGGTGCCCCCTCTTCTGTACAGTCCAAATGTTCTTTTATTGTTTTGGCCCCCTCCTTTATATCATAATTGAAAATATCTTTCTTCAAACATGTTGAAGAAGCAGTGGTTCTACTGGTTCACAGAATGCACAGAATTCATGGTAGATGTAAGTCATGGTTTGGAGAGAGGGACAAAAGGAGATCCTTTTGTTAAAAAGTGAATTTGTTTAGTTCAGTGTGTTGCAGTGGTTTGAGCGTTGGACTACTGCTCTAGAGGCTAGGTTTGATTCTCTGCTCAGCCATGGAAGCTCATGGGGTGATCTTGGCTGAGTCACATATTCTCAGCCCCAGACAACCTCTGATAGGGTAACTTTAGGGTTGCTATTAGTCAGAAATGACTTGAAGGCATACAGCCACCACAACAAAATTTTCTTGATGCAACAAAAGGCAGCCAAAGTGAGTAGGGAGCTGCAATATCTTTCATACCAAACAAGACTAAAACATGTAAGGTTTAAGGTTTTTTTGGGGGGGGGAGGGGCAATAGATTCAGTATATTTATTTTGGTATCCTTGGGGAGTCTGGAATGAAACCCGAGGGGATACCAAGGCCCCACTGTACAATTGACCCTCTCTATTTGCTGATTCCTTATCCATGGATTAAACCACCCAGGGCTTCAAAAGATTTTAAAAATATATAAATATTAAAATGCAATCCTTGATTATTCTATTTTATCTAAAGCGCACCATTTTATTACACCATAGAATCATCGAGTTGGAAGAGACTACAAAGGCCATCCAATCAAACCCCCTGCCATGCAGGAACTTTCAATCAAAGAACCCCCAACAGATGGCCATCCAGCCTCTGTTTAAAGACCTCCAAAGAAGGAGACTCCACCACTTTTCAAGGGAGTGTGTTCCACTGTCAAAGAGCTTTTTTTCCAGACCCCTCACCATTTTAGTCGCCCACCTTTGGACATTCACCTCTGCATTTAATGGGACATGAGCATCAATGGATTTTTTGTATACACAGGAGGTCTTGGAACATATACCAAGGGCCCACTGTATATGGTATATATGCAATATAAATTATTTTCATGTTTAAACTTTGATCTCATCATATATTTTTATGTATATTCTCATTAAAAAAAAATCCAAAACCCCAAACACTCCGGGTCCCAGCCATTTTGGAGAAGGAAAACTCAGCTTGTAGCTACTCTCAGCTGCACTTCACTTGAGTCTATAATGTTGGGTCAGAGCTCATAGCTGTGCATGCTAGCAGCAATTACTTTTAGGCTACTCCTTGTCTTTAGGGAGCACAATTGATGTTCTGAGGAGTTTTGCACCATCTAAAGCTCGTGAAATACAGAATAAAATCTTTGTTAGGGATTTGACTCCTTTCACTGTAGCCTCACTTAAGACTTTCTTTGATGCCACATGATGGTTTTTGTTTCATATATATTAGCACGAAACAAAACTTACCATACTTCCAATTACAGCTTTTTTTCTGTCTGAGAAATGCCCTCTGGGGGGAAATGCTTTGTGAGATAATTTACATGTTTGACAACAGACTTTCTCCCCACGCTGAAAATGTAGGGCAATATCTGTCAGTACCAGAAATCCCTCATTTGCTTCCCTTTTTTGTTTCTCACTGGAAATCGCCCCTGCTGTTTCAGTGGAGAATACATTTGGTAAGAGAAGCAAATTAAGAGAAAAGTTGCCATGTTGTGAGTGTGAGTTCATTTTGTAATAGCCTAATCATTCTGCTAGAGGTAATAAAATGGTTTAAAGATTAAAGTAATAGGTTGTAGAAAGAAACTGGTGAAACCTTTGGATATATTGGCTCATCTTGCTCTACATTTGTTCTGGCTGCCACTAGCTCTCCAAACCTCTCCAACAGCAAATGCCATTTACCCATCACCACCATCCATCCATCCATCCATTCTACAGAGGGTTTTGTTAACCAACAAAGCTACTCACTCTGTCTCTGCAATCCATCCATCCCTCACTTTATTTATATCCCATCTTTCTCATATACTTGGACTCAAGGCAACTTGAAAAGGCAGAAACTTACAATAAAAACACGTATAGTTAAAAACATACAATCGTTGAGATTAAAACAATATTAAACTGACAGCAGAATTAAAACTATTTAAAATCTTACTGTACCTTTTAAAATATTTTTTTTTTACATTATCACAAAAACCCTTCTCTTGTTAACAATCCCCAAAGGCTTTCTAGAATAGAAAGATCTGTCACCAAAACAGTAGCAAAGAAGAGGCCATTCTAACTTCAATAGGGAAGGAGTTCCAAAGTGTGGGAACAGCCACCGAGGAGAAGGTCCTCTCCTGAATTCACTAGACATCTCTGTGAAGGTGGTGGGATAGAGAGACGGGATCTCAGAACTTAGGCGGGTTCATTTGGGAAGATACAGTTCTTCAAGTAACCTGGACCCAGTCCATCTACCTGCTACGTAATATCCAGATGCTGAATTTGGGAATTTATGTATGAAAAATATATTCTCTGACACTGGTTTCCCTTGCAGTGCCAAACAATGTGGTTCAGCACTGGGGAACATGTGACTGTTGTACAGAAGAAGTGACCTGTGACCTTCATCCAACTAAAGTTGTTCAAGGGATCTGCTCCACCAGATGTCTTCTTGTCCACATTGCATGAGCTGGGACATAGGGATTGGCTGTACTTTATAACATGGCATTTGCACATTAATTGGATGACTGTCAATGGGTCGGATTAAATAAGCAGTTCTATAAAATAGGGGGAAATGTACACTTTTCAAATACTTACATACAAAAGTGGCTGAACCCTACTTCAGTTAAAATGAAAATGTAAGTAAATAATGTGCCTGGATTGAAAAATGCACAGTTTTTGGAAATGGGCAGGTTCAATCCCATTGAACAAGTAGAAAATGAACAGAAATAAGCATGGACCAGATATGGAGGCAGGAAAAAGAGGAAATATAGGGACACAGAATTCATAGGGATGGGTATGTTCCTTCCTCTGGGTATCATCACCTTATGTTAAGTAGTCAGTGATCATGGCAGTTTTAGTCAAGCAACATGCTGAAGATTTAAACCTGAACACCAAAGTAAGGATAGTCCAAGCCATTGTATTGTCCATAACCATCTTTGAATGCAAGAGCTGGACAGTGAAAAAAGTAGACAGGGGAAAAAACCCAATCAACACATTTGAAATATTATTGCTGGAAAAGAGTCCTGAGAATACCATGGACAGCCATCAAGTCAAACAAATGGGTACTGGAGCGGATCAGGCCTCAACTCTCCATGGAAGCCAAGGTGACCAAACTGAGGCCATCATACTTTGCCCACGTAATGAGAAGACATGATTCACTGGAAAAGACAATAATGATAGGAAGGGTGGAGGGTAGCAGAAAGATAGGAAGGCCTTAGATTCAATCTGTAGCCTGCAGACCTGAACAGAGCAATTGAATTGGGCTTGGAGATGTTTCACTCATAGGTTCAGCATCAATCAAAGTCAACGCAAAAGCAGTTAACGACAAATAACAACAACAAACATGTTGAATGACCAGGGCTCCCTCTACCAGGTGTACTGTACTCTGATTTCCTCAATCTAGTTTATTTAAAAAAATCATTTTTTTTTTTCAGTATAGCGTAATGTTTTGGGACATAGATTAGAATCAGGGGCTTGGACTGCAATCTTTTAAATTAATAGGCCACTCACTTTCTCTGAACCTAATCTACCTCATACACCATTGTAAGGATAAAAGGAGGGGAGGAGAATTTTGAGCACTTCCCAATAATAATTCACTATGCAAGGTGAAAATCGTTCTACATTGCACTGCTTAGATAAGGGTGAAGAGATCAGTCACAAACCCAGCTTGCTACATTAGTTGCTTGCTTTCAGTAGGCTGCCGGAGAAGCCATGGAAACATGTGCAAATCATTTAATCAGAAGAATTCTTAAGAGGCTTTAAAGCCATCTTTTAAAACCTGCCTCCATCAATTTGCAACTAACCCTCATCTACACTCTCATGAGAATAGACAACTTTTAAAAATTGCATTAGGAATGGCATCGGCATCCATGTTATCATTTCCTAAAGTGAAAAATGTTGTATCTGCAGCTGCAGATAAGTGTTCTGAATAAAGCAACAGGTTAACAATTAACATAAATCTGTGAACAGAGAGAGAGATTGAGAGCAAGACGGAAAAATATATCAATTATGTTTTTTAGTTGAACATACTAAACAGAATGGAGAAGAGTGCAGTAGTCAGGTGTCCATTGTTGAGTGAGAATAGCTAAACTCCCATCTTTTTAAAGACTTTTTAAAAAATAGCCAAAATTCTCCCCTCAACAGCAGTAACTCTGACTTGTATTTATTATGAAACAAAATATTGATGAAATGCCATACCTGTTTAGTTTGGTTTCCATACAGTTTGAATGATCTGAAGATAAACAAGAACATGGTTTCCTTATGATCAGAGTGCGTGGGGAGACAGTGGGATTGGATGTGAAGGCTCACCTTCCCATGTTTAGCAGGAGGAAACCTCTGCAGATAGTAAACCAATGGATTTTAATAGCAATGGAATGGGGTACCATTAGCTTGTGCAGTTACCCTTTGTCCATGCAGTGTTGCCTGCGCATGGTGCCTAAGCACTCAAGACAGCCACAGAGAGAACAGACAATAGTAAAAGTTTGACATGTCAGGGTAATTATTAATATGCTTTTTAAAATCTAGTTCAATTACATTTATATTGGAATGGGGATTCCTTTAACAGTTGAATTAATTTTAAATTGGCATTTCAATTAATGCTACTTTAATGGATTGAAAGCCTTACCGGAATGAAGGGAAGAAATCTCATCTGTGATTGTTCTCTTCACTCTGTTTTGAGTTTTTGAGAAAGGCAAATAGCTTTTTGAAAACATAATTTTGGATGTGAGAGAGAGCCTTCTGAGTGGCTTCTTCCAGCTTCTGGAACTGCCTTCTGCAAAAGTCTGGCCTGGCCCCTGCTCTGTTTGCCTTTCACAAGTAAAGCCATTTTTATTTACTGTAAGCAAGCTTTTAATGGTTAAGCAGGGAAGCTTCTCATTCAGATGTTAGTTTTCTCTTTTTAAAATTTGTCTATGATTTTTAAATAATTTCATAGTGTTTTAATGTGGGACTTTTCAATTGTTTTAAAAACTTTTTTGTAAACATTTTTAATGTGTTATTTCTGGAAGCCACCAAGAATCTCACCTTGAGAGAAGGGAGCATATAAATAAAATAAATAACCAAATAATCACTTCCTCATGAGAAATTTCTTTTGCTGTTCCTCCATCCATTTGTTGTAATTTTCTCTCCTTAGTCACTCTCCCCACCTTTTAGGTTCACTGCTTCTTATGCAGATCTCAACAAACTTCCAGTTTGAAGAGCTTCTAAATTCAGTTTCTGGGGACAGAAAATGAGTTTTTATGCAATGTCTGTTGCATAACACAAGAGGCTGTCTGGATGCAAAGAATGACACACTTACGAAGCTGATCTCTCTGCTTGGTGTGTAAAAAACCTGTAACTGATCATGCACTAAACATGAGCTAAAATAAAGATCCCTATAGTTATTTACTCTTCTTTAAAAAATAATCCAGAAGGTGAATTTAATAGACATGTATGAATTTCTTAGCTGGATTTAAAGTATTTTTAAACCCTATGTGGACAAATTAGGTTATATTTGTAATTGTTACTTCACTTAAATCCTTACATTGTTAAAATGGTTCAGTAACTTTAATTAACACAACATGAATAATAACACCTCATCCTTGTCTAAATCCAGTCCCATAACTAGGCCATTTTCACTACGTTATTAGGTCTTCATAAATATAATTTGGTTCTTCTAGTTCACCACTAAACTAATTTTTATTATCCTGGACTTCCTTTGAATCAAGAACCCACACAGGCCAAATAAAACATCCTTTCCTGTTGCCATGGCACAGTCCAGATGGCACAGGGTCCAATCCCTGGTTCTGGTGTGAACAGTCTAGACAATGTCTGGCCAGATCAGCACTGAACCCAATGTTACCATATTTTACATTTGTTTTTTTTTGTTTTTGTTTTTTTTAAATAACCTTTTGCTCTGGATCTTCCTGGATGATCCAGAGGCCTCTTTTGCAATGCTGGGCAGCTGTTGACAGCCTCCCAAAATGCCACTTAGTGCCATCACCACTGCTGGCATTTGTCCCTTGCTCTGAGATCAGAACACGGTGCATGGCCATGTGATCTATGCTGGGCAACTTGTTCTGATGTCAGAGGGAGCGTCTCACACCATTAGCACAGCAAACAGCTGCCCTTCATCACAACAGAGTTCCCAAGGTATCAAGGGGATTATTAGGGCACTTTGGGGCCAGAATATTCCTGGCTCCTCTGGTCCATCCAGACTGTACGCTAGACAAGGCCTCAATGTAGATTTTGAAAGGATAAAAGATGAGGGTAGAGTCTTTCATTTTCTCTTTCTGCCCCCCCCCCCCCTTTTGTTATATCACTTCCAACCACCACATCTCCTTTGCCGCCTTACCTGGATCTCAACCTATCTCTGCAATACAGTCTTCTTCCTTGTCCATCAGAAAGCAATGGAGCTGTTAAGTGACCATTACTGGTCAGCAACAGCACACACACAAACACACACAGTTCCCGCTCTTACTTAGTAGTGTGCTGTCTCATTTGTGGTAGTTAAAAACCACAAAGGTATTTGACAGCTTTATTATTTGTATTAGTGTTTATTAATCCAATCTGAGCATGAGTGAAAACAGCTTTTGAACAAGAAACAAAGGGACTTCTCCCTCCAGTTCAGTTTTCTCCAGTCCAGAGAAGCATGCGAAGAGAGGCTGCAGGAGACATCTGCCAAGGAAGTGATGCCCCATGATGTTTTCCATCCATTATTCTTGCAAAGGAGTACTGCTCACTCTTCCACATAAGAAGTAGCCGTTGTAGTAGAATTCAAAGATATAGTCATGTTAGTCTGTAGAATCAGTACGTAGAGAAATCTTGTAGCACCTTTGAGACTAACTGAAAGAAAAAAATTGGCAGCATTAAACAATAGGTAGACTGTCAGACTAAGAACATAATTAAAATCAAGGTGAGACAGGCAAAAGACCCACATGGTACACCACTCTGTTCTCAAAGTGGTCCAACAGATACTTGCAGGAAACTCATAAACAGGGCAGGAATGTAATAACACATTTCCATTGCTGTTTCTTAGCAATTAGTATACTTAAACATGCTGCTTGTGGTAATTTAAGGAATACATATCCATCATGACTAGCAGGCACTGAGTGCCTTATCTTCAATAAATAGGCTTACTCTCCATGGGGTCCAGGATTGTCCTTGGGGGATCCAGGGAGATATCTAGGTGACCTTGGTCAAGTTATTATATTTTAAGCTGTCTCTTAAAGTATAAGTGAGAATACATGTAGCCCTTCAAATGTTGATAGGTTAAAATGCCAACTATTCGTCACCTTTGGCTTTGATGGATAGGGTTTCTGAGATCTGCAGTCCAACCACTCTAATGTTGCATGATTCCCATGCTGTTCTAGATAAAACACTGATATACCACTATCTCAGCTAATAAGCTAACAAAATGGCTTTAAAATAACATTGGAGTTCTTCCAAATTCAGATTGTGACTCTGGCCTAGGGCTGCCAGAGGTGGGAAAAGTACCTTTAATAATTATGTAGGGTTTGAACAAATCTTACTTGTGTGAGAAGCTACAAATGCTGAATTTCCCTTTAACAAAAGGCACAGGAGCCCCATCTCTTGTTTCATCTAGCAACCCTGTCCTAGCATGGGGAGAGCATTGGAAGCATGGGAAGGCCCATTTGCCCATTTTTATTTTAAATCTTCAATATTCTAGGTGGAAAAAATTAATTGGAATTTTTTACTCATTTTAATTTCATACTGTACGACATGGTTTCTGTCAGCTTAATTTAAAGAGGCTGACCACAATTGAGCTTGACAGAATCATCCATCCCTAGCTACAAAACATACCACTTAATTGTATCTGTTAATGATCTGTGCCTGAATAGGTTTGTCCAGGGGTTATACTAATTCAATAAATGAAAGTGTCTACTGATCAGAGCACAGAACAATGTCACTGAAGATAAGGTGAGAACACATTGACTTTAGGGGTATAAAGAACGTTCAGTAAAATTTTCACCCTTGGCAAGATTAGATGACTCGACACTGGAAGAAACTATGTTGAAAAATTGGAAACCACAACAGAGTTTTTCACTTGCAGTGGTTTCCTCCCCCTTGTTAGTTTTCCCATAATTTGGGCAAACCACTTTTGTGCAAAACCTGTCTCTTCCTTTCTTTTAAATTAAGAGCATGCACATGAACAAAGAGCAAGCACCAGACAGGATCAATGATTAGAATGATGCTAACAAATTTATTCAGTGTTCCTTCTTTGGAGAAAGTTCATGCAATCATGGCAGCGAATATTGGAATCTGTGCAAAATTCATCTGCCCCCTTTGCATGGAAAATTTGATTTGCAGATACGAATTGTGGGATTTCAAGTCATTTCTGTCTTATCAAGGCCCTAAAGTGAACCTATAATGGGGTTTCTTTGCCAGATTTTCAAAAGGGATTTGCCTTCACTTTCTACTGAAACCAAGAGAGTGCAACTTGCTGAAGGTCAGCCAATGGATTTCCATGGTCAAGCAGGGATTTGAACCTTGGTTTTCCAGAGTCCTAATCCAACATTCAAACCACTACACCACGCTGGCACTGTAGATGTAGACTTCAGCAGACTTTCACAAAACTTCTACAGCTTGTTTTACAAAGAGAAAAAAAAAAGTTTTTCCATGCTCTCTCACATGAACAAAATTTTCTTCAGTAATACAAGATATATAGGGGCTTTCCTTTAACCTATAAGAGTAAATTTAAAGTGGAATGAATGTGTGTTTGTGCAAGGTGGTAATCACCTTGAATTTCTGCCTGTAAGGTGGTGGTTCTGTCACTGACATTGTTGTTTTATTCCAGTAAAAATAATAGAAGGAACAGAGCTCAGTGACAGAGTGCAGAAGGTATCATGGTTCAAACTTTGTAATATTTCTTTACACAGTGCTAGAAAAGACTCTCATCTGAAACAATGAAGAAAGAGTGCACACAGTATTGAGCTATGCAGAGCATTGATCTGACCTGATATAGCACGATTTCCAATGCCTCTAATTTCCATTTAATTCGAAGAATTCCTGAAATTAATTTCAGAACTGGGGTATGTGTAGTTTGCAACAGATTTCCTTTGTGCCAGCTCCCCTGCATCTCCTTCCCCTGCTTTAATTGCCAATGATTGTTTGTTTGTTGCACACCATTATTAGTGTTGATGGTGATCATATCTATGATAGCATTTAGATTCATTTTGTATGAGCTACTACCTAGGCAAGAAAGATTCTGGATTAGTTTGAGATCTCAGGATGCAATTTGGATCAGAATTAGGTCTTGATGACTTGACCTGACCCATGGTCTTGTTTTTATGGAAGGTGGGTATATGACTTGAGTCTGCACTGCCTGAAAGCCCATATCTCCCTGTATGAGCCTATCTGAGTGTTAAGATATTCAGTAGAAGACCTTCCCTTGCTCCATCAGCATCAAATCACAGCCTTCTCAGTGGCTGCAATCAGGTTATGGAATTCGCTTTTGTATGAGCTTCAGTCACCAGCCTCTTTCATTTCCTTTCCTTTCACAAAAAGAACTTTTAATGGGGTGGTGTATTTATCTGTGTTTATCTTTTTTTATTACTGTGTTTCAGTTGTGTATTATCTTAATCTTGTATTTATTTATTTATTTTGTAGGTACAATTTTTAATCTATTTGTCAGCTGCCTTGGATCTTATATAAGGAGAAATGTGGCAATTATTATTATTATTATTATTATTATTATTATTATTATTATCCCCAGGCAATAAGGTCTAAACAAGGTAAAGCTTCCTCTGCAAGGGTCCTTCCTGTGTCTCTTTCTCCAGTTGCACCATGAATGTAGCCCAGTTACTCAGATGGATAATTTCTGTCTTTTGTATTCCCTACCCCACTCTATATTGAATGACAGCAACTTTTTTTAATGGGTCATCTTCCAATAACTTTTTTTTGAGGCAGTGCACTTATGACAACAGCACTACATCACCACCTAGTGTCACTTTATAAGCATCAATTCTTCATGGCATGTTTAAGCATGGAGATTCTGTAAAAAAATGACAACATCCATATGAAAATGAAGCACATTTAAACACTATTTTTATTTCTTTGTGACAGCAGGGATGAAGATTTTGTAACCCTCCAGAGTTTGTTGGCCTGCCCCTTCTATCAGCTCTTCCTATTGACTTTGCTGACTTGGGATGATGAGCATTACACATCATTGTCAATTAGGAAAACATGTATATATGACAAATACAAAACTGTTTGTTTTATATGTTTAAATATGTGTCCATATGAATTTCCATGAGAAGGGGATGTCTCTCAATGTCTTGAACTAGTACTGAACTGGGAGTGGATAAGAGTGTGTATGGGATTCTGAGAATTTGATGTGAAGGAAAAAGTGAGTCTCAGGGTGTATAAAAGTTTTGCTCTACAAACCCACTTTTTTTAAATGCATCATGTGACTCATTATTTGCTCCATATCAGGTGTTATTGGATATTTCTAGTTCCTTCAGAGAATTACAGTGAAATTGAGACTGACACATTTTCACACCCTACTTTGAAGTGACAGCAAACACATAATTTTAAGGAAAATAAACAATAAACTACAGGAGTGTTCATTTCTCTGTTCACAAATGGAGTGGATAATTTTGTGGGACTATGTTTGGCCATAGAAATCCACTGAGTAACTTTGGAAAAGTTGCATTCTCTCAACATTGGAGGAAAGCAAAGGCTCTGAACAAATATTGCCAAGAAAATTCAATGATAAGTTCTCATTGTTGAAAACAATTTGAAGGCCCACAACAACAATAGTGTGTGTTGTTTTAGACTTTAAATATGATTCAATGGCAAAGTGAATTTTTATTAAGCTGCATTCCAATACAAAACATACCCGGAGCCATGCACCTTCCTGCTGAGCTGAACAATGCACTGACACACATAGAAAACTTGGTGTTGTTTCAGCTTAGTAATGAGGCATTGACATTTTTGTTTAATATTTTCTATCCCCAAACATCTTGATGATAGCTTATCCAACACCTGTTTAAGGATTTGCAGATTAGTTAATGCAATGAACATTTCACCAAGGTGTTATTTTGAGCTGATAGAGCATCTTCACTGCTAGGTCAACACAGAAGCATTGTGTGCATTGTCTAGAAGGATAGGTACAGCAATGGCTTAATGGCAGTGGGTTAGATTGCATATACAATAGTTGTTGCTGTTGTGTTGCTTCAAATCACTTCCAACTTTTGACAACCCTCAGATGGTCCTATCATTGGAGTTTCTTTGCAAATTTCTTCAAAGGGTTTTGCCGTTGCAATCCTCTGAGGCTGAGAGTGTGACTTATCCAAGGCCAGCTGGTGGCTGGGCCAGAATTTGAACCCTGGTCTCCAGAGTCATAGTCCAACACTCAAACCACTATGCCTCATTGGCTATACAAAAGTGAAAATGGGTATATATTTTGTGAAATTGCTTGGTTGAGATTTGTTTATATGAATTTTACTTTCCATCAATTTTAGTGCTTCAGGTAGGGTTGGAGGTGATAGGTTTATCAGTCACTGAGAACTTTTCAATATACAGTATTCACTTAATGTGGGAAGATGCCTTCCCAGGTTGTAGTAGTTAGTCATCTTATAAGATGCAGGTGACAATAAGCTTCTTTTTTTGGTCCATGTCTGAATATCGTTCAGAGAACCATCTTAACGTACAGTCTATGGCAAATGTTCAGTCCTTTTCCTCTGCAGTTGAACAAGTGGAAAACTCCCATAACTATCCTTTTCCCAGCCACCATCTTCAAGAATCAGGAAAAACTAGCTAGTTATAGAAGCATACTTTGAAATACTTGATTTTTTTTTAAAAAAACAAGCAAACATAACTGCTAGACATTCCTCCAATGCAATCAATGATTCAAGTTTTGTCAGTGGATCAATACCGGGGGGGGAGGGGGGAGTCGCAGCATGGCATTTTTGTGTTCATGTGCTATGTAGGAGAAAGAAGGTCAGTGTTTATCTGAAAAATAAAAATCTGTTCTTACAAAGAGCATGAAATGAGATTTGCAAGGTTAATTAAGCACAGGAGACCCTGGGGAAGGGAGTTTGTTTCTTAACCTTCAACACAACATTGTGTCTTAGATGTTGAGACCTTGGAAATGTTTGCGTGAAACTTAGAATCATAGAATCATAGAGTTGAAAGAGACCACAAGGGCCATCCAGTCCACCCCCTTGCCATGCAGGAACTCCCAATCAAAGCATCCCTGACAGATGACCATCCAGCCTCTGCTTAAAGACCTCCAAGGAAGGAGACTCTACTGCTCTCCAACGAAATGTGTTCCACTGTCAAACAGCCCTTACTGTCAGGAAGTTCCTCCTAATGTCTAGGTAGAATCTCTTTTCCTACAGTTTGCATCCATTTTTCCGTGTTCTATTCTCTGGAGCAGCAGAAAACAAGCTTGCTCCCTCCTCAATATGACACCCCTTCAAATATTTAAACAGGGCTATCATATCACCTCTTAACCTTCTCTTCTTCAGGCTAAACATCCCCAGTTCCCTAAGGCGGTCCTCATAGGGCATGGTTTCCAGCCCCCTTATCATCTTAGTTGCCTTCCTTTGGACATGCTCCAGTTTCTCCGCATCCTTTTTGAATTGTGGTGCCCAGAACTGGACACAGTATTCCAGGTGGGGCCTGACCAAAGCAGAATAGAGTGGCACTATTACTTCCCTTGATCTAGACACTATACTTCTATTGATGCAACCTAAAATAGCATTGGTCTTTTTAGCTGCCGCATCACACTGTTTACTCATGTTCAACTTCTGGTCTACTTGGACTCCTAGATCCCTTTCACATGTACTTTCATTCAGCAAGATGTCCCTCATCCTATATCTGTGCATTTCCTTTTTTGCGCCCTGAGTGCAGTACCTTACATTTTTCTGCGTTGGATTTCATTTTGTTAGTGTTGGCCCTGCTTTCTAGTCTATTCAGTTCATTTTGAATTTTGATCCTGTCTTCTGGAGTATTAGCTAATCCTCCTAATTTGGTGTCATCTGCAAATTTGATAAGTATGCCCAGACCCTGTCTCACCACACACACACTGCTCAAAAGACATAAAAGACATATGCATTTGCTACATATAAACTGGGTACCCTCCAGAAGATATTAAAGAATGAGTTGTAAAAGAAAATACCACTCTTTAGATATGCTCAATGTGAGCCATTATCAGGAGCTGCATTGTTCAGCTTGCCTGTCATGGTTAAGAGAGTGGGATTTGCTTGTCATAGCTTTGCTTGCTCACTATATCTTAAGGAGTGCTGCTGCTAAATGATGGGAGATGTAGTCGTATTTTAATTGCTAAGACTGTTGTCCATGTTCCTTTGTGGTTAAGAAGTAGGTGGAAAGGGAGTTAAGGCTTTGGTGGGAAGATCCACAAGAACGGATGGTATGAGAGCAGAAGGAGGGGTGTCCATAGTGAAGAAGGAGAAAAATAGAGTGTCCTGGTTTAATGATAAATTAGAATATAGCTCACACTTACATTTGAATTTATCTATGCTTTAGGTATGGTAATGCTGACTCTTTAGTCCTGATGACACAAGCCTATGGTGAACATCTATAGTTTCTGAATAAAGCACTTCTGATTTGAACTGAACTGAAAAGTTCCTCCACATAATAGCCAATTAAGACTTTAAAAGTCACGATAAATATGTCCTCCACTCCGGCTGTTGTTGGACTGCCACTCTCATGGCTCCTCACTCATACATGAGTGAATCTTTTGGTTTACTTTCCTCTGCATTTTCTATCTTGTTTTCTTTTCTCTTGTGAAAGGGGTATTTGTGTGTTTGGTGTGGTGATGGTGAACTCCGTGATGAAAGGAACAGCTAAAGTGACTCACAGAAGAAACACAGAGCCAGGTAACAGGCAAATAATTACACTCAGACAAAGGAATATATGTATTTCTTTGACAGCTGTAGTACAGAAAAACAGTATTTCTTTGATGGCTAGAGTACAGGTGACATAGGACTCTCAGTGAATGTGATTGAAAATCAGTATTGACTATTTATTGTACCTATTATGCAGGATTGAGGTTGCCCCAAATATCTTATTATACTTCTAGGACTGCATCCTCAAGTTCCCACTCAGCAGAATTATTCTGAGTGGCAAGAAGCCTTTTGGGGCTGGGTCCAGAAAGATCAAGAGATCTATGCTTGACTACCTTCTGTGAAAAATGTGCCAGGCACTTCAAGGAGAAAGCTGCTTGTATTTGCTCAGAACTTGGCACCACACTTAACACAGAGTCCAAGGTAGTGTCCAGTACACTCTCTGATCTGGGATCAATTTCAGTTATTATGCCCTAATGATAAGGGCATGATGCTTGAATTGGTCCATCCTACCATATGTAAGCTTGACCTTAACTTATTTTAGCTATTGGAAACTAGCAGAGTAGAAGTGATTGAGTTCAAGGGGTGATAAAAGTGTCACACTGTCAGAGCCTTGTAACCCCCAGTTCAAAAAGGATGTTGACAAGTTGGAGTGTGTCCAGAGGAAAGCAACCAAAATGGTGAACCTTGGTCTCCAGAGTCATAGTTCAACGCTCAAACCACTATGCCATGTGGGCTCTCTCTGGGTTGACATACATCGGAAAGGACAGGAAGGCACACAACAACAAGAAGAACATAGTCATTTATTAAAAATATTAGGGCCTCTGATTTACTTCAAGTGCTATGCACAGGGTTTCTGAATTTGTTTAAACTTGTTAAAGTTATTAATATGTTTCTTAGACTATTTGAATTGTTATTATTTTAAATTATTAGTATGGACTGTACCATATTGGTACATTAATTTCATTGTGGGAGAAAGGTGGAATATAAATCCATGAACTAAATAAATACAAATAAATGTACCTGTACTGTACTCTGAGGTCTGTTGATGCAGGATGGGATAGAAATATTTTAATTATATATGTGCACTACTACCTGAGTCAGACTGTTGATCTATCTAGCCCTCTGCTACCTATTCTAATTGACAGAACCGCTGTGCTATTGGGCACAGAAAGGTTTTTGAGACTTTCATTACTCCCGATACCCCTGTATGAAACCAGAGATGCTGGTGGTTAAATGTAGATCTTTTCATATACAAAGCACAAACTCTACCATTGAGCTCTTGCCTCTACTTTGTAAAATGAGGGAAGTCAAGCATCCGCCAACCCTGAGCCTCCTCTGGCCCAGCAAGAGCGGTAGACACACATCTGTATTTGAACGTGCAATTATCTGAACAGCAGGCATTAAGCTGATGCCTCTCTCTTCCAGCCCAAACGAGTATCACATTTCACGAGGTGAAATGGGACAGACTTTTCTGGTGGTAACTTTGTGATGTTTCCAGTTTGATGTTCGATATAATTGCACATAATTACATGTGCGATAAATCTTTGTAGATGGGTCCCCTGTCAGCTCCAGCGAGTGGGCAGTCATGACCTCCGCGATGCAAATCTTTTTTCAGATGTTTACAATAACATCCAAACCACTTAACTGTGATGGCATAATTGTCAAATATGTATTTATGTCTTGAATGCTGGTATCGTTAGCTGTCACTTGAAATGACAGAAAGTACTAGCCTAAGCCAGGCAGTCATTTCAAGAGCTGTCCAAAAAGGCATTCTTCACTGTGATCAGAACCAATCCATTTTCTTCACTGCTGTTAAATTTTTAATGTTTTGTGTACCAGTGAATGCTTTCTATTGACTTGTGATGTTTGTAAAGCTTGCGGTCTATCTTTGCATCAAACCGACCATACAATTCAGAATAGCTGGGAGTGGAAATTAGATTTCTGATTCTTTTTTTATCAAGCAGAGGACAGGTGCATATCTGTCAATGACTAAAACTCTCCCTGCACCTGATTGAAGTTGTAAACTTGAACTTTATGACTATAGTATTTTTGAAAACTATATGAACCATTATAGGGGTGAACCATTATATGAACCATTATAGGGGTGCAAATTATCTGTCTCATCAGGTGCAGAATAAGAGCTATTCTGGTTCAGATAATAAGAGCGGTGCTAATCCAGCATTCTGTTCCATAGCAGCCAACCAGATGGCACTGTTCCTTTTATGTTACTCCCATAAATACTCCCCAGAGGCACTGTGATACTGGAGGTAATATGTAACCATTATGATTGGTAGACGCTGGGAGCTTTATCTAGAGATAAAAATAACTTCTTCAGAGTTGAGCTTCTTTATGAAAATATCTTGATAAAAACTATATGATCCAAGCAACATCAGGGTGTCACCAACATGGCAGAAGTTATTAATGAGGAAGAATACACTAAGAGAAACTGAAACAGCTTGATTTTGCCTGAGTCTACTGAGAAGGATAAGATTCTACCCCCCTCCTCTTCTCTTCCATCTATTGTGTTATGTGAGCGTGAACTAGAGTTTCACTTTGAAGGCAGTTTGCAGCAATTGAACTAAGGTGAAGATAAAGTGGGAAAGTGGAAGAAGGAGAGAGAAACTGGGATGTTTTAAAAGCAGTTGAAAAACTGGGATGATAGAGGATTCAATAGGACTGTCCCTGCCAAACTGGGACAGTTGGAGGATATGCTGTGAGATAGGCAGGCAGCAAACCTGTTTAGAGACCATATGTTAGGTTATGGGGCAGAAGCAGTTCTGTCCAGAAGAGAGGAATTCTTGGCAGACACTCAGGATGAATGGTTGGGACACTGACATTGCTGATGCATAGCATTTATCATCCCTTACTTTACCTAATGATAAGACTGGGATATCTTGGATGATTAATGCAGAATATTAAGAAAACAAAAATAATGACCACAGAAGAACTACATGAATTCATTCTAGATAATGAAAGAATAGAAATAGTCAAGGAATTTCCATAACTTGGGTCAAACAATGACCAGAGTGGAGACTGTAGTCAAGATTTCAGAAGAAGATTAGCATGGGAAAGAGCAACTATGAAAGAACTAGACAAGATAATAAAGTGAAAAGACGTAGCACTGAATACTAAAGCAAGGATCATCCAGACCATTGTATTCCCTATAATCATGTATGGATGTAAAAGCTGGACAGTAAAGAAAGCAGATAGAAAATCAACTCATTTGAGATTTGGAACTGGAGAAGAGTGTTAAGGATACTGTGGACAGCCAAAAAGACAAAAAAAGGGTCCTAGAACAGATCAAGCCTGAACTCTTCTTGGAATCCAGGATGACTAAATTGACTAAATTGTTCTGTGGACACACTCTGAAATGAAATGGAAGAGTCATTAGAAAAAGCAATGATGCTACAAAAAGTGGAAGGCAGCAGAAAGAGAGAAAGCCTGCAAGCCAGATGGCTAGATTCAGTCAAGGAGACATGGGCCTGAGCCTGCAGGACTGGAGGAGAGCAGTATAGGATAGAGGGATTCACAGGTTTGCCATGAGAGCAGCTAACAACAACAGCAAAAATGAGATGGAGCAGAGTTTTCAATAGTTTAGAATTGTTTGTGTGTGATGACCTCAGACAGTGATCCTTGCGTCTTATATCTATGCTCCTATTTTTATCTTTACTTTTTATTTTTGATTTGGTGCGGCACTGCATATAAGTTGCTCTTCCTATGGGATGCACATTACTGAATGAGAATAATGGGTGGATCATGAAAGGAATGGAGCAACTCTTAGGTAGTATCTTGTAATAAATAAATAATTAAACAACCAGTCTTCCAGATTGGAGCACGAATCGTGCTTCTCTTAGTGTATGTCCCTTTGTGTTTCACAAAATGATAGAAGTGCAGCTTTCGTGGTAGCTCAGAGGCCAGGTACCAAATCTGTGTCAGGCTTTTGACTCGCACTCTATCGCTCCACCAGGCTTCCTTTTCCTGTGATTTGCTAGAAATATTTGAAAGAAGAAATCTCAGTATCTCCTGGAACTCTTCCTCAAAACTGTTAGGACACACAGATAGCTGCTGCTATCTGTGATGCTCCTTTGCTATTTGGAGCAGTATCAAAAGAGGGAGAAAAGGGCAATACCCACCCTTTCCTGTCTGTACATATTGCATTGCTCTTGTTTGAAGGGTTTGCTTTTCATAGGAGTGGGATGGGTTAAAGGTTGTTAATAGTTTAATTTTGAAACTGGTGTGCTTCTTTCTAGGCAGTGATGACAGTTATAAAAAGCCTATGGAGTTTTTCCTTGTGGTGGTCAGAGTTTACGAAGACAAAATATAGACATAGGTTTTTTGTGGAGTTTTTGGGCTATGTGGCCATGTTCTCGAAGAGTTCCTTTCTGACGTTTCACCAGCATCTGTGGCTGGCATCTTCAGATGCCACTCCACACGGAATATAGACAGGTTTTCTTTCCCTGCAATGCCACCCTGTATATTCTGAGTTGTTTTTTAGTGGTATGGCAAAAATCCATACACAAAGCCTTGTAACCTTGCACATAAATACCACACTGGAGAAAATCTGTCTGGTACTGTTTGTTCTCCCTGTTTAGAAAAGATATGCTTGACAATAAGTTTAAAGTTATTCTCTGCCTTGGTTGTACTATTCCCACAGAAGTATCTAAGGCCACTCACCTTCTTTTCTTCCCGTGAATGCCTGAAAAAAGCATTG
This sequence comes from Urosaurus nigricauda, assembly GCA_034509955.1. Taxonomy (NCBI): domain Eukaryota; kingdom Metazoa; phylum Chordata; class Lepidosauria; order Squamata; family Phrynosomatidae; genus Urosaurus; species Urosaurus nigricauda. Next base: position 9,321,273 of record JAOEGL010000009.1, on the reverse strand, counting down.
TGACTGTATGGAGGATGCTGGTGGTTCTTGGTGAACAAAGTGGCAAAAGGAAATTATTGACAATGATCGAGGAGGTAGTAATATCTTGTTGTTAACCTTGACTCCATGAGTGCACTATATTTGAAATAAAAAGAAATGAGCTTGAGAGAGAAAGAGAGAGAGAGAGAGAGAGGTGAACCTTTTTCAAAACAAATACAGCAATAATTGAGAGATGGTGTTAGCTAGGGAAAAAATGAACACATGGGATTCTGAGACTTACTGGTTAATGCTGAAAGCTTTACAATTGCAAAGAACCACAATCAAGGCAACATTTATCTTCCCAGTTCTGGCACATCATACTGCACCATTTTGAAATAATGACATATGGATTCCACACACTGTAATATTATGCATTGTCTCATTATGTATTTATGTGTTGCCTCTTTTCTTATGATTTTATATAGCCCGAGAAGTAGACCTTTGAGAGTGTATGCAGGCCGAAACATGCAGTCCTTTTCTAAATTGATAAATCATTCATCCACTCAGCACCTTGAGATGTAACCTTTCTAATTTCTGCACCCATATTGGGTGTCTCCCAGTTTTTGTTTCCTTTTTCATTTTGAAAGTGTAAGCTTTAAGAGAGGGACAGTGTGATGTAGTGGTTTGAGTGCTGGACTAGAACTCCAGAAGACCAGAGTTCAAGTTCCCGCATAAATGTAGAAACCCATGGGGTGATCTTGGAAACACCACACACTTGAAGTATCAGTGGAAAGCAAAGGCAAAAAACCCTCGGAACCAATCTTGCCAAGAAAACCCTTGATGGGTTCAATTTAGTGTTGCCATACATCAGGAATAACTTGAAGGCACACAGAAAAAAACTCATTTTAGGAGAAAGGGAGGATATAAATCAAATAAATAAATAAATAAATCAGTGAAAAAAAAGTTTTTAAAAAAATTAAATTAGAGATGAAGAAATAGAAGAGAAGAGAACCTAACAGGAAATTCTTAAGGGGAAAAAAAGGTTCCATTCTATTCCCTTCTGTGATTGTCTGCCCCTCTTAAACTACTCAGTGTATACAAAACAGATGGCTCCAAACCATTTTTGTATGGAACTCACAGACAATTTTGTTGCATTTTTCCTTGCTTATGATATCTATAAAAATGGAGTTCTTTTGCCTTATTGTGATTAAGTCAGATTACACACCAAGGAATGGGGAGTCTACAGTTTTATTTGCTGCAATGAATAGCTGTCAGGGGTCTATTGACTGACACAAAGGAAAAGAACAGACATTCAAGTATATATACATCCGAATACGGTAATCGCAAAGCACTCTGTAACTACACTGCTACATGTCAGTATGAAGCAGGTCATATATTTGGGCATGTGTGCTAGATAAGTCACCTGCTGCTGTCTCATAATGACCCCTTATTAACATGGAAATGCTAAAATAGAGGAAACCTTTACAGGGTTAGCCGTGTTGGCCATATAGCGAAGTACAATATTCAAAATCCAGAAAACAGTGATACTTTTCTGGGGCTAACCAAAATGCACAAAATACATGATGCAAGCTTTTGAAGTATCATTGCCTTCTTCAGGCAAAAGTGTTAAGAATCATACAGGAGGAAAAAAAAATATATAGATTGACAATATTAGTCACAGTATTGCATTTTCTCAGTGTGTATATCCAAGCAGGTCTCTCCTCCTCCTGGCCATGAGAGAAAGGAGGGTGCCTTTGTGCTTGACCCTGTGGCATCAGATAAAGTTCAGCAACTTACTTGGTGCTTACTAGGAGTTGCAAGGCAGATGGGTCCTGTTGGTACCCTTCCATTGGATTTTGCAATCTCCTCCTCACCATATTCCATTGTGTGTTTTTTCTTTCAAGTTGACACTATCCAGAGTATCTCAGAAACATTAGGTGCATTCTTTTCTAGGAGCTGGCGGAAGGGGAGGCAAGGTACAAACTTGCAGGTTTTATCTTTTAATTTGGCAAACATTATTTTCCATTTTCTATACTGGTTCCTCATATTGGTGTCCCATTTTCTCCTAGTTTGCCTTATCACTGAAAATGAAAGCAAAAATGATAACTGAGTTCTTAACCTTTTCATTTTTTTTTAAGATGGTGAAATGCACAATCTTGTTTTTCTCATTCCAGCTTTGATTACTTTACCATACAGTGTCATAGCATAGCTTGCGGCTGTGATGTAAAAATCTATGAAATTGAACTTGATGTGAACCATGGCAGGCCTCCTTAATGGGTTAATGTTTCAGCTTTTGAGTGTATTCTTCTGCTGTATTATACAAAAATGTGGATAAAGAAGCAAGAAGAAAAATGATATCGCAAGTGTAGCACATTGTTGTACAGAAAAGCATTTCACCCTAGGGGAACAAAATAAAGCTCTATCATTTTCATCCCTTAAGAAGTGCATCTTAGGTACTATTTTTGCAGCTTTCAAACTCTCTCTCTAATTTTGTTCCTTTTTATTAAATTCTTAGTTTTCAAAATGATGCTATATTGTGTTCCTGGAATAAGTGAGATAAATGGAGGTTTCACTGTGGAAAATGCTTGTCACTCTTACAGAATTGTAAGATGGGGCAAATGCTTAGAAATGGGCCACTTGTACAACCTTTCATTTGATATTTTATCTGCCGTCTGTGAACCAATTATGCGCTTGAAGATTAAATGATGAAATTGAATCTGGGCAGAATTGGAACGGAATAGTAAAGAGTTGCCAAGTGAATGCTTGATGCTTTTAGCACAACTCTCTAGAATTTTGAGGACAGAGACTAAATTTGGTGTAAATGGATAAATGCTGCAAGTATAGTTGCTGGTTCTGTGCAATTCAGCAAAAAGTATCCTTTTTGATTAGGTTTACTTAAGAAACTTTATGTTAGAGAACTACTGTATGAAATGAGATGACCACTTCTCAGACTAAAGGATGGGTGGAAACCTAGCTTTCTGTCAGGTTTTGCCTTCCAAAAAATTTGCCAGTTTAAGCTAGGCATTCTTAAAGATCATCGTTTTGAAATAAATTGACCTGAACCACACATCCCAGATTACTTTGCCAATTGTAGCACTGCTATCTTTTGGATTTTGCATTTTTCAAGTCATAATGTAGCATAATGCATACGAGGATAAATGTGCATCATAGGACAAAAGCAGAAAATATATTCAAAATACTAATGCAAATACAAAATCCGGTGCAGATTTCTTTTAAAAACAGTCATATAGTAGCTTGGAAAAGGCTTATGGGTGCATTCAGATCTGATACAGACAGGCATTCTATCCTTAAAATGTATTCAGGTAAGTATTTAAATACAACTTTTGAGAGGAAAAAATAAACATTTAAATATATATTAAAATACATATTTTGAGAGGATATTTTCCTCTGCCTGTTGGCAGATTAATGTGGGAATGGAATGGAATTGTGTGTGAAATATGCAAAGGTGACATGTAGTAGAATCCAGATTTGTCCATTCCTGTTTTTAATGTGCCTTAGTTGCTCATGCATGTCTGTGGGATCTTTTGAACCGTCAAAATGATTTGTCCTAAACTGCCACATTTGCAAAGTGGATCAGCAATAAGCTGACATTGCTTTTGGATCAGAAGTAGCATTATGGAACACTTTCAAGCTTTATATTTTCTATGTAAAGTAAACCAGGAAAGATTAGACTGTAACAGCATCCTCTAGAGATGCAGAAATAAAATAAAATAAATTGTTGGAAAGTATCCGGTTCACATCTTTTATTGCTATTGCAAGATGACACATATCTTCCCTTGAAATTCATGCATTTGTGAGACTTCAGATGCATTTTGGGGCAATAAAATATACACAAACTTAGGTGTGTATTTAAAAATTGTGAATCCCTAAAATAGAGTGGGTGCTTGTAGAAGGCTGAATTAGCCCCTAGGAGACCTTGGAGGGTTGCCCTCCCAGTGTACCAAATCTACAAATAGTACTACTAATAATTTTCTTTTTGTGTCCAAATGCCAGCAAACACCCTCTAGAAAATAAGGGAGCATTTTCACCATGGTTTTGATCTTTCCTGAGCCATTTTGGATACAGCAGAGGGTTTTATTTAAAACAACAGTAACAAATATGGAAAACATGGAGGTGGCCAACAAACTGGAAATGATTAATATATATCCCAATCCACAAGAAAGAAGATACAAAAGAATGCAGCAACGATAAGACCATAGCATTAATCTCACCTGCAAGCAAAATAATACTCAAAATTCTGTGGCATAGATTCCAACCATATATGGAGAGAGAAATCCCAGAAGTGCAAGTGGGATTCAAAAAAGAGGCACCTCCTCAAGTATTTTTTTTTTGGGGGGGGGAACCAAGCATGTGCTTTATATACTATAGCAAAGCATTTGACTGTTTAGATTATGAAAGGCTATGGGACACACTCAAGGATATGGGGGTGCCATTACATTTGATAATCCTGATGAGAAATCAGTACCAAGGTCAAGAGGCATGGAATGAAGTGAATTCGGAGAAACAAAGTGGTTCCCAGTTGATAAAGGGATCGGGCAAAATTTCATACTATTACCCTGTTTGTTCAACTTACATGCTGAAAACATCATAAGAAAAGCAGAGTTAGATTCAGATGCAGGGAGAGTGAAGATAGAAGGGAGAAGCACCAACAACTTAAGCTTTCTGGATGACACAATAATAATGGAAGAAGACATCACAGACTTGGAACACTTACTGAAGTCAAGGATGAAAGTGCAAAGGCAGGGTTAATGTTGAACATAAAGAAAACAAAAATACAGTGGTCCCCCGGGTTACAAAGGTAATCCGTTCTGGATTACCTTTCTTAACCCGGAAATCTTTGTTTGCCCGGGGGACCGCTATTTTTGCCGGACCGCGTGGCCGATTTAAAGGGGCTGCGCGGTTTTTCTCATTCGCATCCCGGGGGATCCTTCGGATCCCGGGGGATGTTTTTTGGTCCCGGAGGTTTTGGGTCCCGGGGATTTAGTTCCCCGGGGGATTCGTAAACCGGGGGAACCACTGTAATGATCACAGAAGAAATACATACATTGAGGAAATTGAAATAGCGAAAGAATTCCCATACCTAGGATCAAACATTGACCAGAGTGGAGACTGCAGTCAAGAAATAAGAAGAAGACTAGGAATGGGAATGGCATCTATGAAAGAAGTATAAAAGAGCCTTAAGAGCAACAATATACAACATAACGCTAACGTTAGAATCATGCAGGTAATAGTATTCTCCATCGCCATGTATAGATGGATGAGAGAGCTGGACAGTGAAGGAATCAGACAGAAAGAAAATCCCTTCATTTGAGATGTGGTGCTGGACAAGAGTGTTTAGGATATCATGGACAGCCAAAAAAATCAAACAAATGGGTCCTTGAACAGATCAAGCCTCTCCTTGGAAGCCAAGATGATTAAATTGTGGCTGTCGTACTTTGGCCACATAATGAGAAGACACGAATCACTAGGAAAAAGAATATTCTAGAAAGGGAAGAATGGAAAAGAAGGAGGGGAAGACTGAAAGCAAGATAGATGGACTCAGTCAGGGTTGTCACAGGTATGGGTATGCAGGGACTGAGTAGAGCAGTGGAGGATAGGGAATCTTGAAGGTGTCTCATCCACAGTGAGGGCTGACTCAAAGGCAGTTAACAACAACAAAAGTGAATAGAAGGTACTTACTGTTCACTTTCTCTAAAAAAATAATTTAAAAAAAGCTCAGGAAATCCTACAAATGAGATAGAAATGCCACCAATAAGTTCTGGAGGACATTTTGAGGTGAATGTTCTTTTTGCAAATTTCTGCATTTTTTTTTTTTAAAACTTGGGTTGCTTCTCCACTAAATTTTTTTACAGAGACTGACTTTAGGAAATGGGAGACATGTGTTCATATATAAAGAAAATGTATACAAAAGTATGTACATTAGAAAAAGTCTAAGTTTCCATGTATGTAGAAAGAACAAAAGTCAAATCCTCACTTCAAAAATAATGCAGTTCAACCCTCCTATAACTGCCATGGTTCAATGCAATGGAATTCTTGGATCTGTATTTTTGTTAGATATTTAACTTTTTCTGTCTGAGAGCTCTGGTGTTGCAACAAGCTAGAAGTCCCATAATTCCATAGGATGGAGCCATGACAGTTAAAATGTGTCAGACTCCATTGTTTTTGCAGTACAGATTAGACCAAAATCTTGCAGCCTACTAGGGATCAAAGGATTGCATGATGATGATGATGATGATGATGATGTTTATTTCTTACCCGCCCCTCTGAGCGAGCAATCGGGGTGGGGTACAACATATTAAAAACATATACAGTTAAAATCAGCCCTGGTGGCGCAGTGGTTAAATGCCTGTACTGCAGCCACTCACTCAAAAACCATAAGGTGGCGAGTTCAAGACCAGCAAAGGGCTGAAGCTCGACTCAGGCTTGCATCCTTCCGAGGTCGCTAAAATGAGTACCCAGATTGTTGGGGGGCAAATAGCTTACAATTGTAAACCGCTTAGACACTCATTAAGAGTATGAAGCGGTATATAAATGAAGCTGTTTGTTTTGTTTTTAAAATTGCATGAGAATGTAGGTGTGATTCAGAGAAACACAAGAAAAGTTAGATCTATCTATTATCTATGTTCACTCATTCATTCTCTAGCCTTTCCCAACTTCATTTCCTTGAGACAGTTTTCATTAGCTAATAGGCAATGGCTAAGTATTCTCCTGGTCATTGTCTGAAGCATGCAGAGATCACCAAGAAAAGATAGGCTGGTTTATAGCTAATTTTCAGCACTTTCTGCTGTAGCCAAAATGGCTCTAGTCACTTTCAATATATTCACTGCAATTAACATATTGTGGCTGTCATATCTATCATAAACATTTCCAAAGGAAAATTCAAAAGTGGTGTAGTATAGAAGATTGGCTTGTCAATAAAACTGCCAAAATGAAGCTTCCTTTAAAAAATACCAAATATGCTTGGGCCCAAAGCAACCATTCTCAAAGACAGCATACAGACTCTTGGCAGAAGTTCCATAAAACTCTTGGATATTCCCTTCATCCTGAAAATGGGCATCAAAAATTGGAAGGAGGGATTATACTCCAACAAGCTGGGAGGGCTTCCAGTAGTCAAGCTGAGTAGACAGAGGTATTCTGGAAGCTGGAACCTAAAGAACCATTTTTGCTCCAGAGAGTGATATCCTTTATGGAACACCACATGGGCCTATCGTTTCAAGTTTCAAAAGTTCCTGTGAGTTCCTGCTTTTAGATCTGAAGCCCTCTGACTGTCATGTGTGTAAATGTTTTATATCCAAATAGCTACTGAGTACCTATTTAACTACTCCGAAGGGTAAGGATGTGAAAATCTGTCAGTCTTGTTTTCATGCATTTTTCAGAGGCCCACCAGCATTTTTGTCTCAACTCAATTTCATGAATTGTTTTGCTTCTCACTCTGGAAAATCATTCATATTTTTATACTTTTTCTAAAGCGGATGGGTTTCTATTCCATTTTTACTAAAGCACCTCTAGGGAACACATTTCCCTCTGACTAAAGTGCGCTCATTCATAGTTTCCAAATATGCACATTTTTACTTCTACATGCTTTTGTGCATATTTTTTCTTCACCAGAACATATCACAAAACTGTGTGGATTTTTCCATGGGAGGACATGTCTCATCCCATTGCCAGTGTCAGGAGAAGAGAAATATACTTCCGCTCTCCCCCATCCATACTTAAAGAAGAAAGGAGATATTAGAAATACTCTTGTTTTCACACTGACAAGTCATATCCCAATGCAAGTTGGGTCTATCTGTGTTAAACAAGAGTTCAGGATTTCCCAGCTGAATCAAAATTGCTCTGAGTAAAGATCTTTGGAATTTATGCTGCACAATTATAGCAATGTGATATCAGTTCAAATGTCATGCTCCATTCTGTGGAATCTTGGGATTTGTAGTTTCGGGAGGCATTTACAGTTCTTTGGTGAACAGCTCTGGTTCACTCCCCCAATCATGAACATTGGCTGAACATTGTAAATGCTATACATCCTAGAATTCCATTGGATCGAACCATAGCAATTGCAAATCTGGGCTGCATCAACAATCAACTAGATGGCCCTTGTCCCTTTCAATTCAGTTGGACTCTATGATTCTGTGAAGTGATTTCAAAGTGCTATAACTGAACAATGCAAATGCATTTTCAGTTTGCTTTTCAAGATCCAAGAATTGGAAAAAAGGGAACCCTGCCTTGTGGGATGCCATTACTTGATGCTGAAGTCAGAGTCTAATACCAAAGCACTCAGTTGGATCATCTCTTGGCTTGTGTTCAGCGTAACAGAGTTGCATGCATCACAACCACTTGTTCCTTAATGAATTCTGCCTTGTGCCTCATTTTACACATCAGTCACCCCTTGCCCATTAATGATCATCATATTCTTGTTTTTCAGCTCCATTTATGTGGAACACTTAAAACAGCTTGTTAATGTTGTGGGCAAAGACCCAAGTCTGAAGATTCTTGGACACATCCCGTATACTCACATTTCAAAATGTAGTTCTATACTTCTCTGTGTGAGTAAAGGCATACAACAACTATATTTGCTTTTTAATGCAAAGAGTTAAATGCTCTTCATCTTTAGTGGACAGAATGATGCTGAGAATATCTTTGAAGATGTGGGTAAGGAAAACAAACAAAAACAGGCTTTCAAAAAAAAATAGAAGGGCACAAAGGCAATTTGCATTAAAAGCTGCCATGAAACCGGCTGCTCTAATCTATAACAGTTGAACATAAATTGAAATTGCCTTGGGACATTGTCGCAATTGAGTTTCTCCATCAATTCATGAGGGAGGAGAATGGGCGAATTTCTGCTGAATGGCAACCAAAGCACAGCTGGCCAAGAGAAGAAGAAGGAAAACAAAAACAAAAACAAACTCCCACTGATATATATCTGAATATGTAACTTTTCCTGCCAAGTAAGGAATAATAAAGACAAACTTTCATAGGATGTTGTATAGAGCTTAGCATGGTTTACTCAATGGACTCTTTCAAACGGGGAGGAATTTCTCCCAACTCCGAATGGAGCCAATGCAGATTTATGTAAATTCGCTTGTTTAGCGAATTTACATGAACCCCTGCTCCGTTCGGAATTACTTCCCATTACCCGAAATTAACCCCCTCCTGCCCGAATTTGCATGCGAAGCTTTAATTCGCAATAAGATAAAACCCATGATTGCATTCGAATTGGCTTCCCTCCTGCCCGAATTTGCATGTGAAGAGTTAATTTGCAATAACGTAAAACCCATGATTGCATTCGAATTGACCTTAAATTATACTTCCAATTTAGCCTTGTATGAAAGAGTCCAATGTTTGTATGTCCACAGTGTGTGTTCTGTATTTATCCCTGCTTATTCTTCTGAAGGGCAGAGAGTGGGGCAAATGTTTAGTTTTACTTCAATAATTGAGATAATCTAGAAACTGGTGAGGATCTTTGTTTTATAATCTAAGACCAGACATGAGGATCTGACCCTCAACAGTAAGATTCTGGCAGTTTCTCTGGAGAGTTCATCTTGCATTTTTTTTTAAGTATGTCCCTATCTCTTTTATTCCTGAGAATACAAGGACAAATGTTGTAGAAACAATTTGATCACTAAGAAATGAATAAATGTAAACCATCTCAATGCAGTTTTATGTAGGCTGCATTCTGCTTGGGATGGCTTTTGCTGTTGTTAACTGTTGTCAAGTTGACTTGAGCTGATGGCAAATAAGAGACCTCCAAGTCATTCTATCCTCAACCACTCTGCTTGAGGCGTGTAAACTCAGGATCCTGGCTTCTTAGATTAAATCTGTCCATCTGGACTGTGATCTTCCTCTTTTTCTACTGCCTTCTAATTTGCTAAGCATTCTATTCTTAGCTAGTGATTCGGGTCTTCTCATTGCATGGCCAAAGTACAAGAGTTTAGTAATCATCCCTTTTAGAGAAAGTTCAGGCCTGATTTGCTATAGGACCCATTTGTTTGTCTTCTTGGCAGTCCACAGTTGTCACGTCTTTGCTAAACAAGCTCTTCCCTCAAGCATTGCCTTTGCACTTTCTTCTTCGATCTTCCTTAGTATTGTTGATATTTCTTCCTCCTCTTTTCACTCCTCCCTCTTCCATGTTTCCTTTCCGTACAATATGTTCTGCATATAAGTTGAATAGGTAGGATGATAGGATGCAGCCTTGTCTGACCCCTTTGCCAATTGGGAACCATTCCATTTCTCCATGTTCTGTCCTGGCAGTAGCCTCTTGTCCTGAGTACAGATTCCTCGCCAGGACTATCAGATATGTTGGCCCTCCCATGTCTTTAAGGGCATTCCAAGCTATTCATGATCTATCCAGTCAAAGGCTTTCAAAGTGGTACATTTTTTTTGTACTTTGAACAGCAATTGAAGTAAGTGGAAGATGGTGGAAAGTAGGAGGAGGAGAAAGGAACTGGGACATTTTAAAATGCAGCTGAAAGACTGGGATGAGGATTAAGACTGGCGCTGTCAAATTGGAACAATTGGAGGAGGGTATGCCATCTCCCTTTGCTTGAACTTGGCAAGATCAACTAAACTATCAGATTAGCACTGGGAAGAACTGGGAGAACCTTCTAGTATCTCATGTTTAGAAAAGCACTTTGTGCCTTAAACACAGATTTTTGCAGTGGCTGCCACTTGAGAAAAGCAAATGTGTTCCAGCCATGGTAAATGAAATGTCAACAGAAGAAGGGTCTAATTCCCACAAATTAGTACAAGGCAGGCTGCCCAGGTTTTGCTTATTCTTTTGACACAGAAACCATTACCCCATAATTTGTAGTTCTCTCTCCTTGATTTTAAGGCCTTTGGGCCATGTGTACGAGACATTTCAATGGTGGTTTCAGAATAGAAATGGGTAAATGAGTGTCCAGTAACTGTTGGAAGCAGTCACAATAATGGACCTCAAGCATAACATCAGACAGCACTCTGAGATGAAATGTTTTCCCCTTTTTCAGTATCTCCTGCTAAAAACATATTGGGTAGCATATTGGGGAATGCTTTTCCTGACGTTCTGGACAGCTCGTGTCTGCTGAAGTAGAAAGTCATGGATTAGACAGTCCAGTGGTCTAATTTAGTAAAAGACAGCTTCATATCTATCAGGCAGTGCAAAACTGTCATTTCCTTGAGAGGGATCTGTGTGGGTTTTGTGTGTCAGACGGTTGGTTGCATGTCAAATTCTCAACAGTCTGTCGAAGGTAATACCTGTATTAGGGCTAAATAACTCTACCAGAGGCTAAGTTTTAAACAGAACAAAAAATAGAGTGGGGTGGAAGAAGACTGGGAGCAAGAGGTTGGGCATTAATGGAGAAGCCTTATTATTTGCAGTAATAGCATTAAGATGGCATTCAGAGAGTGATATACTAGGATTTTGTGTGTGTGTGTGTGTGTGTGTGTGTATGTAAGTTGCTTGTTGATGTATGGTGACCCCATGAATTCCATAGATCCTCCTTTTTCAGGACATTTACTCTTTTTCAGAGATAAAATTTCTGTCCAGGCTGATTTTCTTTTAAATGTCTAGAAGAGGAAGAGAGACATGCCAGATTAAAGCAGAGTGAATGGAACTGGGATTAGCCCTGTGGGAGATACTGAGTGACTCTCTGGCTTCCAGTGGGTCAGGGTTGCTGCTGCTATTGTCATTGCTTTGGTTGCCATGTACCTCCATTCCTGAATAAGGACCATGAAGGAAGAAGACAGTGGAGAGGTGACAGATGGCCTGTCTCTGTTGTCAGGATGTTGCCCATCCACAAGGAAAGGCTGTCTTATCTGTTGGCCTAATTCTATTGAGGAGAAGTAGCTCCTGTTACAAATCCCTGGTACTTATAGGATATTTAGAAGGAGGGTCATCATAATGATCAGTGGTTTCAATTGCACAGTTCATAAATATGTCCTCCTTTTTTGCTTTTTAAAATATGATAACCCTGTGTCATGCAGATCTGCTTCCTCACTCTAGGGCTACAGACTGGGCCTGGACAATAGAACTTAGAAAAGAGAAAGGGGGGCTACCAGTCATAGTCTCTTCAGCTGGTTTACTTGTCTTTCAATCTGTCTCTCAGGCATCCACCTCATCTCAAGCTCAGCTTACTCTTGTTTCTTTGCGAATAAAACTATATATAAGCCAGAGTCTTCCTGTGCATTTCCACTGTGTCCTCCTTTCTCTTTTGTTCCTTTGATCTAATGTCTGTCCAATGGTCACCCATACCTCACTCACTGACAAAGACCTCCAATAGCAGCAGCTATTTAATGACTGGCTAAAATATATCTAATGTGCTGCTGTTACACATTGTTGGACGCTGTTGCTGCACAGATTTTTCCAAAACTGTTAGAAAAGGTATGGTTTATGTACAATTGCTCAGTGTGAATGCTGATAACTGGACAAGCATATTGTTGAATAAATGAGTGTCTTCAATTCACTAATGCCTCCATTCCTGAATCCAAGCAGTGGGGGTAGTTTACACTACAATTTGGACCCCAGATGAGACATACTCCAGTCTAGAAGTCAGCTAGTCCTTCTTCTTGTTGTTGTTTTTGTTAACTGCCTTCCATTTGATCCCGACTCATGGCACTCTAAATGAGACATCTCCAAAACTCCCTGTGTTTCACTGCTTTGCTTAGGTCCTGTAAATTCATACCTGTGACCTCTGTAATAGAAGCTATTGGTCCAGCATGCAGTCTCTTTCTGCATCCCTCCATCTTTCCTGGCATTATTGTTTTTCCTTTGAGTCATGCCTTCTTGTGATGTGGCCAAAATATAGCAGCCTCAGCTTGATCATCTTGGCTTCACGGGAGATTTCAGATCTCTTCAAGGACCCATTTGTTTGTCCTTTTGGCTGCACATGATATCCTCAGCACTCTTTTCTGGTACCACATCTCAAATAAATTGATTTCTTCCTATCTGCTTTTTTTCATTGACCAGCTTTCTCATCCATATGTGGTAATGGAGAATACAGTGGCTTGTAAGATTCTAATTTAAGTGCTCAGTTATATATCTTTACTCTTTGGGATCACTTCTAGGTTTTTTCTTTCTTTTTCTAAACCTACATGCATATTTATACAGCTGCATAAGATGGCATTCATCACTCCCTGACACCAAGTAGTTCCTTATCTTTTTCATTGCAACAGTCAGATTAAAGGCTTATCTAGCATGAAGACATAGCTCTGCTTGCCCAGGACCCAGAATGACCACTGGAATAGTCTGAATGGCCACCAGAATATCACCCAGAACATCATTGCTCTGCAAGTGGCTGGCAGAGATTTGCAATAGGGCTGAATAGGGCTTTGGCCATGCACATGCATTCATAGAATCATAGAATCATAACGTTGGAAGAGACCCCAAGGGCCATCCAGTCCAACCCCATTCTGCCATGCAGGAACTCACAATCAAAGCATTCCCAGTAGATGGACCCAGAGTTTGGTTTCACACAGTTTCTTCCTTTTCCTTTCTGGAGGGGCAGAAAGAAGTAAAACTGACCAAAAAAAATTAAGAAGCATGGCAGTTCTCAGAATTTTGGTTACAAGTTTATGGAAATTTCTGGGCTGATTACAGAAAGAAAAAAAAATACTCAACTGATAGAGTTCAGCTCAAGTTGGCTTCATCTTTAGTTGTCTTCAGCAATGAATAAATGACGGAGCCTCTGTGAAGACAACCAAAAAAAAGAAAGAAAGAAGAAAAAGAAAAAGAAAAAAGCTTTCTTGCCATCACTGAATTAAACTGCAAGGCCTGTGTTTATTAACTTTGCAGCAACATCTCACATCCGACAATTACCTAGGGCATTTAGTGTTGTTTTATAAAGGTTTGGAAGCAAAGAATTTTTTTGTTTTGTTTTGTGCTGAGCATATGCAATTACAAAACAACCTGACTCCTGTTAATGATGATATCTTATTTCTACATTAAAGATTCCAGGGAGGGAAAGCATGCATGCGCCTACACACACACACTCCACAGTATAATTTCAAAGGTAAAATGTTCAAATGATTTGAAGCTAATGCCATAGCATCTCAGCATAGATGCTAAAGATTCAGCCTTGTAAGCCAATTTATGAGAACTGTAGTAGTTAGAGACAAAATTGCAAATGGGGAAGTGTAGATTGCTTTGATTCAGAAAATTGTTGCCATTAAGTGATTTACAAATAGCCCAGTGTTTCTGCATCATTATCCCCAATGTGTCAAAGTCAGTGGTTTCACAATATTTAAAGCACTCCCAAATTCCTCATAAATATCATTTATATTCTGGTGCAGCTGTTCAGCATATCAAGGAATGTAATTTACATTCCTCTATAGTTATACAGTGAGGCTGCCTGAACTGATATATGCTAACCTGACATCAGTAATGACAACATAAAGGGCAAAGATTGTTTAAGAGGTTTACCATATAATATAGCTCTATGTGAGTGTTGTAACACAGTTTGGAGTTTATTGTTGTTATGGCATGCCTTCTTAGGCGGAACAATTTCAGGTTATGTTGCTATTAGCGGGGATGGTAAAGATATATATGCATTTGTATCTAGGTGTTGTTGTTTGCCTTCAAGTCATTTCTTAGTTATGGTGACCCTAAGGCAAGCCTGTCGTGAGATTTTCTAGGGCTAAAGATGTGACTCACTCATTTTTCTATGGTTTAATGGGGAATCAAACCCTGATCTCCAGAGTTTTAGTCCTACATTCAAACCACTGCACTATATATTATTGATATCTACTCCCACTGGAGTCTCTGTCTTGAACACACAGAAGACATTGCATCTAATAAATAGACTGGAGCCAAAACTTTCATTTGACTTGGTCAGCATATCTAACGGTGATGGATGATGAGTGTTATAGTCCAACAAAATCTGGAAGACTGGACATTGCCTATACCTGGTGTAGATGCTAGGAACAAACCCTGTTAGGAAGTCTAGGTGAAGCTTCTTCCCTTCTGACACACTTCGCCCTTCCTCGCTCTTCAGACAAGCAGATGAATACCCACACATGTCTATAACACTCAAAATCTAGTCAAAACCGTCTTCTTCATTGCAGTGTGGAGACTGAATGGAGGGAGAAACTGTGATCCTTAGCAGCAAACACAGTGTTGAGTGTTTGGAAAACAGGATTCCCTGAAATAATATTGCTTGCTGTGATCCCTGTTTAATCTGAACACTGTCATGGCAGGTGCCCATAGTAGACTTTCTTGGTACTTGTCTCAGGATGCCTAGCCTTGCTTGGATTTTCCATTCTAGATCCCAAATTGTTTTTTGACAGTGAACCGGAGCTGACCTACCACTGGTCACAGTGAAAGAGACATTCCAGCATAATATGAGAAGTGGCACCAAAGTGCAGGAGGAAAGAACTGTGGTCCACATAGTTTTCCCTGACTCTTCTAAGTGATCTTCTGGTGCAGTGAAGAACATGAAAACACAAGGGCTAGCACACATGGATTAGGAGGGGATGCCATCTTGTTCTCTGCCTCAAGAGCCACAGTCTCTTGAGTTAATCCAGACTACTCTGCAGTTTGTTCTGTCCATATCTTGTGCAGCAGCCTAGTCTACCTTGCCGCTGTTTCTGTTTATCCAAATGATATTTGCAAGTGGTAGTGAAGAAGTGACACTTAAAAAGCACTGTGGATTGCCTAAACAGATTTTCCACCTTTTAATGGTGACATTATAGTTTCATATGTTGATATAACTATGGTGACTTTATAGTTTTATATGTTGATATAACTGCTGGGTTGATATAACATTCTCAAATGCAACAATGGATACAATTACATTATTGGACAATCAGTGTATGTATAGGTGTCAGTGTGGTGGTGTGGTTTGAGCATTGGACTACAACCCTGGAGACCAGAATTTGAATCCTGGCTCCGCCTTTTAAAAACCCACTGGGTGGCCTTGGGCAAGTCACACTCTCTAAACCTAAGAGGATGCCAATGGCAAACACTCTGGGAAGAAATTTGCCAAAAAAACCCCTCTGTGGTAGGTTTGCCTTTGGGTCGCCATATGTCAGAAATGACTTGAAGGCAGGCAGAAACCACAGTAGGTACAAAAACCTTTATTCTTGTTGAGACACTCCAGTTACCAGGGTGTACATTAGACAGAATTAGAAGATAATGGATTAGAAGTAACATAATCACCTATAACTAGTCACTTTGGAGGATAATGAGGGTATAACAAAGCCATATTTCAAAAGTAAGGTAATGCGAAAAAGCAGTGTTAATTTATTGGTGTAACAAGGGACAGCTACTTTCAAAAGTTACTTTCAAAGCACATTTTCAAAGGCATTTTTCACAGCAATTTCTCTACTTTATGTCATTCCCTCATCAATCTGAGGTTTTTTTCTTCCTTTCTTGAAAAGTAGTTGAAAATGATAGAAAAGCCACAAGCAGCAAAGCAAGCGATATAATGAGTTATGTTCTCCACCTTGTAATAAGTAAATGTCAAGAGGTTATTTCTCTAGCAATGTAAAAAGTAACGAGAACAATTTTTTTCCAAAAAATAAATTAAGAAATAAATGAAGCTGTGGCATTCAGTTCTAGAAGGTGCAAACTGGATAAATTCTGCCTACAAATGAACCGGAACAAATTTCCCATCTACCTCTGGTCAGTCCAAATTCTTCATTGGTTCTAGGTTTGTCCACACAGAAAACTGTATGTGTATGTCTGAATTTGTTTTACATGGACTCTTTGCCCCAGAAAAGGTGATCTTTCCCCTTTTCTACTGCTAGGTTTCTTCTGTTATGGGAAAAATGGTGTTTTTTTACATCTTCTTTGCCTAGTGCCTTTTTAAACAGCTCTTCTGTCCTAAGAGATGGAGTGCCACATAAATCTATTTTAGACCTAGATTAGAGATTTAGCAACACAGTCTGTTCCTGGGTCTGTCCTATAAAGTTTTATTTAAATGTCCTCTTGAGCCCTCTCAAAAACAGAAGGAGTATGAAATATGCATTAGACTTCTTTGTCTAAAATATGTTGAATGTAAAGCTGTCTAATAAAAGTAATACATCAACATGACCGGAGATTTATGCTTCTAATTCTTCTTTCCCTCTTCCCTCCTTCCAACATCAAAGAACTGGGTTTCAAATGGCACACAGAAGTGTTTGTGAAAATGGCTGGCAAGCCCAAGATGAAGTTAAACAAGATTTGTGCATTTAATTTCCGTCTTTAAAACATAAATGCTTCTGCACCATCCAAATGATGCTGTCTGCTTTAGCCAAAGGAATCCGATGTAATAATTGTAAATCTTGAGCCCTTTTTGAAGAAAGGGGCTATTCTGAAGGTTTCTAGCAAAGGTTTAAATGGCTTTCCCTTTAGTTCTCTAAACCATTCCCACTGGCAAGAGGCACTAAATCTTAATTTAGGATTTCTAATAATAAAAAAGAAGCTCTGTTATAAAGATATTGTATTGTTGTTGTGTTAGGTAATGAGAACGGATAGGGGAACTCCATGGAGATGACCTTGTGTTTGTTTTCCTCCTTCCTTTAAATACTGAATGAGCTTTAAATGGGTATGACACTCCATTCTATTCTTCATGCCTGATGTAGCTGTAATAAATACCTCCAAATACTGAAATAGCGAAAGGGAGGCAATGGCTGCTGCCATACTGCCGAATTAATGCAGTTTGCTTTATTGTCATGGCTCCACTCTATGGAATCCTGGGATTTGTACTTTGTTGTGGCACCAGAGTCCTCTGACAGAGAAGGTTAAATATTGCACAAAATGACAAAAACCCAGAATTCCATAGCTTTAAGCCATGACACACAAAGCTGTGTCAAATTGCATTAAATCTGCAGTGTAGATACAACTAGGGACATTTTTCAATTAATTATCAGAATGAATATCCTCTCCAGAGATGTTCCAAAAGGCTGTTTGATAGAGTGCTGCAAGTGGCTTTCTTTGGTTACAGTCTATTATTCTGTTTTAATGCCATACACCAAACTAGCCGTCATATTCTGTACCAATTGGGACTTTTGGTTCCAAGAATTAAATGTGTGGTGGAAAAACCAAACAAAACCAAACATCGCTTTCTTATTCCTATACAAATGTGATACACCAAGCTTGAGTTTCAGAGATGTCCTTTGCTGTCTATTAAAGCCTTTGTGGCAACCTAAATACACTGAGATCTGGAAACAGGTTTATTAATGGCTTCTGCAGCATCTTCTGATCCATTAGGAAAAAAATTGTCTCTAGCATGTGGCAGACTGCAAAGCAATCATATGTAATAACTGCAGATTAATGGAAATTATTTTCTCAGCATGTGTCACAATAGAGAACACGAGTAATTCTTTCTCCAACAGACTCTTGCAAGGATGTATATGCTTAAATAATGTTCCCTATCAAACTGGCTTGTGACAGGGAACAGATGAAAATGTAGGAGTTCTTCAGGCTGAGGGATCACTCCTTTCCTATTGATGGGTTCCTTCCAAATGATCGAAACCTTAAAGGGAACTACTAAGAAGCAAGGCATAGAAGGGGTTGGAACTGCAGCTGTTGGTGGTATGAACACCATCCCAACCCTTTGCCATAAAAAGGATTAAAAATGTAATCTGACATTATAACCCTTGACATAATTACTCAATAGTAAATCTAATTAGGTTTTATAGCATTTATTCCAGTGTAAGTGTAAAACAAGTGTGCATCTTATACGTAGTTGTTGTCGCTGCTGCTGAGTGCTTTCAAGTCATTTCCAACTTATGGCAACCTTAAGGATAACCTATCATGGGGTTTTCTTGAAAAGGTTAGTTCAGAGGAGGTTTGTTATTGACTTCCCCTGAGGCTGAGAGCATGTGACTTGCCCAAGATCACCCAGGGGGTTTCATGTCTGAGCTGGGAAAGAACTCTGGTCTCCAGAGTTATAGTCCAATACTCAAACCACTATGCCACACCAGCTCTATATCTTATACAGTTACAAATCCCCCGGGGTACGAAAACCCCAGGGTACGAAAGAGCTGGGGCCAGAAAAACGGCCTCGGTTCCCAAAATAAAACCCCAGGTTACGAAAGGAAAGTGCTTTCCTATACTTACAGTGGTCCTCCGGGTTACGATTTTTTTCGGCTTACGAAAGTGGTGCCAGAACGGATTACTTTTGTAACCCGGGGGACCACTGTATAGCAAGTGTATATATTGTGTAAGATGTACACAGTGGTGTCACTAGGGTTGATGTCTCCCAGCTTTGAAACTCATGGTATAAGCTCCCATTGACTTTCTCCCATACCATATCATACCATACATCATGCCTCTCCCATACCACACAATCATTAGCAATGATTTTGCATAATGTTACTCATACATTGTAATACCTTTATATTGATGAGCATAATGGCAATAGTTGTGACATTGACAACTAGGAAAATTAATTTTATACCCTTAAATTACCATATTATATGTATAAAAAAGAAAAAGGTTTCCCCGTTAACAAGGTTGTCAAATGGTTTCCAACTGTAGGAGGCATTGCTCTGCTCTGTTGCTAAGCCAAAGAGCCAGCTTTTTCAAAGACAACTCTGTGATCATATGGCCAGCATGACTGTACAGAATAATAATAATAATAATAATAATAATATTATTTCTTACCCGCCCCTCTGAGTGAGCAATCAGGGTGGGTACAGTTAAAATCTTTCAAACAAACCCACCTCCCTCCCCTTAAAACAGAATTAAACTAATCATAGTTAAAACTTGCACATTTACATGCTTTCAAACTGCTAGCTTGGAATGTGTTTACATATACATACTGGTAGCTCCATGTGGCTAAAGAGAAAATTGGGTAAAATGGGTTTTTAAGAAAATATTTTTTTAAAAAATAAAATAAAATAAAAATTTCATTTTTTTTTTAAAAAAAATAAGGCCTCTTCTTTCTCCTTCCACTAAACTTCACCCCACTCACACCATTTCTTCCCCAAAGTTCCAGCCTTTTAAAGGGACATAGGCAAAGGTCACAGCCTCTTTCTGCCAAAAGACAGGTGTTTAGGGATCAGCGGTGTCACCCCCATTCAGAATGTCACCTAGTGCGGCCTGAATCCTTCCAAACTCCTAGTGATGCCCCAGAGTGTACATACACCAAGGATGGTCAATTTAAGGTTCTCCAGATATTGCTAGTCTGGAATGCTTGTTCTTGTCTATTGACTGTGTAGGCTGCAACAGATGGAGCTGGAAGTCTAACAAAATCTGAAGGACTGTAAATTACTCATCTACCTTGCTATAGACATTTAATCTGGGTGTAATCCCAACAGAATTCAGTGAGACTTATTGGTGTCTAGACAAGCACAGTTATATCTCACCACCAGACTGGTAAATGTATACCATCCCAGGCATTTCAGAATTCAGTTGGAGTTACATGCATGTAGGCGTGATTACAATTTTGCTGTTAATCAATTTAAACTTAGTTCTGATTTTGGATTTAACCAATAGAGATAGGTCTGCAGGTCAAAGCACCCAATCCTGTATGCCTGATGAAAGAATATGGATACCTCTTAGAGGAGGTGCTCGACGCAGTGTGGTTTACCTTGAAATACTATGTTTAGTTATTTATGTATGCTCCGATAAATCCCAATGAAATCAAATCATGACCAATGATGACATCTAGACATATCCCAGTGCATACACACCTCTATTGATTTTGCTACTGCATGATTAATCATGGATATCTTTTTAACTGCTCAGTGCTTCCAAGGTATGTTCTGAAGAAGCACAATGCAACAGTTTTGTTGAAGCAGGTGTGAATCTAGCCAATGACTAGATGGAAGACCATCTGGGACCTTATGTAGGCTACCGTACACCCCTTAAAATCCTTTAATCAAGTATTCATTTTTCAGAAAATTGCCGTTAACTGTTGCAGTCTAGTAAATATTAAAAGCAAGAATAATATTGTTGGTGTTGTACAATAAACAATCATAAGACAGCAAATCCAACAGTTCCCAAAGTTCCCGTAATTCATAGATATAATTCTTCCACTAATTGGCTAGATTCTTGCAGTAAAATGCATTGGGATGCTGGTCATAAATCTGTTTGGACATTGTGCCTCATTAATAATCATCTAACTATGATGACAGAGCCTAAATTGGAAGATGTAGAACATATACATCAATATCTCTGTGTACTGAATCATAGGGAACAAGGGCCTGTTTTAACAACCTCATTAAAGAGTTTGTATGCAACAAACTCTTGGGAGCATTATCCCATTATAAGAATCTTCTTAAGCTCCCCAATCTTTTTATCCCTTTAAGGCAAACATTGTCTCTCAGATTCCAGAATGACCTTCTCTTCTGAGGATTAAAAGCAAATGATTTGGTTATTAATCTGTGGCATATGGATATATTAAGATAAAGGAAAAGTGTAGTTGATGGGAACAGATGGATTTTGAACTATGCTAGGATCTGTTGAATACTTATAAATATTTAATTTACAATGAATCTTTAATATAACATTTAACTAAGTGTTCTGTCATAGCCTTTCTTAATGTGCTGCCTCTTCTGTATAATTGTCTAAGTGATTTCATGTGAATACTGAATGGTTAAAATTTTAAAAAAGTTAATGGATTCTGGGAAGGAGAATGTAGTCTTACAATAAATGTTATGGTTCACATATTTGCTGTGTTTGAATGTCATACTTAAAAAAAAACCAACAACAACTTTAAAATAAACTTGGAAGCCAAAATAGAAGAAGAAAAATGGCATCAGTGGTAGAGTTCATGAAGAAGTTATGGGTCTGGAACGTTTTGTTGATGCTGAGAAAGGCTGCTCTAAGGTATTTTTATATCTGAGGCAAAGGATAAGATGGGACACACCAACATACCTGATCCCCAAGAACAGATGCTGACCAGGTCTTATTTTGATCCTGGCAAGATGACAGCACTCATCTATTACACATGAGGCAGGGATCATATTTTCTCCCAATTTCAGTCAATTCCTGCAACATTGTTGATTTATGTCTATATGTGAGAGCCAGCATGGTATAGTGGTTTGAGCATTGGGCTTTGACTTTGGAAACAAGAGTTTGACTCATCACTCAGCCATGAAAATTGACTGAGTGGTCTTGGGTAAGTCGTAGCCTCCCAGACTCAAAGGATGGGAATAGCAACCTTACTCTGAAGAAATGCTAATAAAACCCTATGATAGGTTGGACTTAGGATCACCATAATTTGGAAATGACTTGAAGGCAAACATCACTACCGCACATCTTATTTTTTAAAAAATATAATGTTATTTGGTCCTGGTTGTTGTTTGTATCCGGCCTGGTTTGCTGGGATTCAGAATCCCAAATGGAATTCAGACCAATGGAAGCATTCGTCCATACAGAAACTCATCACCATTTTGAAGTGATAGAATTCCAGAGAGAATATATTATATTCCCCCTCCCAACTCCAAAAGCTGGGGTTGAAAATGTATTTCTGAGCGCAAATTCTCATGAGGTGTAGACTAAAAATAAAATAAAATCAGTCATGAATTGAAATCTACCCATTGTTTTCCAAAACTCCTTCCCTGTGTTTCATATATAGCTTCTTCTTCAGTGTTAACAGGGAAGAGAGAAAGAAATCAATTCTATCACTACATGGTTTATGAAGAACTACATTTTGCAAGGTGAGGTGGGGGAAATGAGAAATTAAAGATTTTTTTCCTCCTGCTGCTTCTTTGCTAATGTGCTTTCAATATTTGAGTGCTGAAACATAATAATTGCTTGAGCTGCCTACATTTTAATTAAAAAATTGAGCAAGTTTCATTACTGAATAATGAACGGAGGAGGACACCCTCAGTCACAAACATATAAAGCATTGACTGTGATTAAAACTGACTTACTAGCCTATCATACCTATTTTGCAAATTACACTTTGTTGTTCTCATTCTTTTTCCTTGCATTTTCAGGTATGCATGCATCACCACATACAGATATCTGGCTGACCATAAAAAATCCATGTTCAAGCCCATTCAGAATCCCAAATGCTATGGTCAACCTATTTATTTATTTTCCTGCTTTTCTTCATTCAGTATGCTGGATCTGCTTTAAAACGTCACTGTAGATGATTTATCAGTGAATTATTATTATTATTATTATTATTATTATTATTATTCCCCGCTTCTCCTCAATCAACAACGAACAACATCAATTTAAACAGATTAATTAAAACACACACAATTTTAAAATGGTCCATAAGTCATATACAAATTAAAACAGTTCACATATAAGTTCAGCATCTAAAATCACAATTTAAAAATTCTTTGGATAAACCTATTGAGAAAGACTGGTCTTCACTGCTCTTTTAAATTCAGACAGCATATTCAACTGTCAAATCTCTTCTGGCAGGTCATTCCACTTTCTAGGGATGGCTGAAGAAAAGGTCTTCTGGCTGACGGTTGCCAACCTACTCCTGGCTGACTGGACTAAATGTCTGCCAGAGAACCTGAGTGTACAGGGTTGATTATATGGGAAAAGGTGATCCTGTAGGTATCATGTAGGGAGGTGATATGATCATTTGCATCCCTCGCATTGCATCAGTCATTTTACAGAAAGCAAATGAGCAAACTGTAGACTAGGGATGGGGAATAAATAAGTTCATTTCAAATGCAAATGTACCTTATTTTGTACCTTCAAACCAACAAATTAACCAAAACTCCATTATCTACAGAAACTTTAAATTAGCTTTAATTTTGGATGTTCTTCAGTTTGTATTTTGGCATTATGGTTGGTTTAGCATTTGTTTTTCTTAAGCTTTGCTATAATTTTTGATATTACCAGTTCGTGATCTGTGCCACAACCTGGTTGTGTTTTCCAGTTATGTAGTCTGTTTGATTTTTGTGTTGGCCATCAGGTGATGCCCAGGTATGCAAGTGCCTCTTTGCTTTAAGAATGTGTTTGGAATGAGCAAACTGTTGGCTTCGCAAAATTAAACCAGTCTGTCTCTGCTCTTTTTCATACTTTTTCATTCCAATCACTTGTTAATAAAAAGAAGGCATGTTCTTGTATGTGATCAACTTCCTCCTGGGCTCCAGCATAGAATCTTTTAATGTCTTGTCATTCTGCCTTTGTAGTTGGAGAATAAACTTGGATTGTGCTTATATTGATAAGTTTCCCCTGATTCAGTCAGACTTTGCTTTTATAACCTTTTGACTGCTTTTGCTACATTTCTCTTTACTATTAATTTCTATTAACTACGATTAACTTCTACTAACTTCATTTCTTTTGAGATTTTAATTTCCTGAGTAACACTGCAATAATCTGACTCTAAATGTCCAACATCTGTCCACTATAGCTCTCTCACTGCTCATATTGCAGTATTTATACATTCTGTGTTTACTATGCCTCCCATGATTCATGTATCTCACATTCTTTGTTCTTATACTATGTGCTGTGCAATTTAAGTTTTGGTTTGGATTTTGATTAAAAAGTCAGAGGCTCCTCTTCAAATTCATCACAAAATGTATATTCAGCTGGTTCTTCACACTGAAGGACTTTTTTTTTTTTTTTAAATCCCCAAAAAAGGTTTCATCTCATGGCTCAAAATCAAAATTACTAGCCAACTAAGAGAAAAAAGAAGATTTTCAAAATAAAGGCTTTTTTACTAGCGGAAAAGCCTTGAGGCTTAATGTCTATGGACCTATTGCAATAAAACAATAAAAAGATTCAGAACATTGAATTTGCAGTTGAAGTGCCTGCCCCATTACTTCATTTGAAAATGAACCCTCTGAAAATTCTCCCACCTGGGCAAGCAGGTGGCACATTTCTCGGCTTGTAAATAGAAATTTAATGGGGTTGAGAAAACAAAAATCCATATGTTTAGGGAACTGCAATGTCGTCACATCCCTAGCTTGATCCAACACAGCCTGAATCTCTATTAAACTAAAAATAGTTCCTAGAACCATTTTAGCAAGGGAAGTGGAAACAGGTGGTGTTTCCTGTCCAAAGTATCATATATAATAATCAGGACATCTTCCTAAGGCATCCGGGTATAATGGGATCTCATATCCATGGTGATTAAACTGTATCCCTGTTCTATCCATGTTATTTTATTAATAACTGAAAAATTCAGTTCTGAAAAAATGAACTGAAAAATGATCTGAGATCTGAAAAATCCAGTACGTGTAAAATGAATATTTAAAGGGTATGAAAGATTTTTCAAAATAGTCCACAAATTGAGAAAGTGGAACTAGGACTTAGCTGCCACATGACACTAAGGTCCCTGGCCTGGTGGAGAATTCAAAGGGATTCCCTTTGAACAGTTAAATCCTAGACATATAGTTCAGTTTCCATTTTTCTCACTGTTGATCTTTTTTAAAACCCTCACATTCTTTACATCCTAAATATTAAGAAACTTGCGTCTGTCGGTAAATTCATATACAGATGAGTAGAAATGAAACTCTTCCACATCTCTATCTCAGATTGAGTCCTTGGTATATTGAAGAGCCTGAGTAGCAAAGCCGAGAGATACCTGAGAGCCATTGATCCAGAACAGTGAGCTAAGTAGACCACTTGATCGAAGGCATCTCCATCTGCTCATTCCAAAACTTCCTTAATTGTTTTTGCCACATTGTAAGGCATTCTTAAAGCTGGCTGGGGAGGGGAGTGGTTAATCCTCTTGAGGACTGGTAATTCTGACACTGATTACATTTTAGCACTTTAATTAGATTTTACAGTTGTCTCTCCACATTTGTGGGGATTGGGGTGAAAGTGGGGAAAATGTGAATATGTTATGTCCTCCTGCAAACATGCAGGAGCCACAGCTGCCAGCACCCAAACCCTTTTTCACCTCTTTGAACCATCCTCCTTGTCCCTCATCCCTCATCCCTCCTTTCTTGTCAACAGTACCAGCTCTACCTGCCTTGGACACCTAGCACCAAAATGTCTCTGCCAGGTTAGCCAAAACTTCCCTCTACTCTAAATCCAATGTTACGACTTCTTCTTAATCCTCCTTTTCCTCCTCCATACCTCTCTTCGCTACCTAGATCTACTCCCTTCCACTTGACCATTGCCAGATTAGCCAAGTATCTCCACTTCCTTCCATTCTGAATCCCATTTTACCATCTTCTGCCCCTAGTCCTCTTTCTCAACTAAAAGGCAGTTCAGGCTTCTAAGCTTTTGGTTTAGTTCCGCCTTTACTGAAATAAAATTCCTGTGGAATGCCTTAGATTTTTCCAGACATCAAAAGGAAGTGTGACTTCTTGCTTCCAGATGATTAGGCCGTGTCTGACAAATAAAGCCAGACACAGGTTGAAGTGAAACAATAATTCGTTTGGCCCACCGGTTGCATCTTGGGTGACACACATTTGCATTTTTGTCTAGTCAAGGAGTTGGGTGGATTATTAAACATGCCAATGAATAACCTTTAATGAGATGGCATGCTCAAACAGCTTTATGAAGATGAGGCTGGATAACATAAGTAGCATTATGAAAATCCTTAAATACCAATTAACCTAGTAAAGTTGAATTGGTATACAGATGGTCTTTTTCTGTGTTTGGAATCTGCTGTTGCCTTTTCTTGTTTAATTATCTATTCAGCATCTCTCATTTTGCTGCCTGTGATCAGGAATAGACAAAGCTATTGTTTGACTCCAACTCCTACCATCCCCAGCCAACGTGTGAAAGGAATCCCACGATAATTGGAGGGCCACATCACTTTCTTATCCCTGTTGCAGAGCTAGGGAAATATATTGGGTTAGGAATATGGAACATATTATGCTCTATGCTTTATAAGATATCTGTTTCCATGATCCCTCATCCTTGGCTACACTGGTTTAAGGGGCTTGAGACAACCACTTATTCATAATATTTATTCTCTTCTATCCAACACTCTGAAATCGTAACCATAGAGAGTGGAGGACATTTTACTAGTATTCCTATTGTGTATTCCTCTCCAGATGTTCTATCCAGATGTTAAGTCTAAGTGAGAATGGCTATATCTTCTCTCTAGTGTACATAAGTATTGAAAAGGATGGTCAATTGTAGACTTCTGGGTTCTTATTTTCTACTTCAAGGCGAGAGTAACACTATTTAGAAGAAAATATGCACAGTTTAACATCAGTGCCTGCCCCCCGCCTCCCCTCCTGTTTTGGGAGAGGAGACGAAAAAATACTGTTAGCAAGCCTGCTTCTTCTCAATGTGGGATTTAAAAACAAAACTTAAAACAATTTAGAACAGTCTAAAGCAGGAGTGGGCAACTATGGAAGGCTATGGGGGCACATTAACCCCACAAGAGACCCTGGAATAGCAAACTCTGCAAAAATGCCAACAGTGTTTTGCCTAAATGCCCTCTATTGCCAAAAACATGACAGAAACATGCCAAAAATGCCCCCATGCCCCCATACTATATTGGGGGTATTTGGGAGCAATTATCCTCCAGGGAGCACAAAAATGGTCCTAGGGGATGCATGCACTCCATGGTCTGCATTTAGACCGACCCTGGCTTACAACATATAAATACTAGACACAATTTAATACATATTAAACTTTTATACTTATAAAGTATAAAACAATTTTTTAAAATCTTTATAAATTGAAGCCAGATCCATCTTTTGAGTCTAAAAAGGAAAAGGTGAGTAGTGATTGGTGTTTCTTAACTTTGGTTTGCTCTGTCAGTGCCTGAGATATAGCAAGGAATCTGGAGAGGACAATAAAAAGGAGAAGACGGGAAAGCAGTAGGGCCAGAGAGCTTCCAGGATGCCTGAGATACAATAGCCTTTTCCATAAGTGTTGCTCTTGACCAGAGTCCAGCAAGTTGTTGTTGTTGTTGTTGTTGTGTACCTTCAAGTCCTTTCTGACTTA
The DNA here is from genome assembly GCA_034509955.1 of Urosaurus nigricauda. Taxonomy (NCBI): domain Eukaryota; kingdom Metazoa; phylum Chordata; class Lepidosauria; order Squamata; family Phrynosomatidae; genus Urosaurus; species Urosaurus nigricauda. The sequence goes on along the minus strand of JAOEGL010000009.1, from coordinate 9,293,561 downwards.
CAGCGACCTTAAGGCAAATCTACTGTGGGTTTTTTTTTGGCGAGATTTGTTCAAGGAGGTTTGCCGTTGCCTTCCCCTGAGGCTGAGAACATGTGACTTGCCCAACGCAAACCACTATTCCATGATGGTTCTGGAGTTCAGCATACTCTCCAGCATTTCTCTGGTGTACGTAAGTACACAGATGACCAAGCAACATCAGAGCATGTCAACTTGGCACAATTTATTTATGAGGAAGAGCACACAAGCAAAGAAAGGCTATGGCTGTTTGCATTTACCTGAGTCTACTGGGAAGGGCAAGGTTCCCTCCTTCTCTCCTCTCCCCTACTGAGTTAATTGAGTGCAAAGAGACTTGCCAAGAAAACCCTATGATAGGTATGCCTTTGGATTGCCATAAGTTAGAAATGACTTGGAGGCACACAGCAAGGCAATAACAAGCTACATCTGCACTTTGCAGCAACTGAAGTATGCTGAGGACAAAGGGTAAACTGGGAGGATAAGAGAGAAAGTGGAAAATCTTAACAGCTGGAAAAAGTGGGATAGATAACTGGGACTGTCCCTGCCAAACACTGTCCCTGCCAAAACCTGGGACTATCCCTGCCAAACAGAAGACACAGTTGGAAGATATGGACCAGTGATGCTAATCCCTGACATTGACCTTGTTCAGCATGAATGTTGTGTGGTTTTTCCTAAAGCCCCTGGTATGCACACTCAGAACACATGGATGGATATACAACACAATGGCCTGATACAGACAGCATCTAGCAGTTGTGGCAAACCTGCACAGCCCTTTTTGGGCAGTCTGTATCACCCCGATGTCTGTTTAGGGTTAAACATTTTCTGATTCCAGAATCACTCCTATTGGGGGGGGGGGGACAACATTTCAGTGACTGGTTCACAGCAGGGAGTGATATATTTTACTGTTCTACCTTTTCTTTTGTTTTTTAACAAACAAGGTAAACAGGAAGGGTTTCAGATATGACTAACATCTTTGGGTGCCAGGTGTATTTAACAAACAATATTTGCAAAGGAAGATTATCATGTTTTTGAAGAAGTTTTCAATGCCTTTGGGACTTCTTTTGAGTACTTCAATACGAAATAATCCAAACATTGCACAAAGGAACAGTTCTTTATCTTCTTGGGCAGTGGGGGAAAAAGTAATTCCAAGGTATCTTAAATGACCTTCACAGGTTTTTCAGAACTTGAAAGTCCTACTATCTGATTAAAATCTTCAGTGTGTTGGAAGGACTTATTAAAAAGCCATACTGAAAAAAAAATATAAATAACCCATTGCCTATCCTTGCAAATACATCCAGAAAAATTAGCAGCCCGTGGCAAGGCTTAATTACTGTCCACAACTAGACTGAAAGAATAAATAAAGTTTCTTCCAATTTAAAACTGCTTCTTTTGTCAGATCACCTGGATACAACACTAGGACCATATTGATGTGATGAATAGGCATGAAATAATAAGACATCCTTGAAGGCTTTCATAAGTGCTCTCTTGCTATCGAAGCTATTATATGAGCAACACAAAGGAGTTTCTGGGATTCACAAGGCAAATATTGTAGAATATTGTCTGGATCCGTCACTGTTTGTTGTTGTGTTTTTGAGTGTCCCTTTGCTTTGCCTATTAGTTGATGACTTATTGCTCTTGGTAGTGTTTTCACCCATTTCTTGGAGGAATGGTCACTAGTCCTTCCTTCCTTCCTTCCTTCCTTCCTTCCTTCCTTCCTTCCTTCCGAACATGTACAAATTGTTAATTTGACTACTCCCAGCCTTCAGGCTAACAATCTAAAAATACGTGAAAGAGAAGGAAAAGGGGATGGCAGTGAGGGAGGAAGTTAAGTCCAGCAAATGTTGGCTGCTGTTTTCTCCCTCTGAAACCATAGTAATAGCATTTGGGACGGAGAGAAGGCCTGTCCTCAGCTTCTGGAATCAAGGCACAATGGTGATGACCCAATTATCCTATTTGATGGTGTTCAAGTGGGAAAATGAGATAGAAATAACTGAATTATATAAAATGTAAGTAGCTGCACCAGTTGCATTTGCTCTCCTCCAATTCAAGGAAGAGTTCTAATGCAACAATTAAGTAGTGTTGGTTGCACACACATTATTAGTTCTGGATCCTTACATAATTTTAAAATTCAAAATTATTCTGATTATGTCCTCCATCCCTCCATCCCTCCCTCCCTTCTTTTTTAAAATACTAAGGCCTTTGGATTGCCATAACTCATAAAGGGCTGGGAAAAAGTGATTCGATGCTGTTTTTTCCCAAAGCAGATTGAAACACTGCTGCCTCCATGACCTACTCCCAAAGTGGGCTGAATGCACATGGCTTGACTGCATGGGTAATATTTTTGTTGTTGCTTGCTTTTTGGACCAACTGTATGGCCAACTGTATGTAGGTAATGGTAAGAATTAATCACACCTAATAACAAATAAGAAATATACCTTGTATATTAGGCTCACAGAAGAGCTCATGTCTGTAAAAACAATATGTTTTAAGAGGTGAGTTTATCCACAATGATGGCCCTGTTTGGAACTTAATTGTATGGGGAACTGGATCTACTGGTCAGAGGTGGGTTAACTGTGAGACCAAGGAATACTATAGAGACAAAGACTTTCATGGCCGGCATCCATAGTTTTTTGTGGAGCTTTCGGGCTATGTGGCCATGTTCTAGAAGAGTTCCTTTCTGATGTTTAGCCAGCATCTGTGGCTGGCATCTTCCAAGATGCCAGCCACAGATGCTGGCAAAACATCAGAAAGGAACTCTTCTATAACATGGCCATATAGCCCAAAAGCTCCACAAAAAACAATACTATAGAGATTTACCATTTTCTCTTCCTCATTACCAAGCTAGCATTTAAAAGATCATAGCAGTACAGTATAAAAACTATGAAATGCTTCCAGCTGATGTACAATATGTGGGAGTCAGCAGTCTCTATGTGAGGGTAGGAGGGAAGAAATAAATCTTTCTAATGGATTATCTGTTCATCTGAGCTACCTACCTACCTTTTGCCTTCAATATTGTTTGCCTTCAATATTGTTGGGCTCCAGTTCCCATCATTTTTTTTCCCTAGCTGGGTACCGGCAAGGGGTCATGGGAGTAGTAGTAATTCATCCATACTTGGAGTGACACACGTTTCCCAACTTTGTCTTGAGAAATGAAACTGGTCTTACATCAGGAGTTCTTGTACTTCTCTGCTTCACAGATATGGATACGTAGACACAGATGAGCTTCATCACAACAAGGACATCATCCTTTTGCAAGGGCTTCTGGTCAGTTTGGGAAGGGCATCATCTGGCTTGGCACTTGGGTGCTGTAAGAAAAGCACTGGTAACAAAGCATTTTGCAAAGGGATCAATGTTCTGTAATTTCAGCTGGAAATGAGTCCCAGGGATTCTTCCCATGAAGAAATTAACAAGTGATAAACATGCAGCCAACACTTTCCTATGAAATCGTAGATTCCAGTTTAGGGTTGCCCATCAGTTATCCAAAATCACCAGATCGCTTCGGTTTATTTAGGCTGAAAAGAAAGACACAATGCCAGAGCAATGCAGTGAGGTAGTAAGCTGGAAAAGTGTGTTTAGCTATTGATACATTCCTGCCCTTCAAAATGCCAGATAACTCCTACTCCCTGTGCTTCCCCAATGTCTTCTTCTAGGTACATCCAATACATTTTAAATGTCTCAAGCAATAAGCTATTGATTTCTCTCTGCATTTTCCTGTCAATGTCTGCTGCTCTTATTTTTCCCTCCTCTTGGTGTAACTCTTTCTCTGTTTCAAAATGGCAGGACAAGGAAAGTAAAAAGACAATGACTATCAGATTTTTGTTGTTGTTTTGCTTTGTGTGTTTTTTTTAAAGGATATGATTTCTGAATTTGTTTAATTTGTTTTAAACTGTTTTAACTCTTCAAACTCTTACTTTGTTTTAAACTGTTTTAACTCTTTTAATCTGTTGTTTTAATTTGTTAAATTGTTTAATAAGCTTTTAGTTTTTTTAAAGCCATTCCAAACAGCATTGCATGTCTGTCCAGATTATTTCTAAAGTATGAGTTTTAAAACTATTTTCATATGTATAATTTCTATATTCTCTTTTAACTGAAGTGATGTGTTTAACCTGGATAAGAAATAAATATTAGTGTTGTTGTTACTGTTATTATTTAAAGCCATTTTAACATTTATATGGTTTAAATTGAGAGCCAGCATGGTGTAGTGGTTTGAGTGTTGGACAGTGACTCTGGAGACCGAGGTTCAATTCCCTGCTCATCCATGAAATCCACTGGGTGACCTTGGGCAAGTCACACTCTCTCAGCCTCAGGGGAAGGCAATGGCAAACCTCCTTTGAACCAATCTTGCCAAGAAAACCCCATGGTAGGTTCATCTTAGGGCCACCATAAGTTGGAAACAGCTTTAAGGCACACAAGATCAACAGCATGGTTTAAATTGGTCAGACTGGTTTTGTTGTATGTTGTCCCGATAGAGGTAGGCTTATAAATATTCTAATAAATAAAATAAGTAAATTAATTCAGTAATGATTGATTGAATTCCCTTCCCACAGCATGGCTCTGGGTACAACAGGACATTTTGGATCTGACCATGTGCTCCTCCTACTGTTACTCTTACTGCAGTTCCTGTTACTACACAGTTGTACTATTACTCGTAATCATTACAGTTATACTGTGACCTTACATTTATATTATACTGTTATACTATTCTTACTATTACTGTTACTCCATCACTTTGGTTACCATAGTTTCTGTCAGACATTGCCATACAACCTAATAGGTTAAGTTCCTGTTCAGAGATACAACTGGCCAGTCTTCTCTTTCTCCAGTATCCTCCGTGTTATTGTTCTACACTCTACACATTCACAGTTTCCAGTTTTCCATCCCCACCAATTTCATTTTACATACATTTTCGAGAATCCTTAGAAGTTTTTGCTCCCTCGCTCTGTATGGTGTAGCAAGATTTTTTATTCTCACTGAATAAGTGGGCAAATTTTGGCACTATACACCCTTAGTCCTATTGCCAACCATAGAAGCTTAAAAATGGATATTTTCTTTGGGAAATAAAAACCCTAAGAAAGTATTTGTTTTCCATTCTTGCTGATCTTCTCCATTCTGTATCTACTCGGCATGACAGTCCTCAGTGAGGCATACAAGTATCAATAAGCTGAGCTTACAACAGTTCATATTTAGGACATCCTAAATGTTGCTTCTTCTTATTTGCTGACCACTTTTGGCTTCATTCCTATTGAGCTTCACCATCTGAATATGCAATAAGAATGTCTACAGTGGTGATGATGGCAAGGTAGGGCTCATGTATCCATATTTTCATTTGGTTAAGTTCTGGGGAACCCTTAGGCCTACGTCTGCTCATGTGCAGACCTCCATATGTGCATCTGAGCTTTAGTTTCTTTAGTTCTGCTCCCCCCACATTACATGTTTACTTGCAGAGAAGATGTGAAAATTCAGAATAAATCACCTTGATTTACTGCTTTGCTACATGCCACAATACTGACAAGCCCTTAAACATTCTTCCATATGACTTTCATTCATGATGGGACTGGACACAGCAAAATTGGCAGACATTTGAGACAATTCATCTGACACATTTTTCCTCTTTCTTCTCCTTTGGATAGGTTATTCTCAAGATAATATAAAGTTGAGAAGCTAGCTTAAAATATTTTTTTGCAACCTCAGTACATCTGATCTCAAATATGGAGTTGACGGTTAAAAAACTAAATAAATCAGCAGCACAAATCCCAATTACAGTTGAAGATACCATATGTTTATGTGTACAGACTGCATCTGTTAGCAGAAAACTTGCTCTGTTTATGGGGACCTAGTTGGCTCATTTAAGTTCAAAGTCATATCCTTCCTGAACAGGTTGAAATATTATATTCCATACGGAGGCAGTTTTTCCCCCATTGCAATTTGAATGCTTTAAAAAAAATCCCCAAACCCACTCTAGCTCTTTCATTTTAACTGTCCATTAAACATTGCCCAAAGGCATCCTGTTTTCTCCATTCATGTCTGTTTTACTCTAGAGACTTCATATCAAAATATAGGATTTGAATTTATTTTTGTTTGTATTGTTATTACATTTGGTTTGTGCCTTCCTTTGGTTAAAACCAAGGTTGGGGATGCAAGTTTCCCATTTGATGTTCTATCTAGGCCAGTGGTTCCCAAACATTGGTCCTCATTGGTTCCCAAACATTGGCCTTCAGCTACCAGAAACGTCAGTCATCTTGGCCAATGGCTTGCAATTCTAGGAGCCAAAGTCCAAAATCCCTGGAAGGCCAGAGTTTGGGAACCACTGATCTAGGCCCTGATCATTCCCAGGACTGGGATAAGGGAGGATTCTATCTAGTGTGCTTTCAGAATATCATGTTTTCTGCAGAAACAAATCAAATGTTTTTGTAGAAAGCATTGTTTTGGGGGTGTTTTTTTGGAAACATAAGATCTAAAATGGTTAAATAGCAATGAACTTTGTTGGCAGGGTATGGGGAGGCCTGAAATGTGAAAACTCTCACTCAATACATATTTTCTTGACAGGGAGTCCAGATAATTGATAATTCTTTACATTCCTGGAAATAAAACAGTTGGAGTATATGAAAGAGACTGATATCTAATTTCATGCACACTTGCCATTTATAGTTCTCCTTCTTTAATTGCTTCTCAACTCTTCCTTACCATCAGGCCTGACCTAATCAAAAATATGGGACAGCAACCATGCATTGAATCATATATTGTAATGCTTAGACTCTAATGATAAGGAGAGCTAAGTCTATCAGTGTTACAATATGAGCTGGTTAGGGAGTAAATGGATGGAACATAAAGAAAACAAAAATAATGACCACAAAAGAAATTGACAATTGCAAGCTAGACAATGAGAAAACTGAAATAGTTAAAGAATTCCCATATCTAGGATCAAATTTTGGCCAGAACGGAGACTGCAGTCAAGAAATAAGAAGAAGGCTAGGAATGGGAAGGGCAGCTATGAAAGAACTGGAAAAGATACTGAAGAGCAAAGTCATACAACTGAGCACTAAAGTCAGAATCATTCAGGTCATTGTATTCCCAATTACCATGTATGGATGTGAGAGCTGGATAGTGAAGAAAGCAGACAGAAAGAAAATAAACTCCTTTGAAATGTGGTGCTGAAGACCATGGACAGCCAAGAAGACAAACAAATGGGTTCTTGAACAGATCAGACCAGGGCTCTTCTTGGAAGCAAAGATGATCAAGTTGAGACTATCGTACTTTGGCCACATAATAAGAAGGCACAGATCACTAGAAAAAACAATATTGATAGGAAAGGTAGAGGGTAGAAGAAAGAGAGGAAGACCACAAATCAGATGCATAGACTCAATCGGGAGGTTAAGGACAAGGGCTTGCAGGCTCTGGGCAGGGCAGTGGAGGATAGGAGATGTCTCATCCATAGGGTCGGCATGAGTCAGAACCAACTTGAGGGTAGCTAACAACAACAAAAGAGATATGGAGTGTTAGGAATATGAGAGAGGGATGTGAGTTGGAGCTAGTTAGGATCTGCCAAGATTTAGATGCATTAAATAAGTAATCTGATCTTATGTTAAATGTCTCTTTAATAAAACAAATTTGTATTATATACTTGTGCTTCTGAGAACACTATACAAGGGATGTTGGAAAGCTGGAGTTCAGACACAAAATATCTGTAATGTTATTCAAGGGTGGTGGTGTCCAGTGGAGAGATCAGTGAATGAATAATGGAACCACGATGGAATCCAGATCTGATGCCGTACAATGAGACAGGATGAAGTCCTCACATTGGTGGTGGGGGCGGGGGGATAATAAGTAGAAGCCCACACATGCCCCCATTACAAAATCAATGAGCTTTAATGGGGTTTTTTAAATGTCAGACATGGTTAACTTTCCCTACTGTGTGCAATGAGTCTCCTCTCAAGTCTGTATCTATCTGGATGTCTCAGATCACATACGTAAGTTAAGCAAACCCAGTTTTGGCTTGGTTCAATAGAAAGCCCTAGATGAAGTTATTTTGTGATACTCGAAATGTGTAATCAACAGTAAATATTCCCTTGCCCCACCACATTTCTGTTGTTTCAAGGCTAATATTGTATTTCTCCATCCATGCTTCCAGCTGCTGTCCTTTCGACTTCAAACACCAAATTAGTTTCCAAAGTAGGGAAGTCTGATATATTGCAGATTCAGTTAAATTCCTTAATGGAGTGCTGGATGGTATTGAGCTGCTTATCTGTCTGAGACAGTGTTAGTCTACTATCTAGGATAATCGGGGGGGGGGGGGGGCAAACAGCTATTCAGACAGATAAAAATGAAGCAGCAGCTGTCTTGAATGCCAACCCATCTTCTTCAAAAGGTCTTTCGTAAGCACATGGTTGTTACACAGTGCAAGACAAGAGGTGTTAACCTAGAAAGTGCACAATGAACTGAACCTTCAAGGTGTGCAAGCCATATGAAACCTAATGAGATTTTTTTTAAAAAACAACAACCCTGAAATAGTTTTATTGGTTAGCTCAGAAAACCTACTGCAAATATCTTTCCAATATGTGAACTGTTCTCTGGCAGTTCATTAACCCCAACCAAGTCTTTCTGAATGTAGTGATGCATGGATTCCATTTTCAGATATCTAATTAGCTCCTTTATGGATTAAACTCAGTTTATGGATGATGGATATAACTGCTCAGTAAATTTAACTGGTTTGGGATTTATATTTTATTTTATGTTTTGCTCTGGCAATTTCCACTCCTCCCCACCCTATGGCTCCCAGCTTCAATGCAATTCTGTTTGATAAACACAGCTGAAAGTAGCAAGACCTGTATGGTTCATCGTTTTGGGACCAGAGTCATCCCAAAACATGTTGCCGCCTAAGGCAGAGCAGCACATATTCCCCCCCCCCAACCTGACAAACCTGATTAAAAGTTTATAGTGTTCAAGGCCTGCCAGGTGAGTTGAGGATATGTACAATAAAATCTCAAAAGCAATTCTTCATTCCTGTTAGAAATGAATACAATAAAAATGGTAATAAATTAAGTCAGTGGTGGTTGTTACTTTTTCACAATACTCCAAATTGGCAATCTGAAACAACTTCCTTGCCCTTTATGCCTCCCCCCCACACACCTTTTGGTCGCTCTTTTGGATCTATGAAGTCAGTATTACACTACCCTGTTATACCGCTATTACTCCACTTTTAACTGCTGTGGCTGCTTCCTGTGGACTCCTGGGATTTGTAGTTTAGCAAGACCTAAGAGCTCTTTGTCTGATCATTCTAAATGCCTTTCCCTAAACTTCAAAACCTCAAAGGAGGCAGCCATAGGAAAGTGGAATAAGGGCCCATACAGATGGCCGGCTCCACGCTGCCCATTTTTGCTCCAAAAGGAAGCTGTGGCAACCACACAACACGACCTCCAGAGGGAGCAAAAAGAACCCGCTTCTGGGTGGGTTCTTTTTGTGTCCTGACAGGGGTGCCATAGGCACACTTGTACGCAGTGCCATAATGGCAGCGAGGCAGCAGAACTAGAGCTTGGAGTGTGTGAATGCTGACCTCTAGTAGTAGTAGTAGTAGTAGTAATTTATTTATACCCCACCCCTTTGAGATCAATTGGGGTGGCTAACAACAGTAAAACAGTACACGTGCCAGTCTGTATTGCCCCTAAGAGTGCTATAACAGTCTTGTGTGATATTGTCCAAATTGTCTTACTTTCCCCTCCCATGCCTTTCTTTTAATAAAGAGACTTTTCACCCTCCGTAGTTATGGTGCTATGCTTTCACTTTAACTGCAATGGAATCCTGAGATTTGCAGTTTAGGGAGGGGCATTTAGAGGCTAGACAGTAAGCTTCTAAGAATTACTAACTCAATTCACTGTGTTATGTTCCTGTGTACACATATGCTAAATGCATCAGATCCCATCTGATCTTGGAAGCCAATCAGGGTCAGCCCCAGTTAGTACTTGTATGGGAAACTACCAGTGAATACCAGGTATTGCAAGCTATATTTCAGAGGAGGAAACTGACGAAACCATATCTGAGTAATCCGTGCCCAAGAAAACCCTATGAAATTGAGGGGGTCACCCTAAGCTGACAGGTGACTTAAAGGCAGACACACACATACACAACTGGAAGCTTGCCTTCTATTTTCTTCCGTATTATTTTTTCTTTCTTTCTTTGGAGCATATACAGCCAGAAAATTTCTCATGCTATACCAGCCTTTGGACGTGGTTCATTTAGATACTACACGGTATGAATTAAATCTTTGCTCAGCTAAACTCATTCCCAAATAATAGCCTTTGCTACCTCTTCATTTCCCCAAACTAGGTTTTTTTTTTTTTTGCCTTTTCTTTAGTGAAGTCTTCCCCAGTCTTGCTCCTTAAAAAAGAGATCCCTCTAGTAAACTTGGAAACTCAAGGAGAAGAGTGCCTATGACATGATTATGTAGAAAAAAAATGCTAAGTTTTCAAACTGTTGTTCTATTCATTGTGTGCTAGTTGGGCCCAGGAGAGCATCTGTTATCTCCTTCAGATGATTATGCAAATATGTCTAAATATCTGAATACCTATTTCTACTTTTTATCCTCTAATCTAATGACTCCCCTGACATGGTACTGTTTCAAATTATCTTCAGTGAGTAATGGTTTGCATTTAACATTTTATAGCAAACCTGTCATATAGATCATTTTCTGTAATATTTTACATAAATTAGCAATCCTTTCCCCGTGGCACGTATGGTACTGCCGTTGGGGTTTTATGAGATTAGAAGTGCAAACAATAGAGTTTTGCCTTGTTTTAGAGATGAATAAAGTGGACTGGCAAATCTGAGTCATGGATTGTATGTTAGTTATGGACAGATTGCCCTGCTATCACTGCCGATTTTTTGTTTGCTTTTATTAAGCACATTTCTTTGGTTCTGTATAAATAGCTGGCACCTGGTGATTGCTTGCGTTTGCAAATGGTTGTCCTGCCAAATTGCCTTTAAAGAAGTGATGAATATATCTGGTATCACACAGGAAGATTTCAGGGCCAAGGGAAATGTTAAATGCATGAATAAATTTAAATCCATGAATAATTTTAAATTATATACATATTAGATAATACTGAGGGGTCTGGAAAGGATTGGGACCACAGCGTAAAGAAGGTAGGTTAACCTTTGCTCTGAGAGCCATGATCCTGAAAATAATTTCCCAACACCATCAACTGCTATTTGCTCGGAATGGGAAATGTGCTCCTTTCCATGCAGTGCACTCCTGATCTTCAGTGACTGCTATTTTAGAAACAAAAGAGAAGTGGGAAAGAAGGCACATTAAATGCAATGATGCATTTCATGTCATTTGCTTTGGCTGTAAAGCTCAACATGGATCAAGTAATGCATTTTTATGTTTATAGACTAGGATTTGGCACATTAGTTCTTACTTCATGCAAGGGAGGTTTTGGCATTTCTGACCTTAACATGTGCTTGCATAGGATTGCAGGGGGTATAGCTATGAGCAGAATGAGTGCATTGCCCCTCAGTAAGTATTCTGCCAACCCAAATGTAATTTTCCTCCATTCACCAAATATGTGGTGAGTGGAACACTGAAAAATGTTCACACCTTTATTAGTGCCCTTGAGGTGATTCTACTTATGGCAACCTTGAGTATGAGACATCCTCCACTGTTCATTTGGTCTCATGACCTTCCAAAGTGAGTCAAACCATCTGTATTTCTAAATGCTCATATTCTGTTACCCTTTTTTAATACTCTCCTGTGGTAAAGTTGTGTTCCTATTTTGGCCCCATTTTGGTGTCAGAACATAGATTTGAAGACATCTAATCTATCTAACCAGAAGGCAAAAGCACCTTGACATGAGAGCAACTATGGATATGGAGATATGGAGACAGAGGTAGATCTGAGGGCACCTAGTGACTGTATCTGTAACTAGAAAGCAAATGCCTTTTGATTCAAGATCACTCCTCTGCAAACATATGGACATGAGGGAAGTTTTGAGGACATCTAATGACCTTATTTGAACCTAGAGGACAAATGCAAATTGACCTGAGGGTTGTTATTGTGTGCTTATCAAGTAATTTCTGACTTACCCTGGCCATAACGTAAACCTAACACAGGGCTTTCTTGGCAAAAATTGTTCAGAGCGTGGTGCTTCCTCTGAGGCTGAAAGAGTGTGACTTACCAGTGGGTTTCCATGGCTGAGTGAGGCTTCAAACTGCAAAGTTCTCCTCCATAAAACTTTTAATTAGTCTAAAAGGGCTAAATATTAAATTCTTTACAAAATAAATTAATTGCATTCATTAAAATTAATTTAGTAAATATTAAATTCATGATGAGATTCCATGCATTTAATTAATTCTTTCACTTACTAGATTACTAGAGCATCTGGTGCCAGGTCCTTCCTCCAGTGCTGATGTTTCAATGCAGTTTCCCTCAGTTTCATCCATGACTTTTTCCTTCTCTGGCCTAACCAACCTTGTGATGGAAAGGGAGAGAAAGGACTAGTAGATGGGCCAAAATCACTGCAGAAGGCATTTCTTTCGATGGAGGGAGCAATTCATAGACCAGCATACTCCCCAATATGCAGTGCTGAAGAAGAGTGCTGAGGATACCATGGGCAGCCAAAAAAGACGACAAAAAGCATTCTGGAACAGATCAAGCCTGAAATCTCCATGGAAGCCAAGATAATCAAACTGAGGCTGTTTGACCACATAATGAGAAGGCACAAATCACTATAAAAAACAATAATGCTAGGAAGGTAGAGAGTAGAAGGAGGAGAAAAAGACCACATTCCAGATGGATGAACTTAATCAAGAGTGTCACAGGCATGAATTTGCAGGACATGAGCAGAGCAGTGGAGGACAGGGGTTCTTGGAGATGTTTCACTCACAGGTCATCATGAATAGGGAACAACTCAAGGGCAGCTAACAACAACAAGCAGTGTTATTAATTCATTGCATGGCTGGTTTTAAGTTGAGCTGTTGCACTATGTTCAAACATGGATTGATATGTTCTTTGGCATGATCCTCTCAGGCTTCTGGGTAGCTTTCTGCAATCCTTTTGGGACTGTTGCTGGGCTTAATGCACTTCTGAAAAGGGTTGTCAGATGTGTGAAGAGCTTTAAATGTGCCTTGACATGCAGTTTGGCCAGCCAAAGAGTACTGTGAAATTTTATCAGTATAAGAGCCAGTTCCCTTGAGCAAGGCTATATTTTCTAGCTTGGGGAGGATCGGTTGCTTTTCACCAATACCCTTGTTCCCATTAACAATTTTTTGGATTCTGTGTTCTGGGCGCATAACTTCTGTGTGCAACGGCAGTGTAGGAGGAGATGAATCATGACTAACTAACATTTTGAATATGGCCTATTGCGTGTGTTTGTAACTCCTGATGCAGCCTTCGTGGAGGCACAGTCATTGGAGCTGACACTATGCCACTGAATGATTCACAGGAAGGCAGTTAGGGAAATCAAAATTCTGTTTGCATACTTATGCCTTTACTTGAAACTGAACTGGCTATTTTGTTTTGCTGTAGAATGTTGTCCTTGAGAGAATCTGGTAAAATAAGCACATGGACCTTACCTGTATTCAGCGGGACTATTATTTTCCCACCCCATTTATAAAGTATTCTGTTTTATACCTCACTGAAAAAAATATACATGGAGAACCTGCTGAAGTACATCTCGTTGGTGAGTTGCTTTTGTGAGACATAACAGTTAAAAACTCATCACTACATGCGTTGTCTAATTATGGCCAGCATCTGTACATTGATTTGACTGCCACAAGGGGATATAGCTGTAAATGTGGGAAATGATTGTGATGATACACTTGCAATAACGCGCTCTAAATAGTGTTACCACTGCAACGCCGAACTGCAAGCGATGTTTATAAGAAGACTTAAATGACATCTTGAAGTCATCCATAACTGAGCAATTATGGCATCATACACTGGGTACTACTGCTCAGTTCAGGATGGCTTCAGCATGTCATTTTATGCCTTCTTAAAAGTAACTTAAAGAGACTCTTATATTGAATAACTCTAGTTCTATAAGACTGACTTATTTGTGAATCTGGTGAATGGTATGAACCGGGGAGGGACAATTTAAAACTATTTTCAAAATAACAGGAAATAACATTTTAAAAGAAGTCTTCCATCTGGTTCATGAAACTTCTGAAGCCCGCTTGCAAGACCCCTGTGAAACTGTAGATCATGAATCTACAAGAATATTCAAAATATTTGAACAGTTGTTAGAAACATGATTTTCAAGTGCTGAAAAAATCTGATATAATCTTGAACAAATAAGATATACATAGCTTGAGATGTATTTCATGCAAACTTTTCATGTGGTTGGTTTGGACAGAAAATAGCATTTTCTGCAGAGGAAAAAAAATCTTATTCAGCCAGTGTTGTATTCAAGGACATATTCTATACAAAATTTGCTTGTGTTTGATTTGCACAGAGAACAGGATTTTCTGTGCAGGAAAAATATTCCTTTATGAGCAAATCAATCATGGTTTGTGCAGAACAAGTCCCAGATTGCTACTAGGCTTTAAAATCTGTGAGGTTGTCATAGACTTTCTCACAGTGTGTGTGCGTATGGGGCGGGGGAGACAAAATGTGTTGCTTTTTTTCAAGAAGCAATGAAATCAGTGCAAGCAGGTTTCTGGAAAATGATTTCTAGTGCTGCAAAAGCAATGTATGCCTCATCCAACTACAAAAATTTGTTTTCCAGAAATAACTGCATCCACATATACACAATGCTATTGAACAGTGAAGATATTTGTGAATTTTGGAAAGTTCTAGTCACAGAAAAGCCAAATTAAATCCTAACCCATCCCTACTATTACCTTGCAAATTACCACCATGCTAGAAGAATCTCTAAATCTACCTCTACTCCTACAACCCAACAGCAACAACCATAAAACCATTCATATTGATCTGGCTACCGGCAAATGTGTGCCAATTGAATTATTAATTGATCATTTAAAAGGCAGATGATTAATCAAGTAAAAACTCTATAATTGGTTGACAGGCCCAATTATATACAGCTACACAATGTTACCTCTGCAAAATACCAGCTAATTAACAAATGCTAGGAGTAGAGCTTTCCACCTCTTTTCCAATAAAACTTTTAATAGCATAATATCAGTGCTATTAATCCCTTAGAAACTATAAAAGCTTTGGGGATTTAATTTGGGCCTGAATAAAGTGCTGAATGAGACAGTATTCAAGGTAGAGAACACTTTTCCTTTGTATGAGGAAATGCTAATTTCCCATCAAATATAAACAAAGTGGAATTTAAATGAGTTCATGGTAAATGCTGCACAGCAGAGCTTTTCAGCGGGTACTAAAGGGAACTAGCTTTTGCATTGCAACAGAGTTACAAAATTAAAACTTACTGCAGTGTGGAACTAAAAGCAAAGCTGGGTGTGAAACAGGAGCTACAACTCAGTGGGCAGTACACATGCTTTGCATATGTAAGATCCCAAATTTCATACCTGGCATTGTGAGCCAGTGTTGTGTTATGGCTTGAGCATTGAGACCAGGGTTTGAATCCCATGTAAACCATCTGGGTGACCTTGAGCAAGTCATACTCTCTCAGCCTCAGAGGATGGCAATGACAACCTCCCTCTGAAGAAATTTGCCAAGAAGACAAACAACTTGAAGGCACACAACAACAACAACCTACGTACATTTCTCAATAGGTAGGCTAGATTCCAGAAACTTGAGTGATCAGCTACCATTTGGTTACCCTACACTTGCAGCTGAGTGAAGGTATAACAGAACGAATAATAATTCCATCAAGATGCAGGAGAGGGAGAGGAGAGAATCAGGACCATTACATAAGTTCTACTGAGAAACCAGTTCCATCAGAATGTTTCTTTTCCTCAAATGTCAGCCTCCAGCGCAGAAGAGAGGCTGGTGAGAAATAGGGCCGCTCTGAATGTACTAGTAATACCAGCTTAACATTCTGAAATGAAGTATGTGAGACTTTATCAGGGGAAGTTTTAGCAACTTAATCATAATAGTTTTTAAAAGACATAGGAGTAAACCCAGCACAAATACTGATATCCCCATTTGGTTTTGCCTGAGGGAAAGAGCTCATACTGTCTGATTTCAGCTGCATCCTCATTGAGGAAATAATCCAGGTGGACATCACTTTAACTGCCATGGCTCAATGCTCTGGAGTTCTAGATTTTGTAGTTTTATGAGACATCTAGGCTTTTTCAAAATGTTCATACCAGTGCTTACTGTGTGGTAAGCAAAACATCAGGGAAGCACACTTGTCTGAAAGTCTGGTGTGTTTCCTAAACATCAGGGAATTGTCCCCTCACCTCCAGTGTCCCTGAATCATTTGGAGAGCAGCAATTTCCTATGAACAGAAACTTTGCATTCATAGGAAATTGCTGCTCCCTGAACGACTCAGAGATGCTGAAGGCAAGAGGATGATACTCTGACATTTAGGAAGTGCGTCAGGCTTTCAGACAAACATACTTCCCTGATGCTTTACCGACGTTTTACCAACGCTTACTCCACGATAAGTGCTGGTATGAAAATCTTAATCAGAAGGCTCTGGTGCCACAACAAACTACAATTCTCAACCTGGATTATTTCTGCAATGTGCATACAGGCTAATCAGACTCATTGTTCCTATTGGTCATATCCATGCAAAGCACAGATATCTGTGTCACTAACAGCACCGCTTCCACAAACCAGCTAATGGAAGCATGACAATGAAAATGGAAATTATATGTTAATGTGCTTGATGGGGGGACAATAAATGGATTGGCTACAGATGTGTGGCTGGAAATGATTCAGGCAAACTGGCTTATGGGCCACAATGAGGTGACCTTGGAATGGAGGGACATGTGGCCACTCAAGCCAGATTTGTCACAATTTGCCTAGACGCGCCCAGTGTTGTTGTGAATCTGGAAAATGTGGGACCCACCCAGATTTTATTGTAAGGGTGGGCAAGCCCCCAGTTTGGAAACAAATGGAGGCTACTGACAATGAAGCTAGAGGGAAAAAAACAGTGTAAGAGAAAAGCTCTTAAGTAATGACCAGTGGAGAAGAAGTTGCTGATCTTCAGAAGTGAGCAGAAATGACAAGAGGGATGCATTTACTTTGCAGCTATTGCATTTTGGTTCAGTGCCTGCTCAGGGTGGCTGAGCTATCACCAGTAAGCCAATCTCGAGGTTTTATTACAATGACCCTTCAACCTGATATATTTTGTTCACAGAACTGCCTGGCCCCAGGAGAAACAGTTATTATCAAAGACTTCAACCTGAAGCCACATCTTAATTGGGGAACAAATACAGAATGATGTAAAATGAGTGAAGTAGGGAAACCACCACAACCACAACAATTTACCATGTTCCAGCAGATGCGAGTGAATGTTTGTCAGAGACAATTATTGTGTCTTTCCCTGCCTTTTGCCCATTTTGCAATGAAAATGGTACTTAACTGCTATTTTGGGTTTAGGAACAGTTTTACAATCCAATCTGTATCACCTCTAATGTCCATTAGGTGATATTTCACAGCCCTGCTATCATGCCCATAAAATGTGACTCTTAAGGAACAAACCCAAACTGTCTGGCTCGCTTAACTTAAGAGCATCTCTGTTTGGCTTTTCTGATTTATACAGGTCTTTGGGGAATGGTAAAACGTTACTGCCTTTCTGAAAATATTGTTAGAAACCCTCAGGGCATGATCTGATCAAAGCGATGCAGTTTCAAATCCTATTGATTTCAATGGGAGAGCTAGGCATGTGTTTAAAGCCCTTGGCACTGAATCAATAGGTTTTAAAATGGCACACTACTGGGTTATGCTTCTGCAGGGCAGGGGGCAGGGGAAGGGAAAATGAGCTTCTAGGCCCCATTCTTGACCCCCCCCCCTTTCCCCATTGTAGATCTATAAAGAAAATATGGAGGCAGGAATTAAGGGACATCTTGCAGGCTTCTAGCTAGATTAAACAATTCTAGAGTTGTGGTCTGAAAGTACATGCTGATGCAGTAGGTTTTCTAAAAGATTTGTGCAGGGTTGGGTCTTTTCATTGCCTGGATAGGTCAGAGACTGTCTGGAAACCTTGGGTCACCTTGTGTCCCATTAATGAAGACTGGCAGGCTATACTGTATATACTTGACCATAAGACAATCTCGTGTATAAGTAGAGAGCAGGTTTGGGGGCCAAAATAATAGATTTTAATATGACCCATGGATAAATCGAGGGTAAAATTTAGGAGCATGTAACAAAGGATCTAAAGGATGAAGCAAAAGAAAACAATGCCAAAGAACTTACAGAATTCCATCAGGCATAACTGTTAGTGTTCACACTAAAGGCTGGATGGATGAGAGAGTAAAGGGGAATCAGTGCTTCCAGGACAGATTATACACTTGCCTTTCACCAAGGGGTGGGGTTTATATGTGTGTGTGTTTGTGTGTTAAAGTACTGTAGTACTTTAACACACACACACACACACACTACATTGACCCGTGGATAAGTCGACTCAGGTTTTTGGGGGCAATTTTTTGAGTAACATTTCTAGGCTTACACATTAGTATATACAGTATGTGAAATCAACAAAATGGACAATGTGAAATATATAGGAAATCAACAAAATGGGTTGTGTTGTCAAGGCTGGTTAGGGTGCTCAATTGAGTTGTCACACCTCAATGAGAGCCATATTCAAGTCATCATGTGGATGAGGATCATGGGATCTCATGTGCAGCCCAGTTAACCCTCCCCTCCAAGGGTTGTGACGATAAACAAGTGAAGAAAAAGTGTGCTGACTTTCTTGTAGAAAGTCCAGGAAGAAGAGGATCACTGCAAATTTTAAATCCTTATCCTAGTAGTAGTGGGCATGTTTAACTCATCCTCTACAGACCTTTCCACGTTTATGTTTCTGATCAGGAGAAAAGTGGAGACAGACTAGCCCAAGGTTTCTGAATAAAGGTTACCTGGAATTCTTAAGAAGCTGTGGTGCAGCGGATTTAACTGGTACTGCAGCCTTTAACAGCCACAGCGTTATAAGTTCAATAATAGAGGATGGCTCCAAGGTCCACTCAGCCTTCCATCCTTTTGTAGATCGGTAAAATGAGTACCCAGCTTGTTAGGGGCAATTGGCTAAAACATTGCAAGCCACTTAGGGGGTGCTAATTCACTGATAAGTGGTATAGAAATGTACTTGCTATTGCTATTTCTGAAAACCTATGGGTCAGTAGAGCTTGCATGAGAGATCCTGCTTTTTTTAAAAAAATAAGCATTTTTTTGAGTTGTGGATATAATAATTTTTATGCAGGGATCTGTCTCAGACTTGAACATTATTTCAATGTTTCCTTCAGGGTAATATGGCCGAGAAAGGTTAGGCTAGGCTGTCCTGTCTCTGATCAAATGAAAGACTCCTAATTAAACTGTACTAGCCAAGAAAACCAATTTAGGATTAGCAGATATTTTACCTTCCCTGAAATGGCTGTTGGTTCTAATGTTATTATCATTGTATTTTCATCCAATGCCATGTTAACTTTGCCTGAGTAAAACAGATGCTCAGTATCTTAGGTTTTGCAGTTAAAACCACACATTGTATTTGATACCTGACATCATTTTGAGCCTTTCTGTTCACAGATTAGCATTCATGCCTTCTTAATGGTAAAGGAACTTTATACGATAATAGGCTGGATCAAATCGACCAGTCATGGTTCCTGCACTACTGAATGCTGCCCCACAGCCTCATTTATAAGAGGTGTCTGTAGTCCTGTACCTTAACACCAAACTACAGTTCCTATTAAGTAGTGACTGACTGAAAATAAATGACATCTAACTGTGAGGTCATGTAATCTCTGACACTATAAAATGTTAGTAGTAATTAAATGATAGTCAGGAGGTTCCTTACTCCTTGTACTAATTTGGTGCCAGTGAATCTGTAACATATGCAAATCAAGTTTTGGGTGAAAATGTAGGTGGACAATTCTGAAGGACTAGAATAAAGAAATAAAACCAAAAAAAAAAAAGTGTTTGTGTTCCCCTCCTCTTTGAAAAACAAAAACAAAATAAGGTTGATATCGGCGAGAAAGTAGGTACTGCTGAATTTAATGCATACCTAAATCTATTATATATAAATATGCAACTACCCACACTTGGGTGTAAGTAGCTAAGGATGAAATAATAAACCTTCCAGTTTAGCTGCCCATATCTATTAAGTAAACTTTATTCACTCTTTGCCATCTAACTTCATTTTACATATAAACCACCCCTCTAAACATTACATTTAATTAAGAAAGAGGGAAGTGAGCTCTTCTAGAAGTGATTTAATTTTCAGTGCACCAGATATTATTAGAAGAGTATTTCTTGCTGATAAGAAATGCATTTCTTATTCCTACTGTTAACCGTCTAAACAAAAGAAAACAGGTCTGCCTCTTTAACTCTTGAATTTTGTTACCCCCACATGCATGCTTTTAATGTTTGAAATTAAACAGCAGGGAGATTTAGACTGGATGTTTCAAAGCCATTATAGCTTGCTGTACCTTGGAGATCCATTCAGCACCGTGGAGCTAACAGACCACTTAATCCACGTCATTGCCGAGACTCCAGGGTGTGTGCCCAACGGAAGACATTTATTTACCAAATTAAAAGCACAGCAAGTAAAAGCCAGGGTAGTATTTAAGCACTTTTTATCGACTGCTGTTCTGGTGCTATTTGCTAAATTTCTTCCTGATGGAAGATGATGGATTGGCTGATTGCTTGGCTCTCCTAAAGGTGAAATGCATCTTCCATGATTTATTCCTCTTGCATTGACAAAACAGCTTTTGGTATAATTGGAGGCGTTCCAAATCCTGGGAGAGATGTAGACGCTGGGCAGAAAGTCTCCTTACTTTATTGCACTCTATTAAATGGCTTTAAATCACATAATGGAGATTCTGACAAGTTTGGTATTCAGTGTCAATTCTGATAGCTGTCACTGTTGCACCTAGCTGTCTGTGTCTTTTTTTATGTACATAATTTAAGTGCTAGTACCTGTTACATAGGCATATGTATGCCCTGCCAAAGAAGGGGAAATACATGAGCCTAATGTAAATGGAATATGCCAGTTACTGTGAACTGTGATAGGTCACAAGTATCAGCTGATTTGAATAGTATCAATTGATCTGAAAATCTGAGTTTTTCTACAGTTTTTTTTCCACCTTTCCTTTTCTTTTTTAAATTCCTTGCTTCATGTTACTATCAAATAGCTTCCTTCCAATGTCAAGTTTCCCCTTTATGCCCATTTGTACAGGCCCTAACTTACTAATTAAGTCATAAAGTCATTAATTAAGTGAGACAAGACATACTGCTGAGCATCTTAAATAACATTTTGATAGAGAGCAAGTTGTATTAGTCCTTAACAAGTATAACATCCTCCATGTCCCTCTATTTATTATAGGGGATGGATGTGGTGCCTACCTTAGGTTGTTGTTGTATAAATTATAGACCAGTGACATAGGAGATCATGGATAAACTAGTAGTTATGTGTATGTGTGCACCAACATGCATGTGTCTCTGTGTTTCTGCAGTGAAGTACTCATTACTGCCAAAGCAAAATCTTTTGTGTTTTTTGAAAGCAGGGGGTCAGGTTCATGTAAAGCTCAGGTGGGGAACCCATGGCCTCCCAATTTAAGATGCTTCAAATAATATGGTCAATGTCAAGGTGATATAGGAATTATAATCCAAAACATCTGGAAGAGTCTGGAATGTATGGATCAAGCTAGGCAATAATATGAACAATTTCTGATTAGAACTCCTGAAATGAAAACAAGTGAAAACTGAATTTTGTGACACTAGTGGTGGTTTAAATTTTTGCTTACTATTTCTCCAAATAGTAATTAGATGCTGAAAGGGTAGAAAGGCAGATGCAACATGTTGTTGTTGCTGTCACATCTCCAGGATTGGGGGACTTGTACAATCCCTCTCTATTTCCTGCACTATTGCCACAATTGTGAATATTTAGGGTGATGAGTATGAATCAGTTATGGATGTGTAACTCTAGGGTACACATTTATAACTGCAATCATCCATTCCAGACCATGTTCCTACTGAAACCAACAAAAAAAAACAAGCATATCACTATGGATGATATCTTGAGAACATAAAGCACTCTACACAGAGGAATTGTAAATAATAATAAACTCCGCATGCAATTTCTGTAGTGACAGATGATCATATGGGCAAGGAATTGAGAATTTAATTTACTCTCTTTTCCCTCTCTTTTCCTGCCTACCCAGTTACCTTCTATTGTGTCCAATTGCTTGAATATCCCAGCTATAAATTCTTGTTCTTTTCCAGACAACAGTACTGGCTGTCAGGCTGCACCTACGTTATTGGGCTTGACAAATAAGTCATTAATTCTGAGAGCCAAAGTCCTTTCCATTACTGCGTAGTAAATGACAAACACACTAGATTAATAATATTGTTTTTCTAAAGAAAGCTAGATAGAATGAGTCAAACAGCACCTGGAACTCTGAGACATATTTTTATTTATTTTTGTTGCCATCATGAAGATATGAGATGCTATTGCTGGAGCATCACGCTTCACTAATGGACCTGTGCACCTCTTGTTTGCTTGGGGGATCTATAGTCTGGTAGGAGAGACAGGAACTATGTATGGCTCATATGTTGACCCCATTGCCCCCATTGGCCATCAATTAAATTGGTAACATTTCTGTTGTGCCTTATCTGGCTGGAAGAGGCCTCCTCAGATGAAGAAGGAGAAGATGATTTCCACCGGCTGGAGCCAGTGGAGTCCAGCAGTCTTCTTGGAACAGAAGCAGAGCTTGGTCAATCTCAGGCACCACATCTAGATCTGGAGGAAGAGGCAAAGGCTCTGCACTCTGTCATGTACCAATAATTATGCTTTTGCTTCTATGGACATGGGTATTACTTTGAGACTGGGCTGGTTTTCCCCTGTTTATCCTCTGTGGAGAGGGTAACAGAGCCCAAAGCTTGGAAAAATTAGCCAAGAAATTACAAATCCCAGAATCCCTCAGCAGTATGGCTATTGTGGACAAAAGAATTTATTTTTTAAAAGGCTGTGGGTCAGACCATTCTTAGCAGATGATGCTCTGATTGCCTGCAGAGGTGTTTTGGAATCTGAGTGAAGAATGCATGAAATTTAAGATGAGACAGCCCATTGCTGGTTTAGCCCATTATAGCAGACTAAAAAGAATAAGGATGAACAATATGAAGGTTATTTGCAGAAACAACTAATGAAATCTCACATTGTTTAGAGAAGAGTGAATCTCAGTTTCTCTCTTGTTTACGGTCATTGTGCTGGCTTTCTATCCATTGCAGTTCTAAAAGGGGAGATGGTCAGACAAGTCCAAGAACAGAGCCTGACAGTGTTACTAGAGGGCTCATTTTAGAATCAGATTACACTAGTCAAAGAGAAGGCTCCTTTCCTTTTCCATTAAGCAATCTTTGTCTCAGGTACGCTGTAGATCCAGGGCAGTGGCCTGATCAATTATTAATGAGAGAATAGTATTCAGAGTACTCTTGCAAACAATATTAACATTGTGTATGTGTGCGAGGAGGAGTAAGTGTATAAGATGCCTTCACTATTACGCTAAGAGGAGTGTCATGTCGGCATGCTGGTGTTTTCACTGTATAGGTTTATATGGCTAGGTGACGTGGCACTGAAGATTGTCACAATGTCATTGGAAACATCAAAATAGGCCTTGATGATGCTGTTCTCCTATATTCCCCATTTAGCCTGATTTGGCAGGGTCAGTCACGGTTAATCTTGTGTCATCCCACTTTTTCTACTGCTTTTAAAATGTCCCAGTTTCCTTGCTGATGGCTTTGTTCCAGAGTTGGGGCAGGGGAGCTTTCAACCTTGAGCAGCTTTCTTCTTAGCATGCAAAATAAAAATGAAGTCAACCTGCTTAGCATTGCAAGATTCTATTTCCACATTGCTATTCCTTTCTATAACAACTCGAAACCCTTTGAGGTTTCAGGCATGTAGAGCTTGCGATTCAGAAAACTCTGAAATCTATAGATAACGTTAATCCATGTAGTTTGGGATGTGCAGTTCAGGTCAGCTTATATTTAGGATTTGCAGTAATCAAATTCCCCAAGTACTCTGATGTAATTTGTAGAGTTATCAGAATCTGGTATAGGAGATATATGTTTTCATCATTCAGCAATGATTCTGACTACAGATGTTTACATTTCTTCATAGAAGTTAATTACTCTTAGAGATTTCCCACTAGATAACTACTAATGCCATTTTGCCAGTGTGTAAATAAAATCCTCTTCTGCTGAGCGAGCGTCTCCTCCCCCAATTCCAGTTTCTGCAAAGGTGGTCAAATGCATCCTGTCTGATATAACCAAAGGCTATTGTTTCCATGAAGCACTATAGTAAAGATACTTAATCTGAAGCTGGATCCTTGCTAATCAGCAAGATTGAAATCAATCGCTGTGACAGACATCAATGTGATCAAACCAGGTGATTAGTTATCATCCTGGAAATGTGTGTGTGTCAGAGAGAGATATGAAAGAGGAAAACCGATGCCATTTATTGAACCAAATTCTGGTGGTTCAAATACTGTTAAAGCTTTTAAATTACACTAAGTGGAAAAGCAGATAATTCCTAGCTGTGTATTATTGCTTACGGATGCAAATAGTGTTGCAGTTTCAAGTAGGGAAACCAACTAATCTTAGATCTTCCATTTACATTTTACAACCAATGGCATTTTGTTTGTCCTTGGAGTAAGGCCTTCCAGGACAACAAAATATTTATTGTAATTTTTGCAGTTAGTGAAGTATGTATACAGTTGGACATCCTTATCCACAGCTTCTTTATCCATGGATTCAAGCATTCATGGCAAGGACGCAATGTATTAATTCTAGGATAGACATTCTAAAGTTGTGATGTAACTTTGTGGACAAGGTGCAAGAAATACATACCTGCAAATATTCCACAGATGAAAAATATGGGGGCAAACAACATCAGAGAGTGGTCAAAGGTGGCAGAAGTCATTAATGAAGAAGAACACACAAGCAAAGAGAAGCTGCAGCAGTTTGGGAAGTGTGCCCTCTAGATGTCTCCTTTATGTTGAGTTAATTGATTACAAATTACTTTTGCACTTTGAACATAGTTTGAATATGTTGAAGATAAAGAAGAAAAGTGAAGGGGAGAGCAAACTGGGACATTTTAAAAGTGGGGACAGCAGACGGTCGATCAGGATTGTTAATCAGGAGGGTATGAAAATAAGGATAAAGAATTTTGTATTTGGTGTCTTAAGGAGAAGGGTGTGTATAGAAAGCACAACTAGAGGCTATTTTTGAAGCCCTTGACATCTCTGCCCTATCCAGACTGTCTTTTATTTAATTCAAAAGGAAATCATGGGTGGGGGATGGAGTGCCTCTTTTGGAAACTTGCAAGAGCAGTAGTTCACCTTTTAAATCAGGATGGCCAAAGTGTGGCCTGCAGACTCTGAAATAGAGACCCAAAGTCTTGCAAGGCTCTGAGCTCTCCTAATTTTTTAAAACCCCAACAACAACACAGAACCACAGCAAAATACAGTGGTTTTGCTTTCAAACCCTATCGAAGCCCCACAAAAAACTTAAAACCTCTTATATGCTTCCCTTTTCCCCAATTGACACCCCCCCCCCAATACATGGCTGATTCACTTCCTCATTAAATTTTGGGCATTTCTATCAGGTTTTTAAGAATATGGGCACTAGGGGGATTGGAAGAGCAAAACTGCTTTTTATAGTGATCGAGTCATTTGAGGGAGGTTAAAAATTGCCTTGAATTTTTACATTTTTAATAAGGGGATTAGGTATGCTGGCACAATCTGTACGGAGTGCAGGGATGAAAATTGGCCCCTATTTATCCATCACTGTTTGACATAAAATATTTACCCTTCACTCTTTAACATAAAAACCTTTGTTTGAATATTTTCAAAATCAGAAGAGACCTTGCAACTGTTTACAAGTTGGGTTTCTTTTGTTGCATTCCTTACACTCCTTCACAAGGCCTCCCAAACCCACTGTAGTTGCCCATTCCTGGATGAAACAATGGCCAAATGTTATCCTCTCTGTCCTTCTTTGGATTTAGAAGCAGTCTGGAAGGTTTCCTTTCCTTTCATTAAAGCTTTCTATGTTGTCCTGAACAACAGACTGTGCATAAATATAGTCACGTGGATCCGTTTCTTTAACAAATATGTAAAGCTGGAAGTTGTTCTCATTTGGTATTCACAACATCTTTCAGAATGTGGTGGTATATTTCTTAAAACAAAGGCATGCGTAATGAAAATAATATTGTATGGTGGATATTATTTGCCAACCATGTGTATATAAGGACAGTGCGTAGACAAATAGGTAGATATTGAGTCTTAGACTAAAAAGGGTATTTCCCACTAGCTTCATTGACCTGTCTGGTCAGAGATCAATTATTTCTCTGAAATGATACAGTAGCTTTTACAACTGTAAAAGGAAAAAACCTTGTCTGGCCACCAGCCTATTTTCCCCCTGAATATCTTCACTGTAGACACATATAATTGATGTAGGAAGGTGCTTTAAATGCCATGGTGTCCAAAAAGCATGGGCAATTAGCTTTAAATGTGGCCTACTGGGCACAGCAATGTTTACTTGTCATAGCTAGAGTGATTATGAATCAGTCCATGCTTTCAGTTAACTCCATTAATCCACAGAACCTGCATAGAACATCTAGTGTGATATTTCTACACAATTGAAATTTCTTGACTTCTCAAGTATATTATAAGCCAACGTGTACTCAAAATGTGGCCCCAAGGCTATATGTAGCACCCCCAGGCTGTTTCTGTAGCAACATTTTGTATAGCATAAGACATTGGGCATAGCCACACTGCAGAATTAAAGCAATGCGACACTGTGACTTATCATACAGAATCCTGGCATTTGTAGTTTGATGTGGTATTCACTTGTTCTTTTGGAGAGCACTGGGGCCTCACCAAATTACAAATCCCAGGGTTCTGTAGGATAGAATCATGGCAGTTGAAGTGGTGTCAAATGGTTTTAATTCTGCAGTGTGGTCTTATCCCAGGCCATCTATGTCAATATTGCTATTTTGACTGGTAGTGGGTCTTCTTCAGGCAGAAAGGGTTTTCTTTTCTTATCTCACAGAACCCAGTTCTACTTAACTGGTAATGCTGGGCACTGTTTCTTAGATTTTCAGTGTGTAAAGCTTGTGCTGAACCACCGAATTACAGGCTTCCCCCCTATATTTCAGGAATAACCATGCTACAGACTTAAAATGAACAATCATTCCCTTTTCTCAGAGGAACCAAGGAGTTGTCATTTTGTGAGCAGAACGTGAGTTGCGGATTGAGATCTCCGGCAGAATTTTCCACACGCCCACAAACCACAATTCCCAGATGTCTTTGGAAAAGACCATTAAAATGGTGTTTATAGAGGAGATACATCTCTATTATGTATTATGAAGTATTATGTTCCTGGCTACACTCACAGACGTTCTGCTATCTAGAAATATATCTGCCTTCAATTCCAACAGAGGCTTGTGTTCGAAGACAGTTTTGTTTTCCAATGAGCACACAATCAACACAAATTGTACAGAGAAAACTGCCTGATCCAGCGACGCTGTCTACTCTGATGGCAGTGGCTTTCCAGGATTTCAGGCAGAGGTCTTTCTCACCTGCACTATGGTCCTTTTAAGCAACGATTCCAGAGATTAAACCTTTCAAATACAAAATGAGTGCTTTGCTACAGAACCATTGTTCTTCCCTGACTTGTTCATGCTCTCTGCATATCTTTTCAGAGCTTGGGTTTGGAGATGTGATAGTCTGCTGTTTATTGTTGTGTGCCTTTATATCTGATTTATGGCAGCCCAAAGGCTTTCTTGGGGGGGAAATGTTCAGAGAGGCTTTACCTTTGCCTTCCTCTGATGCTGAGAAAGTGTAACTTGTCCAAGGTCACCTAGTGTGTTTCTGTGGCTGAGCCAAGATTTGAATTCTGGTCTCCCAGAGTCCTAGTCCAGTACTTGAACCACAACACCAATGGTTCGCAAACGTTGGGGCAAGATCCCTCGGGGGAAGCACAAAAGTTGCTCAAGGGGTGTGTGAGACTTGAAGGCCCTGATCCCTGCTCTTCCTCATCTTCTGAAACTTTATTTGTAAAATTTCTGTATTTGTTGAGTTAAATACTGAATTTACTTAAGTAAAACTTCTAATTTGAACAACGTTATGTCCTTATAAAAGGTTAAAATATGAAGCTACAAGAATATGCAAATAAAAATACATGCACTAAATAAAGGAAATATTTTTATTCATATATTACATCGAGTGGAGAGCTGTTATGTCTGCATGCGGGTGTAAAAAGGGGTCCCAAGGTTAAAAGGTTTGAGTACCACTACACTGCAACGTGCTAGATAATACTTAATGCTAAACCATAGTGTTAAATGAGTGTATTGATAGCATTAAATGGTAGAAACTGGAAGATTCACTAGCATAACTACCAATAATTGAAGTTATTTTCTGTGGCAAGTGATTGTTAATTAAATGAATCAAAATGTTAATGTTGAGTAATGCTTTGGGATTTACAGACAATGGCATGGAGGTTTCACTGTTAATCTCAGGATCACTTTTTTTTTACCTGCCTTCTTGAAAAAGTTTCTTTTTGACCATTTAAAGGTGCTGGACTTTTCCCAAAATGCACCCCAAAAACTGTGATTATTGTCTGAGAATGGTAGGAGTCTAGCCTGGCTGGGAACTATCCTGTCTTGAAGCATGGGATCTCATCTAATAGCTTCTTCAGTTTGCCACTCTCTACATCCCTCTTTTTTTTTCCATCCCCACCAACGCATCACTCTTCAAATGTGTTATTTGTTGACTTGTTGAGTTTCATAACTCTTGGGCCTCATTTTCTAAATATATATTTTTATTCATATGTAATATTTTTAACCTAAACCAACATAAAAGGATAGCTAACCTACAACCCTTCTAACTGGTCCAACTAAACTACACCCCCCCCCCCCACAACACAAAAATAAGAATACAAACAAGGTAATACACGTGGCTTCCAACTTAGGTCCATGCTTTAAAAAGAAACTGGCTATTTTCCAAGAACTTTAGTAGCATTTGTGCCTAGCTGATGAGATCTCTGATCACCAGTCTTGTCAGCTTTGCTTGTAGGTGGAAGGACGAGGGAGGTATTTGTTCCGTCTGCATTTTAATTCAGACCTGCCTACTTTGCATTTCCTGAACCGCTATGCAAACCAAAACATAATTATCCTTTTGTTATTCACACTTCTGTGAATTTTTGTTATGTAGTTCTGTAGGGTTTTTTTTTATAAAGAGAATATTACAGTGCATAAATTAGGATAATATACCTGCAAAAATGTGTAGATCAGTGGAAATAATGATAATGCATTTTAGTATTATGTCTATATTAAGAAAATGAGGTTGCAAATGTGCATTTTAGGAGAAAATGTATATGGAGTTCCACATTTCACACACACCTCCACAAAAAAAAGTTCATATACTGATGCAGAAGCAGAATAAAAAGACTAGACAAGACTAGTCCTGTTCTGGGCACCACAGTTCAAAAGGATGTTGGGAAACTGGAGCGTGTCCAAAGGTGGGCAACTAAAATGATGAAGGGTCTGAAAAACGTGCCCAATGAGGAACAACTTAGGGAAATGGGTATGTTCAGTCCAGAGAAGAGACTGTGTTAAGAGGTGATATGCTAGACCTTTAAATATTTGAATGGATGTCATATTTAAAAGGGAGTAAGCTTGTTTCCTGCTGCTCCAGAGACTAGAATGTGGAACAATGGATGCAAGCTCCAAGAAAAAAGATTCCACCTCAACGTTACGAGGAACTTCCTGGTAGTAAGAGCTGTTCGACAGTGGAACACACTCCCTCAGAGAGTGGTGGAGTCTCCTACTTTGGAGGTCTTTAAATACAGGCTGGATGGCCATCTGCCAGGGATGCGATTGTGAGATCCTGCATGGCAGAATGTGTTGGAGTGTATGGCACTTGGGGATCTCTTCCAACTCTATGATTCTATGATTCTGTGAAAACTGAAAAACAGAACGAACCTGAATAGATTAATCTATCCCTACACAATATAAGGAGGAAGACTGACAGTGAGGAGTCCGCATAGTCTTAATTCTGACAGCAGTTAGCACACAGAGATAAATTCTTTATATATGGAAGCTGATGTATCTTTAGGATATCTTGGAAAACATAATGGAAAATTTAATCTGAAGCTGTGTGCCACAATTATTTCCATCACCCACTCCTACTTTTTTAAATACTAATTATTGTCTTGTTTCCAGCATTGTTGCTTGTGATTAACTGCTGCCAAGTTGACTTTGATTTATGGTGAACCTATCAATGAGAGACCAAGTGACCCTATCATTAACCAGTCTGCTCACATCTTGCAGACTTCCAATTATGTAGTCTGTTTGATATCTATGTTGCCCTTCAGGTGATGTCCATGGATACAGTATTTCTTGGGTTGCTTGAATAATATGTTTGTGATTAAGAAACTGTTGGCCTTGAAAATTCAGTCAGTCTGCTTCATTTCTTGATCCTTGGCCAAACTTTCCTACAATCTTTGATTTTGCTCTCTTTCCTATTTTGGCTTTCCAATTGCCTGTAATTGTCAAAAAGCCCTGTTCTGATATTTGATCAGTTTTCAGACTCCTCCAGCATAGGGTACAGAAAATTCGGTGCTTATCTTTGTCATAGTCTCTGCCTACACATCAGCAACCAAAAGTTTCAAAGACACAAAAAATCATATCAGTTCCTTAATCCCCTGACAGCAGTTTGTTTAGGTCAAGTACTTATTGAAGCATAGGCTACTCATTGAATTTCCATTTAATCTGAAATGTTACCATTTTTCTGGACTTTACTGTGCAACCCTTTTGACACTGAAGGCCAGATGTTACAACTGAAATTTGAAGGTCAGGCAGAGTATTGAAAGGAAGATGAAAACTGATATAAAGCTGTGTTCCTTACCTGTCTCCCACGGGAACCATCTTTAGACTTCACCTGTCAGTATCAGCAAAGGCAATATTAATCTGTTTTGAAGAGAGGAATTCACTTCCTCCCATTTAGTCATTAGGTCTGCATACACACTGCAGAAACTACCTGGTTTGACACCACTTTAACTGTTGGGGCTCAAGGCTATGGAATTCTGAGAATGATAGTTCATTCACAAAAACTACCTCTGAAGATGCCAGCCACAGATGCTGGCGAAACGTCGGGAAGAAAGTCGTCTAAAACATTGGCCACATAGCCCGAAAATCTGACAAAAAACTATGGATGCCAGCCATGAAAGCCTTCGACTCCACAAACTTGATTTAGCTAGTTTATATAAGGGATACTGTTTCACTATTGGGTATAATGGGACTTGAGGATCCACAATTTCTAGTATCCAAAGGAGGTCCTGGAACCAAAATCCAGTGGATACCAAGGACCCGCTGTAAGTGGCTATCCTTACTGACTAAAACAGTGCTACTCAAAGTAATGATCTACATACTGGTTCTGTCCATGAGCCATTGACTGCTGGTACATGGTGAGTTTTTAAGAAAACATGTGGACATAAAAATAATATTTCACAAATACGGTACCAATCTGTGGCATACTAAAGGGAGAAAGATTAAATAATCAGATCAGATAATGAGAAATACTGGGCTGAAGCATATTTTAGACATGCTTAGAAATGTTCACCATATTTTTGTTTTCCTTTTCAAATGTAGTCATTTTCAAATGCCGTTTTAATTTCATGGAACACAGAACAAGCCCGGAAATGTATAGATTTCTCACTGCACATAACACACATTTCTGTGTTCAGTCTGGGAGATACAGTTAATTTAAATCCATTTGCAAAACCTCAGTTGATGTGTAAGCTCATCTTGATCACTAACCATGTTTGGTGTTATTTTTGAAAAGCCCCAGAAACATTCTAAGTGGCTAAAACAATTATGTTGAAGACCGCCGTCCCCATCAGATGCTTATTAAGTATTTCCATCTAGTGATGGAAAAAATATTAAGTATTATTTGTTCCTACAGTCAGTTACACAACTAGACATTCATGTCAAAGGTAAACCTTTACCTTTTTATTATTTGTTCCCTGTCTGATCATATTTGTCAGCACTCAAGAAACTTCACTGAGAAAACCAGGCTGCAAGATTCTTCATCCTTGAAGAATTATTTCAGAGCAGCTTGTTTGTGGAGAAATATATGGATATCCCCCCTTCCTGTTTGGATAACAGTTTTTGTGTAGGAAACTCATTTTAGTGCAGACTTTCTCTTGAGAAAATACTGCTTTCTGTGCAGAAAAATTATGTGTATGATAGAAGACATCAGAGAAATCTTCATGTTTCATACAGCATGGAGAAACTATCGAAATTATTAATTCTTCCTTGCAAGGGCAAAATGCACCACTATTTTCATTACATTACTTTGACAAGGATTACACGAAGTAAATATTGTCTCAAACACATGAAGTATATGTGCTTTTGCATCCTTCATTCTTGACGGGTGGGAAAGAGATCAACCCATGGCAAAATCTGCTTTCGAAATGGCTCTATAACTTTGCATTTCAATGAGCATAAGGGGGAGTTGGTGCAAAGAGTTTCTTTATTTTTCTTTTCTTTTTTGGAACTCTTATTACTATATTAAAACTTAGGCAATTGTCAGGCGAAGGTAGCTGTCCGGGAAATATCTGCCCAAAGAGTGGGAGGAAGGAAGGGGATCTCATCTGGTTAATTGGCCAGCAAGGCTGCAGGCTGAGATTTAGCTGACACCTATGCAGAACCAGCAAAAAATATATCTTTTATCACAAACCTGTCTTCAGGCTTTCTATTCTTGGGAGGGTGGTTTGTCAGTGAAAAGTGCTAGACTGGTGAAATTTTCATTTTCGTTCCTGTCTAACATGCCAATTACACTGGATTCCACATTGGGTAACCATTATGGTGGTGCAGTGTGTGTGTGTGTGTGTGTGTGTAGATGATATTTACTCCACAGGTTTGTTTTATAGCATGAGAGACCGTTGAAATTCATGTACCTATTCCAGGTACTTCTAATCCTCAAGCTCAGGGAGATGGTAAACAGGGCAATGAAAGTAATGCATAGGGTCAGACAGCAGCATCAATTAATTTTTATTCATTGATCCTGAAGGAGGCGACATGCATTATTTATTACTCCCATGGATCAGATTGTTGTTACATTTCTAACACAGTAGTATAAAATGTAAGCCTTTGAGGAACACCTACTAACTGATTTCTCCCCCCCCCCCAACCTGGTACAGTCCATCAATAAATAGTGAAAGAAACACAGTAATTGTACAATGCTTACTTTGAATATCTGAGGCTGTAAATATGACCCAAGGCTGTAACTATGACCAGAAGCACATATCAATATTAATGAAAAATATATAATCAAAATCAGTCATAATCAAAATCATAATCAATCACCATTATGTGAAATGATCACATATTCATTTGGAATAAATGAAAAGCCAGTTTCTGTCCAAGATTAACTCTATGGTCTTCACCAATTGAGGCATTTTTAAAGAGAGAATTATTTACAAATGTTAATTGTGTCATGTATAAGGAATTGTTGGTAATACAAAACAGTCAATATAGATTGAAATCAAGAGACAAATTAGCTAAATTGGTTTTCTTATAGACCTTTTTTTGAAAGATTTCAAATGTATAAAAAAGATCCAGGGGTTTGAAACAAGTATGAGTTTCAAATTCAGTTATCTCTGTTGTTGATGAACATTTGATGGCTAAAATATATGTACTCATGAAAAAATGACCAAAAGTATAGAGGATCATGTGAGCACTGAGGGAAAGTATTGTCTCAAACTGGAACTAGTACCAGTTAAGTTTATGGCATATTGGGACCTTAACTGTTGAACCTTAACTGTTGATGTGAAAGAAGAAGACTAAGAGTTGAGCAGCCACTTGTACTAAATTCATGTATAGTGGATTGGGGAGGCACCAAGAGGCTGTGTGAAAAATACAGTACATGAATAAAATAAATACCCTGCAGAAGAATTCTTGGGGAAAAACGATAAACTAAGGAGGGAGATGAGTTCTTCTTCACTGCACACACATTCTGAAAACTGGATGGGTTTTGTGACAGCGAGAATGGAGGTGAGGACACTCGGAGACGAGAAAGAGGGCTGTGTTGCTAAAGACGAGGGAGAAAGTGATGGAATGGACAGTGCTAAATATAGTACAATTTGGTGGCAAGAAGTGTGAGTACAGCCTTTTCACTCCCATTGCATATGTTTCTATGCGCTTTCATGTCATTTTTGACATGAGCTGCCTCTGCACTAAAGAAATAATGCCACTTTAACTGCCGTGACCCAAACTACTATCAGATTCTGAGATGTATAGTTTGTTGTGATACCAGCGCTCTCTGATAGAGAAGGCTAAATGTGTCACAAAACTATGGAATTCACAGAATTCTATAGTATTAAGCCACAACAGTTAAAGTGTGGAATAGAGGGCATGCATATCGAAATTGCAAGGTATAATTTTATTAGCAATTTTGCAAGAATATCATGGGAAAATGGCCCCCTGAAGGGAATTACACCAAACCATGAAACATATATGCAATGCCACATATTTACCCTGAAGTTTGACACACTTGCCATGTCATTTTCAAGTTTCTTTAAATCAATGGGGGGAGGGAAATCTGATATTTTGTCACTGTAATACTGCTCTGCTGCTAATATCACCTCTGCATCATTCAAAATTTTCTTTCCTTTCAAATATCTTTGGAAACAGGAAATTGTCTGATGGAGCAAGATCTGACGAGTAGAGTGGATGGTCTTTGCATTCAAACCCCAAATTCTTCGAAACATCCATCATCTTAGCTCTTAAAGCAGCTGCAATTTCTTGCAAAAAGAGAACATCTTTCCTCAGCTTTCCCTCATCATTTTTCTTCAGCATCCTCTTTAATTAGCACAACTAGTTAGAGCAGTATTCTGTATTAACTGTATTATGAAAATAGGTATCAAAATGCCTTCCTTATCACCTCACAGACTGTGGCTCTGACCTTTCCTGTTGATTTTTGTGTACTGAATTTCTTAGGCCTTGGAGAACCCAAGTGATGCAACTGCAAGGACTGTTTGGTCTCCATGTCATAATGGCGTAACTGTGTTTCATTAAGAGTGATGAGTTGTTCCAAAATACAATTACTAAATCCCTCAAAATGCTGCAAAATGAACTTAGAGGTATCCACTTGATCTAGATTCTGATCAATATTCAAACATCTCAGCACCCACGTAACTGACAGCTTCTGGATAGCCAACTGCTCATGAATTATAAATCCAATGCATTCCTGGGATATCGCGAGTGTCTCAGATTTTTTTTTTTAGCTGAGTTTTGCCAATCTCCCAAATCAAGTCATAAACATGCTCAACAATTTCAGGAATTCACACTGTTGAAAGCCTCCCAGACATTGCTACATCTTTTATCTCAAAATCTCCATGCTGAAAGTTGGCACACTACTACTTCACAGCTGAGTATGGTGAGCACGTAATACTTAATGTTTTCATCATATACTCATGGATTTCCTTTAAAGTTTTCTTTTACAGGAACAGGAACAGCAACAGCAACTTCATGATGGCCCAGAATTCAGCACTTGAATATTTCACATTTTTGAAAATGGGAGTTGAAATTTTCACATTTTTGATGGATATGCTTCTATCAATTAACTGAAGACAAAATCAGAAATTAGATTTATGATCCTACAAACTGGCAATTTACAATTCAAAAGAACAAGCTATAGTGACAACATTACAAAATTATAGTGATGCAATTATAGTGACAAAGATTTTAGAAGTGAGTTGGGCTAAGGACATTTTAGCATCCCTTTTTAGATTCCCTTCCATTGGTGCTTTGGACTTCAAGTAAATTAAAAATTCTTTCAGCATAACAAATGCTGGCAACATTACAATATGTGCTGAAGTTGGTTAGGAAGATCTATTGTTTCACTAGAAGAAGAAATGGAGAGGGAATAAATGAAAGAATTCCTCCTGGCCTCTTCATCTTGGCAGGAGTTCCATGCTTTTGCAGAGCTAAGTAATAGCTTGGTGATACTTAAATGAGATAAACAGAGAACTGAACAGATTTTGAAAGAACAATTTGTATTTTCTGAGACAATTAACTGGAGGGCATCACAGAAGGATCATCATTTTTAATAGAAAAATATATGTTGGAAAAACAACATAAAACAATTAAGATACCATGTAGAACTTTTTTTGCATAATAAATTTTGTGGAAAAAAATGCATTTTTGTTTTGACTTTAACTTCCCGAATGGTGACAGAGTAACGTTAATTTGAAGCATGCTAGAAATAGATAACTGTTATCCCTAGGAAAGATTTTGCTCTTTCTGGCTGTCATCTTTATCCTGTTTTTGTGTGTGTGGTCTCTCCATACATTATGTGTCTATATCAGAAAGTTATATCCTTTCCAAAATAGTTATTGATTTTGGTTAATTAAAATTTTTGCAGGTGCAGTTTAATAACAAAAATGGACCAAACAGATGCCAAATACACTGGTGTTTTTTTTAAAAAAACATTTATCTGAACAATGGTTGTTGTTTTTTCTTTTAATTTATATGATTACATAAATGAATATCTCAATCATAGTTTAATAGGGGGATACCAAATTGGATTTTGGGGGTGGTGGTGGTGGAGGGGGCTTAGACATAAACAAATGGCCAAAAATCCTCTCCCTTATGAACTCACAAGTGTTGTTCCTACTGTTTTGGGTTTGGGTACAACAATATTGGGTGCATGAGAAGAGGGGTTGGGGATATTAAAACTTGTTTGTGTGTTTGAGAGAGAGAGGAAGGCTAAGAGACAGAGAAGATTAAGTAATGTTGTATTTCTCTCTGTGTGTCTGTATTCACATTTGCATATAAGTACCTATCAGTATGGTAGGAGGACATACTTATTTTTATGTTTGTAAGAGAGCAAATGAATGTGAATATAAATGTAAACAACTGTATTTATGTGTGGTTGAATATGAAATGGAACTGGGGTACTTCCAGACCTCTTCCTACCATGCAGTCAACTAATCACTGTTCCATATGATTCTTGAGGATAAAAACATATGCCGACTCCTGGTTTTTCATGATGCTTACGCCAATAAATCATATTTTCTGCTTGTGCATTGTTTCCAGAGTTGAACTATCCTTAAAGACCATAGTGTAAAGAAAGTATAGTTCCAGAGTTGAACTAAAAGACCTAAGCATGAAAGAGGGAAAAGGCTGCAATTACAAAAACAAATAAGCAAACAACTACTGTCCAGTTTGTTTTGGACTCTCAAACCATGGTTTGATGTGATGTCTGAATGAAGCCATATTTTAACCTTCTCCAAACTCGTGTCCATTACATATTTTGGATGACAGCATTCATCATTCCTTACTGTTTGCCAGCCTGGCTGAGATTGGTGGACGTTGTAATCCATCTATAGGATACCAGTTTTGGAAATGCTGTCATGATGTAAAAGTAGCGCAACTGATTTTACTGTTACTATACAACATAAATCCAAAGGCCGAGCATCTCATAAGAAATCTTGACATAACATCCTAAACTTGTATTGTCTAATTTCTATTCAATGTATTAAAATTAGAAAGAAAGGGGAAAAAATCATTGCAGTATATGATTTTACTGGAGAGAGCAGGAAATTACAAATTTATTACATTGATCAAAATGAGCCAATAAATATACAGAATCAAATAAACAGACTAACAGTAATAAAGGGATTGATTTAAGATTGCCATCAGAAAATTGCAAGCTGACTGTGACCAAACAGAGATTGGATGAACGGGGTGGATTTTGTTGTCTCTGGTATCATAATTGGACACTCATTTTTAACAAAAATACTCATAAATCTAAAGCTTGGAAAAGATAAGGCAGGAATTTGAGGAGGAAGATGGAGACTAATACCATATAACTAGGGATGAGAGGAATAGTCACTATTATTTGTTTCCCAGGCAAAAGAAAACGTTTATTATACTCGGGAAGCTCAGGTGGGAAGAGTAAAGTAGAACGGAGAATACTGTGCACTTTCTAGCCAGTATTCACACGTCCTGAAGTGTTTCAGGAATTAATTCTACACAGAAATACACATCAGGTGTGTGTGTGTGAATGCGCGCGCGCATGTGTGCTAAAAATATGCATTGGAATCCCACTGAGGCCTTATATTTTCATAAGTGGACTTATATCTGTGGAAATCAAAATTGTCCAGTTGTGTAACATCCATAACCAATAGAGAGCTGGTGTTATGTTACTATGTAGCCGACCTGGCAAAGAGCACAATGAACATCAATGCACAGTATGCATCAGTCCACAGCTTTCTGCATAACTCAATGTTCACCTCATACAAAAGTTTAAAAAGTATGATTAGACTATCAATAAAATTAAAATAAGTTAAAAGCATAACCATTGAAAAGAAAATAACAAATACAGCACATGGTACGGAATGAGGAACTGAATGGAGTACTGTTTCCTTAGTTTTCAAGCAGTCATGGGCTTTAGGTCTGAAAGACTGGTGTCTCCCCCTCCCCCCCTTTGGCTTGTATGCCTTTCTTCTTGTAGAGTATGTTGTTATTCTTTTAGTTTCTCTTCCTCTGTTGAGTCTATTATGTTTTTAAAATATATGTGTGTGTGTGTGTGTGTGTGTGTGTATTATTTAAAGTAAGGTGTAGTGAGTCCGTTTGTAATCCCTTAGTGTACTTACGATTGCTCTAACAGCTCTGGGCATTTGGATAATTAAGTGAAGAGTTTCCCTCAACTGCATTCCCTTTTTAAAAACTCTCTTGGCTTCTCATTCCTCTCTATTTCCTCTTATTCTTGCTTCTGCCTTTCCCTTGATTTCATTGAATCATGTTTGAGAGGTTTTGTAAGGTTGGAACTATGAGTATGACGCCATAAGATTCACAGCATTCAACTTGTACCCTCTCCATGTTCACACAGATATAAAATCAATTAAACATGTTCTACCCTTTTATTTACAATCCTTTAAAATCCTTTAATATTGCATACACAATGACGGGTGCTTGAATGACAGAGGGAGTGTACAAACAGTGCAAGCCATTAGCCCTGACCCAGGATCAGTATGTCCAAATGCCTATCGGGCAGTTTCAGACCGATCCCATCCCAAAGGGGCCTTAGTCTGGGCCATATAGGTTTGCTGTTTGCCAGGGAGTTTTCTCGAAATTCTGTGACAACCGGCACCATATACTGCATTGCACACCCCATACCTGCCTCCACTGTTGTGTGTTCTCTGCAGAAACCCATTGAGGCTTGTGATGTCAGATGGGGGTGCTTGGCCATGTGGGTGTAGCTAGGTACTGCGTTTATGCGTTTATGGACCATGATAGGGCTTCTGAGAAGAAACAATGGCAGTAGCAGGTATGGGGAGTGGAATGGAGTGGCAGTCCATGGTGTGATGGGGATGGGCATGTAAACACTTGCCTGTCGCCACACCAGCCTGAGGACTGACACGGGTCAGAACCTGTGCTATCTTGCTCCTGCGCCCAGGTCCTACGTATAAAGTTTCCTCCACCCCATTTGCTTCTTTCTTTGTTCCTGCCCTTCCTCACATCTTCTCCCATTCTGTTTTTCACCCACTTCTTTCTTTAGTATAAGACATAGCTTGAGCGTCTGATGAGCTGGGAGCTGGGAGCCTCCCTACGTTTTTCTTCCAGAAAGTCTACTCGGAAGTGAGTCCAATTGAATCCAATGAGCAAACTTGCACCACTTGATAGGGACTGGGGAGGCAAAGTGGATGCACTGATTCAGTTCTGCAGGCATTGCCCACCCCCTGACTTTACTCTCCTCTGCGTTTTATGTGTGTGTAATATTGATTCCAGAACGAGACAGTATGGTGTAGTGGTTTGAAGTTTAAATGGCAATTCTGGGTGACCAGGATCCAAATCACCACTTACCCATAGATACCTACTAGATGATCCTGGGCTTTAGAGGAAAATAATGTCCAGAGGCAGTCAAAACACTTCTCATTAAGAGTTTCCAACCCTTAATTCACTGCCTGATCTTTGTAGCCAATTTCTATGCTTACACTTGGATCAAATAGCCTGTAGCTGAAATTAACACATTTCTTACTAACTTTTAGCATACTCTTAATTAACTGACAATAAACAGGGTGTTTTGAAGGTCCAGGCATCACGGTACATGCGGACACGAATAGGAGGGGATAATTTTTAAACAAGTGATACAGATCAGTGTCAAAACTTGATTGATGCAGTTGTCACATGGAATTCTATATTATAGGAGAGCTTTACCCAAGTTTGGGAAAGAAAGCTTCAAAACGACAAAAATAAAAGGTTTTAAGATGATAGTAACAACAACAACAAGAAAAACAAGAAAAAAAGCCATTCTCTGTAAACTTCACTATCTGGAAATCAATGTTTTAACAATAATTCCACTAAGCAATTGCAATTATTAGCACTGGTGGTGATGAATTAATGTCTTACTTTTTGATGTTTAATGTTTTAGTCAGTATATTCCAAGGTCTGATCATTTTGATTCTTAAATGTGTTCTTCTAGTTTTTATCACTTGCAATACTATGTCATAATCTGTGGCTCAGAATATTTCACTCAGGGATTAGGTAACACCAATTGTTCTCCATTTATGCATTTCTTATTTTTATTACTGCTGTTAAAATGTTAAGATACTTGAGAAAACAGAAATCTGCTCTGACATTCTTTAACCCAATTTTAATTAGCTCATTGGGGATTTTATTTTATTTTATTCCCTTTCTGCTTCACTTCTGCTGTGTTCAGTCTTGGCCGTTGAGTTTATTTCAGACACTTGAAAGAAATGTATAGGAATAATAGGAAAACTAAGTTTTTGAAGGAACTTCGGATGTGAAAATTTGAAGCTGAAATTTTGTTGAGGAGTAATTTTTATCTTAAGTTACTTGAATTCTTAATTTAGGAGAATGTTTTAACTTTAATTTTATTGTAGAATCATAGAATCCTAGAGTTGGAAGAGGCCCCAAGGGCCATCCAGTCCAACCCCCTGCCATGCAGAAACTTTCAATCAAAGCATCCCTGACAGATGGCCATCCAGCCTCTGTTTAAAAACCTCCAAGGAAGATGATCTTAGACAAATCACATTCTCTCAGCATAAGAAGGCAAAGATAAATATCCTCTGAAGAGATTTTACCCTGAAAACCCTATGATAGGGTGACCATAAGCCAAAGTTAGCTTGAAGGCACACAGAAACAGAAACAGCAGCAGCAACAGCAATAATAATAACAACTTGATTCCCTATTGCTTCTTGTCAGCCCTGTTTTCTCACCAATAACTCCCATTGGAGGATCCCGATCATTTTTGACATCTGCACCTCATTTCCACATAGTCGTCATTAAATTGGATCAGATTTGTATACTAAACAAGACTCATGCAGTTCTACCGAAATGTGATTAATCCCCCACCAATAAAAATGTGTTTGTGATAATGGAGGACAGTGATTTTTTTTAGAAATTTTCAAACATTTTCCTTTTCTCACAGACCAAGACTAATAGTAACTATCAGCCAATGGAGTGGCAAGTCTGTTGTCTGCTGAAACTTAATTTCTCTGTATTTTGCAAGTCTGTTGTCTGCTGAAACTTAATTTCTCCTAGACTCCATATGATGTGCCGTCATTGTCATTATATTCACCTCTCTGTCAAGGCTCTTTAATGCAGGCCAATAGCAGGGTTTCCCCTAATGCAAGCAAAATGAAGGGAGAGGATAGCTGGAAAGCATGTATAAAAGGACCGTTCATTTTTGAATGCAACATAGTATGTTTCTTCAGATTTACTAAATTCAGGTTTTCACCATGACCTAACAACATTATCTGTTGTTTACTAGTTTTATATCCTTGCCTGCTTTGCTTGACTCTTCATAATTGTTTTGGAATGCTCTGCCTCAAAGTGGTTTTGAGGGAAGAATATTTTCATATTGGAGAGGAATCATGTTTTATCATGTGGAATAGCTTGACTTCTGTATTTGGAACTCT
Organism: Urosaurus nigricauda; assembly: GCA_034509955.1. NCBI lineage: Eukaryota > Metazoa > Chordata > Lepidosauria > Squamata > Phrynosomatidae > Urosaurus > Urosaurus nigricauda. Next base: position 9,251,527 of record JAOEGL010000009.1, on the reverse strand, counting down.
CTCTTGAATATCCAAGTGATAACAATTTAAACATCATGTATGAACTTTTTGTGCTTTGCTTTTTGATGTCGGTGGGTGGTTACTCATACCTGATTCATAGCACAGTGAACACATAAGTCATGCAAAGGCAGTTCTTGAGAAATAGCAGTGTTTTCAACAGAAGCAACATTTTGGATGAGATCACACTATTAATCTTGTTATCAGCTATTTTGGATCAATGTGGGAGAGGGCTTATTCACAAGGATTCTGCACACACCTTCTTTGCTTTCATCTCCTTTCCTAAAAGTTAGATATAGCTTAGTGTCTGTGAAGGCTCAAGGCATCTGATCCATTATGCATCACACTGTTTGATACAGAACAGTGTGTCGGTTCAGGATCATGTGCAGCACCTGAAGTAGCTTTTAAAAATCCACAGCATGAACCTATTGAATGTGGAAACACTTCACCGAAAACCGTTGTTGCCACAGGTTTCGAGTAGTGTTGTGACAGAAATATTTTTAGTTCTCATTTCAATTTGAACGTATGTAATTCTTACTGAGGAGAACTGAACTGCAGTTATATTGTGATGTCCACACTTTTATGTATGTTATCATGTATCATTCCAACCAAAAATTCATACCAAAATACTTGTGAAAGAAAAACTTGTGGAGCTGTGAAAATAGGTAAGAGAACTGCTTGCAAAAATTCATATTTTAATGAAAGATATACAGTATGCATATTGGAAGAAATGCACATCAGCTTTTTCAAGCAAAGAAAAAAATGCAAACTATTGCAGAAATGATATAAACAAAACATAAGGTTGGGAAAAATGACTAAAACTAAAATAGGCAGATGTGTGCATCTTTGTGAAAATGTAGTAACTAACAATGTGTTTCACTCGAAATAATGCTTAGGCTACTATTGTTTATGTACCATATATTAGTGAACTTAATGGTGCACCATTCTTAGTGGACTTAATGGTGAACCAGTGGTTTATTGGACTAGGACGTTTGGAGTCCAGAGTTTGAATCCCCAGTCAGCTATGGAAACTGACTGGGTGACCTTGGGCAAGTCACACTCTCTCAGTCTTAGAGGAAGCTATGGCAGACTTCCTCTGAATACATCTTGCCCTAAAAAGTTTCCATAGTTGAAAGCTGACTTGATGGCACAGAACAACAAAAGTCCACTTGAGAGTTTGAGTCATCTCTCCATTAGGTCATTAAATTAGATCCTCCTTTGTATTCTTGACATCAATACTCAATATGACAGGAGAGAAAGGTTATGCCAACCCTGCCCCCCAACTTTGCCATTGCAGCTCTGCTGCTTGCAGCAATGTACGTTCAGTGAAGATCCAAAGAGAGATCCAGCTGTATTCATGTAGGCTCCTCTGTCTGATTGAAAGTCCTGTCTGTGCAGAGTTCTTGATCGTGTGAAAAAGACTGCACAAATACAGTTTTGTCTCCTTCGAGATCATCATTGAATACAGAGAGTTCAGTAAGTGGATCTAGGCAGACAGCTGTGATGTTAGAGCATGGTAACACCCAGCTAAGTTATTTATGTGTCAGGCAGCGCTGTCCCAAAACACTTTGTTGTCTGAGGCAAAAGATAAGCCACTGCTGAATTTTATTTTAGCTGTCACCATGGACAGCAGCACCCTCTACAATTTAGGCTTAGTGGTACAGATTGGGCTGTATATGAATAATATATAGCTCCATTCTCCAACAAAAGAGAATGGCTGGTGAGCTCAGGTGGAATGCCCATAGGGTTGCCATTGCTGCTCTCCCATGTTCTAACACTTGCCAACTGAGGCATTTGCAACACATTTTGTAAAGGTAGGCCTGGCCCAAATATTAGCCCTTCCCATCCATAGAGCTTAACATATCAGTTTATTGGGAATTCACCTTGATCTATTTCATATCTTCCTTTACCTGTATTCCATTAAATACTGAAATGATTGCTAAAAATGAATGGCCATTTGCCATTGCTTTCCGCACCCCCCCAACTAAAAAAAAAAAAAAAAAAAAAAAAGGACTCCATTTTGCATATCTTGTTTTCCTTCCAAATGAAGATTTGCATCACTGACAATGGTGGCAATCTGTCTCTGCCTTCTGTTTTAGGCAGATGTTTTAGGAAGAGAAAGCTGGGGCTGCTACTGATCTCACTAGAAGGAAAACTGTTTATAAGCCAACTTGGGAAAACAGAGCTAGCAATCAAAATGCAATTCCTTTATTTTACTTTTGTTTTTGTTTTTTTAAAGGATGATGAAACCTGACTGACAACTTAAAAACCAGGGCCCCAAGAATATCCAGCCAAGAAAGAGAAAGAACATGGCTGTTGTTTAGCTCCCTTTTTGGATACAAAAGTACTGTGCCATTGAAACCTGAAATATCACGTGTTGCTGCATCCTGAACTTTTTTTTTTCTGGTAGTGGTGGTTTGAAATACCAATACATCTAGCAGGAAGCAAATGGCCTTTGTTTTCATAAGAATTGGAGGTTCTGTATATTAGACATAATGAGTTCACTTTCTGCAGATTGGTTTTGGAGTCCTTGTTTGCGTCATGACCAAACATGAACAGCTGCCCAGTGGTATAAAAGGGGTTAATTTGCATTTGTGACCATGTTAGATGCTTTTTGCAAGTTTGGCAGTTTTAAACTGAGAAAAAAATATGAATACTGTGAACAGACTGTGAGAGTGAATTTTCTTCTGTTGCTATCCTTCTTGCCAAGTTCTCATAGCTATCTGACTCCATTTTCAATTGGCCTCACCAGGAAAGATGAACATCAGCCTAGGGACCTCATAAAGACAGCCATAGAGAAATGAATTGCCATCCAGGAATAGTCTGGACTATCATTCTTTTTCTTTTCTTCTTTTCTAATGATTCATGCCTTCTCATGATGTGGCCAAAGTATGAAAGCCTCAGTTTAGTGAACCTGATTTCAGGGAGAGTTTGAGCTTGATCTCTTCTAGAACCCATTTGTTTGTCTTCTTGGCCATCCACATCTCTGGCACCACATCTGAAGTGAGTTGATTTTTTTTTTCTATCAGATTTTTTCACTATCTAGCTCTCACGTCCATACATGGCAATGGAGAATACAGTAGCTTGGACGATCATCACTTTACTGTACACAGTTATATATTTACACTTCAGGATCTCATCCAATTCTCTCATAGCTGCACTTCCCAATCCTAATCATCTTCTAGTTTCTTGACTGCACTCTCCATTCTGATCAATATTTGATCCAAGGTGTGGGGACTCTATTTCAATTCTCTCACAATCTAGGATTAATTCTTGTAGATCTTCTGTAGTCATTCTTTTTGTTCTCTTAATTTTCAGTATTAAGCCTACTTTGGCACTTAATGTAGCAGTAGTGTGTGTTAGTTTCTAGCATCAAATGAAATCTTGGGGAGGTCTGGGACCACACCCAGTTCTGGAACAGAACTCTAGGGAAGCTCCATCTAGCAAGGGCTAAGACAGTTAAGGTATGGTGTTTTAGCTATTTGAGATAGCCACTGTTCCAAATGTGTGTGGAGAAAGAACAAAAGCTGGGAAACTGCACACTTTCCAACTGTCCCAATTGGACAAGGTCAGTCCCGACTAGTCTTCTGTCCTCCCACATTTTCAGCTGCTTTAAAAATGTCCCAGTTTTTTTCTCTCTTCCTCCCACTTTCTCTCTTGATCCTCAGCTTATTTCAGTTGCTGCATACCAAATTCATATTGCAAAAGGAATTTGCACTCAGAGGAGGGTGTGGAATCTTGTTCTTCCCAGACTTAGAGGAAAGCAAACTGCTGTAGTGTCTCTTAATTTTTACCATATTAGCCTCACTCTGATGTTGCTTGACATTTTCATCTGTGAAGGGTTGGAGGGGTTTTGGACTATCCAAATTTTCAGCCAAAAAAGTATCTGCCTGAGATCACATTCTACTTTATTATATTATATGTGGGCGAGCCTTATATGGCTTTCAGCGTACACGGTTTACTATATATGTTTTCTATATATATATATTTAAAAAAAAAAAAAACTATGTGAAGACCTACCAGCAACATAGACTTTCAAAGCCCACAAACAATGTTGATACAACACATTGGCATATGTTAGCTCAACATTTTCATCCTGGCTGTTGCTTTTTGTTCCTTTGACTACGCTATAAATTACCACCGTAAGAAAGACAAACAAGTCTCAACTTTCCCCCTTCACCTGCTATCAGTAATCATAGTTTCTGTTTTCTACAGCATGCTGTATCTCCTTAGTCCATTCTGGAGTTAAATATCTCAGCAGTAAGCATCTTCTCCAGCCATTGAATCAGCAGTTAGCCCCATCAAAGCCTTTAAACCTTAATCACGACAATTGATTTGTGAATCGAGTTGGTGGGAGGAGGGGTGAAAGATTTCTGTCCAATGAGTCCAGTAAATAAAATGCTACTTTAGCTAAGAGTAAGCACTGTGGCACAAGGTGCAATTATGAGCTGAGTACAGCTATTATTTTCATTATTGTCCTGTCTCTGCATGCAACCACTTGCGTCAGCAAAGCCGTTTTTGGTCCAATGTCTGATAAGCCACAATGCTAAGTCAGTAATGGAACCCAGGAGGAGAACTGCTTTCCACTCACTGATTTTGAGCTAATGGGGACTCTCATTAGATGAACTATTTCACTTTCTGGGAAGGCCTATCCTTTTAACTGTTTTGTTCTGAGCAAAGGTGCTGTAAAGGGAAGCCACTTCTCATACCCTCCAAGATTTTGGAAATGCAAAATGTATGTATATATACATCTGTACTCATAGGAAGGGACACTGGTGGGAGCTTCTTCCCCTGCCCCATTACATGTTCTCCAAACATACTCCATAAGAGTTTACCAGATCCTGATGAGCTTGTGTTCTGTAAATGTATGTTGTTGTGGTGTGGCTGCAAGTCATTTCAGACTTCTGGTGACCTTAAGGTGAACCTATAATGGGTTTCTTTTGGAAAGATTTCAGACGGGGTTTGCCATTGCCATCCTTTGAGGATGAGAGAGTGTTACTTGTCCAAGGTCACCCAAAGAGCTTTATGACAAAGCAGGGAATTGAAACCTGGCCTCCAGGGTCACAGTCCAACACTCAGACCACTATACCACTATGGGTCTTTCAGTTAGTGTATATAATACACAGCTGTAAATTTTATTAATGCCTGCATGTCCTTCTTTAGGCACTGCTGTGGTTAGTGGTCCTTTCTTCTCCTCACAGTACTGAGAGCCCCACTCCAGACTTATGATATAGCTTTTTCCTCCTGCTAAGCCTCACCCCACTCACCCCATCTCTTCAGCATTTTAAAGGGATGTAGGTGAATGCCACAGCCAATTTCTGCCCAATGGCAGATGTTTGGGGAGCAGTGGGCTCACCCCACCTTAGGGTGTCACCTGGTGTGGTTCACACACCCCACACCTAGCTACTGATGCTGCTGGTCATGGAAGCTTCCTTCTCAGGGTTATTATCAGGTTTGGGGAAAGTTTTCTTTGGTCAAGAGTCTGTGCTTTTCCCATATCCTATTTACCAGATCATAGTTGGCTGGTGCTCGGTGATGGTAGCAAGGCGGTGTGATGATGATGATGATGATGATGATGATGATGATGATGATGTGCATGTGGCACATAGTTTGCTTTGTGCCTCCCAAGCAGGCCTTAACGTCTAGCAAAGGAGGCTGTTAAAATGATGTTTTTGAAATCAGCTCCCATTGATTTTTGTATTTGAACTAGAAAGGAGTGTCATTTGGTTTGGTTTTCTACTTATCCAGGAATTTGAGTGGTAACTGTGCTTTAGAAGGTATTTTAATCTGTGTTGGATTTGTATGTCTACAATTACAATTTTTTAAAAATAATTGCTTTAAAAAAACTTTTAAACTAATGCTTCTGTGTAACTTTTTAATTGGGTTTAACATTTCTCTGTCAGTAGTTTCAACTGTGTCTGGATTAAACTCAAATTGTTAGCCATCTTGTGTTCAACGTACAGAGACTGCATATATATAGCCACTGGCAGCAAAATATCCTGGGCAGATCCTGCTGATCAGTTTTCCTCATAGCTGCCATTTATAGTTTAAGCAAAGATAGGCAGAATAGCAATCCATGTATTTTACCTCACATGTATTTTGGCTGTAAGATGTATAGAAGGAAAAATAAAAATAAGAAATGAGGGTGTTTTGTTTTGTTTTGTTTTAAAGAAAAGCTGACACTGTAATTGAATTTTCTGGGAGGAAAATATCAATTTGAAACCGAGTAAGCATCAAATAACTGTGCTCTTCTTAATGAAATATGTTTGCAGCAGTGTGATTATGCAAATATATTTGTAGACATTTAGTGGAGTCTTTTTGATGGTGGGGGAAGCACCAATTTAAACATTAATATGAATTTACATTTTCAAGGAGAAAATAGTCTCCTAGAAGTTCCTAAACTAAATAGTGCTGGTAAACAACTCGGTATATTAGCTGAGATTTTTCTTAAAAAAAATTGTAATAATTTTTATATGTATATATTTTTTATTTTATTTTACACTGCATGAGGATGAGAGATCACAACACTACAGTGGAATCTAGAAAGGTGATATTGGAATCTAGAAAGGTGTGTGCCAGCATGATTAGTTCTGATGTTTGGCCATTGCTTGACAGAAGGAACTTCCATGTATCATTTAACCTGCAATTAAATTGAGGTAGGCAACTACACCAAGGAAATGGGCCATTTTCCCATCCCATGTTGGCATACCCAAAGTGATGTGGCATCACTTCCAGATGCCATTTTGGCCACTGTTCCACTTGTCTGAATGGTTAATTTATTATTTAACAAGGAAGACTGGTCACACTTTATGAGATTTAACCAAACAACCAACACATCCACTTGTTCAGGATAACAGTCACCTTGAGGCCCAGTTACTACATCGAGGGAAGAATCCTTAGAGTAAAAGAGCAAAGTGAATGCCTGGAGCCCAAAGGAACTGTGGCACCAACCTGGATAGGAGTGCCATCATACCACCTCTCATCTGTGTTCTTGGTGCGAACTTACTTGGGCATCTCATTTGGACATTTCCAAGCTACAGGTTAATCCTTTGACAGTAGTCTCTGTTATTAACTGTCATAAAATCAGAAGGGTGCTGGTTTGTTTGAGTTTCCCACAGTTGCAAAAGTTCAGTTCTTGCCTGTTTCCCCAGTTCTTTAAATAGAAGAGACTTCAGACTATCCAGAGAATACTCTCTATGCATCATTGCCTAACCACATTGCCCTATAATGCTTTTGGAGTCAAATCTCGCTCCCTGCCTCCAACCCATGCACTGTACTTTTGTATTCTTTGCACACTGGATGCTAGAAGCCTTTTTTGTTACAGCTTTGCCTGTTTAGAATGCTGGCGGAGGAAACCTTTTGTGAATTTAAAGAAAAAAGAGATTTATATATGCGATGTACGCTTTTTTGAAAAAAGAATTACCAAGATGTTAAATAAATGCATGAAGGATTCTTCAAGTTTGTAATCCATTTAATATTTAATAAATGCAATATATCATTTTTATAAATATGCATAAGTAAGACACAGATTTAGAACACATAAGGGATTACAATAGGATAACACATTCATCTCGCCTGGCAAGGGAAGGCCACTAGTGTTTTCTAAAGATCATATTAATCCTCATTGGTGGAGATAAACTCTCTGTCCTGATGCAACTATTATAAATTGGGTTTATGCAAAATGGTTCTCTTAATTTCCCCAAAGTGTAAATTTCACATGAAACTGCTGAAGGGAGTACAACAGAAAACATCAGTGAAATATTTAAATGTGCAGTAGAAACACAGTGCAGGCAATGTGCGGTTTTCTACCATTGACAAAAATACAGTTGTTAAAACAATGAAGACACCTGATTATCCAAAATGCTCTGTGGCAAGGGAATCACAATTTCAGAATTTGGCTAGGACTGAATCACATTGGACATGGATCCATGATTTCATAGTAGTTTCTTGGGAAGTAATGGGGTGAACAATACATAAAAGGGCTTCCCCGCTCCTCTAGTATGACCTGCAAGTAAAAACCTTGCAACTTTTGACTTCTATTTTTAACCAAATGTACCTAAGCCATTTGTTAGAACCTGAAGAAGCAGCTACGGTTACGTGAACACAGTAGGAAAGGAGTATGCTAACCCTTCCTCTTCTGCCACCATATTACTCACATGAAGAGCAACAGACCTGAAAAGCAGAGCCTCTTCTGTGCATGGAAAAGCTCAATCCAAGCTATTAGTCCTAAAAAATCTTCTGTATGTAAAATACATTCTCATCTTATGCAAGAAGTGTCACTTTTTGCATAAGCAAAGCAAAAATGGCAAGGCTAGCAAGCTCTCTTTCTTCCAGTACATGCATCTAACATTAACCAGAGCTGTTTTTCTGTTATCCCCCTTTACTTGGATACTTTAGAGAGAGAAGATGTGATAGACCACTTTTTTTTATAAGTCATTTAATAGTTAAGAAATAATAGAATGCAGTGGCAACTCCAATATTTTTGTCCTTCCTTTCTTCTCCAAGGGTGGCAGTCATATCCATGGATACATTTTTAAGTTCCTAGGTTCTCCTGATTGCCTTTCTATGAAACTAACCTTCTACAGTAGTTCTCCAATCATCACATTGAATTCCCATCTGCTCCATCTTCTCATATTTTTAATACTTTCAACAAGTGGATGCTTGAATCTGTGGATGCAATATCTGTGCATGCATAGGATCAAATGTGCAAGATAAAAGGGAAATGTATACTCTTGATGTTTTGAAGCACAATAGCTACTCATTTTATAGAGGAAAACCCTGGCTCATACTAGAAAGCTTCCCTTAATACACATTAACAGAAATCAGCCATCCACCATTGACGTTCTGATAAGGTGCGGAATAGGTTTATGCTTGGTGATCTTGCATGTGCGATATTTCAGATTTATTTCCACAACTTATTGCACATTCATTGGGGGGGTGTCCTTGCAGAAAATTGCCAGGGGAAATGAATTTTGTTTTCTTTTAGTGGCAGAACAATTTTCCACCTGTCGCCCAACTATCTGATGAGAGGGATTAAGAGAGATGCGTTACAAATATCCCTACGAAGCAAGAGAGGTTGTGAGGAAACCGCAGCTCTGATAGCAAAGGTTGGGTTACTCAAGTGCACAGTTAGTCACTGTGATAGGTAGATGGAAGTGTAAGGTTCAGAGTTTATATGCCCTGGAATAGTGGTTGTTTGGAAGCTACAGAAAAGGGCTGTTGCTGTTTCAAACTGCCAGGAGACTAGAAGCACTTGACTAATCACTGATCCATTTCGCTAGTGCTTCATATTTTTAAATGGTGTTATTGTTATTTATTAATTGTATTAGACAGTTTCTAAACAAAAATAATCAAGCTGTCTTACAACTGAAATATGCAAAATCTAATACCCAAGAGCTATGCTATGTGTGTGTTTTCATGTGTGTGCGCGCGTGTGTGTATACACAACTAATAAAAATAACAGACAGTAAGAAAAAAGAATCATAGAATCATAGAGTTGAAGGAGACCACAAGGTCCATCCAATCCAACCTCCTGTCATGCAGGAAGTCACAATCAAAAATCCCCTGAGAGGTAGCCATCTAGCCTCTGTTTAAAGACTTACAAAGAAGGAAAAAGATATTTTATTATATTTTGAAAGCTTTCCTCCTCCTCCTCCTCCTCCTCCTCCTCCTCCTCCTCCTCCTCCATTTATTTATTTATTTATTTCCTTTTTTCACCAGTTTAGGATTCAAATTGCCCTTAAACTTTCAAAGAGTTTAAACTGTTAACATAAACCATAAAAAAATAAATAAAAATAAAGCAGCAAATAGAAAATCCAGCACACTGGGGCTGCATCCACACTGCAGAAATAATCCAATTTGACACCACTTTAACTGCCATAGCTCAGTCCTGTGGAATCCTGGGATTTATAGTTTGTTGTGGCACAATAGCTCTCTGACAGAGAAGGCTAAATGTCTCACAAAAGGACAATTCCCAGAATTCTATAGCATTGAGCCATGGCAGTTAAAGTGGTGTCAAACTGGAATATTTCTGCAGTGCAGATCCAACCGATGTGAGAAACATTAACAACAACAACAACGATGACGACGACAATGATGTCATCAATGGTATCAATGAGTGGAGGCAGCCAATTTTTCATTTTTCCATAGCTGGGTTGCAGTCTGCTCTGTCATGTTCAGTAGCTCCATGGAGTACCCTACTCCAAGTTACCACTAGCATACCTTCCCCAGTTGATCTTACATCCCATGTCTTGCTGTGGCAGGCACTCCTCCAAGTCCTTGAATTCTGAACCACTTTGGGCTTTTCACACAACTAATAAAATCTTGAATTGGGGCCAGTGGCTCATGGGTAGCTAGTGCACTGACGTTGTAGTGTCTGGTGCGGAGATCTCTTGGTAAACATATGATATAGGTCAAATAACCTATCTCTGCTTCCTGGGACCACATCAAAATGGCACTGATGTAAATAGCCTCTGCTATTTTAAATATCTTTCCTCTTAAATCTGTCAATGGAGAAAAATATGGATGAAAGCATCTCCATTTGAAATGCAGTTTTTTAAAGAAAAGTATGTGCTCACCAATCGAACCATCATGGTTTTTTCCCCCACAAATGTCTCCACAAAGCATAAATATTTTTTTTAGTTAGTTAATTAGTTGGTTTGGTATTTTTTTCCCCTATTACAAAAGCAAATGCTCTAAACAGCTAATTTCTCTTGTGCCTCAGCTTTTAATTCTATGCACCTGGCAAGGTTTAAAATTTAAAGTGCGCGATGAAAGACAGAGTTTGAATAGTCACGGTCATGTTCATTGCTGTGTGAAAGATGCAGTCAAGCGAACTTGTTTTACCGCTCTCAGTACCTTGAAATCTCTTGTCTCGGTACAAGATTGCAGGCTATAGTTTTGTAGTAACAAAATTTCTTCCACGTTGCAACAATGTTTGGTTTGCCTGGACGTCATTTTTAACAATCCTGAATAAGATCAGTGCGAGATTCTACTCTCAAGACAATTACTCCTTGGAGAAAATAAAAGTAAAAATAAAATAAAACATTCCAGCTAAATAGAAAAGACAGAAGCCAAGGAACAGACAATGTATTGATCCTCACATATTGTTCCTTCCTTAAAGTACAGTGCAGACATTTGGTTTTTAGGCAGTCACACCCAAAGGCTTTTTAGCAGTCGGGAAAAAAGCACACACACAACAGGCTTCCCGGCTTCTTCCATATCTCAGCTGTGGTTTCTGTTTGTTCTTCGGCCGTGTTTTATCTCAGGATGGAAGCCCATGTCGATTGTGGTTTCTTTCCGTTTTTTTCTTATTTTTCCAGTCTTAACTTTAATTCTTCCAACAGTCTGAGAACTTTTTGGTACAATTCAGTACAACACAGTTCAGTTCATCCCAAAGGATGGATTTATTTTAAAGTGCATGTGGATACCTGTACATATTTTTGTCCACATTTCTCTGAGCGCATGTATTTTTATGCCCAGCTTTATCTGTCCACAGTTTTTGCAAGCCATTATCCTTCTTTGATACATATTAATGCTGCTTTCAGTAACGTACCTATTTCAGTGCATTTTTCACTAATGTTAACATTATTGTGTGCCTTTTTGCTTGGAATGAGAGATGACACTGATTTGTAGTCAGAATAATCCACAGTGGTTTTTCTCCCATTTATTACATCCCGTTATTTCATCAAACCCAGCATTTCCAGTTTAATGTTGTGTTGGCTATAACCTTGATTATAACCCGTATGCATTATTGTAGATGTTCTTTGTGAGGCTGCCTTTGGAAACTGTTTGGAAGCTTCAGTAGGTCCAAAATGCTCATCCAGACTGATGACCTTGACTGGATACAGGGATTGTATTGTATTACACATTGTAAGCCGCTTAGGGAGTGCTTAAATACAATGATAAGTGGTATAGAAATGTACTTGCTATTGCTATCATGTGATCCCCTGTTGAAAACAGCTGCATTGGCTACCGGTCCATTTCTGGGCAGAATTGAAAGTGCTGGTTTTGAACTTTAAAGCCCTGCATGGCTCGCGTCCAAACTATTGGAAAAATCATATCCACACACAACCCATTTCGAAATTGTTTGGCAACTTAAAAAAAAAATAGTAGCAGTGAGGGAAACTTTCAGAAGGTTGAGAAATCCAAAATGTGAGTACTGGGAGAAAGGAGAAGAGAAACTGGTGTGCAGTGAGAGCCAGTGTGGTGTAGGCTCCTTTAGAATTTGGACTAAAACCTGGAATGGCATCAGTGTCCTACTGACGCAGAAGCCCTGGTCACCACTGAGACCCAATAAATTCAATACGTTTCACTCTTAAGTAATCATATATTGATTAGACTTGTTTAGACTTATATTTGCCTACATTAACTCCCATTAACTTGATATTTCACCCTGTGAGCAATGATTACCATCTTCCAAGTCTATCTGTTCTTTTAGAACTACTCTATTGCGATGATTACAATTTTACCACATTTTAAATTTGTGTATTTTCCCCAATGGGAGTGGGAATTTTTTTAAAATCCTTGGTGGGCATCTTTAGATCTAAGTAAGAGGTAGCAACCGTGGCAGATCTGGGCATCAGTTTTCTTTTGGGGCTCCGTTTTTAAAATCGCCCACATGATTTTAAAAATCGAATATGTATGGAAATCTATTTCTAGTTTTGAAAAGAATAATTTTTTTTTTTTTAAAAAAGGACAATAAATAGTGTGGGTGTATGTCCTGCAACCTACTGAAAAAAGACTTGGGATCAATTCAAAAAGTAATCTTGTAAACAGGAGCCAATAAATATTTGTCCTATTCATAAAAGACCTGGGGCCCATTCTCATTACACCATAATGGATACACACCCAAACTGATGCCACTGATTAGAAAACCATTTAAGGTATCAGTGGCAGTAGAGAGACAGAATTCCAGTACTAAAGTTCAGAAGGACACATATTTTCTGAATAAGCACCCGGTGAAGGTAGCCAGTTCATGGCAGCCTTCCTTCCATAATTTTAAATAAAACAAATGTTACAAAGAGAGTCAGGTCTCTAGTGCTCTGTTATCCAAAGGAAATGTAATCAGATAGTGCCTCTCTAGAGATCATGGTGCATTAAGAAGCATGAAATGGTATTCTAGGATTCTTGTATCGATGTGAGGTGCTAAAAAGGTTTAACACATCCTTGCAGCTTAGAAAATGAGGCAGGAGTTGTAGATTCCAATGGCATGCTTTGATTTGAAATTTGCAATGCTGCTCACATCAGCATCCCCTTGACACTGTTGAGATGTTGTCTGCGCATCTCACTGTCACACAGAGAGATGTGTTAACATCGCCCCCCCTTTAAAGCCTTGACATTGAACAGTTGTCTTCCCACACTCACTATGACATTATTTGCTACAACCTGATATCAGAAAGTCATCTCTGTTTCAACGGCACAGACATCTCTTTTTTTTATTTTCATTTTGACATTGTCTTACCGTATCACACTTGTACGGATATTATCTTGGCAACCCAATTATGATTGCAAGTTCCACTGAAATGAAACACGAGCAATATCTCTACAGAAATCTAAAAGGAAAAGAACACAGTATGTCCAGAATGGTTTACCCTGCATTTGGAGCATGCCAGAACAATTTAGCCCCTGTACAATCTCTTGTGGATAAAGAAAAACACCTTTGATTTTATTTTGGCTGTGCATTTCAATCTGCTGTCCATTTCCTTGGGTGGAGGCAGCCCTTTCACCAAAGCCCTATAACTGAGATACCTTTGTTTTTTTGTTTTGGTTTTGGTTTTGTCTTTCACAAAAGAGGGGGAGGGAAGGCATAGCTATTATCTCTTTCCCAATCCAAACACATCCAACACCTTTCAGCATCCTGCTTGCCAGCACCATGGTACTCCTTCAGTTGATGCAACTACCTGGTTTTATGGTGTTTGGAGGGGACATTTGTTGTCATGTTGTTGTCGTTGTTGTTGTTGTTAGCTGCTTTAAGTTGACCTTGACTCATGGCCATCCTGTGGGTGAGACATCCCACTGTCCTCCACTGCTCTGTCTAGGTCTTATAGACTCATTGAGTCTAGCTATCTTACCTCATCTTACCTTACTTCATCTGTCCCCCCAAAAAGGTAAGTTACAAAATTGTTTCTAAATGTTCTCTACTTTTTATCTTTTATTGTCTTTTATTTATTTATTTTCTGGAGGCGAACATCTCTTTTTCTCTCTAGTGTCCATGCATCACATTAGATCCTTGGCACTGTGGAGAACGCCAAAAAAAAAAAAAAAAAAAAAAAAAAAAGACTTTGGTGAAATCTGATGAAATCATCGCAGCAGGTTCTATGGCCACAAACTAGATTAAGAATTTCAAATGGCTATTTGCACATCATTCCAGAACTACTGAAATGTCTGTTGCAGAATAATCAGACTCCATATGGTCTATTTAGAGAACACTTTAGCTATGCTTGCAAACTTCACTATGTAATCAGGGAAAATAGCAGAAGGAAGAGGAACATCAAGATACACACAAATATACCTTTATGCTGAGCAATTGTTTAGGGTTGTTGTTTTCTACTGTGGAAAGCTTCTGTGTCTCTACAGGGATATGTTATTCTGCTGCTGGCCAACATATAGCTAATAATGGAGTGCAGCCTTTTACCAGTATAGGGCATTAAGAGGTAGCACTGAAATGTTAGCAACTCACAAAGATGTGGGGAGATATGTGGACTAGTATGAGGGGATTCTTGCTCTCTTCCAACAGACCGAACCGAATCAATACAAGTTGTAGATAAATCTAAGGAACCCTGTGGGAAAGCAAAGGATATAGATACAAATAATGTTAAACTCTTGTGGTGTTTTCTTCAGTGAGACAACTCTTGACTGATCTTGGCTTCACTTATGGAAGCTGTTTTGGAAGACTGGGAAAATATACATAGGCAGATATACCACAACCAGTCAGTGGAAGGTTGCAGGAAAACACATTCTGGCTAAGCAGTAGGACAAACAGGTCACGGTGCGCAAGCAAAACAATCTAACCCCTTTCAGAAAGCTGCTTTTAGCAACTTCCTTTTGCTCCGAGAGGGAGCGGATCATTGCCATGGTTTGTGGTTGCCGCAACAACAATCTGGGGCATACAGGAGTGGCTTCTCTACAGCCCCAAAGAACCAGGACTTGTTTAGTGTAAGTGCAGTATTGCCTCTATTACATCTTTAGTACCTTGAAGACTCAAGAATCATGCCAGATAACCTCACAGGGATATGGAC
Source organism: Urosaurus nigricauda (assembly GCA_034509955.1). NCBI lineage: Eukaryota > Metazoa > Chordata > Lepidosauria > Squamata > Phrynosomatidae > Urosaurus > Urosaurus nigricauda. Next base: position 9,236,291 of record JAOEGL010000009.1, on the reverse strand, counting down.
ACATGGTGGACTAATGTGAAATCCAACTTTCATTTTAGACTAGAAAATAAATCATAAGTGAATCTTTCTCCCCACACGTGTGTACATGGAGACACACACACACACACACAGAGAGAGAGAGAGAGAGAGAGAGAGAGAAATTCTTTGTTCTCTTTATAAGCTGTGAAATAAATCAGCATGCATGTTCTAATGCTGACCATTCTTGCTGTTTCCTTTATTGTCAATCTTTGCTAAATACCATGTCCCTGTAGGCTTTAGCAAATCCATGTATTAAAGGTACAAAGGTATTAGAGATTTGTGTGGACATCAAATCTCCAGCTCTCATCAACATCTTAAGTAATTTTTAAAAGAAATCCCCATGGAAGAAAGGGGAAGGGGGTCAAGTCTCCTTGATTAAGAATGTGTAGACAAGGCCCATCTGGTTGCACATTTCCATCTGAATAACAAATGTGCTTTTCTCTGGCAATGCACTTTTCTTGCATATAGCAAATGCATCCTAGCGTGTCTCCGTTTTCTTTTGTTTTTTGGCATCTTTGTGATGTTGTCATCTGTTCAAACAATCTAACTCAAGGTGCATAACCAAAGTAAAGCGAGATAGGAAAGGCTGGAAGGATTAAGGTTGCAGTCCTGTGCTTCTCTTGCTGAATTCAGAAGGACCAGATCCTAGGCTCAAGCTGTGGCCCATCTAAATGGGTTTAGGTAGCCTTCTAAATGGAAGAGCTGATGTTCCTTACAGAAATGGATTGCTTTTTACATTTGAGGTAGATTGTGTGACCTGGGCAAAAATAGCAAAAGTGAACACTGATCCATTGGTCTTGTTCAGCTATGAGGAGCCTTTGTAACGTTCTCTACTCACCTTTTTCTTGCTACGGAAAAACAAAGAGGCTGCTGGTTCCTTCCCTAGTATTCCCAGTAGCCTTCTCACTGCTGATGCATTGATTTCACCAGGTGAAAAGGCAGCAAGTGAAAGAAATAAGTCTGTCCAAAGGACTGTACAGCCCAACAGGTGCCTGACCAAGCCAACCTTCTAGTCTTCACCTCTCTATATATTTTTCTTTTTTTACAGTGGCACCTGGAGAATTCAGTGTAAAGGGCAAAGGAAGACAAAGGACTATTGGGATGTGTGCGCACAGTTTGGTGGAGCAAGCTGTATTTCTGGCCTTTTACAAATTGAGTACTTCCTTTGGGGCCAAGCTGAACTTCTCCCATATGAGTGCTTTGCATTTGGTACCTAAAATGGCTGAATGCTCACTGAACCATCTCCAGCTATTATGTTGATATGTCTATGAATTTCACTGTCACCATTTGACACACACACACATGCACACACCATGCACTAATTTTTCTCCAAGACAGAGAATGGGGTTGAATTGATGGACAGGATCTGGATTCATGTTTACATTTTGAATCAAATGATCTGTTTACCTTGCTGTATTTTCTCTTTTTAAATATTCAAGTTGCAAGATAATTATTTTGTTATGACCAACGCTCCTTTTTCTTTCCTTCTCCCAGGTATTTTCTAAGGCATATTTTCAAAAATAATATGCTGTTTGCTTTTACGGGGCTATATAAATGGTAAAAAGCTGCCAACTCATAGTCCATAAAATTGGGAAAATTTAAAATGGAACACTTTGCTAATGGCATATCTAGCGCCTTGTCTTAACATGGTTAATGCTGTTTATTTCCATGAAAGCATTTTCAATTGAACTTTAAAAGAAATCTGGTTTTAAAATATGCCTTCTGTAGAGCAAATGATTTGCTCCTGATTGTAAGAAGTGTTCAACAATGTAATGCAATACCTCAGTATAGTGGATTTACTAAGTTTCCCGTCATTGCAGGAAATTCAACTTTATAAAAGTGTTTTATTTTTACAAGTGTTCACTTTATACAAGTGAAATTCAACTTTATATGGGGGTAGATTTCCAACTGGTTAGAAGCTATGGGACAAAAAACTGTTCCATTGTTCTCAGCATCTGTTGGGACTTGGAGAAATCAAGATTTTCTGTCCTCCTCTCTCTCTAGTGTAACTTATATAGACCTCTTTATATGGACCTGCTCCATACTGTTAATGGTAGACTTATATTCACAGAGCTTTCTGTGGTTGTCTGACTAGTCAAAATAGTCTCACTATCACCAACAGCAAAACTGGAGATAATGAATGCCTTCTTAATCCTAATCCCACTTGGACTGCTGGTTTAGGACTGTAATGTCAAATAGTGCAGTATATGGCCAAAACATTTTTGAATAACATCTGGTTGGGAAGGATGCAAACTGGCTTATACTTGTGTAAAGCTGAATTGTATTATTGTGCAATGTTCATATTTTCAGGAGGGGAGTAGAGATGTGAGTACACCATTGGAATCATTGCGAAAGAAGAACCAGCAGTGTGACAGTTGCACAACATTTTCATTGAGTCCCATTATGCCATGCTTCCCATTGCACGATGGGTCTCATAGTGCAATGGGCAGTTTTCTTGATGCCCCAGTGCAGTGTAGCTTCTGTCAGAGATGCAGCTATGGTGTCGTAAAGTTACACATCTCAGGCTTTATTTTGCTATGCTGTAGTAGGTTTCCCCAAGCCTTTGAATACTGTCATAAAAAGAAAAGACCTTGTATATGAATGTACAGGACAAAAGGTACATGTTTCCCCTCTGAAAGGTAATTTCTGTGCAAGAAGAAGTAAACAATAAAAATAGTTTTGCTATAGATAGATCAGCAGATAGAGTTGATTGTTGGGTCTTTTACTGCAGCATTCAACAACCGTTTTTTTTTTCTAGAGTATGAATAGCCTTAATCTTGCAAGCTGACAGATATGAATGAAAAATTGTAATAATTTTGAAAGAAGTATCCCAGAGTCCCACTTGGTACTAAAACCCATTGTCACAGAACAATAAATAGCTACACTAGATAAACAACACAGAAAGTTCTTTATTTTTGTTCAGGGATGTCATTCAGAAAGTAGCTTCATTGTATCTGAACTAATTTTTTTGATTTATCTATTGTAGCTCACATTCTGCATATTATTCTGAATGGAATTTGGAAACAAAGTAATGAGATGGCAAAGTTGCTTTTCAATTATGTCTGTCTAAAGGTAACAGCATGTGACTTCAGATGTAATGGCATGCCTTGTGCACGAATTAGAGGTTTATAAAAGTGATGAAGAATGCAATGAGAGTGAATAAATGCTCTTTGTCAAAGCGGTAGAATTGAGGAAATGCCAAGAAAAGGCATTTTTACCAGGACAGAAAGAGCAACATTATAAGAATTTCCATTGGTCAAAAGACAGAGGTTTACTCCTTCCCAAACTTATTCTCACTGCTAGAGTTAAGGTGACATTTTACAGGTGTTTCTCTGAAAAAGTAGTTCTATTTGGTCAATACCAGCAAAAGGGCTCACACTTTCCTCAATACCAGCCAAAGGGCTCACGTTTGACTCAGGCTTGCATCCTTCTGAGGTCACTAAAATGAGTACCCAGATAGTTGGGAGCAAATAGCTTACATTTGTAAACTGCTTAGACACTCCTTAGGCAGTATGAAGTGGTATATAAATGAAGCTGTTTGTTTTTTAGAGTGGGGTCTAGGTGGTTGTGTCTGTCACTTTCCATTTGAATTCCCACTCAGTACCCCTGGAACACCAATAAAGCATCTCTCTGTGCAATGTTATGCTCTATGTCCCCAGAGTCATATTTGAGAATAATATTTAAATAGTCCCTAATTAGACTGTTTTGCTTTTTACTGTTGCTTGGTGTCAAAACGCACCCCCTGGACAATTCAGATGATGACGAGGAGGAGCAGGGAGCTTGCTAGGAATCTGTTGCTCTTGATAATGAAGATCTCTGTGAGTCCCAAGAGCCAGGAGCTGAGCCAGTAGGGATCACTGCTCTCCAGCAACAACTTAGCTGTGGAATCAAAGACTTTCATGGCTCGCATCCATAGTTTTATTGTGGAGCTTTTGGGCTATGTGGCCATGTTCTAGAAGAGTTCCTTTCTGACATTTCGCCAGCATCTGTGGCTGGCATCTTCAGAGAATGAAGATGCCAGCCACAGATGCTGGCGAAACGTCAGAAAGGGACTCTTCTAGAACATGGCCACAGCCCAAAAGCTCCACAAAACACTAACAACTTGGCTGTTGCTCAAGGCACCAGTGGAACTGTGATGTCTTCTTGTATAACATCTTTTCTTTTCCAACTTGACATCAGAAATGTACTGGGAACCAAATATATATATAGAACATGCTTCCCTCCCAAATGACCTGGATATAGGATCATTCCTATGTGTCTTATTTTTGGTGAATGGAGGGTTGGCTGACACCGAATTAAAAAAAAAAAATAGTGCCTTCACCACTTTGTACGTGAGACAACCACTACTACAATGTACTCGTGCCTACACCAAAGTACCAGAAGGGTACTACATCCAAGGGTTGAGCAGGGGAAAAATGGTAGTCCAGTTACTAAAATCATGATTGTGTGGTAACCGGTTATGGCAATGGTGAAATGAAGTGAAAGAAAATGTAGAACTCACTTCCACTGATGCTGTGGCTAAAGTAATGCCCATAGCAGTGTAGGAAATTGTTCCACTCCAAATCATCCCAATAAACACACCTTTCTCCACACACAATGGGCTTAGTTACTTCTGTGCTCTATTTGTAAGTGGCTAAAAATATGATTGAATGGGGAGCTATAGTGTTGTTATTTGAGAATGTTCTGTACATTATTTAACTTGGGCAGTGGCTTGTACGTGATCTTTTCTTTGTTTACCATGAATGCACAAATTGAGTTGGGCTGTTCAACTATCTGGCTCCCTGTTCCCATCTGTAAGCAGCAAAATGTTTTGCAGAAATGGTGTCTACATGCATGATTGTGCAACGATAATGGTCAGGAATTATCTTTGTCTTGGCTCACTTTAGATACAGGTTGTTGGTTTCTGTTTTCATTTTATGGCACATTTGCAAGTTGGGCTCTTTTTCTACCAAGTCGCCGTCACTGATGCTGTGCTTTCCAAAATACTGTAACCCCCACGCTTCTGCCCTCTGTGCCTATTGGTGTTTTTGCATTGATGTGTGTGCATTTACATCTGTAAAAAGTTGGACAGGTGTGATTCTTATACTCCCTCCCTAACAATGATGGCACTGTCAATTCTGCAAAATGGGGAAACCAGCCAAAGCTTTAAGAAATGCAAAGATGATGTCTGGATATCCATGATTTCCATTCCACTAAATATTTCACATCTCTCGTGCCTGTTTTATTCGTAACATGATAATTCAGTCCCCCCCCCTTTCATACTGACTTTGCTTCCCTGTGAGTTCCACCCCCTTGGCTATCATTCCCCCCCCCCCCTGCTATTCATACCAGTTGTCTTTAATCTTGCTGCATAAATTGGTCCCCCAGGATGGCTGTAGCTTTTCTAAGCGATGAGTACCCTCACTAAACTGCCAAGGCATAAACATACCAGAAGAGCCTTTATCTCCTTCTGAAACTGATAGCAGCATTATTATTTTTTCTGCCTTCTTTCTGGTACCATAGAATATGACTCAATTAAAATGGCTGTAAGAAGCCATTTGATAGCACTATGATGGTTCATATTCCTCCTTTCCTTACAAGTAGAATGGCTCTTGATTCACCATGAAAGAAATGATGATTCCAAAGGATTCAAAAAGATTCACCAGCAGAGTTCAGGCTCTGTCCATGTTTCACATCTGAATGCTTTCAATCAATATTGACATAAAACCTGGTAAAACGAGGACTAGCTGCTGTTACACTGCAAAATGAATGCAGTTTGACACCACTTTAGCGGTCATGGCTTCACCCTATGGAATTCAGGAATCTGTACCTTGTTGGGGCACCAAAGCTCTCTTACAGAAAAGGCTAAATCTCTCACAAAACTACAAATCCCAAAATTCCATAGCGTTGAGCCATGACATTTAAAGTAATGTCAAACTGCATTGCTTCTGCAGTGCACATAGATGCAGCCTAAATCTGGGGATGAACCAATCTGTCATTTTCATTTTTGCCAAGCTTCCAATTTTTCCAACTTGAAGCTCTTTTTGTCCCCTTTTCCATCAGATTCTAATTTAAAAGTGTGTTCTAATATTCACCTATCCTAATCTATATGTTGCTACAGTATATGCAAATGTGTGTAATATACATATTTCTTGCCAACACTCCCCCCCCCCCCCGTAATTGAAATGGGAAATATTTCATATTGGGATTTGTAGGAAACCCCCTGATAGTATGTTACATTTTCTTTCCTTTACATTTACAGGAAATGACAATAGCGAAACCCTTCCGGAATCTATCCCGTCTGCTCCTGGGACACTGCCTCATTTTATTCAGGAGCCGGATGACGCATACATAATCAAAAGCAACCCCATAGTGTTGCGCTGCAGAGCTGCACCTGCAATGCAAATCTTCTTCAAGTGCAATGGGGAGTGGGTCCACCAAAATGAGCATGTCTCAGAAGAGACCACAGATGAAAGCACAGGTAAGACAGTGATGAGCTTCTATGTGATAGTGAAGGTGTTATCTGTTCAAGACACTTTGGCTGTGGTATGAAATCATAGGATGGAGGGTCCAAATAGGAGACACTCCATCCAGCTTTATTTTAAGTTTTACTTTGGTGGAAATATGTCAACCTCAAGACTCTGCCTTCAAATGATTAATGACCTTTGATTTGGAATGAGTGGCCTGGTGGTAGTGAATGTTAGAAACTTTCAAATTGACAAATGTGTTGTTGTTGTTTGCCTCTAAGTCATTTCCAGGTTATGGCAACTTATGGTAACCCTAAACCCTATCACAGCTACCTTTGTTGTTCAGGTGTGAATGTTCTTTTTTGCTTTGTTATACTTCTAGCCAAATAGTGCTACTGGAACTACATCAACAGGAACTACTACCGCTACTACTATTACTATTGATGCTATATATTCACTCAGAAGTACAGTTGGACCTTGGTATCCACAGATTCTTTATCCAGGAATTCAGAGATCCACAGCTTGAAAATATTCAAAATTATATAAATTCCAAAAATAAACTTTATTTTCTCCATTTTATGTATGGGACAAAATTTCATTATGCCGTTGTATTTAATAGGACTTGAGTATCCATGGATTTTGGTATCCATGAGAAATTCTGGAACCAAACTCCAGCAGAGATCAAGGGCCCACTGTATAAGCCCCATTGTGTTTAAAAGACCATACTCCAAGCTATGTGAGTATAAAAGTTCAGCTTTAATGTTACATAGACAGTGAAATCCTAAGTATGTTAGCTCAGAAACAATTACATTTAGCAGCTACTTACAGCTTTAAACAGATATATTTAGGGATGATGCACACTTTCTGGATGCTGCTATTTTTCGACATTCTCATATTTCCAATTTTTTTGGATGCATTTTTCCATTTTAAAAGGAAAAAAAATATGCACAAATGTATATTTCCCGGGAAAGTTCAAACAAATTGTGTATATTAGTGTACACAATGCCTTATTCAAATCATGCAATGCAAAATGCATTATAACAGGGAAAAATTTACATGAAAATATCTGTTATTGGGGAAACTGTGTGAAAATGTACCAGAAGAAATACGTATAAAATGCACAGAAATTTTCATGTGGACTAAAAAATTGTTCAAAAACTGCTTCAGAAACTGGATGAAATGAGCTCAAGTCTAGAATACTGTGACACTAGAATATATGTGTCTCCATCAATATTAGTCATGCTTTAAGATCATTTTTGCAGCTTTGTTGGAGGAAGTACCTGCACAGCTTCTCGCTCCCACATTAGACAAAGGAACAACGTGAACAGTTACTACAAGGAGCCTGTGGTTCACAGCATCCAGTTCCCTAATAGAAGTTTGGCAGCTAATGATGTTAAATGTAGAAATTCCATTTTGCAATAATGGCATATCAGGATAGCAAGAGATTGTAAGGCTGAGGAGTATGTTGAGAAATGATAAAGAGATTCTATCAGGCTCCGAGCAAATCCGATATCCTTTCTCATTTAGAAAGACCCTTATAACAATTGCAAACCAATTTAACTGTTGTGCTGCCTTGTAATTTCAGAAATCTGTTTTGTTATTACTTCACATCCTGTGCTTCTTCCACCTTAACTTCCCCGACTGGTAAGGAATTCTCTGTCTTTGAAATAGTGATGTGAATATAACATCACCTCAAAAAGGAGAAGGGGAGAAGGGGAAAACTGCTGGGTAGAAACATCTGGACAGAAAGAAATAATTCCTGAATAGAGAATAGGGATTAGGGAGAAAGGACAAGTTGTAAATCGACACATATCTTTAAAGAGTGTGAGAAACAGATGTCATGTTCTTTTCTTGATTCAGACTAGAACTCGGCTCTCTGTGTTCTGAAAACTAACTCCAAAAAGGTTTGTCAGCCCTCCAGAGCTGTTTTGGAGGAGGTTGCAATGGAGCAAAAAGGGTACACATTTTCTTGTTATGCTGGGTTTAAACAAATGACGCTTGCTGTTTTGCTAAACAAAGGTCATCATTACCTGCAGGCCAAGTTAACAATGTATAAGGTTCTGAGAAAAATGTGTTGGTATCAACTGTGTTTATTCGAGAAAGGAGGAGAAGGATTTTCAAAACATTATCATTACTTCAAAATGCCCCCCATACAAATTTTATATGGCAAATGGAAATCTATTTTGTTCATGCAGTGCATTTGTATGTTTTAATGTCTTTACATAGGCCGTCTCTCCCTATATCAGATTGCCTGTCATTTCACATAATCAAAGGAAGCTCTCTTCCAACTACTGATGTTGCACATTGTCTCGGCAAGAGAGCCTGTGCTGCTCCACCTATGGAATCTTCCCCCTAGGGATGGATCGTGAGTGACTGCCTCACCAATGTTCACTTCCCTCTGAAGGGTCACCTTATGCAGTCCACACACCCCATACACCCCTAGTGATGCCTTTTTTCCTTGTTTTTTAGAGCATCTTCTGGCCCTAAAATAACCAGGGGGAACACCTTCAGGAAAACGAAAAGGAGGCAAAAAATGGGGAAAATCTCCATTATGCATAAACTGTAGAATGTGCTGCAGCTGTGCAACTAGTTTGGTTAAATTCCAAATCTAAGATTGTATAAATTGTGCAAATTGGTTACAATATTATCCTTTTCCAAGCCTAATCTAATCATTTACTTTCCCAACTATTTTCTCCCAGGTGATGAGCTCCTATTTTAACTTGCGTCCAATGTCTCCTCCACCCTTCCATCTCCACCACAGGAGGTGGCCAACCTACCTTGTCATCCTTCCCTCACCACCTGTCCCTTGAATGTAGTGAATGTAGAATAACATCCCATGGAGGAGAAGTGTACACTGTTGCCTCTATACAGATATTTCCTGGCTCTGATTCTGACTTATCAGTGTGTAATATTGGCACAGTTGCTTATTTCTCCTTCAGTTTACTGCTTAGTTTCATTCATGGTTAAAATGGTGTCTGTTTACTTTCCTCATGTGCATTGACTCATTTCCCTGGAACATCTGAACCTATTCATTTCATAGGAATCTACTGAAAGGGAAAAAAAAAGTTGATTGACAAATAGCCTGATGCTATGCTATGTAGGGCTGTACAGTTATTTAACATAACTTAATAACATTTCCCCAAGCTTGCTTGCTCATTTATTTATTCATCCATTCTCTCTCTTCTGCCAAGGAGTAGCACTTAAGGTACGTAGCTGGTAACATTAAAACTTAAATAAGATCCAATACAATTATTATATTAAAATAGCTTAATGACCAATTACAAAGATTTCAATAAAAACTTAGTTGAAAGTAAGAACAATTAGTTCAAAACATGTTCTAGCGAAGAATGCTTCAGGGAAATGATATTTGTGAATCTTTCTATAATATGGCTTGATCTACAGCTGTCAGAATAATGTGCAAAGCCAAATGTAGCTATTCCCTGAATTTTGCACATCTTCAATATTGGAACAGAATTCACAGCAGTTTGAACATACACTATTTATTCGGAGAGAGAGAGAGAATGCCCATTATTCAAATATTATTTCGAAAGTGTTTTTTTTTGGGGGGGGGGGGAATGCTTAGACATAGAGAAATCCAACTGAACACAGTAACAATATAGACAGAGTAAACTGAGTCTTTGCCCAGATCATTTCTAAATTGTTAACAACAAGATAGAAAATGGGGACACTAGCTCTAGTCCTGATACTTCCAGTCAGTTCCTGATATTATGAGGAGCAAAGCTGAGGCTTTGTTGTTGCTAACTCAGCCTCAACTCATGTTGTTTTTAACTCATCCTTAACTCGACCTCAACTCACTGCAACCCAATGGATGAGATCCCCTGTCCTCAACTGGTTTTCTCATGTCCTGCAGGCTCAGTTCCATGGCCTCATTGACTGAATGATGACAGCAGTTATTGTGAACACCTGGCATGTGATCCTCCTCTCTTTCTGCTACCCTCCACCTTTCCCACCATCATTATCTTTTCTAATGGGTCATGTCTTCTCATGATGTGGCCGAGGTACGACAGGCTCAATTTAGTCACCTTGGCTTCAGGGACAGCTGAGGCTTGAGATGTTCAAGGACCTATTTGTTTGTCTTTTTTTCCTCCTCTTCAGCACTCTGGAATCACATTTCAAATGAGTTGATTTCCTTTCTCTCACTTTTCTTCGCTGTCCAGCTCTTGCCTCTGTGCATGGTGACGGGAAATAGTACGGCTTCACATTGTTACAATCTTCTGTATCATTGCGAGCACTGTTCAGGTTTCCTGAATGCATGGGGAATTTTAACTATCTTCAGATTTATGTAGTCATCTTATGTAAAATGTGTCTTTCTGGAGAGTAGGAGAGTAGACATGTTTAAACTTTTAAAGGAGCAAGCTTCTTCTTTGCCTTACATGTTAATATTCTTAAACACCTGCCTGAGATTGACTCTAAAGTATCTCAACTTCTGTTTTTGCCAGTGGGATGAAGACCTGCTAAGAGTAACTAAAGTTTCCTTGCCTGATAAAATTAAAAGATTATAGCAATAACTGCTGTCAGCATTTTTCTCATTTAAACAAATAAAGCTGACAAATGATGAAGTTTGGTGCTGCTCTGTTATGTTTAGCACATACCAAGCAATTATTCATCCTTTGCCAACATTACTCTGTCTGCTGCTAAACCACTCAGCAGTATAGAAAGCTTATTAGCATAGCAGTACCAGAGGCAAGCATTCCATATTCTTTGAGGCTGAGTTGGATGACAAAGCATGATGCTTATAATTTGCACAACAATTTAAAGGGCTGGCTACCACTGTGAATTGGAATTGCATAAGGTATCAAGGAACAGTGTTGATTTTCATTTATATTACAGTTGCTCTTTCTCAAATTGATGAGATGTACTTGTCATGTAATTTCCATTATTCAAGGGAGAGGAGATTTGATGTTTATGGTAGCAGTAAAAATAATTTTCAGAGAAGACCAGACCAATCTTTCACTGTAACTAGTATGTTTATTACATTTGTTAATATAGAGCTCACTGGGGTAGTCCATTTTGTGGTGTACTGAGGAATGTATTGGTGTTTGGGGGTGTGAGTATGTTGGATACCCAATAAGACATGCATTTCGCAAGTCTCATTTTGGATCAGTCGTTACTATCTCTAAGCTTAATATACCTTGATGGTTCCTTGTGACGATATTATAGTGGTGAGAATAAGGACCCTGGCATTGTTTTTAAAAGAGAGGAGGGCTAAAACCTGGCAGGAAAGGTCCATATGAGTTGTGTGTATGCTACTTGAGTGCATGTTTCTGATTATTATTATTATTATTATTATTATTTCTAGCCCACACCTCTGAATGAGCAATCAGGGCAGGGTACAGAAGAAAGTTAAAACATCAACAGTTAACTGTTGTTATATTAACTATTGTTCTACAAACAATGAAAAAATACAATGAGTAATAATAATAATAATAATAATATCCACCAACTAAATAACTACCATGACAAAATAATATGTGAACCATTATAAAATAACAGCAGCTATTGCTATAATAGAAAATGACTATATCAAGGAAGGAGTAAAAATATAGACAACCCTATTAATCAAATTCAAAAATGGCTATAAACTAGGACACTTTTGATCTGTAGTTCCTCAAGGGGCTTGTAGTTCCTAAAACTGACTACATGGGCATCTTGTTGGTCCTGATAACTGGTGCCCAGTCTTGAGAAGGAGGTCAGTTTCCCTAGGCTAGACCTGGGGGCTCAAAAGCCATTGCCCTCTCTGTTCTGAAGTCTCAAAGTCCTTTGAACTTTGAAAAAAAAGAAAAGAGGAAAACAATGATAAACTTTAAATTAACTAATCATTTTTTAATGGACGAGAGGACATTTGGCCTCAGGTTCCATATGCCTTAGTTCATACACTGTTCACCATAGCACACTGGATAGATGCAGTAAATACTGAGAGTGGTTTCCCCCAATCTCAGTCATACAAGGGAGACATTTATTTGATTCACATTTTAATATTAACCAACATAATTTGTACTTCCTGAACTAATATATGCCACGATTTCTTAGTTTCTACAGTATTCTGAATTTTGCAATGCAGACCTCCAGTCAAATACTGCATTGAAATTTTCATAAGGGGAAATTATGGGTAAGGTGAAATAGCAAACACAAAAACATATATTTGGGGAAATTGCTTTCACAAATGCATGTATTAAAGAAAATGTATTTAAAAAACATGCAGTTCTTTTGTGCAGATGTTCAAAGCATATTGTGAACTGAAGAAGAAATGGGAGGAAACAAATCGGTGCTTCCAAAAATGTACCAACCATAGAAAGCAAAGCAGATTAATCCATCCCTAATGTTCACCAGCTTTTTATTCTGTTTCGCACTTCATAGCGACACACTCTACCTAAATGCCTAGAGTCCTTTTTTGTTTGTTTGTTTCAGGGTCAACACAAACCAAACGCTGAGCTCATAATTAAAAGCTGTTAGCACGTTTTCCTGTCAGTAATGGAACTGCTTTAGAAATAGAAGTCTGGGCAATCAGACTTGCAAATGAAGCCTGCGGTTACCTTTCAATGATCAATCATGGTTCTGCTGTTAAAGTCCCCCATAATTCTGTGGCAATAGTGGGCCACTGAAGCCTTTATCACCCACACGGCTGCTTGCAACCAGCTTAACCATGGGCCAGCTGAAATAGCAATGTTCTGTGCTGGTTATGCCTCGTAAGGAGCACTGGATACAGTTCTGAGCTCCTCATTTTAAGAAGGTTACAGACAAGTTGGAGTAGGCTCAGAGAAGGGCAACAAGAATGATGGGAGTGAGTGTTTAGCAAGGGAGTTTTGAGGGAGAGACCCAGAGTTCTGTTTCAGTGCTTGCTTAAGATTACCGAATATGGATACTGAGGGAACTCCTGCAGTCATCTGCAACAGCTATGGTATGTTTGAGTTCTTGGAATTGCATGTCAACATGTCAACAACTGGTGGCCCATTCTGGGAAGAGAAGGGCCAGTAGCTTGAGGCCAATGTATCTATCCGTCATCATATTAGGAAGCATGAGGCTTTTTTTGGATAGAGTGGAACAGACAAGGAACACATAGGGGATATCTGTCCCCATTTACCAAACACCCCCACAGGCTGACCAGGAGGTAACCACAAACTGATAATGCAGGCAGAGACATCAAACTGGTGTCATACTGGTGCCCACATATCTCTTACAGGAAGCGGCATCGTAAGGGCTGTGATGCAGCTCTTACGGCGTCACAAAAAGGAGCCGCTCTAGGCGGCTCCTTTTTTGATGCACAACAGTACTGCACCGTTTGGTTGCTGCAGCAACACTGCACAGCAGAGAGGGGTGGCATTTCACCACCCGCCTGTCTTGGCCCATAGTCAGACATGCCTTCTAAAGTTTTAAGAAATCTGATTTTCAGTGAAATTGGGGAAATACTAGGTATGATCCCATGTCATTAAAGTGGTGTCAATCTGGCTTATTTCCGAAATGCAAATGAAACCCTAGTAGTACACAAAGGGACTTTTGTTTTGTTTTTGTTTGTTTTTTGCTAATCCATGCCAGATGTTTGTGAAATCAATAAGACCCTACAAACTGGCTCTGAAGAGCACCAGCTCTTTCATTTTGTAGAATTTTTCTTTAACCACCAAATATGAACACTACAGGTGGTTAGCTTGCTAATATCACCATCTGTAGTGCATACACAAATAAACTTACACTGTTTTTTTCCTTTGTTTAACCTTCAATCTGCTGAAAAATTCTTGAGAATTCAAATGTTTGCTGACTGTCCTGTCACTGTTTGGTCACATGGTTAAGAGTTGTTGTGGATGGAAGATTTTGGGAGTTGTAGTCTTAAAGAAGTAACTTTTCCAAGTTCTAGTTTCTCCTAATAAATTTATTTCTTCATTGCTTTTTTGTTATTAATTTTATTATAAATATTTGGTCACTGTTGGTTTGTGTATGTGTATGTAATTTTCCCAGGCACCATTGGAGAGTTGAAAAAGGAACGAGGATGTGTTTTGGAATTGGTAGTTCTCATATATCCTTAATATATCTTGACCTGAAGTTCAAATATTTCCCTTGGATGAAGAGCCAGTAAGATGAGACGGTGGGGGGAAGTGATAGGCTAATTAACAAGGCTTTGGTCCTATCTGTTATTTCCAAAGGCTTATATTTCAAATGGGGAACTATGTGTGACTGATTTTTCAATTAGAAATGTCTGGTTAGTTCACATTAAAAACTATTGAGAAAGATATTTTACAATGTATATATAGGGAGAAGCGGGGGGGGGGGAACAAAAGAGAGGGAAAGGTCTACATGTATATTAGTCTATACCAAAATTCTTTTTTAAAACCTAAGTAAAAATGAAAAGAAAAGCATAATTGCCTTGCTGGATAATTAACCATCCAGGTGTCTTGAAATGCTCAGAAGCAGGTGTGAAGAGATCTTAGTATTTTCTATTTGAGGATTATCATACTCCCCACGTTTTCATACTGTGAAAGAGGAGGAAAAGCGATCTTTCATCTCAAGCTATCCATAATTTTATAAATGCTTGGCTTTCTCATTGTCGCATTTCTCTAATGAAATAAACAGCAGCATACTACAGGTTGAGTACCCCTGATCCAGAATTCCGAAACCCCAAGTCCTCCAAAATCTTTTGAGATACAATGCAAGTATGTATTTGTACTGTATTTGCGAGGCTGGAGAGAGATGTGAAAGCCTGTGAAATGGTGGGAATTCACACCTTCCACCATTTCACACATCCTCAGACTCCAGCCTTATTATGCCTATGCAAATAAGAGTATTCCGTTAAAAAAAAAAATCCAAAATATGAAAGTTCCCCTTGAGGAACTACAAATCAAAAGTGTCCCAAGACTTTTGGATAAGGGATACTCAATCTGTATTTAGCTTTTCCTCATTTTAGTTTGTTTTATTGCCCTTTTAACAGATCAACCAGAACTGAGCTAGCATAGCAAGGACTATATGGAAACACTGCTGATTTTTATATACTGTATTGGCTTTATGACTACTATCAAATAATAGTATAGTATTGGCAGCATGTATCTGTTCCTCTGATCCATGGGGCATCCACATGCTTCTTGTCCTATTTTTTAATGCTCGCAAGGCCTACACACACAAGTGCACACCACTTTTGCTTCAAAACAAGATATGTGGGAAGAATGTGCCTCTTTTTTTTTCTTTTTTTCTTTTTTGGTAGCTGTCGCACACTTCTGGAAGCACCTCCTCACAAACCTCTCTCTCTCTGTTCTTTTTTCTTAAAGTGAGGGGTTACAAATCTGTCACATTCAGATCCTCTTTCAAATTAAATCATCTTTAAGAAATAGTATGTTTACAGTCCAACACAAGTGGGAAATCATTTGTTTCCTAGCACAATTTATGGAATTAGCTGCAAGATAATGGCGATGGTTTATCATCTTAAATGGCTTTAAAGAGTGGTTATATACATTTATAGTGGAATAATGTGCACGTCTATCAAGGGCTACAGGTAATGGGGGTTATATGGCACTTCTCCATTGAATATTTAACTCCATTGTTATTGAGTACCAGTTGCTTAAGGGAAAGCACAGATGAAGAACTACAGTGTTTGTGACCCAGTTGTGGGCTTTCCAGAGGTGTCACATTTGTCACAATGAGGAATGCAATGCTGGAGTATTTCTTTCTTTATCATTGGAAATATGTGGGACTGGACCTCATCCAGAGATCTCAATGATCACAAAAGAAAGGGAAGAGATGAGACAGTATTGCTTAAATATGCTCACCCCAAGCTGTTCAAGCTTCCTCTGTTCCCTGCTAGACAAAAGAAAAGACAAAAAGACCAGGGAGATAAATTCGGATTAAGACAGCATGACAATAGAAAGCCACAGAGATATATCCAGCATTACCTACCTGAAAGATTCTGAATCTCAAAATAGCATACAGAATAATCGGCTCTCAATAGAAAGAAAGATCTCAAGTATTTTGTTATGCTTTTCTTCCCATGAGTGGTAAAGAAGATGGGATGCTTTGTTTTGGAATATCAAATCCTTGCTTGGTCACAGAGTTCATTCTGCAGCCTTGGGCAAGATATCTGTTAGCTTTGCAGTGGAGACATTTGAAGCTATTGAAATTTGAAGAAAATTTGGGAGTGGGGGAACCTTTACTACTGCTTGTTATTTGCATTGTGTGACCCTTTCCCATGCTTTAATCCATCACTCTAAGGATTTTTTTCTTCCCTTTTCTCCCTTAAATATCTATATTTCTCTGTTGCTTATTGAAAGAACAGATTGACTTCTGAAGGCCTCTTGGTGCCTGAGATTAAGTAGGAGTTGATTAATGGAGAATCTAGGTTTACAGAGCTGAAAAAGTAACTCAGTGCACAACAGATGTTTAAAAGCCCAATGTGTTTGACTTGCATTCACCTCTTCATCAAGGGGAAGTAGGAACCAAACAGAACAAACAAGTCTCAACTGTTGGAGTTGCATTATATATACTTGAGAGTTTCTTTCATACTGTCTCCATGCTCTATTTCCTTTCATTGCATTCCATGCTCTGCTGGAACACGTGAAAGTACTACAAATTAGTAACAAATTTTGCAGGCTAGAAGTGGCATCACTGGAGCCTACAGGGTAGGAATGGGGAGCTTGTGGTAGATATTGCTAGACTGGCGCTCCCAACAGATCTAGTTAGCATGGCCAATGGGCAGCAATGATGGGAGTTGGAATTCAGCAACATCTTGATGGGCCATAGATTCACCATCCCTGCTGTAGAGCTCTCCAGAAAGTGGAGCCAAGTCCTACATCCTTAAGAAGAGCCAGGCCAAAGTTATTTTTAGTCCACTATCTCAATCCCAATGGTGAAAAGCTAACTCATCTCCCTCTTTGTGTTTCTAGAAACCAGTCTCCTCCTTTATGTTCCCTGCAAAAACAACAACAGGGCTCTCCTAGGCACCCATGAGCTAGCCTGCTGCCCTCCAGTGTACTGAAGGATACTCCATGACCCAGTTGCAAGTGTTGAAGAATAATTAGCTGTCCATTTAGGATCTATAGTTGGATTAGAATATAGTGCCTCCTCCTTTTCCTCCACCTCTTGTTCAAGAAGCAGCACAGTTTGGGCTAGCCCTGAAGTATGAATGACTACAAACAAATGTACTAGGGCAGGATCTGGCCTAATGTTGGTTTCCCTGGGATGCTGTTTGATATCCCTCAAGGTAACCTGATAAAGAGCATATGATAGCAGTGAGCTTAACTGGAGTCTGTAGTGGGCAGAATCTGTGCCAGAAATATTTCTCTAACCTTCCAGTGGGTTGTCAGAGGAAGGCAGAGAACTGATTGGTAGCAAAGGTGTTTTGAAATTGGGCAGAAGTCTTCATAAAGAATAGACCTAGTCTGCCTGAACCTACTATACCTGACTACATTTATATGGAGACACTACATGCATAGTGTTTTAAACTGGCACTATGTGATGAGCTGAAAAAGAAAGAGCCACTGTAGGAAAAAAAAAATAGGAAACTTAGAGATAATTAGTGTCCTTAGATTCAGTTGGGATTGCTGGGTGCAAACCTGGAATGATGTTGTCTAACATTTGGACTCTTCATCTCAAGAAGCAACAACATATCAGCTAATTAAATTCATACATTTTGTCACTAATGTAGACTGTATGGCAAAACCATACTACCATTTATTCCGGTTCAGCTTCCCATTTACCTTGAAGCTGATTTCATCTACTCCTCAGAGGACATGCCAATGTCCACTGTTGCCGAAAGGAATGTTATGCACATTTAAATTATCATTTGAAGGCTGAATTGCCCAAAACTTGTTAGCTATTTTCCAGTGGTGCATTGCTACCGTATGGGTGTGTCAGAGTCTGCAGGGTGGCATAAGGATAAGTGTGTACTTATTTCTTTAGATCTCTAGAGAAATAGATGTGAAGATATTAAATTGGCATCAACAAATGATTTAAACTTTTTTTCTTCCTTCCACAATCCATTGAAGAAGCAGAAATGGAGAGGAATAAACATTTCAAATTGCAAGAAGAATGTGTAAGTGGAATAAAGATGTGATGCTTTATCTTTTTCCTAAATGGTAGGGGGGATTTTTCATGAGCATCCATGCTAGAAAATCCAGAGCTTCAAATGAATGCCCTCCAGGCATTCAGCTGCCTCCCTGGAAATAGATAAAGGCATGAGAGGGTGGGGAAAGAGAAGGAACATGTGTGCATCTGTTCCTCCTCTTCTCCCACCCTCCCATCTGTCCACGTACCCTCAAAAATGGCTTCATGTGCCAGAGAGGGCACACGTGCCATAGGTTCACCACCACAGCCCTAGGTAAACACTGATATTGCTAAACTACTCAGTTCTTGCACACACATCCTGCACACATGCGTCCTCTTACAAAGATGACTCCTATGATGGATTCCAGCCAGTGTTTCTGCTCCAATCCGGATGGCTTTCCTTCTTCTGCAGTGCACAGGGGCACCACAGTGATGATGCTGACAGTTTGTATGGCAGCAAGAGGAAGCCTACATGGTGGTGATGGCAATAATAATCATAATGAAAGCCAGTGTGGTTTTGTGGTTAGTTGAATTGGAGTGGGACTTAGGAGAGCCAAGGCCGAGACACCACTGAGATGTGAAAGTCACCGAGGGACCTTGGGGCTGTCAATCCTTTTCAGCCTCTTAGGATAAAGGGGATAAAGTGGGAAAGAAAAGAACCAGGTATGCTGCATTCAGCTGCATGGAGGAAAGGAAGGAGAGAAATGTTATTGTTGCTTTTAAAAATAACCCTTACCTCGGCCTTCTCAGATTGTCTGTGCTGCTTCATTGACCCAGTTCTTTCCCACTGCTGCTGCTTCTAATCTTGCCCATATTAGCCCCAAGGAAAGCTGACTAAGACTAATGACATATGCCAAATTTTAAAAGAGCTGAAGGTAATTTATTAGAGTACAACCATTGCCTGTGGTAGTTCTTTTTGTCCTACTCGTGTCTTTGGTCAAGTCGAACTTGGTTTTTAACACTATTAAAATCAGTAATGCATGTCTGACCAGAGACTGTAGGCTAATGCGGGGAGAATCATGGGTTTTAAAGGCTGCAAGCAGCCTCTGTGTTTTTTATTGTTGCTTCTGAGCATCTCCTGCATCTGCCACTGGAAAAAAAAAGTAAAGAAAGAAGAATTGCTGCTGGAATTTTATTTCAAATGAAGGTGTGGCTTTATCACTCCATTGTTTTGTAAAGATTAAAATAGTATTTCTGATATATGGCGACCCTAAGGAGAACATATCATGGAGTTTTCTTGGCATCACTTCAGAGGTTTGCCATTGCCTTCCTCTGAGGCTGAGAGCATGTGATTTAGTGGGTTTTGGGCCCAAGCTGGGAATTCAATCCTGGTCACCAGAGCTGTAGTTCAGTACTCAGTGCCCCTTGCTAAACTGCAAATCCCAGGGCAGTTAAAATGGAATCATAGCACTATAATTGTGTAGTCTCATGGAGCACATAAAACAATGTTGCACATTGCAGTTGCACATTGCTGTTTCACTTTCCCGAATGGTACCCAGTCATTGGCGTATTTTGTCAAATGCTGCTATTCTGTACGGTAGTTTTATAGTGCAGCCATTGTGTATCTCCACATGTGGATATTTATTCTAAACCAAGGGGATTTTGGATTATAGCCTTTTATTATTTTCCCAAATATTTAGCCAGGTTTAAGCTAGTGATGCTGGAAGATTTAAATTTGGACATCAGTTGTATTGATATTTGCAAAATGGCAAACATTCAGGAATCTGAGCTCTTGACAAATATTATTTGCATGTCTTTCAGTGGCCTCATAGAAGATGCTTCCCTCTTGTTTTGTGAAAAGAAAAAAAGAGCTTGGCAGATGCTGTGAAGTTTATATTGTGTTTTCCTATCTGATCTTGGCTGCTAAGCAGGGGCAGCCCTGGTTAGTATTTTGATGGGAGATAGCCAAGGAATACCAGCTGTTGTAGGTTATATTTCAGAACCAACAGCACATCTGAATATTCCTTGCCTAAGAAAACCCTATGAAGTTTATGGAGTTGCCTTAAGTCAACATGTGACTTGAGGTTGTGTGTGTGTACACACACACACACACACACACACACAAGTTTTTTATCAATTAATTTTCAAAGTAGCTGACATCTTGTTCCAACACCAGTTTATGCAAGACTTTTAAATGTCAAGGTTTTCAGCCTGATAGATGAAAGAAAGAATCTTTGGAAGCAAATGAGCTTTCAAAGAGATGGAAATATATTACAAAATGACAGCCACTTATTTTGCAAAGTAGCTAGGTGGTGTTGCAAAGCCTAGTAGGTTTAATTGAATCACTTAATTTCACTAATATTAATTGTGAAATATTTGGAAAGGACATATTCTTCAAAATTTCACAGATTAAACGGGAGCAGGGGTATGTGTTTAATTATTTTCATCTGAGTGATTACTAGCCAACTCTTGGTTGTACTTTGCCAAACACTGTGCTCCATCTGTATTGATTTACAGTATAGCAATTGGGCTTGAATTGTTTTTAAAACCAGGAAAGGACGTATTGTTCAGGTTAATGAAAGCTAGAGATTATAAGGATTTGTAGAATTATAGGGTTACAGAACCACTGTTACCAGGTATGCCCTCAGAATATATGGATGACTTTATACATGTTCTGAGTACACATGCACATCAGGGATCATTCATCTTTGGCAAAATAATGCATTAAGCTCATATTCACACATTTGAAAAGGAGAATTTTGTTGAACACACACAACAGTCAAGATATAAACACTAGTTCCACTGGGGAATAGCAAATATTGTGGTAGAGCTTCATAAATGGCAAAAGTACATGCAGAATAGCAAACTCTCAAGGCTGTGAGGGTATGAAATTGAAAAAAGCTTGAAGCTGTAGGGCTTGCTGGGAGGGGGAGAGAGAGAGGAGAGAATGAAAATAAAATAAAATATCATACTTTTCTTGTTCCATGAAAACACACATACACACACGAGAGAAAAAGGGGCAGTTTGGGAAGTGACAGTGTCCAGGGAAAGTACCCTCTGAAAGTACTAAGAGATTGAGGGACTGCCTCTTTTTAATCCTGTTAGATTTGTGAGGAGCCAGGAAGCCGGTTTCAGTGTTGGACTATGCTTCTGGAGATCAGGGTTCAAATACAGGCTTAGCCATGGAAACCCAATAGCAGACCTTAGATAAGTCACACTCTCTCAGCCTCAGAGGACAGCAATGGCAAACCCACTTTGAAGAAACTTGCCAAGAAACCCCAGTGATAGGTTTGCTTTAGAGGCACCATATGTTGGAAACTACATGAAGGCACACAACAGTTCAGTTCCAAATCCTGCACACAAAAGTCAAATTACAAAAATGAGTCCTATGATGAATTCCAGCCAGTGTTTTTGTTCCATTCAGGAGGACTTTCCTTCTTCCCTGTAACAATAACAGAAATCCCTCCTGGCTGAAAAAATATTATAAGGAAAGGAGGACGGGCTAACCAAGGTCCTCTGAAACTAGAGCCAGGACTTTGGATGGATCTAAACAAGCCAGAATGCTCCAAACTACTCTACCAGTTTTGTTCTCCATACTGTTTAATAGCTACATAAAAGTGAGAGAGGTTATCTGGAGTTCAGGGCTTTGGTGTCACTAGTACACTGTCCTTCCATTTGAATCTAATTCCAAGCAAGCTGTTTCAGTGCTAAATCAGTGTCAATGACGGATGAAGACAAATAAATTGATACCTAATCCAGACAATCTTGGTCCATCAAAGAGAAGATAAGGATTCAGTCTATGTTGGATAGATTTCCCTGAAATCTGGGGACATAATTCTTCATTAAGTTTGGCCTCAAAAGAAGTAATGAGAAATGCTCACAGTTGCCTTCCCTCTGTGAGAAGGTCTTTCAAAACGATGCTTTTAGTATTCGCAATTCAGGACATATTGTGCATAAAATTTGCATATGGTTGTTTTGCACAGAAAATAACAGATTTTTTAATTTGGTTTTGTCTGTGCAGAAAATAATATACCTTAATATAAATATTATTGTCAGTGAAGACAATGCAGTTTCCTGTGCATAAAACACTGTTTTCTCTGCAAATTACCAGCATGTGAATTTTGTGAAAAATAAACCCCCAAGTGTTGAATTTTCTGTGCATCAAAGGAAATTTTACTGCACAAGAAATTCTATTTATAGTTTTTGTGGGTTTTTTCTTTCTTTCGGGTTATGAGCCTGTGTTCTAGAAGAGTTTATTCCTGATGTTTTGCCACCAGCTGTGGCGGGTATCTTCAGAGAATGCTGACATGGAAAAGAGTGGGGTATATATACTGTTGGTTGAGAGGAAGTGATTTGAATGTTGATCTGTGTATTGTTCTGTTGTTGAATGGCAAGGCCATTTATTTAATGATCCATTGTCTGCCTGGAACTCCCCTCACCCTTGGTGGTTTTTGCTGGGTCTTGATTTTGGTGTTTTTCAGGACTGGTAGTCAAACATGGTTTACTTTAAGGGTTTCTTCTTTCCTGTTGAAGTTGTCCAGATGTTTATGGATTTCAATAGCTTCCCTGTGCATTCTGACCTGATAGTTGCTGGCATGGTCCAGAATGTCAGTATTTTCAAACAGCATTTTATGTCCAGAATGGTTTAGAACCATTCTGGACTATGCTTACCAACTGAAGTTTAGCTTTATTAACAAAACCCAAACATTCCCTCATCAGATTACTGAAACAAAAACATCTATTTGTAATTCCTGGGTGTCCGGACAGTAGTCAGGGAAACTTAAGCTTCCTCCTCAAGAGGGTGATCTGGGTTCTGGTTTCCTAGGCCCTTTCTCCATGTCCTTACAGTTAGCCTTCTCTAAGACTGGGAGAAGGTTTAACAATGACCCCTGGAGTCTCGCCACTCTCCCTTGTAGTCTAAGGATTTAGCTGACCTTACTGAGCCCGGGGTCTTCTAGCCCTGTCTCTCTTCCTCTCCTCCACTGTGTGAGGCAGGGCTTCTTTTAGGCCACTCATAGCTGTCTTCCCATGGCATACCAGACTCCGATATCTCTCACTCTCCCTGTCCATGACCGCAGCTCTGCCCTCCTCTTCTGCCTTCCTCCTCAAGTCTGCCTCACCCTCCTTTTTATCCACTTTTCCTCGATCAGGCCCTTGCCTCTTCAGCCTGGGTCAGTGATGGGTCAGCCAGCTTGGGTTCTCCTGTCCTTGTTCCCAATACTCGTAGCTTCCCACACGTCTGTAAATGCACATTTGGTGCTCCAAAACTTGGAGGGGGGGCAGTAGCATTGTCTTTTCTGGTCCTTGCTCTCGACAGGCATCTCCCCACTTGTATGTGGGACACCCAGACTCCACGATTTAGTGTCTCAAACAGATTTTTTATGGTTTTAATTTTTGTATGTCTCAAATAGGTTTTTTGCTGCATTTTGCTTTAATTGGTTGTAGGTCACCTTGGATTCTGTGCAGGCAGAAAAATGGACTACAAGTTAAATAAAATAAAGTTTGGATACAAATTAAATCAATCAATAAATAGGCATGTGTTCATTGCTCCAGTTGTTGTTTTGTGCCTTCAAGCCATTTCAGTGCATATACAGCACTTCTGGCTGCAGGATTCTGGGAAGCATAGTTCAAAACAAATTTTTTCCAAGAACTGCAAATGGCCAACCAACAACAACCAACCACAAAGGAATTACTCCTCATCAGCAGAAATAAGATTATTTCTATTATGACAAATTTGGGCCTGAGAACTATGAAGCAACTGCATACATACCTTGATTCACATTTGATGCACATTTAATCTCTTGAGTAAACTTTTTTACTGTAAAGCTTTGCTTTATAATTTTTTACATTACATTTTTTTCTGATTCTCTCTCTTCCCAATACACAAACACACACATTTAATCTGTTCTTTTATATTATCAGTTGTTTTATGTAATTGCTTCTTGCTTTTACCTGTTGTAAATTAAAGCAACATCTTGATGGAAAGACTGGGAATCCCAATGGTGTATCCAATTAATGGCTGTATTCAACCAATCCTTCTTTCAAAGTGGATTTTTTAATTGTGATTCTGGTCTCTTAGTGCCATTTGGCATTAGTCTGTGGGTACATTGTATTCATTTCTTCACTGTCTACTGCTCTGTTGCTTTTGCTTGACTGTGTTTGGCTATTATTCTCTGGCCACAGTTCAGTAGTGCCAATGGCTGAAACAAATAAGCAGCCCAGTCTGCACATTTGCTTGAAAATAAGACCCACTGACCCACACATTTTAAAAGAGCTGAGTAAGAAAATGTGCTTAGAATTGCAGCCACAGTTTATTAGCAGACTGCTTTCTCGCTATAGTTGTATATATGTGTGTGTTGCGTGTTTTTCAAACCAAACAAATGACGTTTTTGAAGAGTAGACATGTCAACAGATGATTCTGAATGCAGATATCACAGGAGCCTGAAACCCATCTTGGCAGACAAATTCTTTCAGCTCATGCGTCCTGACCTACTTGGCTGTTAGAATTTAATTAGCAGCCATACATTATTGTCAAAGTAATTAAAGCTTTGCCTTGATTAAAAATGGAATTGTTTAATTAAAAAGCAAAGGTTTGGCTAACCTTAGGATTATGCTTGAGTAAGGCATTTTATATCAGCTAATTTTCCTGTATCTTTCCCATTCAGGCTTGAAGGTTCGGGAGGCATACATCAATGTGACAAGACAGCAAGTGGAGGATTTTCATGGGCCAGAGGACTATTGGTGCCAATGTGTTGCATGGAGCCACCTGGGAACATCGAAAAGCAGGAAGGCATCAGTCCGCATAGCCTGTAAGTGGTTTCCAGCTGACTTAAAGTGTGGTGTGCTTGAGAATTCATTCAGAACATTTTTTGCACCTGTACTGGATGAATAAAGCAGTTTGATACCACTTTAATAATGCTTGTTTAATTGTTACAAGATGTTTCAAGTCCTAATTTTGGGAGAAAGTGGGATAGAAATAAATATAATAATAATTTAATTTTCATGGCTCCCTAAAAATTATAATTTGCAGAAACTCTAGTACAGAGATACTTAATTTTTTTCTTTACCAGGGTACCCCTTTTAATTATATCTTGTTCTCATGATTCTCCCTCGATGTAACTTAAGATTTAATACTCTAATGGTAATAGTAGTAGTAGTAGTAGTAGTAATGTTGAACATTGAACCATTAAGAATTTCACCATTCATTAAACCTTCCCACAGATGAGGTTCTCTCTGCTGTTTTGTTCCTGGAACAGATTTTATGGCAATGTGAAGGCCCAGCCAGCCTTTGCCTTGGCTATTTTCAATTGGCTTTTTGGCTCTGGGGAGAAGAGAGACTGAGCAGTGGAGAGGCCATATGATGGGAGCCAAGGCTAAGGCTGGCTGGGCCTCTGTGTTGGTGTTCAATCCACTATGAGGCTGGAACAGCTTGAACTCTGCTTCTTAGAAGCAGGGGATCAGGAATCACTGTCCAAGAAGGGACCTGTGCCCATGGATGTGAATACCTCTGCTTACCAGAAGTAGGAGGATCACAAAGCTCTGTCCGAAAAGGGACTAGTGCACATGGAAGTCAATACCTCTTCTCCCTAGAAGCAGGGAATCACATAGCTCTGTCCAAAAATGTATGTGCACACATGGAAGTCAATACCTCTGCTTCCCAGAAGTGGGGGATCACGAAGCTCTATCCAAAAAGGGAGTTGTGCACATGGACATCAATAACTCTGCTCCCTGTACAGCTCCTTCCAGCTCTAAGATTCTGTGGAAGGAGTTTGAAGCTTTTCTGATAAGGGTTTCAACTACTCCTAGAGGGAGAGAGAGACAAGGCTGGCTGCTTGGCTGTCAACTCTACTGCTCTGTTCATCTCCTCTTTGAGCAATGTGCAGCCAACTAGCCAGCCAGTTTTTGCCTTGTCTCTTGCCACCCCACTGCAAGGAGGAGGCCAGCTACGCAGCCTTCAAGCCCGCAAGCCTTCATGGACATCATGGACCACTGGGTGTCCACAGACCACAGATAAAGGAATAGACCACAGATTAAAGAATAGAATGCTATATCTGCATATTGTGGGTAGAGACACCTAATCTCTAGTAGTGCAAAAATATATACATGCTATCTGAGGACACCTTTCATGTCACACAGTGGCCTGGGTTGGATATCCCAACCAGAGTTTCAGATAAACCCCTGACTTATCCTGCTTGAAAACTCTGCTGGAGAACATTCCCCTAATCTTCCTTCTTGGTTCCTGCTTGGTGGAGAATGACAGAAATACCCCCATAATTCTTAGAGGGCTGTTGTCATTTCCAATTAATGGCAACCCAAGAAATTTGCCATTGGCTTCCTCTGAGGCTGAGAGAATGTGACTTGCCCAAGATCTCCTGATGGGTTTCATAGCTGAGCTGGGAATTGAACCCTGGTCTCCAGAGTTGTAATCCAACACTCAAACCAATATGCCACACTAGCCCTTTGGGGTTTATCACATGAAGGAGATTGGGAGTTTATCCCATGAATATCTCAGAAAAATATCGTAAGTATGTGAAATGATTTCACATGACGACACACAAAACCTGCCATTAAAGTGGCTACAAAGAAGCATTAACATGCATCTTTTTTACTTTCAGGATTTCAGCAACAATGCATTTCTGATATCACTTTATTTGTGCAATTCCATGTGATAATCATTTTTACAATTACTCACCATTTTCGCTTTATTTGCGGGAAGCTTTAAATTTGCTTTAATCTCATTAATGCCAAAATTAGCCCCACTCTTTCTTCTGGGGGACACTACAAGACACACTTTGCCCAGCCTCCCTCTACAAACATGTTAAAGTCAGAAACCATTAACTAAAGATGGCTTGTGATTCTATACATCATGTAGATGGACACTTTGTGATTTGTAAGCTGTTGCTGCTTTCAGGAGGAACTAAATGGGAACAATTGGCATCATGGACTATCACATGCCTCATAAATGAACACTTGGATTATTTTGTTATACTCAAACCAAAGAAATGATTTCTTGGAACAAAATCTTTTTTTTTTTAAATCAATTTCTTTCTTGCTCAGGCACATTTTTCAAGCACTGTCTTGTAAAAAAGAGCAAACATCCTTCAGGATGTGCACAAAGATGTTTGCATCTCCCTATATATACCACTTTTTGTTTATTCTGTTTATTTGTGTGTTTCAGATAGTGTTTTTCCAGCACATTTTTCCCTTAATGATGCCTACTCAACAGAGCCCCTTTCAGTTGAACAGTGGGCTAAACTAATAAGGCAATACACCAAACACATGATTTTTATAAATGGCTGTGATTTTCCTTGGCTGGTTTACTTGGAATGCATAAATTATTTTTATTTCACTGCATTAACTGCCATTACATTGAAGAAGCAGATAATTCCCCAGTTTTGCAGTGCTACAACAGGCTATTATTCAGAATTGAATTTTTATTGACTTGTGCTCCGTTCTGTGGTTTTTCTTTTCTGACATGGAAGTGTGAAAAAGGAGCCAAAAATCCATTGAAGCAGGTGATTCGATCTGGCTCTCTTATGTTCTCAGTCTGCATTGGCACTTGCTACGGGAACACTCACAAGACCATCCACTTGTTCTTTCCATGCCCATTAAGGTTTTACATCAGATCTACAAGGCCTTGAGCTCTTTCATAGCCATGACATATATAAAAATAACTACTCTGTTTATTTCCACTGACAAGGCTGAAACAACCTTGTCTACATTTTCAAAGGCACTTTGGTTTATTGCCATGTGTCTTTAAAAATAAGTCCTATATGTATACGAAACGAGGAACAAGGGCCCCATCCAGACTAGCCCATTTGCCCTGGTTTGATCCAGATGAGATCGATCGTGGCAAACCGATTCTATCCAGAGAGGAGTTCATACTATCTTTTGCCCCCATTGAGGCTTCCCGGTGCATTTTACCCCAACGAAGTTCATACATGCAAAAGTACCGATTAAAGATGGAGCCTCTTGGTTGTCAATCAAATGATGTCATGGTGACGTCTGATGCGGCCATTGGCCGCGCGAGATGCTTGTGGTTTTTTTTTTAATATTTTTAAATATTTGACAGCTTATGCGCATGGAGCATTTGGCTGGGAGCAGTGCGGATTGAGGCGATCCTTTCCTCTCCTCCTCCTCCTCCTCCTCCCAGTACTTTTTAAATTATTATTTACTATATGTTTCAATATTTTTTTTATTTTTAAATTTAATATATATTTTATAAAATAAAATATTTTATTAAATATTTTATTATATTATATTTATAATATAATATAATATTTATATATTATATTATATTATATTTATATATTATATTATATTATATTGTATTATTTTATTTTATTAAATAAAATATTTTATTAAATATTTTATTATATTATATTTGTAATATAATATAATATTTATATATTATATTATATTTATATATTATATTATAATATATTTATATATTATATTATATTATATTTCATTGTATTATTTTATTTTATAGTTATTTCATTTATTATTTATTTCATTGTATTTTATTGTATTTCAGTGTATTTTATTGCATTTCATTTCTTAGTAATTTATTGGATTTTTTTTTTGTATTTTTTTGGTATTTTTTAAAATATATTTTTTTCTTTTTTTCCCCCATTGACAGCTGTAATTCGCTTTGGCTGTTCCGTTTTTATGAATGGGGCAGAGGGGGAACCCCTGTCCATATATGGACTGGGGTTCCCTTTAAAAGGGCCCCATTCATTCCCTTCCAGTTTAAAGAATGAATGGGGCCCTGAAAGGGAACCCCTGTCCATATATGGACAGGGGTTTCCCCTCTGCCCCATTCATAAAAACGGAACAGCCAAAGCGAATTACAGCTGTCAATGGGGGAAAAAAAGAAAAAAATATATTTTAAAAAATACCAAAAAAATACAAAAAAACCCAGTAAATTACTAAGAAATGAAATGCAATAAAATACACTGAAATACAATAAAATACAATGAAATAAATAATAAATGAAATAACTATAAAATAAAATAAAATAATACAATATAATATAATATAATATATAAATATATTATAATATAATATAATAATAAAAAATACATTAAAAATATTAAAAAAAATCAGGAGTGCCCAATTTTGCCAGGAGAGGAGGCATGTCCCCCCCCCCCTGGCTTTTTCCCCTCCCCTGAACTTGACCTGAGTCACTGTATTTTATTTTAGTATTTTTTTAAATGTTTTTTTAATTTCTTATATATTTTTTTAATTTTTTTTTTAGTTTGACAGCTTATGCGCATACTACGAGGCTCCGTTCCCATCGAATTTTATGAATGGGGAAAAAGGGAAACTCCTGTCCATATATGGATTGGGGCTCCCTTTCAATTTTTAAAGGGCCCCATGAAAGGGAACCACAATCCATATATGGACAGGAGTTTCCCTTTTTCCCCATTCATAAACTTCGATGGGAACAGAGCCTCGTAGAATGCGCATAAGCTGTCAAACTGAAAAAAATAATAAAAAAAATAAGAAATTAAAAAATATTTAAAAAATACTAAAATATAATACAATTGAATGCAATTAAATTACTAATAAATAAAATACAATAAAATACAATAAATAAATAAAAAATAAAATAACTCTAAAATAAATAAAATAATAAAATAAATAATTACTTAAAAATACAGTTAAAAAAATATTTTAAAAATGCTGGAGTGCCCGATTTTGCCTGGAGAGGAGGGATGTTCCTCCCCCTGGTCTTTTCCCCTCCCCTGAACTTGACCCGATCGTGATCGGAGCCAAGTTCACATTCCCCGCAAACCGGGTTTTCCCAAAAGAAACGGTAAAAAACCCGCTTTGGGAAAACCTGGGTTATGGGGGATTTACCCCGCTACGGGTGTGCAAAATCCGGATTCAGTAGTGTTAAATCCAGTTTCAGTGTGAACTTCTTGATTTTAAACCGGTTTGCTAACCGGTTTATAACGTAGTCTGAATGGGCCCAAGGTGTCATATGGGGCAAGAAAGAACCTCTTCTTTTTCTTTTCTTTTCTTTTTTTTAAGAGGAGGCTATTTCTTCTTCTTCTTCTTCTTCTTCTTGGTGCTTTATCTCTTTCCTTCTAGGAGCTTGATTTGTAACCATTTGGTCTGTAATCCAACAAGCTCATCATATTCCCTTTGGGCTAACATAATTTGGAAGGGCAATCACTGTTTGTAGCTTTGTCCAAAAGAGAAGCAGGTACATTTGTAGTGATTAAAGCATTGTCTCTGAAATAATGTATGCCAAGATAAGATTTGCATGTGATGGGAGCATCAGGTTTCCCAGGATATTAGCCTCTTTGGGAACAGTATGAATGCTAAAACAGTTAGGAATCAGCCTTGTTTTAGCAGAATAGCTGTAAGCATGCCTTAATTTCACATTGATTCCCTGGAGTGAAATTGACTCAACATAAACAAGGCAGCCAGTTTCAAGTTGCAAACTTAGAAAAAGTTTACTAATGGCTTTTACATTTACATATGCATGGAGAGCCTACATCCTAGCTAGCTAAATGGAAATATTGTTGTTTTGTTGTTGTGTGCCTCTAAGTCATTTTTTACTTATGGCAACCCTAATGGCAACTTTAACTTGTCATGGGTTTTTCTTGGCATGATTCTTCAGAAGGAGGTTGCCCTTGCATTCCTCTGAGGCTGAGAGAGTGGGACATGCCCAAGGTAGTTTTCATGGTTTTTTTAAGGGGGGGGGGAATTGAACCCTGGCTTCCAGAGACATAGGACCTTATCGCTTTAGCCAATAAGCCAGTTTACCTCTTCCAGCTTCAATTCTGGATCTGGGATGCCCCTGGATGTTATCATAGCTAAATTGCCACCTGTCCACATGGGATGCCACCAACTGGATGCATTTTTTTTCAAGTTGGGGAACTTCTGGCTTTAAAAATTGGCTGGCTGAGTGAGGCTTCATACTGAGATTTATCTGGGCAGTGACATCCTGTGAAGATCAGTGGTGATTTTGCTATGATAACATCCAGGGGTATCCTGGATCCAGAACCGAAGCCAGAAGAGGTAAACTGGCTTATTGGCCAAAGAGATAAACTCCATAATCTAATGCTTAAACCAGAGCACCACATTGACTCTCTAATTTTCCTAATAGAAATATTAGGTTAAAGCTTCATTCTTAACTCATCATTTTGTGGATGGAAAAACAAAATGGAAGCAAAGCATTGCTGGAGGAGAGGAGAGGAATCAGAATAGCAGAAACTGAGAAGAGGAATCTTTATATGATTAATGATTCTAGGAACTTTCCTATGTCTAGGTACTTGGATGCACAAAGGCATATATGACCATCCATTTCAATAGGATAGGATGAGCAAATGAGGAACCTTTAGATGAGAAAAATCAAAGGATTTCACATGCTGGAAATTCTGCCCTGTCTAAACTCGGTTGCTCTAACAACATTAGAGAGTGAGTAAGAAAAATGTTGGATTTCTCCCAAAGTGTGAAAAAGGGATAAGGAAGAATTTTCTCGTTTCAAAGTACAAACAAAAGTGTACCAATTTTTCACTTGCTCAGTCAATATATGAACCAGAACACCCTGATTGGTTGACATTCACTAATGTGCCTTCTTTCCAAAATGTCAGATTTTCTGTGTCTAAACATACCAGATGAGGACATAAAATGACAATAGTCAGATGGTGATGTTAGTTATTAGTGTGATGTTAGCTATACAAACTGAAGCAATTGCACACTAGATCTTAGCGTATGAAAAACTCTAAGGTCACTTATGTACCATGCTTCTGCTGCAACTGTCAAATTTAGTGGTGCTTGGTTATGAATGTGTTTTCCTGCCTTTACCTTGTAAAAATGTGTCATTGATCAGTTACATAAGTGATCCCCAAACTCTCCTCTTTAATTTGGACTTCAGGTCCCAGAATCCCAGACTATAGACCAACATGACTGTGGCTTCTGGGAGCTGAAGCCCAAAATCTCTTGAAGGGAACAGTTCGGGGAAGACCGAGTTACAATTTTGTTTTCAATGGTTTTTGTTTGCTTTTCTGCATTTCTCAGGCCGTGGGGTGGGGATTGCCATTGAAACTTAGTCCATTTTCAGGGGGGCTTCACTGCTTCAACCTACTGCTCTGGAGTCGTGAAGAGCTAAGACTCCAAGCACCATTTACAGAGAAGGAACTTTCACTGTACCCCAGTTGAAGTAAAATTAGATTTGTTTTTTGCTCTGAACTTAACTCCCCCCTCAAGCTTGAGACTACTTTTCATTACCCTTCCACCCCCCCCCCCCAAAAAAAAGAACCAGGAGAGAAAGTGTGTGCAAAACAAACATATGTACATGAGTGGGAAGATAAGGGAGGCACATTTTCTCTGAAAAACATCACTGTGCAGCAGGAAGAGAGTCACATTCTGACAGCTTCAGCCTCTCTGCAGAAGCAAAAGTGTTTTAAAAGTTTCTAGACTAGGAATATGTGCCCCATAGTCTTAGACATGATTATTTTCAATTGTCCCATGTTAATTCAGTAGACGGATTGTCTAGTAAGTAGCTATAACTGCATCCTTAGAATGTAAGGAAATCTTATGTTTGTTTAACTCCATCAACCTTAATAGAACTCACTTCATAGAATCATAGAGTTGGAAGAGACCTCAAAGGCCATCCAGTCCAACCCCATTCTACCATGCAGGTACTTCCAATCAAAGCATCCCCGACAGATGGCCATCCAGCCTCTGTTTAAAGACCTCCACTATACTCTGAGGAAGTGTGTTCCATTGCCGAACAGCCCTTACTGTCAGGAAGTTCTTCCTAATGTTGAGGTGGAATCTCTTTTCCTGTAGCTTGCATCCATTCCATGTTCTAGTCTCTGGAGCAGCAGAAAATAAGCTCCCTCCCTCCTCAGTATAGCATCCCTTCAGAGTTAGCAGCACAATTCTATGGATGCTTAATGATATATGGAACCACCAAGCCATGGAAGAATGGAAACCTTCAGCCCAAAGAAATTCCCAACTTGGTCTGTAGTAAGTCACAGCGTACCACACATTCCACTATCAGGAGATTCACAGGGCATCAGTTAGGAGGACCAGAGATATAATATGAGACCATCTGGCCCATGCAGGCTCTGTTGCAGGTGGGATAATCCAGCACCCATTTATATAAAAAAAATAGTTCCCATTCTGGTGACAATTCCAACAGCATTGTCCAAAGATGTGTATCAATTTTATATGGGAATGATCAAATCTATGCCATGCTATCGTTTCCATTAATGGAAAACCTTGTTGATGCAATGGTTTTGTACTGGCACCTGCACAAAAAGGAACAAAAACATGCAGATTTTGTTTTGTTTATAACAGGCAGAATTACTAATGTGCATACTATGCCTTCTCTAGAGGTTAGTATGCTCCAGCAAGAACAATCTGTGCTTGCACATGACCTTGACTAATTTCAGAAAATAAAACTGGATGAATGTCAGAAACTGAGCATGTTAATAGTGCTCTGTCAGCAAAACAAGGTAAATCCAGAACTGTTCAATATCAGGGGAGTTTTGAAACAAAACACAAAACCTCTTCCTATGGCTAGGTTAGTTATCCATATTACAAAAAATAATTAAGGTATTTGGTAAAATGTGCTTTGGACTCATTCTAACTCAGGACTGGTTAAGTCATTTCACTGTGCTTGTTCCAAATGCAATATCATTCAGATTGATCCATCAGCCTTAGAATTCGGATGTGTGCATCAACCTGTCAATGTCCACGGACTTACCGTATAACTGCCTTTGTTCAAAATGTGCTTTCTTTCTTTTAATGTCTTTGTGTGGGTAGAGTATCGGACCTATTTTCAAGTCCATAGTCAAGCGTAATTGTGGTCATTGGGTGACCTTGTTGCAGTCATTTGCTGTCAGCCTGATCTACCTCTCCTTCCTTCCTTCCTTCCTTCCTTCCTTCCTTTTTAATGGGGAATAAAACAGTGGGAAAGACATATACATTGCCTTTAACTAGAATGTACTTTGGGGTGCGAGAGGGATGGGATATTATTTAATATATTTGTGTGCCTTAGAGTCATGTCCGACTTATAGTGACCCAGCATAATAATATTGTTTTCAGTTCTAGCTCTAAATGCACACATCATTGTTCATTTTTTAAAACATTTATTGAAATAGCTGCTTATGTAGCTAGGAAGTAGCTACAAAAGCTCATCTCACAGCAAAGATGCTACTCTTGAGATGCTCCAGGGTGCTTTTCAAATATTATTTTTTTAAATAATTTCTTTTGAAAGAGGCCCGTCTATCGACTGCTTTCATCTTTTTTTGGTGCTGTTAACCCTGACATGCTCTTCTTTACAGATTTACGCAAAAATTTTGAGCAAGACCCCCAGGGAAAGGAAGTTCCTATTGAAGGAATGATAGTGCTACACTGTCGACCACCAGAGGGAGTGCCTACAGCAGAGGTGAGAATTGAGGCCTTTAGCATTTCACGAAAAACGTTTGTTTTGTGGTCTCGTGATGTACCCAGAATGTGAAATCAAGGTGGGCCAGAGAGGCCTTTGGCTTTATAAACACAGCTCTGCTTTCTTGTTTACCTGGGAAATAAGACATTAACACAACTAGCGCAAGAACGGCTCCAAAATTATTTGAGCACCCAATATAATACTCTGTGTGTGTGTGTGTGTGTTCATGTGTGCGCGTGTACACTATCAATGCTCTTGACATGTTTCTCAGATCTTTCAGTAAGTTCTTCGACAAAATGCAAAAATTGATCCAGTTGTTAAAAAAGAGCAATAGAAGTACCCTCATCTGACAATTCCTTGCTTGCAGAAGGAGAAGAGAAGTAAGCCATATTCAAGTGTGTCTCTTTCAGTACTTCTTTAGATTCCAGAGGCTGAAATTGTGTCTGTTTCATAGTTGTGTTGCCTACATTTGAGTGATGAGATGTTCATGGGCAAACCTGCATAGGTTTGACTTTTTTTGTTCCTGAAAAAACAGCAATTGAAAGACCTAGGACTACTTCTGTTGTTGCTGTTTTTATTGTTGTTGTTATTATTTACTCAGCATTCCCTGTGGATCAAGATGGGGAACAAATAACACAATACACAGCATCAAGTTAAAAGAGTATATAAAACTAGCATATATTAAGATTCAGAAATAAATAAATATAAATTTATTTATATAGCACCACCTCGTGGCAGTTCATTTTGGGGTACTTCAATCCTTAGGGTAGTTCCTGGCCCAATGGTTTCTTTTCTCTTCCTTTGGCAGTGCCAAGGCAAATGAGACACCCAGAATGTGATCTGGGTACCTTATATTTGCACAAATGGTTGAGCACTGGCTTCTGGGCGGAGGGAATGTTTGGGGGAAAAGATCAGAATGACTCCCTTCTTGATGGGAGGTGAAGACCTACCTGTTCCCACAAGCATTTAAGGAATTTACTATAAGGACAGGCTGGGATGTTGGACCATTTTTAAAATTTGATACAGTTTTTCTTTTTGGTATATATAGTTTTATCTTTATAAAATATGTTTTATTCTTTTAATAACTATCTGTTTTAATACCATAATAATTTATTTCCTTATTTTTTAAAAAATATACTTTTTTTTAATGCTGTGAAGCCGCTTTGAGTCGCAGTCCTGGGAAAAGAGCGGGATACAAGTAAATATAGTAAATATAATAAATAAACAAATATTTGAAGGTGACAGTGGTGGCAGCTGCAATGATGGCAGGAGCAGGAACACCAGGGAAAACTCCGGATTTTAAAAACTCTTCAATAAGGAGGTATCCCCTAAATCTGGTGCAGATAGGGTAATGTGTTGTGTGGCCTTATCACTCAAGATTCAGGAGTAGGTTTCTTTTTAAATTATTATTATTATTATTATTATTATTATTATTATTATTATTAGCCTGCCCAATCACTAGGAATCCGGGCAGGTTACAACAGATTAAAACACATAAAACACAATAAAATACAGAATTATCCCTTCCCAAGCTAAAATGCAATTAAATATAAAGTTTTTAACTATATAATTTTTATTTTTAGCTAGGGTGGAGCTTGTTGTTGAATGTCAGATCCAACATTCCTTACCGTTAGGTGTAGTGGCTGGAACTGCTGATAATCTAACAAAATCGAAATGGCCACACCATTTCCACCTCCGCCGTTAAGAGAATTTTGAGAGATTGACCCAAGGTCATCCACTGACTCTGAAGACTTTGAATCTGGGTTTAAAGTCAATCTAGCCTGACACCATGTATTTCATATACAATTCACTCCTTTTTCTCTTCCATCTCCTTATCCTTCTTCTACTCCACTTAAAAAGTACATGAAATTTTAAATCAATATTACACATAACTTTTTTTTTTAACAAAAAAGGTACTGGCCCATATGCTATCAATCTAAGCCTAGCAATAAAGGAGAAGGAAAACCAAAGCAAAGAGAAGAGAGGAAAACAAGCATGCTCCGACACAGATCTTTGGAAATTTCATCTTAAGGGCTGTCAGAACTGTTTTTTGAAAACTGTTTCTTAAACATGTTTCAGGGAAATCAGGCAAGAGTAAGCAAATGGATTCTAGGAACAGAGAAAGCCATTTTGCTTTGCCAGAGCTTTAATATATAATGTGCAATCTGGTATACACACATTCTGTTGTCTGTGTCCAATCTAGTGTCCTCTGTGTATTTTGGACCACATCACCCATCATCTCTCAATTGTGATTATGCTGGTTAAATATATAAAACTTATAGTTCAAAATATGTGTAAGAGATTTACTTAGGGAAGAATCCGTATTACAGATAAGGATTTTTTTCCAGCTCTGCCTGGAGATACCAGACATTGAACCTGGAATGTCTGTCCAGATGGCCTAAATTATATAGGGCATGAGGATGGGAAAAGTTGTTGCCAACACATCTGGAGGATACCATATTTGAGAAGGTTAACCTAAATCAGTGATGTCAACTCAGATTGTCAGTGGCTTTATAGGGTCTCATGAACAGTTTGGAAGCTTACTTCTAAAAAGCAATTACCTATGGTTTTCCTTCCAAGACTGAAACAGGTGTTTGCTACGATTATAACAACATTTTCCTAAGTAACTCTTCACTCTACTGTGTTACAAAAGTCACTGAATGCATCATCATCTAGTCATCATGTTATTAGGGGGAAATTTGTGTAAGGAATAAGTGGCCTTTCAGTGATCTACTATGTGATGATCAGATCAAGGACTTTGTCCATATGAACCATGGGCCTCTTTAAATATCATTGCTGCTACTTAGTGCAGTGACTTATTGTTACTGGTGCAAAATGTCATTAAAAGTCACCTACTTGTGAGCTTATCACGCTGCGAAAGTAGACGTTCAGCTGGATGTAGCGCCTTTCTACATGCTTTACCACATAACATCATAGTTCTTCAGGTCTCTTCCCATAGGAAATGCTTGTAAAAGTTAGTCTTCTTTTTTCCTATCTGGAAAAAATCCATTGAACAAATTCTCTTGTGGGAAGAGAATTTAAGAACTACAACATCATGCGGTAAGGCACGTAGAAGGGTGCTACTATCCAGCTGAACTTCCACTTTCTTTCATCATGCAATAAGCTCATTGATAAATAATAAATGAATCTTTTCAGTAGAAATGAAAGGGAAACCAACTTTCCAACTGTCTGTCTTGTAAATAAAGCTGGGAGAAGAAGGGTGCTTTCCTCGTGGCATGTTCTAACTAGCTGCTGAAGTTCTGGGACAACAATTCCATCTGTACTTTGATCTATTTACTATTGAAAAATCTTCAGCTGCATCTACGCTGCTGCTATTTAGATGCACTGACACAGAGGGAAAAACTGGTACAACCCAGAGGTTGTCTGTTTCTTATCTCACTCAAAATCACTATGGTATCTATTAATTGGGTGGACAAAAGATGCTGGAGAGATAAACATCAGCTGCAAAGAACAAACAGCACATTCTGATCATTAGTAAGAATACCTGTGGAGCACATGCCATGGGAAACTGATTTACAGAAAAAGTTACTGGGGGTGGGAGATCACAAAATCAAAAGGAATAAGCTGTGGTTAGCTAGAAACATGAAAAGACTGACTAGAAATTAGGAGAAGAGGGGGAAATGGTTTCTAAGGTGTGGAGCATGTCTTAAATGCATGAGTAGATTTAAAGTGTCTCCTCCGCGTCCTCTTTCTGTTCTTCGTCTTGGGAATAGCAGGTGTCGAGGATTAGGATTGTGGCCATAACATGTGGACAAGTGGAATGTTAACACTTCCTTCCCACTCTGTAGTCCAAATGGATAATCTCGCCATCACACCCCAAGTTAATTTCTTTGTGGAAGAGGGACAGTTGTATAGTTTTTTTGTGGAGCTTTCTTGGTAAGTGGCCATGTTCTAAAAGAATTCCTTTCTGATGTTTCTCCAGCATCTGTGGCTGGCATCTGAAGATGCCAGCCACAGATGCTGGAGAAACGTCAGAAAGGAACTCTTCTAGAACATGGCCACATAGCCCGAAAGCTCCACAAAAAAAACTATGGATGCCGGCCATGAAAGCCTTCGACTCCACAGGAGGACAGTTTTTGGTATCAATACCAGTTTCTGTCTTGTAGGAAACTCTGCCACTCTGCTACCCTTTACCATGTACTACAATCTTGATCTTGATCAGGCATAGGTGTATCATTTCAGATACTTTTTCATCAGAGTTTATCAAAATTCAAGTGGAGAGAAAGAGGAACTGACAGATTTGTATATCTTCTCATCTTGATTAGATCTACTTAACATTACTGTCCAACAAACTAGATGGCATACACATACACACACACAGATACACACACATAGACACACACAAACACCATGTTAAATGCACATCGTTAATGCAGTACAGTGGGCCCTTGGTGTCCACCGGGATTTGGTTACACAACTCCCCATAGACAGCAAAATCTGTGGATGTTCAAAACCTATTAAATATTAAAGACCTATTTTTAATACTATAGACATTGTTGTTGGGTTTTGTTTTTTTGTTTGTTTGTTTTTTTAACTGTTCCCCACTTGCTGTTACCTGCCTCAATCCAACACAGGGGGAGGCAGGATACAAATAAATAAATAAATTTATTATTATTATTATTATTAGTAGTAGTAGTAGTAGTGGTAATACACCGGCATAGTAAAATGGTGTTCCATGTATAAAATGGTAAAATCTGGGCTTGCTTTCAGTAGATTCTTGAATTGATGGATGACGACTCCGTGGATACAAATGGCCATCTGTACTGTGTTTTGCCCTAAAGCTGGACAAATCTAACATTTGCCAGATTATATGATGATGTGAACTCACAATTGTTGCTCATCCCATTGCATTTCATGAAAAATTATGCATGTTCTGCTTGGGACAGTGGAGGAGGAGGGTGGAATTCTATCCCAAGTAAATGCTTTTTCTGAGACAAGCGTTATATCTAAGAAATAGAAGAGGAAGGTACTTCCTCCTGCCTCTCACCCTCTCTCCCTCGTTCTTTGTCCAACCCCTCCATGCTTTTGTGTCCCTCTATGCTTTTTGGGGGGTATGTTTTGTTAAACTGGGTTTACAATATGTTGGGGTACAGAGCAAATTGTTCGTAGTAGCCAAAGGCAGTGTGCATTTTCAGGGTGTGGTGGACTAGACTATCCAGAGACAGAGAACACACATTCAGATGAGATGAAATGTTTATTTTCAATAGCTGTCAGCCCACATTTCTCTCCTCCTCCCCTCCTCATCTTCCTTCTCTTCTTTTTTATTTAAAAAGTGTCCAACACAATTTCTTTATATTTTGAAAATCTCATTGTCTCTCCAATGAAAGAACTTTCTCTATGGGCAACTCCATAATGACAGAGCATATAACTTCTGGTTTTGCCACATTAGGGTTTACTGGAAAATTATCTAGGACTTTTTTGGGTGGGAGTTCCAATGTATTGTAATGGCTCGAGCAAAAATGTATTCAAATATATATATAGTTTTGTGGAACAGGTTTTATCAAAAAAAAAAAAATTAATCTATAGGCAAGTATATTGCAATATTGTGGTTTTAGAGCTGTCTGTATTGTGCAAGAGAATGTGACAGTAAATGTATGCAGCAGTTAAACTGGTAGCTAAATGTTCTTCAACTATGTATTAAGGTTCAGCCATATATCTGAGCAATTTAGGTTTCTCTAAATAAATGTGTGTGAGAAAGCACATGCATGCAAAATGCTGTTATCTGCCTTTAGAATGGTACAAAAAAATATTTCGGAGAAGTGTAAAGAAGATAGTGGGTTCATTTAAAAAAATTAATATGTGCATACAAAAATGGGCTGCAGGAGCAAAATGGTTGTCGATTCTGACACAAAATTTTATGTTCACATAGTGCAGTTACAGCAACATAGCAGGTTTCATGCTTGCGCAAGGGGTTCTGTAAATTTGCTCCAGACTCATTGTACAGTAGGGGGAAAAAGATAGTGAAGAGCACTCTGCTTTCACAACACTGTTATGTATGGTGTAGAACAGCCATGCCATGAGTGGAAGGCCCCTTCAATACATGGATTTTACCTTTGGGTCCACTTAATTTGTAAAGTTGCACTGTTCTTTCGATGCCACCTTAATCTCAATTTTAAAGGTTTCATAGAATCATAGAATCATAGAATCATAGAGTTGGAAGAGACCACAAGGGCCATCCAGTCCAACCCCCTGCCATGCAGGAACTCCAAGTCAAAGCATCCCTGACAGATGGCCATCCAGCCTCTGCTTAAAGACCCCTAAGGAAGGAGACTCCACTACACTCCGAGGGAGTGTGTTCCACTGTCGAACAGCCCTTACTGTCAGGAAGTTCCTCCTAATGTTGAGGTGGAATCTCTTTTCCTGCAGTTTGCATCCATTGTTCCGCGTTCTAGTCTCTGCAGCAGCAGAAAACAAGCTTGCTCCCTCCTCAATATGACATCCCTTCAAATATTTAAACAGGGCTATCATATCACCTCTTAACCTTCTCTTCTCCAGGCTAAACATCCCCAGCTCCCTAAGGCGTTCTTCATAGGGCAAGGTTTCCAGACCCTTCACCATCTTAGTTGCCCTCCTTTGGACATGCTCCAGTTTCTCCACATCCTTTTTGAATTGTGGTGCCCAGAACTGGACACAGTATTCCAGGTGGGGCCTGACCAAAGCAGAATAGAGTGGCACTATAACTTCCCTTGATCTAGAAACTATACTTCTATTGATGCAGCCTAAAACTGCATTGGCTTTTTTAGCTGCCGCATCACACTGTTGACTCATGTTCAGCTTATGGTCTACTTGGACTCCTAGATCCCTTTCACATGTGGTCTCGTTCAGCCAGGTGTCCCCCATCCTATATCTGTGCATTTCATTTTTCCGCCCTAAGTGCAGAACCTTACATTTCTCCGTATTGAATTTCATTTTGTTAGCACTGGCCCAGCTTTCTAGTCTATTCAGGTCATTTTGAATTTTGATCCTATCCTCTGGGGTATTAGCTACTCCTCCCAGTTTAGTGTCATCTGCAAATTTGATAAGTATGCCCCCAATTCTGTCATCCAAATCGTTAATAAAGATGTTGAATAGCACTGGGCCCAGGACAGAACCCTGTGGGACCCCACTGGTCACTTCTCTCCAGGATGAAAAGGAGCCATTGTTGAGCACCCTTTGAGTTCGGCCAACCAATTACAAATCCATGTAACAGTTAACTTGTCTATCCCACATTTTGCAAGCTTGTTTGCAAGAATGTCATGGGGAACCTTGTCAAAGGCCTTACTGAAATCGAGGTATACTATATCCACAGCATTCCCTTCATCTACCAAGCTGGTAATTTTATCAAAAAAAGAGATCAGGTTCGTTTGGCATGACTTCTTTTTCTGAAACCCATGTTGGCTTTTTGTGATTATGGCATTGGCTTCTAAATGTTCGCAGACTCTCTGCTTAATGATCTGCTCTAGCACCTTTCCTGGAATTGATGTCAGACTAACTGGACGATAATTGTTGGGATCCTCTCTTTTTCCCTTTTTGAAGATGGGGACAACGTTTGCCCTCCTCCAGTCTGCTGGGACTTCTCCTGTTCTCCAGGAGTTCTCAAAGATTATTGCCAATGGCTCTGATATTACATTTGCCAGTTCTTTTAATACTCTAGGATGTAGTTCATCTGGTCCTGGAGATTTATATTCATTTAGGTTAACCAGGTATTCCTGTACTACCTCTTTACTTATTCTGTGCTGAATTTCCTCTATTCTGTCTCCTGTTCCATTATCCTTAGGTTGAGCACCCTTTGCCTTTTCTGAGAAGACTGAAGCAAAGAAGGTGTTGAGTAATTCTGCCTTTTCTCTGTCCCCTGTTAGCATTTTGCCATCTTCTGCACGCAGTGGCCCTACTGTTTCCTTCTTCTTCCTTTTGCTGCGGACATATCCAAAAAAGCCCTTTTTATTGTTCTTAACCTCTCTAGCAAGCCTGAGTTCATTCTGCGCTTTAGCTTTTCTGACTTTACCCCTACATGTGCTGGCTATTTGTTTAAATTCCTCTTTCGTGATTTCTCCATTTTTCCATTTCTTATACATGTTCCGTTTAAAACTTAGCTCATTTGAAAGTTCCTTAGTCATCCATCCTGGCTTCTTGAGACATCTACCATTTTTCTTCCTCATTGGAACTGTTTGAAATTGTGCCTTCAATATCTCCCTTTTGAGAAACTCCCATCCGTCTTGAACTCCCTTTTCTTTTAGTATTCCTGACCATGGGATCACTCCCAGTATTTTCAGTGTTCTTGATTTTTAAAATTCATACAACTGTTTAGGAAGATACTCCAATTAAGGTATCCTCATTTTGTTATGGAAAATCCTACATATCCATTTGTGAATATTTTTGCCCTTGTCCTCATTATAAATGAACTTTATCTATGGAAGCATAACACATGTAGAGTTCTTATTCCGTCTTAAGAATCTTCAGTACTTTATCATGAAATGAAAAAGAGATAAAAGTACTGAGATGATATGAGGCAGAGGATTAAATCCTCTAAAGGAACCAGTCTTCCCATTCATACATTGTGTTTATGTTAATTGTGGAATGTGGGTCTAGTGAACCACGAAAATCATTTGTGAAGTTAGCCCTTATGGCTATTGAAGCACAGCCCACTTGACTACTTTCAGATCAATTCATTATTCTGAACTCTAGTACTTTACATTTACCAGTTAAATGGAAAATCTATCTTTCATAAAAGTTAGGAATGATGTCCAATAAAAAAGACGACATTTTAATGGGTTTCCACAGATTAAAATGGTGGAGTTCTCAATAAACCCTGATTTACTGATGTTGGTTGTAAAATGGTTATTGCTGCTAATAAAGTCTGTAAATCCT
Organism: Urosaurus nigricauda; assembly: GCA_034509955.1. Lineage (NCBI taxonomy): Eukaryota > Metazoa > Chordata > Lepidosauria > Squamata > Phrynosomatidae > Urosaurus > Urosaurus nigricauda. The sequence goes on along the minus strand of JAOEGL010000009.1, from coordinate 9,192,563 downwards.
AACAGGTCATATTTGCTTTGGACAATAAAACTTCCCATAAAGGCTTGGTGTATAAGGCTAATTCTCTCTTCATACCAAGGTAGGCAGTCTACTCAAAGTAATAATTCATAACCTTTGGATTCTTGGTCTACATTCAAATAAATGTGCTGTGCTTCCCACAGCAGTTGAAGTCTAGGCAGTGTGTTTCTTTCTTCTGAAAAAGAGGATAATATATTATCTAAATGGCTAATTCACTCCAAAATGGAGGATCACTTTGAGTACTTTTTAACAGGAGACGCTTGTTCTCATGCAGCCAGCCACGATCCATTTGGTTACCCTTCTCTGCCCTCCAAAAGCTTATGACAGAATTCAAATGTGTTTATAGAGGGAAAATAAACTGGTTGGATTGTGCTGGATTTATCTTGCAATTTTATGCATCACTTGAATTTGTGTGGGTATTAGTAATAATTCTTTGATTTGGTATTACATGTCTTATTAAGACATGTTGGCTTCATTAACAAAAATGACCAGATACATTTTGCAAGAATAACAAAACAACATTCTGACTTCAGTTGAATTTAGATACACTCAAGGAAACTGGAGAGCTAAGAAATTTCAAGGAGAGGGAAAAAGCCCCCTCCTTTGTTGCAACTGAGCATAAAAAATATATACCTCTCAGCACTCATTTCAACATCTGGCATGTTTAGCTAAATATCGAGATGCATGGTACCTACAGGGACTATCAGTGTTGTCCACATACATCATCCGTTCTGTATTGTTGTTTTTTTCCTCCTTCACACATGTTTGTGAGCTTTTTAGGTTCTGGTGGTAGCCAAGAAATTAAAAATCAATGTAATATTCTAAGAAATCCCATTACCTGCATGTGCTTCCATCTGCTTTTCTTGCTTCACTGCGTCCCAACTTTGAGAATTCTTTGGAACAAGAGTATAGAAAATCTAGTCCGTCTTCATAGAGATAATTTACTATGTTTGAACAGCATTTCTAGCTGCTATTCTCACTTCACTGCCAGATAAACAATTGTACAACGATATCTGTAATGTCCTACATTATTCTTTCTCCTATCCCAGGGAATAAAACATGATCTCTGTAAGCAGGAATGAAAATAAAGCTAAAGTTGGGATTACCAGGCATAGTGGAAGGAAGGGAATTGAAAGTTTTCTGCTTATAATTTCACTCGGGGTTATTCATAAACATTCTTGTGCTTGACCCAAAATGGGTCTTTTGTGTGTGTGCCCCCCCCCCCAAATTTACAGCAAGCCTTTATAAACAGTCAAGAATCACCCAGACTGTTGCCTACACCATATAGCCTTTCTCATCCTTTGCCTCGAGCTGAAGAAATTAACCTTGAGGCAAAAGCAAAGAAAGAAATGGATCAGGGACTTTGAGTTCCTGGCAGTGTCTCAAAGGCTGGAAGAATCTGTCAGTCTCCTGCCAGAATCTTTGGCAGGTGACTGAACACAAGCAATATAGTACATTGTCATCGAGAAGAAGGTTTACTCCAAAAAAAGAAAGACAAATGGCATTGGTTTTCAGGAACCTGCATTCAAATGGAATCAAGGCTGGTGAAAGTATTGTTTCAGTGCATGCACAGGTGTGCTTTGTGCTTTCCAGCCATTTGCTGACTTATGGTGATCCCGTACATTTTTTAAGGTTTTCGTAGGCAATGAGTACTCGGAAGTGTTGTTAGATCCTTCCTCTGAAATGTAGCCTTCAGCCCCTGGTATTTGTTGGAGCTCTCCCATCTAAATATTAACCTAAGCTGACCCTGCTTAGCTTCCAAGATTAGGTGGGATGCTATGTCTTTACAGCCCACAAATATTTTTTCTTGGTTTGTGAGCAATCACTGTTTTAGCATAAAATGCTTGCCATTCTAATGGCAATGTGTTTGATTTGTTTTTGTCCTCAGCATTTTTTTTAAAAAAAAAACATTCTCCTTAACTATTCTTAAGAAAGCTGTTAATAAGATAAATAGTGTGTTATAGAATTTATGGATTGCTTCCCCATTCTTTGATTTCCCAATGAATTGCTAACCACACATAGACCGCAGCACACGGAAGTTAAGGTCATGAGCCCTATCTGTTATGTAGCTACCAAGTTATATGGTTCATGTGTTAGTGGATCAGATAGATGTTTGGCTTGCTGTCTAAGTGCAGTTTTTATGTCAGCTTGCAGGCATGGACCATGGCCTGTAGTACTCCTTAACTAGCTCAGGAGATGAATCATGAACTAAAATGGGGAAAATTGCTGTCAAGGGAAGTGACTTGTTCACTTGTTAAGGGAGTTAACATTTTATTGCTTGGATTTATGGAGACATTTTGCCCCCCAATGCCCACATGGCTAAAGAGAGGAGTGGTCTCTGCCTGCATTGACATTGTTCCAGGCCATTTCAACTGATAACAACAGAAACAACATCTTGACAAAATGTAGACCTGTGACTCTAACATCATTTCCCCCCTTCTCCGCTATGACTTTTAACACTTTTGCCTGGGGAAGCCAGTGGAGCTTCAGAAGCTTGCATGCTATATTTTGTGCATTTTGTCTGGTCCTATAAAGGTGTTGCTTTTTTGTGGATTTTGGGGATTATTATGTTATGATGTATTGCCAACACAGGTCCCACTCGATATGCTTCAGACATGAGAATTGTATTGGTTAAAATTTTCAGTTCATTTCATTTTTAAAAAATCAGAATGTACCCAGACTCAAATGTCGGAGAAAACAAAACTGACAAACTTCCCCAGCCCTAGCAGGAATATGCTTCCCATCATATGTGCTTTTTAAAAACTCCATGTTTCCCCACATCTTTTCTCAGGCTTGGCTTGAATCTTGACTCCTGCAGAGATTTCAGTTAACATTTTTCTCCTCAACCAAAAGTGTGCAATGTAGCTACAGTTTCTCTTCTGTCACTCTCTTTACAATCTGCCAAGTTGTTATCTTCTATATTTCACTACAGCGGGCACCGCTGTTTGGTTTATAATAAGATATGTTATGCCTTCTTTCCATTGAGGTTATTCAGATGTCTTCTACAATAAAGAACCTCCCCTCCTCCTTTTTTCATCTCCCACACATTCCTTCAAGTGAATGCCCTGATATGTCCTTTCTTTGTCATTGTCTCTTCCGTGGGTTTCCTTAGATGCTGATTCTCTTGCATTTTTCAGACAGGTCTTGAAGCACCACTTATCACCCAATCTCTGTTGTTTCCTTCATTGCTAGGCTCAGAAATGGAATCTATTGTGTCCTGAAAATAAACATTGTCATTGTGTATGTTTTCCTACCCCTGTTCAGTCGCTTCTCTTCCTCTGTGCATTTACTTCCGCACTCGAGTTTAGCATGCCATTTTGTTGCAGCCTTTCTGTGTCAATCAATTTAAATGCAGGCTTTTTACAAGTTTGTTACAAGGCATTTCTGCTTTTGGAACCTAGTTTTGTCAATGGTCCCATTGATATTTTCCACACACCCGCGCAAGGGTTGCAGCCCAATAGAGTGAAATGTTTCAATCTATTGGGATGGGAATGAATCTATCTGAAATATGAACTGCAATTTCAATTTTTAAGAAATAAGTTTCTGTCTATAAGAAGACACAAAGTCATATGTTTTGGTTTAATTGATAAGCCTAGACCCCCACTTTTTTTTTTTAAAGGCAGTGAAACCATTGTATTTATCACTACCATGTATGGATGTGAGATCTGGACAGTGACGAAAGCAGACAGAAAGAAAATCAACTGATTTGAGATAGGGTGCTGGAGAAGACTGATGAGGATATTGTGGGTTGTCAAAAAGACATACAAATATGTAGTTTTTCTGGTGGCTTTTTCAGGCTATGTGGCCATGTTCTAGAAGAGTTTGACTCAAGGCAGTTAACAACAACAACATCATTGTTTTTGTGCATCTTACATAGGTTGAATAAGAAGAGGAAACGCCTGGCTCACCTCATGTATTGTGGCCGGAGGTTTCCAGAAACTTAAGATGTATATGCTTGAGTTGCTTATGTGTGTAGCACATGCATGGCTTGAGTGCCCAGTTTTGCAAGTCAAGTACAAAGCAGAAAAGGAGGATGTCATATAGGAATCAGCCCATGAGTTAATGAGACTCAGTTCTACATCTAAGTGGCAACAAGCCACCAACAGGTTTAGAAAGCAGGCTATGCTCTGCTTTCACGTTTCTTGTAATAAAAGAAACTGGGGTGGCTTGTGGGGGGAAATCACAGAAATTTTCTAAGGGATGTACAACTCAAAACACAAGAATAAAGCTTAAAGCTGTCATAAGGAGTCCCAATATCACAATGCATGCCCAACAATTCTTGCCAAATGTACTCCTTATTTATGCTTATAAGTGGTGACATAGATATCATTTATTTTTAACACATAAAACAGTTTGGTAATGCCCTGCAGCCATAATCCTGAGACACATAACCCTCATCATCAAATGACATGTTCTTAGTGTTTCCTCACTGGAGGAACTTTATCACTTCCTTTGTGTAAGTGATACTGAGTTCAGGAGCCACCACTTTGTAGAAGTGCACTCATTTACTTTCAAAGTAAAATAATGATGAATGTGGATAACTTGATTCTGTCATTGTGTGCAGCTCTGTATCATCAAAGGTGGAACATCTAGAATCAATATGACTAATAGATTCTGTCTCTCTGTGATAAAGCCTGCAAACAGGATAAATTATCACATCCTGTCCAGCTCACTAAAAGTAATCCCTTCCTTCTTTTTGATTGTAATAGCCATGGTGTTACATTCTGTTTGATTGTAATAGCCACGGTGTCAACCCCATCTTGAATCATGAGAGGGGAAGTACTTGATCAAAGTTGACTTGGTCAGATTTTGAGTAATCTCCATGTTTGCAGGATGAGTCTTTATTGCTTTGACATGCATGCATGCAACAAAAAGAAAATATGCAAAGGAAATAGACTCTTGTTTAATTTGACTGAGCTGGGCACCAGGCAGCTTAGAGCTTTCATATTAATTTTCTGCAATGTGCATAATATTGCTTTCTTCCTGCAAATTAAATGAAAAATAAAAATGGTGTTCCCCAAAGTGACACCCCCTCCCCCTGCCAGTAAGCAACAATAGTGTATTCTGCAAAGACCCTACTAGATCAAGAGCATTCTGGACCCAGAGATTTCAGGGCCAAAATCTGCATCCTAAGGATCGCCCCTGGCAATGTCATTAAGCATGATGCAATAAGCACTGGCTTTTCCAAGCTGTCTCTTTTACATGAAAGAATTGTTCCAGTGCTACAAAATAAGAAGGATGTAAATTAAACTGCGCAGCAAGACTCCTAGGGGTATGAGCATTGCTCAAGAGAAGGGCATGAGACTCGAAGGCCTGATCCCTTTTCTTCTCCTCCTCCCGAACTTTTTTCTTTCCTAGAGGGGAAGAAAAAGACAAGGAGGGTGTTTTGAGCAACTGCCTCTGCCTGAAAGAGGAGGAGAAGGAGGAAGAGAGTGGGTAAGCTCACTGGATCATGACCACTGGTGGGACCCATCCTGAGCCACCTCTTCATCCCACCAGAAGACACACACTAAACAAGCAAATACTTTTATACATATACTACTTCAAGCCAAGGATGGGAAACATCCACATATAGATGTAAAGGGGGTCACAACTGTAAACAATTTGTGAATCACTGCCGTGCCTGGATCTGACTTCTCATGAAATGGGCATGATTGACTCACTAGTCCTCTGAACAATATAGTACCCTCTTTTTTAGACCCATATTTATATTACTTTCTAACTCATCTCTCTCACTCCCCGATTCCCCCATAACCCTCTTTCCCTAAGCTTTGCCTTTCTACTATCTTTCTTATTCCTTCCATTCTTTTGAGCCCTTTTAAGTTTCTCTCTCTTTTTATCCCTCCTTCCTGTGCTTCTTTCCATCCCCAATCTCTCTCCTGGAGGGTGACTGGGAATTAGGTGGACAGTGTACTATGCATTCAGCGGCTGGAATCTAAGTTCTGAAGCACCCTCCAGCAGCAAAAAGTCTCTTAAAGGGCAGTGTTCTTAACTGAAATTTTCAGCCCTTGCCTGCATGGTAGGGAAAAGGAACAAAACCCTGAGACTCAGGATCAGTTGCCGCGCAGGTCAGCCCCCCCCCCCCCCAATAAATACAGAAACCTGGTTGGAGGAAAAAAGGCCACAACTTTATTAACTGTTCCACACATGTAGAACAACACAAAACCATAGGGTTGGCCCAAAGCATAAGGTCTGGATCTGGCCATCAGCAACACCCTGGTTGGTTGATGTACCCTTGGTAGCAGGGGCAAACATCGGGATGACGTAGGTGCCAAGCTCCGCCCTGTTGCGCAGTTAGGCAACTGCGCTGCTTCACATCGAATTGCGAGACATCCTAGTCACCGGGTATTAATCGACTGTGGCCCCCGCAATGGCCACAGCGAACCGCTCCTTACCCGGGTCATGAGGACTCCCGATCCAGTGCCAGCGGGCCCTGGAAACCCCTACCCCAGATCCAGGCCTATGCTGCCGCCACACAGGCAGGTCTGAAAGAGCGCCTGCCGCCAACCCTAAGAACCGAAAAAGAACCCTCCACAAATAACATTAATAGCATTCGCTTGAGCAAGAGTCCAAATCAGGGTGCACATAGCCCGCAAACACCCTAGACTTCCATCAACCAATTTACTTGATGACATCAGTAGAGAGTCCAGCACAGGCTGTAGATGTGGCCGCTCCAATGCGGAATGAATAGCCCCCAAATTCAACCAAAAGAAGACCCATCGCCTGAAGGGCCAGCTTTAACACAGCAACAAATTGAAAGCGTGTGACAGGTGAGCCATCAGCATGACAAAATAGGGATCCTTGACATGCAGGCTGGTGCCTAATAAACCTTTTTAGAACCCGAACAGGACAGAGGTGCGAGTCTTTTAGGTGCCCCAATATGATCGATGAGGCTCAGCCCAGTTTATCACATTTTGACCTGAGAACTGTCAAACATACAGCATCAACATTGAACAAAACATCAGTGATGCACCAGTATCTTTTTGAGCAATAGGTCTTCGAAGACAGGACCAGCTCCCCTACCCTCAGGGCCCCAAATGGCGGGAAGCTGGGAAACAATATCCTGAAGCAGTGTAAAAACAGATAGGGTGCCTGGCATCGTTTTTGTCCATATGCATGCATCTCCAACCCTCCAGAGTGCAACACACTTGGAAACAAGCACATGGATCAACCAGGCTGGAGGCTTTTGCAAAGAACAAAATACCTGCAAGGTGAACAGAAATAGAGCGTGGGGAAACCCCACTATACTTTAACCACGTCATGAAGCATAAAACAGTTGTCGAATCCATAGGCCAAAGTGCCGGAATGCCTAGGGCACCCCACAAGGAGGACAATTTAGAAAAAACCTTATTATAGGCCCTGAGAGTGGAGGGGGCCACTGAAGACAAAATGCCCTGGGTCACATTGGAAGTCCAATCTTCCTGAGGAACTCTGGAAATGGCATGGAAAGGGGGTCTGCCTTTGGAGCCAGCCATTGAAACCTGTCTTCCTGGAATCGAGAAAGAGCATCAGCTAAATTATTTTGCAAACCAAGAACAAACCAAGCTGTGATAGAATTGTTAAAATTAAACAAGTGAGTACGAGCCACAGCACCAGCACGACTCTTTCTGATTTGAAAGACAGGCTATTAACAACAGCAACTATGGCTTGATTATCGCAGCAGAACAGAACACGTTTGGTGGAGAACTCATGTTTCCAAATAATGACAGCCGTCACAATGGGAAATAATTCCAAAATAAATAAATAAATAAATAAATTATTAACAACATCCTCTTAAGCCCAACCCTTTGGCCATTTTTGAGCACACCAGTGTCCTTGAAAAAACAGTCCAAATCACAATCTTCAGATCATCTCTAATACCCTTGGTAATGCTCACATGGTAATGAGGCCTGGAAATACCTGCAGTAGCTCTGGCCAGCCTGGCACAAAAGGGGCGACCAGGAGAAACCACACAGCACGCAAAGTTCAGGTGACCCAGGAGGAATTGCACCTGTCTCATAGTAACTTTTTGGGATGCAAGAAATTCTGAAATAAGTTTTTTTTTTTTAGAGCACTCAATTTGTCAGGAGGGAGATGAGAAACTCCTTCAACCGAGTCCAATTGGACACCCAAAAATGTGAGGGACATAGCTGGCCCCTTAAGTGTTATCAGCTGCTGAAGGGACCCCGATCTCAGATGCCAAAGCAGAAAAGGTATCTAGGAGCATCTGGCAATGGTCTGAGCCAGACCGTCCGGTGAAAAGGAAATCATCCAGTTAATGAGTCACAAGCGGGGAGCAAGCCCTGTGCTTTACCTCCCACTCCAGGAAAGTACTGAAGGCCTCAAACGCTGCACAGCTAATTGAACAGCCCATCGGTATAGCCTTATCGAAATACCATCGGCCTTGTACCTTAAGCCCTTACAGGTGGAAATCATCAGAGTGAACAGGCAAAAGGCAGAAAGCAGACTGAATGTCACATTTGGCCATTTGGGCTCCGCGGCCACATGCCTGCACTAGCTGGACCACATGGTCAAACAAAGCATAGCTAAGTCGGAATTCCCCCAGAGCCTTCTTGGGGACAACTCTTAAGGGAGACACCTGAATGTTTGGGAAAGGCGGAGAATGAAAAGGCCTTTCAATGCAGCCGGCATCTATTTCTTTTTGAATCTTTTTCATAAGAACCTCCGGCATATCTCAAGCTGATTTAAGATTCTTAGACTCTGAAGGAGGAGGGGAACAAGTCACCTTGGGCAGGGCCCCATGCTGAAAGGGATGGTGGCCTGATTTTGGGCAAGCTGCCTTACTATGGGGCCCCCGACAAAGTTCAAAGATGTGGTCATATCTGCAGTGAGACCTGGAGCACCTTCCTGCATTATATTCCCAGCAGACCAATTTATGTCCCTCTTACCATCCGGTCTGGTGGCCCCTTTGGACCTGGTCAGAGGGACCACATGAAGCATGTGGCAATCTAAGTGTCAAGCTCTCTTGAGGAATGCCATTGAGATAACAGCCCTATGGAGAATGTATGCTCTGCTGAGGGAAACTTAGGGTGTTTTGTTTGTTTGTTTGTTTGTTTTGCCCATTTGGTGGATGTAACAGCAAGGGCATCATGCCCTTTTGGTTGCAATAGTGTGAAAATGTCAACGAAACAACCTGTTAAAATTCCATTTTTGCACATTTTTTTTTTTGAAAGGTGAGACCCAGGAGGATGCTCACCAGGAGCTGAGGGAGGGATGCCCAAGGTCCAAGGCCCATACACCTTGCAGGCCAGGATGCCAGGACCTGCACCGGATAGCACAGCAGGGAAACCCAGGGACCAAAACATGGTCCACCCAGAACCCTTCTCTACCTGTAGGCACAACCTGTGAAACACCCCCTCCCCAACATGTCCCAAACGAGACACAGATGCAGTCCTGTTCCATTTACTCTTTTTTCCCTTGCATTTCTTCCTTTCGCCACCGGCCACAGCGGTCCCCACAATAAGCTCGTCGTCCTCCAAACTCGAAGATGTAGAGCTAGAGCCGGATGAAGAACTTGAGCTGGAGACATCCACTCAAGCAACGGAGGTCCAAGCCGAAGAGCTGGGTCCTAAGCTGAGGACATCATCCGCCAACTGTTGTTCCCTGTCGCCTTCCCGGGATCCAGATCCAGACATGCAACACCAGCAGATGTCGATACTTGGGAGGCTGCCATGGCCTTAGCAATGATTTCTGAGAAGGACCACATCAGTTTTGCAGCCATCTCTTGGCTAATGATCAAAGATGCCTGCAATGGGGGAGGATGGGCCTGGACCATTACTATTGTCGCAGGATCCACCACAACTGTCGAACTCCCCTGTCTACAGGCATACGTACGTGCTGGGCACCTCCTAGTCCCTGGGGCTAGCTCTTCCCAGGACCTACAATTTGTTTTCACAAAGAACTGGTAACTTGTGCAGCACCACTTGACTTCCTTGATTTTGGTGACATGTTGAAATTGGTTGGTCTGACAACACTAAGATTGGGACTGTAGTCAGCAAGAAAAAAGTATTGCAAAGCTGCTTATAGGTGAAGGGAAACACATGCCCAGCAGGGCCGAAGCCGCAAGCACCGTGTAAATTACAATTCACCGTTGTCAAGTCACAAGCACTGGTTACAAATCACGTGCCCAGCTGGCCAAAGCCGCGTACACCGTGTAAAGTCAGCAGTGCAATAATCACCAACCAAGTAGAGAGCACGTGCCCAGCAGGGCCGAAGCCGCGAGCACCGTGCCGAAGAACAGTTTGCAGTCACAAAGTCATCAAGACAATTGTTTGCACGTGCCCAGCATGGTTGAAGCTGGGAGCACTGTGCAGTTAAAACAAAAAACAAACCAAAACAAAACAAAAAACAGTTTGAAGGCAAAATTCCAAACACCACCAGGAGCACCATGCAGTTGAAAAAACAGTTGAAGCCAAAATTCCAAACACCACCAGGAGCACCGTGCAGTTGAAAAAACAGTTGAAGCCAAAATTCCAAACACCACCAGGAGCACCGTGCAGTTGAAAAAACAGTTGAAGCCAAAATTCCAAACACCGCCGGGAGCACCGTGCAGTTGAAAAAACAGTTGAAGCCAAAATTCCGAACACTGGATGTGTGATCAGCAGGGGCCAAGGCCGCAGGCACAACAATTATTAATTATTAAGACTAAAAAGGACAAAATAAAACAAAAGGCCTTCTCAAAAAACATGAACCCTGTCTGCCAGTCCCTTAGCAACAAACCTGAGGGAGCGGGTGATTGTTGCCAAGAAGTGGGGAGGTGGTAAAGATGCCTTCACCAACAAAATGCCCCACCTATTAGGCAGCGAGGAAGGCTGTCAGACCCAAAGCCCCGCCCCCTACTGTGCAGCAAAATAGGCAGTGAAGCCTCTGATCTGCTGGCCCCCAGAGCAGAACTGGCAATGGTGCCGATGCTCACCTTACACGGCCTTAAATAGGCCCAACAGCCAATGAGGGCTCATGAACGATGGAGGCACCACCCTCTCCGAGCTCTCCACCAATAGGAGGGCACACCATACCCTGCTGTGGCCAATCAGACAGGTTCCTTTCCTGCTCCTCCCAGTGGCCAATCAGCATCGAGCCCGCGCTCGCACCGGCCGCTGGGGCGCCCAAGTCTGGCGCGCGGGAAGGGGAGAGGCCTTCCTTCACGCGGCAACAGTGCCGGCCCGTTAATTCGGGCGGCGCCATTTTCTGGAAACACTTGGAAGTTTTCTGGGAACACTTGAAATACTAACAGATTTATTCTGGGATAAGTTTTTAGGGACTATAGAGGACTCTTCAGAAAGACCAACCAAACTTTCAAATGTCTCCTGCAGGTCAGGAGGCCATGAAAGGTCATGTGAACATTCCCTCCAATTCACAGATCAGAACTGGGACATGTGTGGCCAAGCAACATCAGAGTGTGGTCAAGATGCCAAATGTTATAAATGAGGAAGAGCATACAAGCTATAGGAGGCTAAAACAGCTTGCTTTTTCCTGAGCCTCCTGGGAAGGGCACAATTTGGTCCCTTCTTCTCACACACACACACCCGGCAAAGTTAATTGAATGGAAACTACTTTAATTGAATGGAAACTACATATTAAACTCAATTTGCAGCAACTGGGAAAGTGGGAGGAGGAGAGAGAAACTGGGACATTTAATAATGTGGGATGACAATGGATTAATAAGGACTATCCCCACCAAATCGGGAGAGTTGGAGAGTATTTGTGAAGAAGTCAGGATCTCTTCATGGCTTTCATCAACAAAGTGATTTTGCTCAGCTTCTCTTTACCAGTTTCCTACTTCATTCTTTCTATGACAGAGTCCATTGCTGCTCTGAACAGCCCTGTAAAATAACTCTGCCATTTAATTTTTAAAAATGTCTCGAACATGTTGTATAAGAGTTGCTTTTTCAAGCACTCATCATTGCTTTTGGCAACTTAATGGACTGTTGTAGGCTGTAAAAAAAGCCTCATCTAAACTCTGTTAGTGTTATTTAATACCATTGTTTTGAATGGAAATGTAAAACAATCTTTCTTCAAGGCAGTCCGCATTCCTATTGAAAACACATCAACAAAATATGAACGAAACCACAGAAAATCGAAAATGTTCCTAGTATTGTAAAAAGAACTTGTGTCCTTTCAGTACCTGAGAGACCAGTGTATTTATAGCTCTCGCACGTAACAGTGTAAAGTATAATCTAGCAGGATAACTATATTGGAATAAAGCACTGTGGTTCCTGCAAAAATGGCTTGTGAATTATGGTCATCACTACACTGTGTTTCTAGTTCTAGAAAACACAGTATGATTACTTAATATGTACAACATGCGTTTTATGTTCTTCTGTATAGATCTTATACCTTGTGTGGCTGGAATATCAATACTTGCTTTATTTTGAAGGTACTGTGCTGAAAAATACAAGCAGTCTACTGTATTCTTCACTCAAAAGATTCTAAATCATGTTCTTTTAAAAAAAACATTATAGAAGAGTGTTGCTGTAATGAAAGGCTATTCAAAATGATTCTCCATTTAAATTACCTCCAGTTTTGGACATATTGTAATCACTCAGTTATTGTTTCTTAGGAACCGAATGCTGTCTCACAGTACCATTGTGGTGAGAGGTGCAAGCTCAGTAGCACAGGGGTGTCACTAAGGACTTAGCAGGGCACAGGGTTGCAACTAAAGAGGATCCCAACAATTATCGTCCAGTTAGTCTGACATCAATTCCAGGAAAGATTCTAGAGCAGATCATTAAGCAGAGAGTCTGTGAACATTTAGAGGCCAATGCCATAATCACAAAAAGCCAACATGGGTTTCAGAGAAACAAGTCTTGCCAGACAAATCTGATCTCTTTTTTTGATAAAATTACCAGTTTGGTAGATGAAGGGAATGCTGTGGATATAGTATATCTTGATTTCAGTAAGGCCTTTGACAAGGTTCCCCATGACATTCTTGCAAACAAGCTCGTAAAATGTGGGCTAGACAAGGTAACCATTACATGGATTTGTAACTGGTTGACTGACCGAACTCAAAGGGTGCTCAACAATGGCTCCCTTTCATCCTGGAAAGAAGTGACCAGTGGGGTCCCACAGGGTTCTGTCCTGGGCCCAGTGCTATTCAATATCTTTATTAATGACTTGGATGACAGAATTGGGGGCATACTTATCAAATTTGCAGATGACACCAAATTAGGAGGAGTAGCCAATACTCCAGAAGACAGGATTGAAATTCAGAATGACCTGAATAGACTAGAAAGCTGGGCCAACGCTAACAAAATGAAATTCAATGCGGAGAAATGTAAGGTTCTGCACCTAGGGAGGAAAAATGAAATGCACAGATATAGGATGGGGGACATCTGGCTGAATGAAACTATGTGTGAAAGGGATCTAGGAGTCCAAGTAGACCATAAGTTGAACATGAGTCAGCAGTGTGATGCAGCAGCTAAAAAGGCCAATGCTATTTTAGGTTGCATCAATAGAAGTATAGTGTCTAGATCAAAGGAAGTAATAGTGCCTCTCTATTCTGCTTTGGTGAGGCCCCACCTGGAATACTGTGTCCAGTTCTGGGCACCACAATTCAAAAAGGATGTGGAGAAACTGGAGCGGGTCCAAAGGAGGGCAACTAAGATGGTGAAGGGTCTGGAAACCATGCCCTATGAGGAACGACTTAGAGAGCTGGGGATGTTTAGCCTGGAGAAGAGAAGGTTAAGAGGTGATATGATAGCCCTGTTCAAATATTTGAAGGGATGTCATATTGAGGAGGGAGCAGGCTTGTTTTCTGCTGCTCCAGAGACCAGAACGCGGAGCAATGGATGCAAGCTGCAGGAAAAGAGATTCCACCTCAACATTAGGAGGAACTTCCTGACAGTAAGGGCTGTTCGACGGTGGAACACACTCCCTCGGAGTGTGGTAGAGTCTCCATCCTTGGAGGTCTTTAAGCAGAGGCTGGATAGCCATCTGTCGGGGATGCTTTGACTGGGAGTTCCTGCATGGCAGGGGGTTGGACTGGATGGCCCTTGTGGTCTCTTCCAACTCTATGATTCTATGATTCTATGATTCTATGAACTAGGAGGTGCAGGGAGTTCAAACCACAAAAGGTGACTCTCTAAGGGTGGTGGCACCAGTGCTTGCCAAACATCTGCTTTTTTGGCAGAAACGGGCTGTGGTGTTCACCTTTGTCCCTTTAAAATGCTGAAGAGATGGTGTTGGTGGGACAAGGCTTAGTGGGAGGAGAAAGGAGAGGCCCCAGGTTTTTAAACAATAAAATTTAATTTACTTTTTAAAATATATTATTTTTTACATTTGCTTGAAAACCACACCACACTTTAACCACAGGAAACCATGGATATGTCCAGTGGGACCTCACTGTCTGCTGGGGTTTGGTTCCAGGATCCCCCGTGGATAACAAAATCTGTGGATGCTCAATTCTCATTAAATATAATGGCAGAGCAAAATGGTGCCCCATATATAAAATGGAAAAAAAATCAGCCTGCAAGCTTCACTTTGCCCAAGGCTGATATAAGGGATCATTTACACACACACATATAATACAAAGATATGGGGGGGGGGGGGCTACATGTGGCTAGTGAGCCACAATTTTCTCATCCCCGATTTAAAGGGAGGAATAGGCAAGGGGAGAATAGTGGGAAAAACTCCCTTTTGCAGCTGCTCATCTGAACTGTGGCTTATGGATATGGTTGCTGTGCAGCAAGAAGGAAAACCCAGTTGCAAAAATGTAATTTTGCCAATTCACCCATGCCTGCTTCTCTGCAATAGAAGTCCACTGGGTAACGTTAAAGCCCATGAAGTCTTCCGCTGATTATCATTCTTTTGAGTGAGCTGTCAAAAGCCTGTGCTTTTGTTTTATTTGATATCTCACAAAATAACATATCTTTAGGGGGAAGAAGCTCTGTTCGTTACAACACCACATTCAAGCTGAGTGGCAGCTATTGATTAGATCAAGGGAGTCTATGGCTGTCCCTTGGTACATCCAGCAGAAGGGCTGCTTCCATGAATTCAATGCCATGTAAGCTTTCCTGTGCCTCTAGCAAAGGAGCCACAAAACATTCAAAACCTTTTTGCTGTGTGTGTTACCTTAACAGTGCATCTGTTGTCCAAAAGTGAAGCTCACAAACAGATTTATCTCTCTGTGTATATGTGGTCGCGAGGAGTTTTTAATGAAGACTTAAGGGATTGTTTGAGCATGTGAGCCAATTATTTATTTTTCTAGGCTATCCTTCTTTTCTGAAAGATCATGTGAAGAAATTTAAGGGGAGACATAGCTGCTTATGTGGTTTCCCCCTTTAGTTTCCCATGTTATCTATCATATGTATTGAAGACCAAACACATGGAATGAGTGGATGTGTCCAAAAGTCACCACCTTTAACTAAGGGCAAAGAAGAGACAAATAATGGTACCTCCATCTTCTTAAGTATTAATATCTCTCCCATCTGTTTATAGTCTGTCCTGAAAGAAGTCCAGAATCCTATTATCCTGTTTTCTGTTACTGCTTAACTGAGTAATGTCTCCTGGTCTGGTCTTCCCAAACTTGATGGAAACATTATTCACCAATGCTTTCTTCACTGGCAGAACGGACCACCTTCTCCCCATGCAGCTGATGCCCAGTAAAGGGAGATCATGGCAATAGTGTCAAAACTGTGACTAAGAGCCTTATCAGTTTAAAAACAGTTTCCAGTCTTTAAGAGGATTTATTGCATTATTTCCTAGTGTTGCCTACAGAAACAATATATCTGAACATTTTATTTATATTTTCCCTCACCTTGTACTCCTGAAATTTAATAGAGTAACAGACATCACTGTAGGGGCCTCTTTTTTGTCCTTTTAACACATATTTGTGGAGTAAAGGGACTTTGGGATTTTGTAAAGTGTCATATTGTGGCTCTGTTTATTTAAGAGAGCATCCCACCTTTACAGTGTTTGTTCTTTTCTTCAGTTGACTCAGGGATGCATTCTTTGCCCTTTGACAATTACTCTTTTGGATGGAGGAACCGTCTTTTGAGGCACTACCTTTTTGTTGCTGTTGTTACTGTTGTTCCTAAGTGTTTCATCTTTACTATCCTGAGCATATTTTTGTTGCCCCTGGATCACAGATGAAGTAGTAAAACAGCAGACACAATTGCAGAGCCTAGAGTAATACTCTGTGGAGGTTCAGACAAAGAGCAGGTTTCAAAGGTAAAATGCTTCTGATCACAGTTGCTTTTAAAAACTGTTTTATGCTATGTCTCAATACAATAAATTAAAGGACTTATATTTCATTGTGTTGTAGAATAACTGAGTGTAGTCTGGAACAAAGAGTTTTTTTCCCCATTTCCCATTGAAAGGTGGTTTAAATCTTGTACATCTTCTTTTAATTCAGGTTGCAACCCTCGGCATGCTTATTTGGACATTGTCATTTCATTTTCACTTCCACCTCACTTCCATTTCATTTTGACACTTCCATTTAAGTAAATGGGATTTACTTCTGAGAAAACCTGCACAGGATTAATTTGCATGTGTATAATTTACAGACTAATCTAAAGCTGGATTTAAGGAGTAAATCAAAGCACAGATGCCACTGTATACCTTCTGTCAGTGCATAAACTGGATTGGGGTGGGATTTCTTGTCATTTTTTTCTAGGTAGATGTGTGCAATAAACTGAAAGGTAATTTGGATGGAATGTTAAACCATAGTTTCCTTTTATGAGAGGAAACCAAAGAGATTTGCATGGTTCTCTTGTTCCTTTGCTGTAACTACTAACTATAGACTTAGCTTTTACTTTATAGCAACCATACATTGTGACTTCAAATGACATCAAACTGTGATTTATGAACCTGGCTTGTTTCAGCTAGCCATAGTTAAGATTAATTAAACTTGTCTGCTAAACTGACGTGCTAAACTGCAGTTAGTCTAAAATAGAAGCAGAAGCTTTTCAGTCTCCTGTTTGTGATTGCATTCAAAGATTATTTGGATGGAGCATATAATAATAATAATAATAATAATAATTATTATTATTATTATTTCTAACCTGCCCCTCTGAGCGAGCAACCGGGGTGGGGTACAACATATGCACATCTTAGGTCATGGTTTTATACAGCATCCAAAGACAGCTAGAAAGCTATAATGTTATGAAAAGAATAAAGATATAAAGCTCCCATAGATAAGCATATCTTGGTCACATTTGAGATCAGTATTGCTCAATAGATATTATTCCTAGAATCATAGAGTTGGAAGAAACCAAAAGGGCCATCCAATGCAACCCCCTGTCATGCAAGAAGCCATAATCAAAGCACCCTTCCAGACTCTGTTTAAAAGTCTCCAAAGAAGGAGACCCCACCACTCTCTGAGACAGCATATTCCACTATTGAACAGTTGTTACTATCATTCCTTAAGTTTAGGTGGAATCTTGTCTTCTGTAGTTTAGATTCATTGTTCCATGTCCTAGTAATATAGCAATTCCTGGACTCAGATCTGAGCAATCAATGTCCCAAAGCCTTAAAATTTTGAAACTAGCTGCAGAACAGATTCAAAGTACTCACAAAATTACAGAAAAAAAAATACTTTGCAGATGTAACCACTCTGTGTGACCCTGAGTCTCACTGCTATAGGAAGTCTTTTTTCTTGGGATTGTTTTTTCTTGCACACAAAGTTAAAAAAACCCATAACATTCTACTGCCTTCTATGATCTGGATTCTCCGGTTATGCAATCACAACTGCTGTCTTAGTCCTTGTGCACACATTGAGATCAAACACAAATTCTAAGCCCCTCTATTCTAGTCCCAGGGGGAAATTGAGCTTCATTGCCCCCTCCTCCAGGCTCTAAAAAAGCCATCTGCCTTCAGATTCGAGAAGATTGCTGGTTCATTCCCAGTACAAAAATAACATTCACCTGTTAATCCAATTGACTTCAGTTCATGGAACAAATGTGGGGAGGATTCAATACATCCCAGTTCATTAGAAATGGCTGCTTCAGGCAAGAGATCATGAGAGATGGGAAGCAGACAAAAAGTATGTGTTCCAAGCCTTTCCATGGGACTTGTGTATCAGCTGACTAGCCAGCTGCCATATGGGGAAATGGATAATGTTGTCCCACATCTAGCACTAAAACAACTTTCACCTCTCAGTATGTTTTTGTATGTGGAATGGGAGCTATTGTCTTTCATCTCGGGCAGCAAAAGGTCTTCAGCCAGCCATGAGTATTCCGATCAAATATAAAATTTATTCATATATCTCTTTTTAACTTCTGGCTCATCATTCAAGGTCTATTCAGTGACAGGCTACTGAAACTTGGTTTTCAAATCGACCACTTAATAAGCACAGCTATCTCTTAAGCACTACAAGCTTGAGAGTACTGGTTGTAAAGAATAATATTATTAATTCAGTCCTTTGGATTTTCTCAACTTTGTTTTTCATCTGTCAAACCAGAAATTGCCAAGTTAGAGTTGAAAACAGATTGTGAGATATTTTTATTCAGTGCCTTCAAAAGCAAATTTAAAGTCATTTTCTTGGCTCTGTGTAATACAATTTGATCATGATTATGATAATCAAACTTTGGACCTCAGTATGTTTCCAGAAAGAAAAGCTTAGATAATTCAGTGTTATTATTAAGGGTTACATAGTCGCCCTACAGCTTGGAAAATTACTTTTAAAAAGTAATTTGTTCTGTTACACATTACAGTGTACATTACAATACCTTACAGTATGCATATAGCAATACATACAGAAATAGCCAAGGATTTATCATAATTGATCAGAACGGAGACTGCAGTAAAAAAATAGAAGATGACTGGGAATGGGAAAGGCAGTATGAAAGAACTGGATAAGATCCTAAAGAGTAAAGATAGTCAACAGAACGTTAAAGTTAGAATAATCCAATCCACTTTATTTCCCATCACTGTATAAGGATGTGAGAACTGGACAGTGGAGAACGTGGATAAAAAGAGAACTAACTTGAGTTATGGTTCTGGTGAAGCGTGCTGAGAATACTCTGGACAGCCAGGAAGTCAACCAAATTGGTACTAGAACACATCAGCCAAATTGGTACTAGAACTCTCCCCAGAAGCCAAACCGAGGCTAACATATTTTGGCCACATGAGAAGGCGTGACTCATTGGAGAAGACAATAATACTAGGAAAGGTAGAAGGCAGTAGAAAGAGAGGAAGGCTACATGCCAGATGGATACTCATTCAGGAAAGCCATGGGCCTCAAGCTGCAGGACCTGAGTAAAAAGGTTGAGGACAGGGAGACTAGGAGATGTCTTACCGCAGGGTCTCTATGGGTCAAGTTGGACTTGAGAGCAGTTAACAAACAACAACAACAGTATTTAAATGTAGCTGTTGGATTGGTGTTGTTTGTTATGATGATGAAAACAAGTAGATTTTTAAACCGTACTTGCTGATCAATATTTTCAGATAGCTTCTGCTATCCTTTTAAGAAAGAAAAAATAATGGCATAAAACTTGAACGTTTCTACTAAAGCGTCTATCATATAATATCTCCTTCAAAAGTTTCTTCTGAAAGTAACTAGAAATCATTGTTCAATACATCAGTAAAGAGTTATGCTCATGGTCTTTGTTCTTTTTGAAATCGGTTTTCCTTATATCCTTGATGTCACACACTATATATATATATATATATATATAATTTTTTCTAAATGTTCAATTTTATTAATCATAAATTACTGTAAAATCACTGATGTTGCAAATATGATATGTATGTATTTTGTTGTTCTTGTGATATGTTTTATGCAAAGGCCATTGACCAAAAGCAATAAAATTTGAGTGACTGACTGATATCCTTGATGTCTCTGCAACACATAATTAGTTACAGGTAATTGTGTTACTTGTACCTAATTACTTCCAATCTCTAGATGTGCCCCTTGGCTGAGCAGAATGGTCTCCCTTTATTAAATCTAGAAAATCAGTGACTGGCTCCATGAAGTCTTGTGTCTAAATAGTATCCTTTTAGGGATAAGTCACCCACAGCCTTTTAGTAATCACAACGTCTTGGGAGCAAGATCGCTGAATCAAATTACTTATGGAAAAAGTGAGTCCTTGAAGTGAGTTGTTGCAGTCACACAATCCAGTCGATCAGAATCCAGAAACATCCTCAAGCTATCTTTTTTCTTCCCTTCTTTTTCTGGCTATCTTTTGATCAATGCCATTAAGCAGAAATGCTGTTTTGCTTCAGCATTTCTATTTGTGACCTTTACCATTCCTTTGTGTATTGACTTACATGATCTGAATGAGAACACAGACTTATTTGTTTTTTAAAGTTCTAATCCATGGTGGCGGTGGCGGGGATAACACACAGGTATCATGCTCCCCACCACCACCACCTTTTAATGAATACTTTATGTGTTGCCTTGGCCAGAGAGAATAGCTCAGCATGTGTCAAGTACAGCAAGAATTGGCAAGAATAAGAAGTTGCCAAGAACTGCAGCTACCGGAAAAGAGGGAGAAATAAAACTGGCTAGTGGTGAACCCCCTCATTACTACCAACATCACAGACAGTAAGGGATAAAGAAAGAGAGCTAGTGGTTAGAGCAGGTAGGCAGCTTGCTATTTTCTTTGGGGTGATCTAAGAGAAGCAGCACAGCAGCGATGGACAGGGATGATCCTCAAATTGAGTGCAGCAACCTCTTTAGGATATAACTGCCCATAGCCCTAGCCTTGTCCAAGAGCTTCTTGGCATTCTCTGGAAATACCATCAGCTGTCATGTGTCTCATAAATGAACTAACAGTGACTACTTTTTCAATAACAAACATCGGTTTCTGCTGACGTGTGAGATACAGTGGAAAGGATTCACTGAAGCTTGATTCTTTTGATATACAGGAAACAACAAGCTCCCTTGGGATGTAATTAGGCTATGTCCAGAGCAAACAATGTTCCTGTGTAAGAAACACATTTCAGATAAAGCAGGGGTGGACAACTACATGTGGGAACAGGGCCCAATTTCCCATGATGGCTGCACTGCTCCACAGCAAGCACAATACCTATTTTTCCCCTTTAATTCCTTTCACAATGGTGACAGAATTTGATGTTATATCACCATTCCGAGAGGGACGACAGAGGAGAGTGAACCCGCATGTTGTTGTGGTTTGAGTGTTGGGCTCTGACTATGGAAACAAGAATTCAAATCTCTGATCAACTATCGACACTCAGTCGATGCCCTTCAGCAGGTCACACTCTTTCAGGCTCAGATAAAGGCAATGGCAAACCCATTCTGAACAAATTTTGCCAAGAAAGGGTTGCCTTAGGGTCCCTTTAAGTCTGAAATGACTTCAAGGCACAAAACAACAGTGATATTTTTGTACGTTTTCACACGTTTGGGGTGTTTTTGGTGTCGCTTTCAAGCAAAAATTGTCTCCAAATCATGTCTTTTTAAAGAACTGGAGGGGGGCTTGGAAACTACAGGGTATGTCCACCTCCACATCTCATTTTGGGAAAGGATTTATAAAGGTCATTTTCTTCTCTTATTCCTCCCACCACTCATTTCATAATTCATTTATGATATCTTACGTTGGATAAAGGGTATCTGGGTGTAATGTGTACAGTCTCTTTTTAGGATTTAGGTTCCGGAGAGGGTGACCAAATTGGTGAGAAGTCTGAAAAACATATCCTATGAGGACCAGTTAAGGAGTGACATGATATCCATATTTAAATATTTGAAGGAATATCATATTGAGCATGGAGCAACCTGTATGGCCATCTGTCAGGAGTGCTTTAATTGTTTCTTCCTGCTTATCACATATGCAGATGTCACCAAACTAAAAGGGATAGCCAATACTCCCAAGGATAGGGTCAGAATTCAAAATGACCTTAAAAGATTAGAGAGAATTTCAACAGGGAGTGTTGTAAGGTACTACATTTAGTCAGAAAAACAGAAATGCACATATAAAGGATGTGGGTCACCTGGTTTGACAGCAGTACATTCAAAAAGGATCTTGCAGTCATAGTAGACCACAAGCTGAACATGGGTCAGCAGTGTGATGTGGCAGCTAAAAAGCCAATATGATTCTAGGCTGCATCAACAGGAGTATAGTGTCTAGACTAGGGAAGTGATAATACCTTTCAACCTTTCTGCTCAGGGCCTGCAGGCTCAAGCCTGTGTCCTCCCTGATTTTGTCTAATCATCTGGAATGTGGTCTTCCTCTCTTTCTGCTACCACCTTTTTACCATCATTATGTTTTCTAATGATTCATTTCTACAAAATGTCAAAGTACAACAGCTTTAATTTAGTCACCTTTGTTTCCAGAGAGAATTCAGGCTTGATCTGTTCTAGAACACAGTTGCTTGTCTTCTTCCCTGTTCATGGTATTCTCAGTACGCTTTTCCAGCATCACATTTCTCCCTATTGGCTCCCCACCCCACTGTCCAGTGCTCTCATATAATGATGGGGAATACAATGGCTTGGATGATCCTCACTTTAGTGTTCAGAATTATGTCTTTCTATTCCATGAATGTGTCCAGTTCTTTCATAGCTGACCTTCTCAACCCTATTCTTCTGTTTTCTTGACTGCAGTCTCCATACTGATCCTTGTTTGCACCAAGGTATGGGAACTCTTTGACTATTTCAGTTTTATCATAATTCTGATTCTCACAGACGCAAGCCCACTTCGAAAGATATAATGGCCCAACAGGATTTCAGTCATCATTTTTAGCTTCAGATGGCTTATGTACGAGCGCTTGTGCCACCTTTTAATTGTCCATTTTGTGGGTGTTTTTTTCTGTCTTTATTGCTCAGTGTATCTTGAAAATGTGCACATCTTTAAAAGACAGATCGATCCAGCCTACCATCTCACCCATTATATGTCTCTACATCTGGTGTGGGAAAGCAAAGCAAGAGCAAATTGGCAAACACCTTTAGTTTGGAGACACTATAACAGGTTCCCCTCCCACCAAGCTGCTTCAGCTTGTTTCTATGGTCAACACATTTGTCATCCAATGGTCCAGTTGCATTGCTTTTTACTGCATGCCGTCTGTTAGAATCTAAAATAAAAGAAGGGGGATGGGTTCTGCTTGTGTTCGGTAGATACAATATGCCTAGCCCTGACTTTTTAACAGTCTGGGGGAAATACCATAAAACACAAGCTCAAACTGCAACAGTTTTACTATTAAAGAACTTGCTTTATTTGTTCTGACATAAATCCATGCCTATTTAAATTATGGAGGGGCTGTTGGGAGAGGGAAAGTGCTTGGATACCCAGTTTCTCAACAAACCTAGTGTTTAGGTGCATTTAGTATGCATCTTGTTGCACTGCTTAAATGGAACACATTTGTTAGCCAATAACTCTTCTTCTTAGTTGCTGCTGTAGTGTGTGTGTGTTTGTGTGTTTAAGTGCAGGTGTATGGGGGAAGAAAAGCATCTTAATGCTTATATCATTAAGATTTTTTATTTTATTTTATTTTTGCATTACCTTCTGTGAAAACACCATGATACTGAAATATCTAGATATTGCAATGTTGACAAAATATTGCTGTATTGTACCTGGTATTGTGACAGTTACATCTCTGAGAGTCGCCCATTGTTTTCATGTTATTATTCAAATACTGTATACACAAACATGGGCTGCGATCATGTGTAGCTCAGCATAGCGTAGTAGTTCTCCATGTGAGCCTAAGTTAGACTGAGCCAAATACCACCCCCAACCTACTATGCAGCGTATGAAAACCCAGCCCAGGGCCATTTTCTGCCTCAAGGGCACTAGGCAGGATTGGAGAAACATCTGGCTATATTCCTGGGGTGCTCCAGAGATCACAGTGCTACTGTAATCATCTCACAACTAGCTGCAAGGAGATAGCTAGAAGGCTTTGCAATTCTACCCACTTCCCATGAGACACAGAATGGTGGGGATGTGAGGAAGCCAGAGCCTGTACAGTAAGTCCAAATGGGACCTTTGGCCTCTACAAAGGAAGAGAAGGAATACCTACCTCTGCAGCACTCCCCAAAAAGAACTTATGCACAAAAAAAGGAAAATATATATGTATGCCACTATGCACATTTATATTAACAATCATTCCCAGACCTGCAACACACACAAATAGACATACATACCGTATCTGTGTATGCATATATAACTTTCCCTCTCCTGTTTACTGAACTGATGGCTTACCCATCTGATCATCTTCAGGGATGAATAGGCATTTGAAACTGGATTTGCCACATTCAAATCTAATATTGAGCGAATGCAAATGAGTCCCATCACGTCAAACGTATAGAAATGTGTCCATTTTTTTAAAATGTGAGCTAGCACACAACTGTACAAGTGACTGTCTTAACTCTAATGATGTAGTAAACTGATCATCATATCCACTCATTCTCTTCAGTGAGTCATTTTAATGATGATAACATGAAAGAATACAGTTAAATAAGTTTTCTGAAATTATGTCTGTGATTATTCTCTCCAAGAAATATATGTGATTCCTAGCCCTGGCTTATAGTTTCATGTTAAAAGAGACATCAAAGAATCCAGTGAAGTTAGTCAAGAGAATATATTTGGTTGAAGTGCATAAAACACTAACAAGATTTGTGGATGTGTGTTCCAAAGCTGTATCTAAACCATTTCTGTTTAACCTGCTCTTTGAAGCCTTGGAGGGAAAGTGGGATGAACCCTGATAGTTACATTTAGAAGAGCAATCAAAGAAAAGCAGTTAGGTTTCCATCGCTTTGATGGTTACCGTTTTCTAGTACAATGCAAAGAGCGAGCTCCCATCAGTGGCAGCTGGTGGCTTCCATGTCAATGAGATAGTGAATCCTCTCCGTTTCAGTCTGAATTTTAAAAAAATCTATTCAAAGTGCAGTCTCCAGAATAACTTTGATAGTTCCTTTACAGCAAAGGAAAAAAGCTAGTTCTGTGAATAATCTCCCAAGGAGATGCAAAAACCCTGTATGAGCCATGCTTCATCTGCTAAGGTTCTATTCCCATTTCCTCTTTAACGGAGGAGTGTGCCCTACAAGAAGGGTATATATTTATTTGTTGCATTTTTATCCAGATCTTCCTCAAAGAACTCAGGGTAGTCTTCCCCACGTTGACCCATCCCTCTTTTATCCTCCCAATGGGCTTGTGAGACAAATTGAAATAGAGAGATGGGGGGACTCATCCAAGATCAACCAATAAACATCCCTTGGCATCTTGTTAGTAAATTACAATATCATAAATTTGCCTTGAAACATCACAGCTAACTTTTTAAGTCATTATGTAGGTCAGTATTATTCTGAAGTTCTTTAGTGCACTCTGTTATATTTACAATACCATCCCTTCTGGCTTTTCCTTTTCTGAACCCAGCTTTGATGCTTAACATTTCTCACTTCATATATACGATAAAAAAAAACTTTATTTAAAATCTTGAACCTCACTTTCCTTGCATGGGAGGACAATGCAGTAGTCCAATGGTTACTGCAATCCCAGATGTCCTCTTCCTTGGGAGCTGGGATATTTATTGAGCATTTCTTATATGTGGATCACTGTTTCATTTTCCATATTTGTTGGCAGATTTTTGTTATAATTTGGATAGATTCCACCCCTATAGCTTGAAACAGCTCTACTGGAATGCCATCTGTTCCTGATGATTTATTCCCCCAAGTTCTTTGAGAGTTACTTCTACCTCACTTTCTAAAACTGGATCGTCGCCAAAAGTTTCTTCCTTAAAGGCATTATTTCATCTAATTTATGTAGTTCCTCAATATACTGTGTTTTTTTAAAAAAAATTTATCCTGATCATAGAAAGGATTCCATTGCTAGCTGTATAACATTTCAACTCTTCATTTGAATTTCCCTTTAATTTCTTGGATTGTGCGGAAGAGCCTTCTTGTTCTATCTTTTGTGTTGTCTTCTGTTTCTTTGCACTCGTTGCTATAATAGCCCTCTTTATTTCTATGTACAAGTCGTTGAACAGTTGCATTCTAGATTTGTCACCTTTTACTTTTGCTTCTCGCCTATACTTAACTGTTTGAAAACTTTCATCAGTCATCCAATGACACCATCAGTATGTTATACATAATTCTGCATGATATTTGTTTACTACAGAGCATTCATATTGTCTGTCCCATGGTCCCATGTGAATGTACCTACCAGTATGCTCACATGTCTATGTGTGTACACACACACAAACACACATGCAGAGTTTGCTAATTGTTACACAACGGCCCACCCTGCCATCTTGTGTTTAAGCCTGAAAACTTCAGCTAATGGAAAGTTGCTGACTTAGCAATCCCACATGCCAGTGGATGTCAGTGCATATTGCCCTTATCCATGGGTCTGATGGTAATTGTAATCCAACAATATATGGAAGGACATGGGCTCCTAGTGTAACTCAGGTCGGCAACTAGGCTTAAATCATGTTAAAGTGAAATAAATGCATATCATTTCCCTTTTCTTCCACCTCCATTCCTTTTCTGTTCCTCTGTTTTTTTCCCTTTCAGTTACAGTAGCATTTATATCATATTCAATATAACATTAAATACAAAAATCAGGTTTGTCCATGCCGTAGTATTTCTGATTTCTATAGATGGGTGTAAAAACTGGACCATGAAGCTGCTAGGAAATGAAATTTGGTGCTGGAGAACAGTTCTATGGACTAGCGAAAAGACAAATGAATGGGTAGTAGAGCAAATCAAATCTGAACTCTTTGTGGAAGGCAAGATGATTAAACTTAGACTATTGTACTGTTGTACTTTTGACATATCATATCATGAGAAGACATGGCAGCAAAAAAAGAGAGGAAGACCTCATTACAGTTGGATAGACTCAGTCAAGAAAGTCACAACCCTAAATTTGCAAGACCCATGGAGGACTGTTGATAACAGGGACACTTGGAAGTGTCTCATTCATAAAATCGCTATAGGTCAAAGTTCTGACTTTTTTGTCAGAAACACCAAAGTACTAAGAAATAAATAAATAAAAATTAAGCAGAGACTTCAAGAATGCCAATTGACCTCTTTTTGTTGTTGTTTGCAATGACTGTAGAAGCATTTTAAATTGCTACTGTTATCAGATATGTTGGGCAAGTAAACTGAAACTGAATAGGATAAAATATGAATGGGTGCATTGGTTGTGATAGTGCAGACTGCTGTAAAGAACTCTCAGTTTTGAATTTGCTTAATACACAGGTCAGGCATTTGACTATAAGGCCCTAAGTTTATTAATCACTCTGCTTATTTACTAGAGAAAATGGAAATGGGGGTGGTGGTGGTGGATTTATTGAAACAGCAAGCATGAATGAAATTGCAATTTAATACGGTATGTTCCCAGGTTGTTATTGTTGTTGTTAAAAATATTTATCTATTTCTTTCATTATTGCCCTGTCCCGATATAGTTTTCTTCTTCTTCTATTCAATAGTTGATCCAAGCTATGGGAGCTTTTAACTATTTTGATTTCCCCATTATCAAGACTGGATTTATGTAAACCCTGCATGGTCATTATTATTTTCTTGTTGTTACCGTTTCCTTTATGTTCATCAGCAAGCTTGCCTTTGCACTTTCTTTCTTGAATTTCTTTAGTAATTGTTCCTCACTAGAAAAGACAATAATGCTAGGAAAGGTAGCGGGCAGTAGAAAGAGTGAACACAACACCAGATGGGTAATGAAGGAAACTATGGCACTGACCCTGTAGGGCCCCAGCAGAGCAGTTGAGGACAGAGAGGTTTCATGATATCTCATTCATGGGATGGCCATGAGTCAAAGTTGACTCAAAGGCAGCTGGCAACAACAACAACTGTGATCTATCCCTACTTGCAGCTCCTGTTAATTCCTTCGCTTGGATCCTGGTTGTAGTGCATCCATCTCCAAATCCCTATGCCAGAAGAGCTACTGCTCGATTGTCAAAAATTCATGGGGACAACCTTTTAATGAACAAATAATGATGAAAGCCTTACAGAAAGAGAGGGAAATGTCCTTACAATGCCTGATTGTATAAATCTATAAATCTAAATTTCAAAAGCCAATCTGTTTCACAGTCTTTCAGCCAAAGTGCTACAGAGATGTGCAAAACCCTGCAACATGAGTGTAAGTCATGTAAAATCATAGCAGGTCTGCAGAATGTATGAAGATGCGTACTGTAGTGTGAGTGTGCTTTTAACAGTGTACTGTGTTGGTTTGTGGAGTGGGGTTTGCTGCAAGAAACACACAAATAATGGATTCATAAAAACGCTACAGTCAGCTAGGAAGATCACCAGACGAACATCATAAAATCTTTGTGACTGTGTTTCCTTGATGATCTCCCCTGCCTGCCTCCCTTTGATATTATTGTGTTTTATGTTGCAAAGCAATGCTGGTATTTAGCTTCCCCACATGCAGATATTTTCAAAAAGGAAGCCCATTAAAGCATCTCTCTCCTGCTGAGCAACCTGTAGGGTTGTTTTGGTCCTATTTATAAGAGATGTTTATAAGGCTGATCTCTGCAGTGAATACAAAGTTGTAGGCAATGTAAGAGTTACAGTAATGGTCTTTTTTGTACTTTTAATTTGATGTGTTTTTCATAAAAGCCAAAAGAGGATTTAAAAAAAAGAGAGAAGAAGAGAAGGGTTTTTTGAATATCTCAGCATAAAGTGGAGATCCTAAGGACTGAATGAGTCAGGAGGCTATTGTTGCAGCATAAAGATAAGCAGCCATTTTCAATAACTTAAAAAGAGAGTAAGTTGACTCATTCATACTCCTCTAATCAAGCAGTGATGTGTAAAACACCAATCATGGATGAAGTATCTATCCTAGTCTCAAAAGCAGTAGCTCTCTATGTATATGGCTCACATATTCAGTTGAAACTCTCTTTTGAGATGACTGATTAGAGCTGCCAGGGTGAGAACTAAGAACCAAAGTACTTTGCACCAATTCCCTGCTAGCAAGTCCCATAATTCAGTTGGGCTGAGGTTTACATCAGTGGTATACCAGAAGTGTCTGAAATATATCCACTCATCCTAACTGTCCCTATGCTCATACACACAAGGAACATTTAAATATTCAAGCAGTTGTGTTACTGAATATAGTAGAGTCTCGATTATCCAACCTTTGGTTATCCAACATTTCGGATTATCCAACGTCATGGCTGCTGTGATTTCTTTAAATTTTCAGAGGACTGAACTGTTTATACTGTACATCACAATGTTGATCAGTGATTTCTTTACATTTACTTTTACTGTTATTGCAATAAAACTTCAATACATTTGCAATTCATAGTGATTTCAAGGCTTTTCTTGGATCTTCTGGATTATCAAACATTTTCAGTAATCCAACTATCAGCTGGTCCAGTTTATGTCGGATAATCGAGACTCTACTGTATCAGCAAACAAGTTCTGGTAATTTATGCCTACACCAGGAGCAGGGATCTTGAAAAACAAATGGTCTCATGAAACTTTGCTGTTGTGTGCCTTCAAGTCATTTTCAATTTATGGCACCCCTAAGGTGAAACAACCATATGGTTTCTTGGCACTCCCACTTGGCCATTCTTTATGGTTTAGACCATCTAATATTATGTTTATGAACATAACCTCTTGTTTGGGAAATGATTCAGTTTTTGGACATTGTTTCCCCAAAGCCACTGGGGAAAATAAAGTCTTCCAGGCTTAGAGACTTCATTTCAGCTTTCTTACAACTTTTCACCTTTGTATAGTAGCAATTGAGAACTATGATGGTTAAGTGTTTAGTTGAATCTTAGTGGTATGATCTCAAATATTTGCTTGGCCTTGCACAGTCTCATCCTCTATCTCAAACTGTAAAATAAAAATGAGAATGACTTAGCCATGAAGATGGAAAGAAGCATGAAGAACAATAAACAGACAGTTTAAGTTGATTCAAAATCGCTAAATGAATAAAAAAAATATGTCTGAATGACTCTAATAAACCATGGGTTGGGGAGAAAAACACTCTTGGGTAAATACATTTCAAAGACAGAATGCATTAAGGAGCTCAGCACTGTCTTCTGTGTCCTGCATAGGGACAAGTCTTTTTATCATGCTACATCTTTTTGTTAGTGCTGACTAGAGTACACACGTTGAATCATCAGGATTTCTCTATGAGTTGACCATGGAGTCATAGTGATAGAGATAGAGAACCAGTGGAAATGTACTAAATCTGGTTCTGTCTTCAGAATAAAAACTTTCAATATGAAATGCCTAGTTTCTGCATATCTGATCTCATAGAGATTTGGCAATGTTTTCTTCAGAATTTTTAATCAAATAAATATATTTGATATGCTATCAGTCTAGGAGGCCGAAGATTCATGTGGTGCTGATGAAATGCCTTGTGCTATCACTGTACAACAGTATACTTGATGTTACTAATTAATATGCATTTTTCATTTATGAAGGAGTGAGACAGTAATTTTCAACCCAGGGTCACAGTGTGTGTGTGTGGGTGGGTGGGTGGGTGTATTATCCAACTCTTTTCCAGACCAACTATCTTTAGATGCTGGCCAGAGATGCTGGTGAAACATCAGGAATAAACTCTTCTAGAACATGGCCACAGCCCAAAAAACCCACAAAAACTATGAATGCCAGCCATGAAAGTGTTTGACTTCACAACTTGTTGTAGTCCAACAACATAGAATGTATGATTGGAAAAAAAAAAGTATGGAGATATAGACCAAACAGGAAGGGAGGAGGAATAGCACTATATGTCAAGATGTTTACACCTCTCAAGAGATCCATGGCTTTGATCCCAGAAGCTGGTTGAGAACATCTGGATAAAATTAAGGGGCTGAGAAATAAAAGGGATGCCATTGTGAGCGTCTACTACAAACCCCAATTTAGACTTTGATGAAAGTTTCCTGGGACAGATGCCTATACATTCACAAAAGAATGTAGTAATAATGGGACATTCCATGTATCCTGATATTTGTTAGAAGTAGTAATGCGGAATATCCACTATGGGCAGTATGAATTCTGGGCACCACAGTTCAAGGAGGATGTTAACAAGCTGAATTATGTCCAGAGGAGGCCAACCAAAATTGTAAAAGTTATGCAGGTTGGGGAGCTGGGTATGTTTAGCCTGGGGAAGAAAAGAGAAGGTGACATGATAGCCATTTTTACTATTTAAAGGGATGCCCTATTGAAGATGGAGCAAGCTTGTTTTCTGCTGCTCCAGAGGCTAGGACCCAGAACAATGGATGCAAGCTACAGGAAACAAGATTCCACCTAAATATTAGGAGGAACTTTCTGACAGTAAGAGCTATTCAACAGTGGAACACACTCCCTCGGAGAGTCATGGAATCTCCTTTCTTGGAGGTCTTTAAGCAGAGGCTGGATGGCCATCTTTCTGGGTTGCTTTGATTGTGAGTTCCTGCATGGCAGGGGGTTGGACTGGATGGCCCTTGGCGTCTCTTTTAACTCTATGATTCTATGAACAACACATGGGACGTCAAGATTAGAAAAGGCTCCCTTATAGGCAAATGACATCTGTTTCCTCACTCAAAATGATGTTGTTGCAGCAGATGCTTCAATTGGACCACAGTGTGATGTACAGTCACACTCACACAGCAGTACAGATGAAATAATCACTGTGCCTGAATATATTGTAATCAGTTTTAATTATGTATTGTTGCTGCATAAGTGAACACTGAAGTGTTGTTTTTATTTCTTAAGTTTAGAAATGCATCTTTAAAATCAGCAATTTGTAGTGTTAGAAATTGGTGCAGATGTTGACCTTTTTCTGTCTTTTAACTAACAAAACATTTGTTTCCTGTATCAGAAACCTAACTCGTTCTCTTTTCAAGGGGAGGGAATCCAATTCTCTTATCTATATGTGCATCCTGGATATTGGCCAAACAAGAAGGTCAGACTTCTCTAAAGGTCAAAATAGCTTAATTTAATATCTTGGATACTAAGTATGAATGTGTGTGTTATTGTGACCTATACAAAATTAAGTAAGCCTAGAATTTCTCAGGTGTTCACTTTTCTTATTTATCTGTGAATGTCTTTGTTTGCTTATACTGCTCCCTAGTGAACAACTGTTTTGAATGTAGTTTTTGGATAACATGAGGGGGAGTGAGTCCAGATGTCTGATTCTTTGGGGTTCACCTGCCTCCCCAAGATCACTAGAACTTGACTTTTTAAATGGAGATGTGTGGAGAAGAATCAAGGAAAAAGGGATCTTTGTCAGCCTGTGACTTTACAGGGAGAGAATGGAAATGGTGAAGGATCTGGAAACCATGGTTAAGAGGTGATGTGATAGCTCTGTTTAAATACTTGAAGGGATGTCATATTGAGGAGGGAGCAAGCTTGTTTTCTGCTGCTTCAGAGAACAGGACCCAGAACAATGGATGCAGGAAAGAAGATTCCACCTCAATATTAGGAGGAACTTCCTGACAGTAAGGGCTGTTTGACAGTGGAGCACACTCCCTCAGAGTGTGGTGGAGTCTCATTCCTTGGAGGTCTTTAAACAGAGGCTTGATGGCCATCTGTCGGGGATGCTTTGATTGAGAGTTCCTGCATTGCAGGGGTTGGACTGGATGGCCTTTGTGATCTCTTCTAACTTTACTGTTCTATGATTCTATGGAAGTGAAGATGTCTTCAGCTACCAATTGTCTGAAGATGTCTTCAGCTACCAACTGAAGAAGCCACTGGTTTATGGAGGCACTGACTCCAAGCATGATTCCAGCTTCAGTGATGGCTTGGAATTTCTGGGAGGAGAAGCTCCAGGAGCAGTAATGAGGGAGATGCTAGGGGTGGCTAGCATAGGGATGCAAGCTAGGAAGGCTGAAGTGAAGGTGGCTGTGAAGGCAAGGTGGA
Source organism: Urosaurus nigricauda (assembly GCA_034509955.1). Lineage (NCBI taxonomy): Eukaryota > Metazoa > Chordata > Lepidosauria > Squamata > Phrynosomatidae > Urosaurus > Urosaurus nigricauda. The sequence goes on along the minus strand of JAOEGL010000009.1, from coordinate 9,159,853 downwards.
TGTGGAAGGCCTGGAGGTGACTGAAGGACCAGAAGAGCCGTGGTCTGGGTAAGAGCAGTGTTAGTTTTTTGTGGAGCTTTCAGGCTATGTGGCCATGTTCTAGAAGAGTTCCTTTCTGATGTTTTGCCAGCATCATGCTGGCGAAAAGTCAGAAAGGAATTCTTCTAGAAGATGGCCACATAGCCTGAAAGCTCCACACAAAACTATGGATGCTGGCCATGAAAGCCTTCAACTCCACACTCTATTGGTTGATCAATTCAGAGCTGCAGAGGTAGAGGAAGAAGGGAAGTAAAGAAGTGTCCCATGCCACTGAGGGAAGGAGGGGAAGAGCTGCTTGGAACCTGTGAAATAATTATGGAAGGCACCCTACATGCTAGTTGTGGAGGTCTGGTCAGCCAATCACTGTCGTCTTCACTCCTCCTTAGCAAGGGTAGTGGGGGAGAGGTCAAGACTTGAAAAGCAGGGAACAATAAAAGGATAAGTAGGAAGTATGAGAGAAGGGGTCTGTGATCAAGAGGAAGCACCAGTGTGCCAGAACATAGCTGAAGTTTCTTTTGCAGAGCTTCTTCCCCTAAGCAGAAAGTATTGAAGCCATCGGAATTTGGACAGAGTAATTTAACAAATCAGATTAAAAGGTGAAATACAATGCCTATTTGGCCAATGTGTATTCAGGAAATATTATAGGCGGAGCAGGTTTGGCCACACCATGGAAAGACATGATTCACTAGAAAAATCCATAATGCTTGGAAATGTAAATGGCAGTAGGAAGATAGCAAGATGGCATACCAGATGGATATACTTCATCAATGAGGAGATGGCCCAAAGTTTAGGACCTGAACAGAGCAGTTGAAGATATTCTAAATAATTATAACTCACATTTGAAGGTGAATGAAATGGAAAAAAGGAAGGGCAGGGAAAAGGGGGATTCAATAGCACTTTGAAGTCTAACTGATTTATATCATCAAGTGAGCTCAGTCAATGCATCTGATGAAGGAGAATGACATTTACCAAAGCTCATGCCAAAATATAAATCAGTTAGACTTAGAGATGCTGCTAGATTCCTTTTTTCCCCTCCCCTTCCCTTTTTATGATGTAACAGACTAAAATGGTTACTTTTGGGGGGGAATTATGGTTTCATTTCTTTCTTTCTTTATTTCTATGTTACTCAAGGAAACTGCAGAATTAAGGAAAGGGAGGAGTAAGGAAGATAGGCTTGACTTGATGCAGATGTGCTCTGTCCAACTCAAGTGTTCTCTGTCTAACTCAAACTCATTGTAGGTGATCCCTTCTACCCACTCAGGGGCCTTCCTTTGAGACTGGGAGAATGTGACTTACCCAAGGGCATCCAGAGGGTTTCCAAGGTTGCGCAAAGATCCAAACCCTTGTCTTCCAGAATCCTAGCACAACACTTGACTTTCTCTTTGACTTGTCATCATCACAGGCTTGTTTGGTGAGGACATGGCAGAGAGCCTTCTCAGTGGCTGCTCCTGCCTTATGGAATTTCCTTCCATCTTTCTTTCACCAGCAGGCAAAGGCCATTTTGTTCAAGAAGTCTTTTAATGAGTAACTGCTTGCAAGAGGCCTGTTTATGGGGGAGACTGTGTTCTATTTTAATTTTTGTATGCTTTTAATGATTTTATACTTGGTATAAACTATTGTTTTAATGTGATTCTATTTGTGTTCACAAATTCATTGTTCAGGTTTTAGTTGATTGTTTTTGTGACCCACTTTTTGTCCCATTCCAGGAGAAAGGTAGGATACAAATGAAACAAACAAACAAACAAACAAACATTGACTCTCTATTTTGAGCTTCAGTATCCATGATTCCTTACCTTTTGCCATGTTGTGTGGAACTTATGGTTATTGCATAGTGCAAAATATTTGGAGAGCCAAAGGTTTCTCTAAGTGTGACAGATATGAGATCTCCATGTTCCAAATGTATGCGAAAATTGGTTCTCCTCCACCGTTATTTGAAAATCACTACAACGATGGATAGCCTTGTTCCTCTAAAGCAAAGGAGAATACTTATCTTCCTTGCCTCTACCTTAAGTGATTTCATTTGGATAATGATGTAAGCTGCTTTTTCCAAATGGTGCATAATTAGTACAAATTTATGATTATGATAATTTATTTGCTGCCGTGCTATATGTGGAAGTGGACTTAATCCAAGACTGTCCCTGAATTGCTTCCATAGCTCATTTTGTGTTTTGGCAATGCTTGACAGGAGCATTTCAATTCTGAACATGCTTATTTTCAAGAGGGGGAGGGAGTGATAAATTTAGAGTGTGCTTTAGACCATTATTCTGACATTTTTTATTTCACGATCAAGGCATTAAAATTTCCTCACGCCCTAATCCAGTGCTGGGTATATCTAAATATTCAACCCATTATGAGCAATTGCACAATAGATACTTCTGATAAAGCAAAATGAGTTCAATATAAATTAATCTCTAGTCTTCTTTCTTTCCTCTCTGTTTTATATTTCTTTAAAGTGCAGCACCTGTTTCAATTCAGATATGGAAATTTAGCACACTCTCATACCTCTCCTCATTCTTTTTTTATTTGTGTCTCCTGCAGAGACCTTCTAGGGTTTTTTTCCCCCAAGGAAAACTTAAAATGCTGGGAAGAATAAAGTAAAATAAAGATAACAGTAGTGTCTCGTTCTTGAAAGAAACATCTTTAAAGTCCTATTGCTTTGGAAGCACTCAACAGCTGTAGAGGGAACACAGTATGAGATTCAAACCAGTTCTTTTCTACACAAGCCAGATTTTTCTAGTAGTTGACTAGAATTAAAACAGCATCTGAAGCAATACCTAATAAGCAAGTGGAAGATTTTTCATTTCTCCCTTACAAATCATCATCCAGCTACATTAAATTGTAGCATTTTTGTCTTAATGTTCCTCCTGCTTAATGTTTTCCCATTGCTCAGATCATCATTCTTTTTAAATACTGCACATTAACATAAACATTTTTCTTTCCCCTAATCTCACAAAATTTCAGCCATGGCAAAACAATAGATCTCTTCCACCTAGAGAACAGTGACTGTCTTAGGGCAAAGCAGGAAGAGAGTGTACCTATATGGCATGCGTCTGTTTTTTCCTGTCTTTTGTTTTTTGCCTTTGCAAAATGTTTGTTCGGTGCGGCAACATTTTTGCCCTTGGAGGATGTTGCGGTTGCATTGGTGGGTATTGTTAGAGTTTCAGAATCCATACTAAAGTAATATAAATTTTAGCTTCCCTCCAAGGTCATTGAAAAGCTGGAAGATTTTGATCTTTTTAGATCTGTTTATGTGGCAAAAAGAAATATAACTGCCACTGTTGCTAGAATAAAGTCTACATAGTCAGCCCTTTCACACTGTACAATTAGAAAGCTATAATGCCATTTTAACTACTGTGCCAACATCCTATGGAAACTTGGCACTAGAGCTCTCTAGCTGAGAATTCCAAATATACCCCCCCCCCAAAAAAAAAACTTCAAATCCCATAGGAACCACAGATTCCATAAGATGTTGGTAGGAGAGTTTAAGTGGGATTAATAGCAATTCAATTGCATAGGATGAAAAGGCTCCCACATGCCAACTATCACCTATTTTGGGGATGTAAAATGCAGCTGCTACTGGCAAATGCCTTTCCATCCTTAAGTGAAACATATTTTGCTTAGTAGATGGTAAACAGAAGTTGAGATAAACAAGACAGCTTTTGTGTTAGCAAGTCTGGAGCTAATTCAGAGAGTCAGTAGAAGCTAAATTGGGTAGCTTAATTTAGCAGTTGGAGAATAAAGTTGCAGCTTCAGGTTGTATAAAATGGGTGTTTTTTTTCTCCAGTGTAGGATCTTGCTAATGTGGCACTAATTTAATATTCTCAAAGTCTCTCTCTCTTTCTCTTTCTCTATCTCTTTCTCTCTCATTCACACATGTGTACAAAGAGAGAGAGAGAGAGAAGAATGTTAGGATCAAAAAGCATTTAGAACATTTCCTAATAAAAAGGTTCAAAAGGGTTCAAACTGTCATAATGTAGGAGCCAGGTGATCTGCTCTATGGAGGGTATTCTACAGATGGGGTACATCTACCCTAAAGACTATCTTTCTTAGCCATCCACACAAAACTCACCTCAGTTTTCAGGGGCACTTGGAGAATGATGTTAGAATCTGGGAGACATATATGAAGGAGAATATGCTCTAGCCCCAAATCATCCAGAGCTCTGAAATGTAAAGCCAGTATTTTGAATTTTGTCCAAAGCCTCAATTTTCCTGTCTTTTTTTCCTGTTTTTCCCAACTGAATACATAATCCATAGTGGCACCTAGCAGAGATGGTCAAAATCATCATAATCATCATCATCATCATCATCATCATCATCATCATCACCTCTCATGTCTTCCATAGAGAGCAAAATGAAGTGTGTGAAGGGGGAATATTGGAGGAAAACATGGACAATACGAGTTACGATGTTTTGATCAGTATTACTGCCTAGACTGCTACAAGCTGAATCCATAGTTCATAATATTCCTGTGCTTGTTAGTCTAATGCATTTATGCATAAGTGCAATGTAATCAATTATTTTGAGGTAGCATATATGACATAACACAAATACAACATAGCCCAATGCAGTGTCTCTTGATTTCCTGATTTCTTCTCCCGTCTCTCCCCACAGTATCTTCTTTTTTGCTCCTTCTATTTGCAGCTAACCAACTTGATGGATCATGCAGGGAAAGGGGGGAAGGGAGAGAAGATGCCCGCTGTTTGGCATGGATTCTAATTGGCTGTGATGGTTTGTGGCTGCAGATTTGTTTATAAACTAGAAAATCTACAAATTGCCAACCATCTGCACAGAACCGTGTGCTAATGAATGCCTGTAGCCCGCAGATCCATAAGCTGATTACCTAGACAGGACAAGACCTTCCTTCCACTGGTTCCCAGCTGAAGTTATCTCTCTGAGCTGGAGATGAGGAAATAAATTGTGACTTAACTGCCACTTGCTAATGCCTATAGATCTGGAAGCCCTGCCTCTAAGAGCAGATTCTACATTTTTGAATGTTTTGATGGAGACTGCTGATTCTTGCCTTTAATTTGCCTGCTCTGCAGTGCCAATTAGCTTGGTACTGTTTAGTTTAAGCTGGTTTGTGCCAGCTTTCCACAGCAAATGATATCTTACAAAGAGCCCCTAGGGATTTGGATGTGTACAAGATCCACAGCTTCTCACTCCTTATAAAGAAGTGTGGCATCTTAGGAGTTTCAAGGTACTTTTGTGCATCAGGTTGACAGGATAGTGCAGAGGATGGGGCTGGGGAGTTTGCTGAGTTGATTTGTATGCTGCCTTGCTTCCAGAACTGGGATCTAAGGCAGCTTTATTATTATTATTATTATTATTATTATTATTATTTACAGTATTTATATCCTGCCCTTCAGCCCTAAAGGCTCTCAGGGTGGCTTACAATTATTATTATTATGCTTACAGCATAATTTTAAATAGTTTCAATAAAACACAGTACATTATAAACACTGAGATACAGTAAAACAAGTTAAAACCCAATCAAAATAGTTTAAAGGTTCCATTGTTGTTGTTATTGTTAAAAGTTAAAGACATTGAATAAAATGTTTGTCAGTAGCAGACAGAATCATCCAATCCATGGTATTCCCGATCACCATGTATGGGTGTGAAAGCTGGACAGTGAAGAAAGCAGACATAAAGCTGCTTTCTCCAGCACCCATTTGAGATGTGGTTCTGGAGAAGAGTACTGAGAATACTGTGGATGGCCAAAAAGACAAACAGATGAGCCCTAGAATAGATCAAGCCTGAATTCTCCCTGGAAACCAAGATGACAAAACTCAGGTTGTTGTACTTGGACCACATTATGAGAAGGCATGACTCATAAGAAGGCATGATTCATTAGAAGTCATGAGAAGGCATGACTCATTAGAAAAGACAATAATGCTGGGAAAGGTAGAAGGTAGTAGAAAGAAAGGAAGACTGCCCACCAGATGGATGGACTCAGTCAGAGAGGTCATGGGTCTGAATGTACAGAACCTAAGAAGAACAGTGGAGAACATCGGGTCTTGGAGATGTCTCATTCACAGGGTCACCGTGAGTTGAGGTCGACTTGAGGGCAGTTAAGAACAACAGCAGAGAGAAAAGGAAAATGTGAAGCTGCACAACAGGTACATGGAATGTGAGAAAAATGAATCAGAGGGTGTTATACATAGTAAAACAAGAAACAGAACATAAACATTGCAATACTTTGGGTGAGTGAATTAAGGTGGATAAGCATGTGACGTTGTGTGTCAGGACTCTTTCAAATGGGAGGAATTTCTCCCAACTCCAAATGGAGCCAATGCGGTTTCATTTAAATTCGCTAGTTTAGCGAATTTACATGAACCCCTGCTCCGTTCAGAATTACTTCCCATTACCCGAAAATAACCCCCTCCTGCCTGAATTTGCATGCGAAGCTTTAATTCACAATAAAGTAAAGCCCATGATTGCATTCGAATTGGCTTCCCTCTTGCCCGAATTTGCCTGCGAAGAGTTAATTTGCAATAACATAAAACCCATGATTGCATTCGAATTGACCTTAAATTATACTTCCAATTTAGCCTCGTATGAAAGAGTGTTCAGATAATTACACTGTTTTTGGTCAGGAAATTAAAATCTAAGAAGATATGAAGCTATGTGGCATGAAGATGTCCTTCATCCCAATTCTATTGACAACCAACCATACTGTGTGATTAACAATCTATCCTTAGTTCTGGAAAGGTAATGTGTAAATACTGCAAGTCAATGAATTAATCCTCCCTTCTCACTTGTCCTGTTCATATTGTCCTCAGGTGGAATGGCTGAAGAATGAAGAACTCATTGATGCTGAGGAGGATGAGAACATTGACACTCGAGCAGATCACAACCTGATCATCCGCCAAGCCCGGCTTTCTGATTCTGGGAACTACACATGTATGGCAACTAACATAGTTGCCAAGAGAAGAAGCCTGTCAGCCACAATTGTGGTCTATGGTAAGTGGATGTGAACTTTTTGCCCTGCAATAAGTTGCTTTGTTTTGATAATCAGGTGTTTTGTTCATTTCATTTAGTACAGTACGTGGGAATTTCTAATAGAGATTTGAATTAGAGGTGGCCCTTTTAATGGTCTTCCAACAGTAAAGAAGGCAAACCAGCCCCTGACCCCTTTCTTTATCTCTAACATCATATAACCTTTGATCAGAATGGGTTGTTAGTAGCACATTTGTACAAAATATCACTTGTATATTGGCAGATTTCTGAAGCCATCAGAAGCCAGGGATTTGGATCCTCAGTTATATAGAGAAAACGTACAAGCACACAAGCTTTGCATCTGAAGGTTTTATATATTGATTATACTGTTGAAATGGTGAATTTCAAGTGTGGTAATAGTGGAATGATTCAGTTTATGTATCTGGAATTCCATAAATAAGGCTATAATTCGGTTGTTACAATATCAAGACAGTCATGGAAAGAGCTATATTCTAGGGATTTATTCTTTTTTTAGATAAGTATGAGGGACTATAAGAAGTCTGGGGGCCTATTTTATTCCCTCCACCGAAAAACAACTATGGGCTGCACCACCTTTTCTGATGAAACCGAAAGTGGCTGTAAATCTATTCTGGCTTCAGACGTGACCCTCAACAGCCATTAAATAAGGGGATGTAGGGGGCATATGCTATGTTTTAAAGGTAAATAATTTCTTTAACAATGGTCAATGCTTTCCTGGCACACTGCGCACGTTATAATTCTAACTAACCCTTCAGTGTCATGGCCAGTTCGTCACATTTTTTATTTTTTAAATTTATTTTTAATGTATTTATTTTCTCCCATACTACATCCCAATACTCATTCATTTGTTTGTCTACTCTCCTTGGCTTTAGGAAGCATCCTTCCCTTGCCTTCCAATGACCATTGTTAAAACTGAAGTTGTTATCTCATCTCCACACCCACAAAGTTTTGGCATTCTCATACACAGACTGCTATATAAGTCTGTGCCTAGTCTTTCCACCCCACCAAATGCATCTGAGCAAACGGGCTCAAATCTATGAAAGCCCATGCTCCCAACTTCTACCTATCACATCTCAAAGGTGCCGCAAGACCCCTTTGGATATAAAGGATACAGTTCCATTAAAAATACAGTGATGTTATCTCAACCACTATCACTTTCCTTGTCTTTTTGCCCCTTAGGTTATAATAATAAAGTAAAGAAATCATTACAAATAAATCATTATCTGTAACTAATTACTTGCAGGCCTTGTCTTTGGGGCCCCGAGACAAATTTTTTGCCTGTTGGATCTGGGGTCTAGGAGATTAGAAAGAGAAGGCTCCTTGGCATGTATCTTGAATAACGTTTTTTTTTTCCCCGCCCTTCCCCAGACAATAAATGACTTGATGAATAATTGAGAGATCCTCCGTCACTGTTCTAAAAATATCACCCAGATTAAGATATTACAATATACATTTTAATTAGTGAATAGAACAAACCAGTTAACAACAAGAGCCCTAATTAGCTTTTAAAACCTGTTGATTGACGGTCCTAACATGCCTCCTTGATAACTTAACACCCATTACACCAAACAGCCATTACAAAATGACATGCTTCACCACAAGTTATTAAAACGTAGCTAGGCAACCATGGTGCAAGCAGACAATCCGAAATAGCTAACCTATCCCAGGGGTCAATAACGGAGAGAAATAAAATGTGTGTTGGATTGTGTAGAAGCAAACCCTGGGCTATGCTACCAATACTTAACGCTTAATGCTTCTATTATTGCTACCAAACTGTATTTTATTTATTTATTTTATTCATTTATTTGCCAGGAGCGTGCATGAATAATGGAATCTCTACCCAGACAGTTTCCACAGTACATGCTCAAAGATGGGGGGACGGGGGCAGAAATTGATTTCGGAGCAATATATAGCCAAGGGGAAGATCAGATTGTGTGAAAATGAGATCACAGTGACTCGAGAAAAGCTTTATTGAAGAAGTGGCTCTTAGATATATCAGATGTGAGGCACTGCCTAAATCCCACTCAGTGTATTGGTCTGTCAAGCCAACTCTGATTGGCAGTTGGTCTCCAAGGCCTCAGCAGGAAATCTTTTTAATGAGACTTTACACCATAGATGGATATAGCAGTGTAGCCCCCTTCATGTCTCATTCACATGAAGGGGGGCATCGTAGGGGCACAGCTGCACTGTTAGTACCGGTTGATATATTGAGTTGCTGTTGTTGCTGTTATTGCTCTGCGGTAATGGATTTGCATGTGTTCCTGGGCTGGTGTGTGTGTGGATGTGTTTCATTTTATTAGTATTGTTTTCATATCTATTTAAACAAAAAGCACTGTAATAAAGATGGCAAAAGTGGGGACGAGAAAGACTTCACAGTAAGGCCACAGGCCTAATTGGGGGCATAGTCATCAAATTTGCAGATGACACTAAACTAGGAGGAGTAGCTAATACCCCAGAGGACACAATCAAAATCCAAAAAGGCCTGAATAGACTAGAAAGCTGGGCCAAAGCTAACAAAATGAAATTCAACATGGAGAAATGTAAGATACTGCACTGAGGATGGAAAAACAAAATGCACAGATACAGGATGGGGGACACTTGGCTGAATGGAACTTATATATGTGAAAGGGATCTAGGAATCCAAGTAGACCACAAGTTGAACATGAATCAACAGTGCGACACGGCAGCTAAAAAGCCCAATGTAGGGTGGTATTGGTTCAGAGACTGTATGCTATGTTCAGAGTGACCGTGAGCACCGAAGAAGGCAATGCCACCTTCCGTGTGTGTGTGTGCGCGCCACTAACATTGCCCCAAATATCTCAAAGCCATCAGATCCATCTGATCTTCAAAGCAGGGTCAGCCTTGGTTAGTAGTTAGATAAGAGACCTCAACCAAATACCAGGTGCTGTAGGCTATATTTCAGAGGAAGAGACTGGCAAAACTACCTCTAAGTATTCCTTGCCTGTGAAATTCATGAACTTATGATAAGTTGATAGGTGACTTCAAGGCACATGCATGCCAGTAACAGAATGCCAGCTCATATATGCATGTTCTGTCCTCTAGTTTGTGTGAAATTACACTCGAATAAAGAGTAGATCCTAAAGCTGCCTAGATGTTGAAGTGCAACTCCCACTATTGCTGGTCATTGCCCATGATGGTTGGAACTGGAGGGAGTTGAAGTCCCACAATGTCAGGAGGGCCATTCCTTACCTCTGCCTTAAATGGCAGAGACTCAAATATGTGTGGTGACTTTACATCCTGTTGGCAAAATTTAGGGCAGCATTGTCCTTTAATAGCTTTTCAAATATCCTAATCTAACCATCGAGGGAGTTTCCTGTCTCTTTTCTTCCTTATTGACCCTCTTCTTCTCATTACTGCGCCGAATGACATTTTATTGATTAAGACAGAAGGATGTTTCGACAACCTCTCATCTTTTTTTTCTTTCTTTCTAAGGAGTGTGTTTATCCCTTAAGTGGAATATGTTTGGAGTGAATGGATGTGGTTGCCTCCCCCTTTCCCCCAACAGCTTAGCATCCTCTCTAGCACATCTTGGCATATAAATCTGCTTTGCACAAATATGTTCATGTGTTGACTCAAGCCCTTTATGTAACTGCGTCTCGGCATTATTTATTAAGTGGTATTTACAGCAGAGCTTGAAATTTAAACATGCAGAATGTCTTTTGAAAGAGCTCGAAAACAGAACGATTTGAAGTGAAGGCTTGGTCTTTAAAAGTGATAACATGTTATCCATCTTTCTCCTTTCGAATATGCTGGTTGCAGTGAACGGAGGGTGGTCTTCGTGGACGGAATGGTCTAACTGCAACGTACGCTGTGGCAAAGGTTGGCAGAAGAGGTCGAGGACCTGTACAAACCCTGCTCCTCTCAACGGAGGTGCTTTCTGTGAGGGAATGTCTGTGCAGAAAATTACCTGCAGTTCCTTGTGTCCTGGTGAGAGAGAAACAGAGATGTAATTGTTGCCTCGCTCTGAACTCTTTGCACTATTAAAAGTCACTTGATCATGTTCCTTTCTTCAGCAACAAAATTCTAGCAGGTTTTCTCAATGCACCTTTGCAATCAAATGGACATCTAGCACAAAGTGCTAGGTGGGCTCTTCGTGGTCCAGCGTCATAACTTGTGGCATGATGGACATGTGAGCTCCCCCAAAAATGTTTATGACAATGGGGTGGCATACTGGTTTAATGCTGTTGTCTAGGGATGGCAAGAATATATATTTTTTTAAAAATTGAAAAGTTGTCATAATACGTTATTTTGGAGCCATGAATTCCAATGAGAAGATTACAGTTCTCTTGAGAATCTTTGCAGTTTGGGACTTATTCTACAGAAAATTTGCATGGAGTTGTTTTGTGCAATTGAGAGGATTTTCCACATAGGAAATGTTTCGATTTAAGATCCAGTATTTCATTTACAGAAAATACAATTTTCTGCAAAATTAATGCTATAATTGCAGACTTTGCACACGATTGTTTTGCATGGGAAACAGCATTTTCTGTGTGGAAAACAGCATTTTCTGCACTGAAAATAAGACTTCTGATAGAAATATTTTCTGTGCAGAAAAAGTCTGTTTCTTGCACAGAAAATGCTGTTTTCCACATGAGAATTTTGCACAGACTACATCCTGAATTGTAAATAGGCTTGGGAAAAACAGCATGGTGTTGTAAGAGTTTCATTCATTAGAAAGACAAGCATTGAGCCATGGCAGTTAAAATGGTGCCAAACTGGGTTATTTCTGCAGTGCAGATGCAGCCTTTGTAAAAGGCTCATGTGAGCCTAGTTGCAGACCAGCTCTCTCCATCCCTCTGTCTCATCTGCATTGAAAATAAAACTGTCTAATCTAGCACCTGCCTTGGCCAACCACATACATATGAACCCCATGATAAAGACAAAATGGTTTGAACCCCTTTCCTGTTTGGCACTCACAAGTCAACACTTGACAACTTCCTTAAAAGCTCAACTTATCACGTTCAGTTGTCTTCAAAATAATCTTCAATCTACAGACTATAACACAAATAACAACGAAGAGCAGCCACCCAATAGTCTTCTGTGTTTTTCTGAATATTTAAAGATTTTTCCTCTCCATTCTGCGAGCAAAGCTGGACTGTGCTTGTCTGTAAATTTTAAGATTGCATGCATGTACTCTTTATCTTATATTATTCATAGTACTTTGAACACCATGGGTGTCTGTTCATGTCTACAGGCTTTAAATTGGAATTTATTGAATCTGGGATTTCTTCTTTTTCCCCATTTTTTTTTCCTTTTGAACTGCCTCTGTTAATTTGCATAATGTGGACACAAGCAATATCTAATGGAGCTGGGCAAGAGGTTTAGACCATAAGACAGAAAGTGGACTGTTGTAAGTTAATTAACAAAAATATTAATCCTTGGGGATTTTGTAGTCATTAACAAAAGGCCTGCAAGCCCAGCTGTGATATTTATTGCCCATGTCAGAATGATCTCTTCCTCAAAACTGGATTGAACCTTGACTTTCAACAGCAAGACTTCCTTTATTCAGGCAAAACACCAGTTGTCACTAAAAATATGAGGAGATACAGAAAGATTTCCAAGCATAGGTTTCTCCCATGCCATTTGACTCAAGAGCATCCAGATCTTAAATGATATTGGCAGTGGTGAATCTACCACTCAAAAATGTTGTGTAGGATTTGGGGACAAATGTTATCAAAACAATTGATTAGCAGATAGATAGATAGATAGATAGTTTCATGTATGCCTCCATGACCAATGAAAGGAGAGAAAAAAGATGCAACTAACCACTACGTTATGTAGGTCAAGTAGAATTTTAGTTCAAATCTGGACAAGAATTTGCAAAGTTTTCACCAAGATTCTAAAATGAATATACAAATGAGGATGCAGTTATTGTTTGTTATTCATGCATCCTAGGATTTTGTGATTCAATTCTACAAACAAAAGCATGTAGAAAATTGTGTATATTAGACCAAAGTGTATATATTACAAAACTATGAATTTAGGGAAAGCGTATTAAAAATGCTTATGTTAGTGAAAAATTTCACAGAATGGCATAATACTAAAGAAGTTATTATTATTATATTATATCTATATATATTCTGTTTTTCCCAAAAAATTGGGACTTGGAGAATCTTACAATTTAAAAGAAGAGAACTGTTAAAAACATACAAAAAGTGAGCTGCCCTAAAGCATATAAAAGTGACCTTCACTGAAGGTACAGCCTGGAATCCAGAAGGATAAGTAGGAACTAGAAGAAGGAAGATGAAATGGGAAAATAATGATCTGTTGAGTATCACATAATTAGGCATACTCAAGATATAGCCATGTTAATGTCTATTGGTATGTGAAATGGGCTTGTAGAGAGTAACTAAACTAAAGAAGCTTGTAGCATGAGCTTTCATAGATTCAGTCTACGATAGTCTGCATTTGATGAAAGTGCCTATGAAAAGGTATGCTGCAAACTTCTTTTTCTCAATTAGTCTTAACAGTGCTACAAAAACCTTTTGTATAGTTGGACTTCTACCGGGGCAGGGATAGGCAACTGTGGCCTTCCAGATGTTCAGATCCTACATCTCCCATTATTCCTGGCCACTGGAAAAGCAACTAAAGTTCAACAACATTTGGGTTCTATAGTGGGAGTTAGGACTGAGATTTAAGGTTTGTGATAAAAACCATATGCAAAAGTGTGGATTTGCAGAAGGCTTGAAGGGGTATGTAGATGTACTGGGATAGAATTTCCAATCTAAGAGGCAACAATGGAGTCAGAAACTGTTGAGTACCTGAATTTTGTATAAGGGGATGTATGAACATTACAGGCCAAGAGAAACCGTAAAGGAAACATTGCCATTTTCTGAGTCTCCAGAATTAATTTGACATGGCTAGAAAGAACCAGGCAAAGTGATTTTTAAGTTTATCGCAAGGGCTTGGAGAACGAAAATGGAGTGGAACAGAAGGGAATGGAAAGTGCATGTTATCACATGGGAGAACACCGTCAATGCCGCTGGGAGTCCCCAATCCATTCCCCAACCATCCCACAGCGACCAATTTTGAAGAACTGTTTAAAATCGTTCTTCAAAATTAGCTGCTGTGGGATGGATGCAGAATGGATTGGGTACTCCGGAGGCATCGGCGGCATTCTCCCATGTGATAACCTGTGTTTCCCCCCCCTTTCCCTTCTGTTCCATTCCCTTCCGTTCCGCTCTGTTCCCGTTCTCCAAGCCCCATTATTTAATAAGACAGCTACATTGTTTAAATGTCCAAAACAACTTTCCATCTAAAGCATCCAATGCATTTCCTTCTCTTTAGTGGATGGTGCTTGGGAAGCATGGAGTGAATGGTCTGTCTGCAGCCCTGAGTGTGAACACTTGAGGATCCGTGAATGCAGTGCTCCACCTCCACGTAATGGTGGAAAATTCTGTGAAGGCCCAAATCAAGAGTCAGAGAACTGCACTGAAGGTCTTTGCATTCAAGGTAAGTAGCTTTGATAGAAAGCCCTTGTGTTAAATTATCCAAACGTACAATTATCTCTCTAAATACAATCGAACAATGAGCAAATCTGCTCCCTGCAATGAATAAATGGATCTAAGAGGACGTCCACATAGACCAATTACACCAGTTTTCTCCCCCCTTCACCACAATCTGCCTACATGACCTAGGACCAAAGCTCCAATTTAAGTGGGACTTTCTTTATGAAGGAAGGCCGGATCTGCAATAAATCCACTCTGTCCCTGGCTAAATCAGATTTTAAAAATTCACATTTGACTATGGATTTTGCAAGAAAATTCAGAGCACTCAGTAGTGACACTGGGTGCTATGTACCCACATGTCCCACTGTGCCACCACCGCAGGCATGAGCGAGATCACAACAAGGCGCCCAGCCATGCGATTGATGCTGAGCATCTCATTTCTTACCACTGAGAAAGTGACTTGGACTTGCACTGGTGGCACAGTGATACATGTGTGCAAACAGCCACCCAGTGTCACTGTGGACTATAGAAATAACTGGGAGGATCTGGGGAACCTCTGGGGCTAGAATACTCCATAAGTAGCCCAGAATACTCTGGCCAGTGTAGACGAGCCCTAAGGATCTTGTTAGAGACTAATCAGGGTTGTATGTCATAAAATACTTCCACAAGAAGAGTGTGTGTGCTTGATAGCAGCTTTGAAATGCATTTTGCTGAAATCTTTTACTTGGAACTGAAATCCTTTGAAGTGTTTGGAAAGAGTACATTGGCTAGGAGGGAAGTTTTCTTCCTGTGGTGAATAATTTATCAGGTATTACCTGGGATGTTGGAACATGTATCATCTGCTCAGAAACAAATGATGTTAATGGAAGGACACAAGCTCACCCGCCTGTCCAGTAGTAAACCATACAAGCATCTCTTTTGACCTCTGCATAAAGATTTTGAGGAATCTGACCTTTGCAAGTTCCTATAATATACTCTGCAAGGGCTGTGTTCCAGTAACTAGTCAGGCCAGAGCCAAAAGTCAGTGAAGGCAGAATTGTAGCTTCTACATACGCTTTCTTTTTATAGATATATACTTTCTCTTTCTGCCTTCCTTTTTCCCTTGTCTCCTTTAGTTTCTTGCATTTTAACCATCTTAAATATTTTCAAAGCCTTATATATCACATAGGGTTTTCAATCCGGTTTATTTTACTTAAAATGTTTATTAATCAATTTTCTACCCACCAGGGCATCCAAAGTGCAACACAATATAATATATATGGGGACATTCTGATTTTAGAACCCAATTTTAAAAATAATGTTTACAACCAAAGCCATACACAAAATTAGTGGGTTTTGTTTTTCCTAAATGCAAGAAGCTCCATGGGACTGGAAACAGATCTGCTCACTTATTCTCTGTTTAGGTAGCATTTCTCTTCACATTTCAGATTTGGATTTTGAAGTTGGAATGTTATTTTGCACAGGAGGAGGTGGGATGTGCAATGAAGTCCTTTCTGTTTTTATTAACAAAGGAAGTTTCATGGGTTAGAGAGTGCATTATTATTATTATTATTATTATTATTATTATTATTATCCTGCCTCTCCTGCAGGATCGAGGCAGCTTACAACACAATAAAATACAGTAATACAAAATAAAAACCAAAATAAATAAAATTTCAAAAAAAGGAGGTAGCATTTAATATAGAACCATGCCCAGAATTGGCTAGAACTCTGATTGACAGAGAAAGCTAAATGTCTCACAAAACTGCAGTTCCCAGAATGTCATAGCATTGAACCATGACAGTTAAAATGCTGTCAGACTGGATTATATCACAGCATTCCTTCCCATAGTAGTACTCATAGTTGTTGTCATGGAGTAGTCAAATTTCTGGTGATGATCCTTTCTTACCTTTCTTAACTAAGGTGATTCTAAATCTGAGATATGCAGTCTGTCATGAAGAACCTGCCAGACCTTAAGTTCTATTGGCATAACTTTCAAGAGCTGAGAGTTATGTCATGATATTGTAGCATAGTAGGACTTTTTGGAGTCTTATATATGATATATATGCATATATCAAAGATTTGAGAAATTCTTCTTAATATTCACATCATCAACAAAACCAGGGTGTGTCTTGACATGTGAGATGCTCTGAAAAATAAGAACAGCTATGAGATTATTAAGATTATTGCTATGGAAAATTCATTTGCATGGTTTTGCTGCACACGTTAGGGGCACACGATTGTGTAAAAATGTGTAATTCTTGCATAAAATGGTGAGTTTTGTTTTAATTTTGTTTTGCTTTGTTGTCAAAAACAACATGTAAAAAAACATCATGTAAGAAATCGACATGTAGTAATTCCTTGCGTTTACACAAGTATAGTCTATTCCAAAATACATTTTCTACACCGGAAAAAAATTACAGAGGGAAAAAAAATATTTTCATGCAAATGAATTTTCCTTAGCCAAACCCTCAAGTACAAATAGTGCTTGAAAAGTGTGCATTCTCATTCAATACAGAGAAAGTTGCTGGAATTATGCATTCTTGCATGAAGGAATGAAATAAAATGTACATCTTTGGGATATACCCATTTAAATATAATTTTTAATGTATCTTCTGATGCAATGTACATTTCTAAATGTGTTTGCTCTGACAAATGTGCGTTTCAAATGCATTTTGATATATTTAGTATTAATTTCCCCAAGGAAACCTAATCCAAAGTAGCAAACAGGGACTTGTTCATGGGTGTTACACTCTTTTACCCCAGATTTGAGTCCAGTCGATTTACTGGTCAGGAAATGATTTTCAAATACTTTACAAGCAAAGCTGCACTTGTTCGTGAAGAAATAAAAGAAGGGCCAGTGAGGTTTTTTAATGTGTACACGAATGCCTACATTTCTGGAGGTCTGTGCCTGTGAATCTATCATGCTGCTTTCCGCTTGATCATCCTGCTGTGCATGAAATGAACTCTTCACCATAGGCACTTGTTAAGTAAACCTCTGCATTTCTATGTGGATGCCTGCACTAACTACTAGAACATACCATTGTATCATAGAGTTGAAATTGCTTCAGTGGATATCAAGCCTAGCCCCCTGCCTTTGCTGGAAATACGCTCCTAAACATCCCACTTGGCTTCTTTTTAAAACCATCACATAAAGAAAAGTCTACCACATTCCGAGGTATTTCCATTTCATTGTCGCAATAACCTGTGCTACAAGGAGATTCTGAATGTTTAATCAAATTTCCACTTCTTGTAGCATGAACCTACTGGCTCAGGTCCTTCCCTTCGGGCAACCCCCTACTACTACTACTACTACTACTACTAATAATAATAATAATAATTTATTTGTATTTCCCACCTCTCCCTGAGGATCGAGGCAGGATTACAGCATCTCAAAACAATACATACAGTACATCTAGAAAAAGTCCTGATACAACAGTTAAAATTAAAACTAGTTTAAACCATTAAAACCATCTACATATACATCTAAGGAGTCAGTTACTTAATTTTACACGAACAATTGTGGTGTTCCAACAATGTGGGGGGAATCTCAGTAAGATGTTATATAAGATGTTAAAAAACAACAACAACTCCCATCATCTATATGACAGGCCATCAGATATTTGAAGACAGCTGTCCTATTGACTATCTTCAAATATCTGATGGGATGTCAAACCCCATGATAGGTTTGCCTTATGATAGCCGTACGTCAGAAATGACCCAAAGGCACACAACAACAAAATCTTATAGCCTTTTCATTTCTAGGCTAAATATGCCCATTTTCTCCAGTGTGTTCTCCTAGATTTGGTCTCCATTATTGTCAATATCCTCTGGATATATTCCAGGGTGGTAGCATCCTCCTCAAACAGCAGCATAAAATCTACTACATGTTAATGGGACCATAAATGCATTTGTTAACTCATGCTTTTGGGGAAACAAAACAAAAATGTCTTCCAGTAGATTATATTTCATTTGAGAAATGCAGTTTTGGATCCACTTTTGCTAAGATTGCACACTTTTCTAAAATTCCCAACATTTTCCCCCTCATTCTTGTAAATAAACGGATAACCCAAACCCAGTTGATAGAGGTAATGAAAGTAGACCTGTTGAATCAATGGGGCTTACATAATGGTTGCCTTTCAAAGTTCTAATTGATTTTATGTGTCTGCTTTAGTTAGGACTAACAATTGAATTTAAGCCACAGAATTTATCTTATACGGTTTATTTATTATTTTGCTGATCACAGGAGTCAGGCAGGTCATGGATCCAAATTTCTTATGAGTATATTTCATTTCATTTCAAGGCTGTCTTTTTGTCACTGAGTGCCATCAAACTTTAATTTTATAAAGAAAGTTGCACCCCCATGTTGAATTATACTTCCAGTTCCAGAAGCATCTTTTAAACACTGCAGTAAGTAATGCAGTTCTGTTTTGGTTTCTTGGTAGAAAGGACAGATTTGAAACACAGTTCTAATACATGCAAATATAAAACCAATAGAAACACATACATTGAGTAGTGCGCTTCATCCTACCCTTCATTTTCCAAATGTTTCTTACCAAACAATATGTCTGGCCATATACATACCACCATGACCACAGATAAGAAAGTTAGTGTAAAAGTGCAATTTATAACACAGGTTTAAAGACTACTAATTACATTTACAATGAAAAATGAACCTTTATGTTACTCCTAATATATAATGTTAAATCTAATAGATTCATGTTTACATTTACAATAAAGTATTACACAAAAACCTTGGTGAAATGAAGATTAAAATATAATCCCATCTGTTATTTCCATCCCCTCTCCTCTGCTTGCCTTGTTTTCAGCTTAGAACAGAAGGACACAATTTTGAAAAGTGAATTTTTCACTCACTAACCAGCTGAAAAGGAATGTGTGAGTTTAAAAATAGGTACATATAAGCATGAAAGATGCAGGAAATGAAATATTTCTTGCGGGGCATGATAGCCATAAAAGTGGTAGGAACATGAGAGCATGATAAATAGAGAAGTGGGATTAAAAAACAGCTTTTGTTAACAGCAAATGTTAAAACAATAGAACAATAGAGATAAACCCAGTAACAAAAATATATGACTCAAAGCTCCCAACAATTCCAAAAGGCATTTCCACAGTACTTTAATACCAATCCACCCCTACAACCACAATGTTCCAAACTTCATTCCACCATCAATATAATCAATAGATAATCAACAAAATACTTGTGGATCCCCAAATGGTGGAGGATTAATACTTAGATAGCTGCAGTGTGACTCAGTGTAGAGGTAAAAAGCTACACCTGATTTTCTAAATATCATAGACAATTTTTGGTCATTACCAAGCAGTACCATCCTTTTGAGGCTCAAAGCTGATATCCCTTTTATTTATAGACAGACTTGGCTGAGGATATTCACTTATTGTTACATACGTATGTTGCGCCAACAAGTTTGCTCCCTGTAATTCAAAGAGATCGACATATCAGAAATTAATCTGAGGTTAAAGATCATTAGTTTTTCACCTCAACGGCGGTTACAATTAGACATGATCAGTGTCAAAGAAATATTGAAATGACTGCTGGATGTTGAATACAAAAGACAAAAACTTGTCCATAGTTTAAAAACTGAGACTTTTATTTAACTAGAACTCATCAAGTTTTTCCTGATTCCATCCCCCCCCCCCCCCAATTTTATTTACGGTGTTTAATGTACCAAAAATATAATAAATTATATCCTATCTTTAAGCGGTACTTGAAGGGCAATATATGAGAATCAGGTTTCAGAATCAGGTTTGTATATGTGGAGATGGAAACTGAAACTATTGCCCATATCTTATTGTTTTGTTTTTCTTTGCATAGAGATTCTTGAGAAGAGTTATTGCTCTCTCACTCAGGGCCTCCAACCGATTCTTATGTAAAGTTCCTTCTAGAGAATTTTGCTGCTAGGGTCACATTAAAAACATGGGCCATGAAACCCACTGGGTGACCTTGGGCAAGTCACACACTCTCAGCCTTAGAGGATGGCAGTGGCAAACCCACTCTGAAAAAAAAACGTACCAAGAATACCCCATGGTAGGGCCACCTTAGGGTCCCCATAAGTCAGAAATGACTTGAAGGCAACAACTAGTAAGTTTTTACATCAGTTATGTCTGCAGATATACTGTATATACTCATGTATAAGTCTAAAAATTTAGGTCAAAAAATTGACCCAAAAAACCTGAGTCGACTTATCCACGGGTGAATGTAAGTACTGTATCTTAACTCTTATTTAAAAGAAGGAACCCTCCCCTGATGAAAAGCAAGAGTATAATCTGTCCTAAAAGCACTGACCCCCTTTACTCTCTCATCCATCCATTCTTAAGAATAAGCACAAAGTGGTATGTCTGGACTTTTGGAAGATATTTGACATTGTTTTGCTTTGCTTCATCCTTTAGATCCTTTCCTATATGCCCCTAATTTTTACCCTCGATTTATCCACAGATCATAGCAAAATCCATGATTTTGGCCCCAAAACTTGCCCTCGACTTATACATGAGGTCGACTTATAGTCGAGTATATATGGTTTATTGAATTTGTGAGAACTGCAATGTCCACTGGCTTAATAAAATAAGTAAAATTTGTCTTGACTTGGCAACATCAGTAGAGTCAGCAACATTGAAGCATGGGGATCAGGAAGAAGAGCAGAGGATTAATTGTCACTCTTTGGAGTTCAGGCTGATTGGTGGCCAGGTAAAAGAATAAATGGGTGGCAAAGAGGGACACAGATTCAAAACAGGGGACAGCAAACAGTGACCAAAAGACAGTACACAAAAGGCTAAGGGGCAACCAAGGACCAGCCAAAAAATAGCTTATTTATTGTCTGAATAAAACAGCTGATCCTCGACAATAAAACCCCTTCAGGAAGTAAGTCATGGACTTTCTTCTCCTGCTGCAGCTTCTTTCTCTCCTGTTTGAGCTGTTGTTTCTTGTGTTTTATGACACTCAGCAGCTTCTGCCGCCTGCAACAGTGTAAGAAACTCTGAGGACACACACACACAAAAAGGGGGGGGGATAAATGGAACTATTTGGAAACAAACAAAACATCTGTTCCCCAGGCAAAATGCCATAAAATTACACTGAATTAACTTTTTTTTTTTTAAAAAAAAGATTCTTTTGGTTTGCAAATGATACAATGAATATCAACACATAGGTTTCAGTCATTTTAGTCATGACTCAGTGTTATGTTCAGATACTTGGGGAAGTACTGGAGAACTCATGACCCCCAAGACTATGGTTAAGTCAGGGTGAATCTCACTCCCAGGAAAGTGCCCAAGAATCAGAAAAATATTTTGTCAAAGAGGTTTCTGTTGTCCTAATATGGACAGTGATGAGGCAAGAAGAGGCTGGTGTTTATGCAAAATTCCATTGTGGGCCATCAAAGACTTGAAGTCAGGCAACGACAAAGTGGTATCTCTGGTTATACTATTTTAAAAGAGATTTGTTTTGAGTTTTCCTTAAACTGATTCTTCAATGTGTGTAGTAAATGGGAATGGAGGCTGGTATGCCCTTGTTGCCAAGTTTGGAAACTAGCTTTTGAAGGATTTACAGGGATCTCTGAGAAAAGAGCCCATCCTTCTGTATAAGTGCGCAATTCTGATACCAGATGTGTGCAAGATAGAAGAATTAGTGCTGTGCCTGAGGCTTTTTTCACCTCATTTTTTTTGCAACTGTTCTCATTCCATTGAAGAGAAAAAGAAATATATTTCAAAAAGAATTTAAAGGAGGGGAAAAAACCCCACAGAAATTCTCATGAGTGAGATTCAGGATTCTTGTGTTTAGTGTACATATGGAGTGGCTGAGTAATGTGTGTGGATGTCCAATTTTTCAGTGTACAAGCATCTCTGTAGCAGCCCGCAGCCTTCTCAGCTTCCTAAACATCAATTAAAGCCCAGAGGAAGACATCACAGTGTAACTCCTGCCATAGGGCCTTTTCAGAGCAGGAAGTATGGCTAGCTAGAGAGGCTGCAGAGAGATGAAAAGATACCTAATAGAGAGCGAAACAAAACAAAAACAAGTATAATAGAACAAACAACAAAACAAGAACAAGTGCTGCAGCTTTGGATACCTTGCAATGTTATGGTAATTTCAAAAACAACACCTAAGGAAATTCTAGTGAGCCATGAGAATGAGGGAAAGAACCAGAAGCCATCTTCATGAGAAAATAAAACTGCCGTAAAACTGGGAAACAAATAATAGAGGCGGACACAACACTGTCTTCACTTATATTGCTACAGAGAAGGAGTTGTAAGCAGCTGCGGCAGAGACAAACTATATATATGTACAGTAACCCATTTCATGTGTGGATTTTGGGAGACCACAGGGAGGGTCCCAAGCCAAAATCCACATGCTGAGCCCAAATTTCTCAAAAAACATTCTCTTGATAAGCATTCTGCTTTTCCCCCCTTTCCTGTAGAAGGCATGAATTTTCTCTAGATTTTCAACATCCTTTTTTGAGAGGCTTCCAACCCAATGTCCATCACAAATGCCTTAGACTATAGCTGTTGGCACTGTGGAGAATGTGTCGTGATGGGCGAGTTAACAAAACACACAATGACAGTGAAACCTCTCCACAAAATACTTAGTGAAAACAAACAAACAAAGGTGTGCTGTTGCGAAAGATAATCTCCTCTTCTGAGAAATGGATGGAGAGTATCTTTTATCTTTGCAGTCATTACGTGAAATAGTTTTCCACCCCCACAATTTCTCTATCCACAAACAGGATTGAAAATTTCAGGAGGCCAATTGGACACAGCTGTAATAAAAACAACTTAAAATATGAGTTTAAATGTGTGATGGCACATAGACAAAAGGTGCCTGCCAAACTCACAGGGAGGTATTTAAAATCTCGTTCTAATGACGGGTACACATATTTCATTTTTGTTATTAATATTTTTGCTGCACTATGTGAATGATAACTATAAATAGACATAATAGAAATAAATCATATTATTATTATTATTATTATTATAACTATAAATAGACAAAAAAAATGCCTAGAGACCCCTATGCTATTGCATCTCCAGCTTTGGTCTTGAGCACACAGCAGCATATTTTGTGCATACTTTGTGTGGCCAACAAACCCAGCTTCAGGTCTGAAGGGTGAGATACGGTGGGGCAGGAAACCTGGGAAAGATAACTTTTGTTCTCTTCTCCTTGAGTAGACCAGCTTCATTGCCACTTTTACAAATGTCCATGCGATTATTCTTTCTTTCTAACCAAATCTGCATCATTGGCAGAAGGAGAGTTCAAGGGAAATGGAGTTTGTTGCTTCTGATCCACTGTTTCACAAGTTTGGAGAAGACATGTGAACAGATAGCAGCAACTCTGAAAAGGTTCTGGGATAAGTAGCGTGCCCCCTCTAGTCACAGCTGCCCATCAGTACCAATATTTGATAGTAGCCCTATTTACTACATCAGACCAGACTGTATTTTCTCCAGCATTCTGTCTTCAACCCATCCTGATATTCCTTTTTTATCCCTCAGTCTTAGAATTTCTATTTCTCTGTATTTTTGAAAAAGTCAAAACAACTAGATTATCATTTATGATGTGATGGCTCAGATGGATTGAATCACTGCTACTAGTTGGATACATGCGGGTTATATATTAGAATCAATATACTTTCTAACATTACTTTCCTACGTAGCTATAGCCTTTCTGAAATCTAAGGCTCTTGTTTGTAACAGGATTGTCTCTGAATGTAGTTTGAATATCCAATGTGTATATTGTTGAAGCAGAGGTCTCTTCCAAATAAGCTAGCTATTTTCTTTTCGATGGAAAGCAAACAAATAGAACAAGATAACAAGAAGCAAAAAGAATGAGAGAATGCATGCATATTTAAAGAATGGCACAAGGTAAACCAAGAGGTGAAAAAAAGAATAAAATAATAGGTGTGGGTGTTGCAAACAGTACAGGAGTGAAAGATTCCAGAATGGCACAGTGGAAAATGTCTGTGTAACAAAATCCTCCATGCAAAAGGATGGAGAAACTAATCTACCCTGATCGGATCAAGATGGCAAGCTTGCCTTGGCGGCACTTCATATATGGGTGGATACATTTTTTTTAACCCATGTACATGGGCACATGGAAAGTGTTACCTATGACCCCAGCTAAATTGATACAGCTTTTACTTATAGATTCATGTTTCAGTCAGTATTTTTAACTTAACTAACCTAATTTGCAGTTCCGAGACACTGATTGGAGTGCGTGTATCTTTCAAAGGCTCCCATGCAGTAAGTTTTCTCAGGACAATTATGCATTTAGTGAATGAGAGGTCTCATTCCTGGAGCAGTATAATTTTAATACCCAATTGATATACAAAGGCATCTTGCAGCAATTTTGAGACTAACTGTGCAAAAGAAGTTGTAACATTGAGCTTTTGCGTGGCATCAGAGGAAGTGGATCAAGTCTATGAAAGCTCATGCAACAGCTTCTTTCACACAGTATCAAAGGTGCTGCAAGATCCCTATGTTTCTGGATATTTCAGACTAAAACAGTATTGCAGAACCAAAAGCAGTATAATAGCCACTTCTAGGTTTGCTTTGTGGAGATGGTGCTGCACATAGTAGGTGCCAGGAAAGGAAAAATGTTCCCTTGCTTCCTGATGTTTCCTCACCTCTGCTATAAATGTGCCATGTTAATTAATACTGTGCATAAAAATGAGGATAATGCAGAAAGATATGTACAGAAATGTGTAAATGATGCCTCATGTTAAGGGAAGCTGCTTATGAAAAATAAAAATTTGTGTGTATGTCTATTAAATTCGCATAATGCTGCAGAAATTGACAAAATATCCATATAGCTGAATACATCTGAGACTGACAGGAATGGGTATCACCTTATTTGTTTGTTCCAAAGTGTCCAATGCAAAACAGAGTGGCATTTCCATGGATTATTCATATAACATGATCTCTTTGTACTGCTCCATTTGAAAACAAATTTTGTAAAATGGGGGAAAGAGTTTTGTGGCAACTTAAGGATTGACAAGAATATTGTATTTAAATAATTGTTGCTGTTCTGCCATCAAGTTGACTTTGACTTAGAGTGACCCCATGAATAAGAAACCTCAAAGATCCCCAGCAACAACTGCCTTGCCCAGGTTTGGCAAACTGGCAACCATGACTTCCTTGATTGTATCCATCCATCTGTAATGCAGTCTCCCTCTTTTCCTGTTGCACAGACTAAAAGATGCTTTTAAACTTCTACTTAAGATCATAGAAAGGAAGGGTTGAGTCCAGTTGTGCCCAAGACTCATGCACGGTTTTCAAAAGGTTTTGTCATTCTTATTATACCAATATCCAAGCTAAGCATATGCTACTGGAAATGAAAAGATCATGAAAACTTCAGGCTATAAACAAACTAGATTTTTGTTTTACAGTACAGACAAAGAGCTATTTTCCCTCTTTACTGTGATTTACTGTGATAGCACAGTGAAGAAATAGTTCTACCCAGCCTCTTTATTTCTTCTTCTGTTTCCTCTCCTTATTAAATTTATCGATGGTGAAAGCTGTCAAATAAACAGCCTAGAGACTGCAACATGTGATTCCATCTCTCTGGACCATGGATTCATCATAAGTAGATACGATTGTAGTTCTGTTATATATGTTTTGCCATTCACATCTTAGCTTGGCTTATTCTCCCACCATGTGGAGAAGAAATTCTGAAATACATGTGGCATGGTAAGAAAGGTACATATAAGCCAGACATTTCATTTTCTCCATGTGATGACATGGACAGATGTGAAAAGCTTTATTTTGTTGAATTTATATAATGGCAACCAGCATTTTTGTCCCTCCTTTTCCTTCCCACCAGACCATGATTGTTGTATTCCTACATGGAAATCTATGCCTCTGTGTGTATGTATGTACACACGTGTGTGCATGTACACATTTTTAGACATTTGCATCTTTTAAATGCATACATGTTTTTGTGAATATTTCATAAGCCTCTGAAATGTATGAATTTCCAATGAAAGATGCTCACATATACATTGATTTTTGGTGAGAACTGTGCAGAACTTGCTTTATCAGGGCCACTTCATTATATCTTTATTATGGGGGAAAGGACTGCTAGCAATATGAAGATGTTGCCATATGTAGACTACTAGCAATGTATTCAGATTTTTCATTCAGCAACAGTTTTATACAACTTCATTCATCCATTTATTCCATCTTGTTTCCACATTTATTTCTTTGTTCTTCTTACTGGCCATATTTGGTATCAGTTATTTACTTGAGGAGTCCTGATGGAGCAGTGGTTTAATGCTGATACCACAGCCATAAGGTTGTGAGTTCGATCCCAGGGCCCCAAGTTTGACTCAGCCTTTTGTAGGTCAGTAGAGCACATTTTGCTTACAAGAGTGTAAACTGCTTAGAGAGTGCTGAGTTCACTGATAAGCTTTATAGAAATGTAAATGCTATTGCCATCGCCATTGCTGTTGCTATTTACTTAAGTATACTTAACTACTTGGCCCGACCTTCCCAAACCTGATGGGAACACCATTCAACCAGGCTCCAACTGCTAACAGGATGGACCTCCTTCTCACCATGCAACTGATGACTGGTAAATCATGGCAATAGTGTCACAATCATGACAAAGTAGTGACTGTGAATATGAAACATTCATTTATTTAATTTATACCCTGTCTTTCTCCTGGGATGGAATGCAAAGCAGCTCATCCAATTTACAGACGAGTAAATCTAGATAACTGTTTTGTATTCATAATGTAAGAGACAGCATTTTATTACACCATTGTATTTAATGGAAACTAATAATCTATGATACAGCCATGTTAGAATCAGTATGTAGAGAGATATTGTAGCACCTTTGAAACTAACTAAAGAACGACATTGGCAGCATGAACTTTTATAGATTTCAGTCTACTTCCTCAAATGCATCTGAGGAAGTAGACTTAAATCTACAAAGGTTCATGCTGCCAACTTCTTTCTGTAGTTTTGACTGTTTTATAACAAAAAAGTGGGGTACAAATAAAAGTTTATATTTTATTTATTTATTATTATGTAGTTACTCTCAAAAGTGCTACAAGACCTTTTTACATATTGAACTTCTATGGATTTTGTTATCCTTGGGGGGTCCTCGAACCAAATCCCAGTGGATACTAAGGTTCCACTGTATTTTGGATCAACAGAGGCTGCTGTACATGTACCCCTTAAAGTATTTTGTTTTGTTTTGCCATGCTTCCAGCCTCCAATGCAAGATAAAGGCACAAGCTTTGAGTGCTTATATCAAATGTAAAAACTTTCTGCTCTCTGCACCCTGAAACTTCTAACTGTCAAAGTCAGGTACAGAACTGTCACCCTTCCCTTTTGAAAGTGCACTGATGCAGTCTGACACATTGAGCCTAACCTGCCTACACCCTGTCTCTGCATCACTAGGTCTCTGCATTGGGTAGAACTTAGGAGCTTCAGGGCCCTTTCAGATGAATCTAAAAAGTTATTTATGACTGAGGGTTGGGGGCAAAAGGAGAACAAGAATGAAGGTGTGATCAACACAGCCTCCATATATATGTGTGTGTGTATGTGTGTGTATATATATATATATATATATATGTATTCATAAGTGACTGTCCTTGTTCAGATAAGTGAGACTACACATTTTATTTGGAGTCCAAATTAGTGCAATCAGTTGAAGTACTAAACTAATTTCTCTCCCCCTCTCTGAGTGATGCTTTTACTCCTCTGCGGTTCACACTGCGGTATTTACGGCACAGTTTTCTACACCATTCTTATTTTTGCTTTCTCAGCTAGGAGCAATTATACTGACTTTGTCTCCTTTTCTGCTCCACCTCATCTTGCAATATGTTCCATTCCAGCTCTGATCCTCTTCCCATAGAGCATTATGAAGGAAGCAGAGTGCAGTGCTTTAGTGAAACAATTTCTGAGAGGTTCCCCCTGCCCCCAATTTGGCTTGTTTGTTTGTTTGTTTTGCAGACATGGCTTGTTATTGTACATTCTTTCATCAGAACAAATTAGATTTTAAACGGTTTGTCAATAACCAGCATTCTTTCCAGTCAAGCTTGCTCAAAGCCAGTGTTGATAATGCATGGGTCTTGTATGATTCTGCCCTACTGAAAGAATTCCCAGACATTTGCTAAGTAGTCTGGAGTGGGGCAAAATGCAGCCCATGTTTCATGTAGGCTTACCTCCACTCCATTCAAAAAAGATGGTAAGAGGTCTGAAATTTTGCCCCTACATAACCATTTGCCGCACTTTCAGATTTTTGGGGGGATGGGAGGACTCTTTTCTTTTCTTTTTAACTTCCCTATTTCAGTCTTGAAAGGAGATAGACATTTGTGTTTAATTCTGTCCTGGGCTCCTTGAAAACAGCAGCATTGGTCAAGCTTGTGTTGGCATCTGAAATACAAAATTGTATCTGGAACATACACCAGTTTACATTTCTATCCCTATGTCTTCAAATCAAAAATTGCATAATGAAGCATTTTGAAATCTTTTCAGACACAAGCCACACACCCTGCAAATGTTTGGTAGGAGGGTTGCATACAGATCGTATTTCAAAGGTGGGACATTTTAAAAGCAGCTGAAAAAGTGGGATGACAGAAATTTAATCTGGAGTGTCCTTGTCTTGCTAAACTGCAAATCCCAGGCTTCCACAGGAAATAGCCATAGCAGTTAAACTGAAATAATACCATTATAACAGTATAGTATGATAGTCAGCCTGGTTCCTCTACTTTTACCAGCTGAGCCCAAATACAAAAAGTAGAGTGTCCATTCAAATTGTATGTGTATGTACCTTCAAGTCACCATTCAATTTATGATGACCCAGTCAATTTCTTCGGCAAGGAATATTTAGAGAAGGAATATAGCCTACAGAACCTGGCATTCATTGATGGTCTCCCATCAAAATACCAATCAGAGCTGATCCTGCTTAGCAGCCAAGATTAGGTGGGATATACTCCTTCTGTTCCCCTCTTCTTTTATCCTCCCATACATCTGAGAATGTAGCTCAGCAGAGAATGCACATCCTTTTGAAATTATGCCAACAAAACCAAAGCAAGTTAAAGTCTGACGTTTTATTTCTCAGTACTGAAGAAACTATAATATATCTGTTTAAAAGGAAGATGGGGGAAGATAACCGAAATGGATTTTGTCAGGGGCTAAAGGGGGGGGGGTCATTCATAAAGCTGGACAGAAATTGATCTAGGAAATAGATACACTCCATATATGTTTATTAAGTGCAACTTTTTCTCTCTTTCTCTTTTCCCTCCTCTCTCTCCCTTGCTCCCATTTCCTCTTCCGCTTTTTAGATAGAAAGCCTCTTCATGAAATAATACCCCAAAGTAAGTTTTTTTTTCTTCTATTTTCTTTGACAAAGGTTTCTTTTTTTAAAAAAACCTTAGATTTTAACTAAATCTATAGGTTAGTTGTAAGGCAGATTGCTCTGTCAGAAGCAAATGTAAGCCCTTTCATAGGTGTGCCTTCCGTGTGTTCTCTGTTGGTGAAAGAGGAGAGCAGGACCAAATTCACGTGTTCCACCTCCAACCTCAATGTGTTCATTGGCTCAGTTCCATGCTCTGAAATTCTGAACATATCACATGCAGCCTTCCCATTGAATGCACAAAGATCAAGGGATAGAGCCAGTGGTCCAGTTGATGCTGAAGGTAAGATAGAGGGTATCATCTTATTCTCCCTATTTGAGTATTAAATTAAATCGCTATAAAAGGGACTATTAAGTAGAGAAAAGTAGATTTTGTTTTCATTTATTGATTCACATTTCATTGAAGTCACATTTGCAGAACCAATGTGTGCGGAGGTGTCTTCAAGACATCTTTTGACTTATGGTGACCCCATGAATTTCATAGGGTTTTCCTATCAATACCGAGAGGTGTTTTTGCCAGTTCCTTCCTCAGATATATAGCTTCCAGTCCCTAGTATTTCTTGGCAGTCTTCCATCCGCATACTAAACGGGGCTGATCCTGCTTAGCATCCAAGATCAGAGAGGATCTAGTGTACATTAACTGAAGTCCAGTTCAGACTATGCATTACAATTTGTAGAGCTGATTGTGTTTTATTAAAAAAAACTAGAGAGTATGCAAAAATGGTTATATCAGTGAAAATATTATATACAAATGCAGAGGCGAAATCCCAATGTTGTATTTCTATTACTGGTTCTGCCAAGATCAGCAGTTCTTTCCACTTCTTCTAGCTCCTTTTAAAATCTCCTGCAAAAGGATGGGGGACCCTGAAGCATTTTTGTTGCCATGGGATTTTGCAATGGGAGGAAAGTCCTCATGTTGATGGTGGTGAATGTGAAAATATTTTATTGGCTCTAGGCAAGTATATTTGAGGAAATTGTTTTCTCAGACACACAAATCAGGCAAGATTGCTACAGAAGTGTGACTGTATAAATGGAATTCTGCATTGAAATGTGTCTAAAATTTGTATGTGGTCAATATTAAGAAAATGGGATGAAATTGCCATTACCCTCCCAAGTTGGACATTTATTTATTTATTTATTTATTTTACACCCACCTTTCTCCCACCATGGGATCCTTGGCAGTCTGCAAACCACGTAACACCTGGGCATGAAAAACTGGCCCTCAAATGGCCCCAATCACTTTATGTCTGCAAAAAATCACTCCCTCTTTACTTCCTGATTCCTAAAAATACTTCTCTTGGTCCTAAAATAGCAGAAGGTGGCAAAAACATGTTATAAATGCCCCCTGTCACCCAGAGGACATTTGGGGGCAAAAAAATAAAAATATTTTTGCAGCATTGGGGTCCACAAAAATGACCTTGGGTACTGCATGTGTTCACTTTTGATTTACAATATATACTCAAGTATAAGTCTATAAATTTTGGTTTAAAAACTGACCCCAAAAAACTGAGTTAGACTTATCCACAGGTCAATGTAAATACTGTATTTTAACTCATGTATATGTATGTATGGTGAAAGGCAAGATTTTAATCTGCCCTGGAAGCACTGACCTCCCTGTGTTCTCTCATCCATCCAGACTTTAGTATGAGCCTAAATAGTTATGCCTCCTGGAATTGTGTAAGTTCTTTGGCATTGTTTTCCTTTGCCTCATCCTTTAGATCCTCTATTACATGTCCCTAAGTTTTACCCTTAACTTATCCATGGGTCATATCAAAATCCATAATTTTGAGCCCAAAATCTGCCCTCGACTTATACATGAGGTCGACTTATAGTCGAGTATATATGGTAAATAAAGCAATTAACATGCAAGGTCAGAAATTTATGGACCATTGCTTAGCATATATTTCTTCTGTATCCTATTTCTGTGAATCTCTGTGTTGTATAGGCTGTTTTTTTTTCTTCTTTTCATCCTTGATATAGCTACAGGGTTGAGATTTCTACTGATATCTGTGATTTAATGCTGATAGAGGTCACATCTCTGTCTGATAACTGTTTGTGTTTCTTTGTTTTGTCTCTGTCTCTGTCTCTGTAGTATGGGAATAGTGTTGCACAGCACTTCATTTCATTCTGGGTATCCTTCAAAGAGGTTTCCTCCAAGACATTTCCACTGGTGCATTTACAGTCCCTTTGATATTATAAGAAGGCATGTTAATATTCAACTGTTCCATCCTCACATGTGAGGAAAAGTATTTCTAAAGATTTCCCTCCTCTTCGCAGAAAGTAAATATTTCTGCGTAGGTTACATTCACTAGTCACACATTCGGAAGTGTTTCAGGAAATTATTCTATGGAGACATGCAGGGATTTTTGAAACATGAGAACTAGGGAACCTTGCACATAAAGCACTGTTTCTAGAAAGTCGCTGTATGTTTTTGTGCAAGACTGTCACTTTCTACACAAAAATCAACCATCTTCAACATCAACAAAAACTTGCACAAGCCAAATTGAATTTTGCTAAATGAAAACCTTGCACAACAAAAATCTTGTGCAGCAAACAGCAGTCTTGGACAACAAAAATGTGCCCCCCTCTTTTTTTTGCAAGTTGGCTCTTTTTTGTGTAGCCCCCCCCCCCTAAGATTTTCAGTGTGCAAAGTTGCTGTGTAGAAGAACAAAACTTGTATGAAACCCCACTCCCTTACTTGTGGTTGTCTGGAAATAGTGGTTTTTGCGCACACCCATACTTCTCATGCAAAAAAATAATCCCTATTTCTGAGCAGTAAATACTTGAAATACCAGATGAAAAAATGTGCAAAATATTGCCACTATATTTTTTTTTTCCCAACTGGGTTTCCTGAGTGTCGGGAAACCAATTCAACAGTTTGGAAACAGTTAACTGTAAATATTCTTTTCATTCTTCCATACCAAGGCATTCCCAAGCCATGTGTCTCACAATAGTATACGGACTGATCTGCACTGTAAAACTGATGCAGTTTGACTCCAGTTTAACTGTCATGGCTCCATGCTATGAAATTCTGGGATTTGTAGATTTGTGAGACATTCAGCTTTCTCTGTTAGAGACCTCTGGTGGCACAACAAACTACCCCTTCCAGGATACCATATGATGAAGATATGGCAGTTAAAGCAGTTTCCAATTGCATTAATTCTTCAGTACAGATGCAACCTAAGTTGTCCATTTATACTGGGGAGTAGGAAGAGTGACCCAGGACAGCTTGTGACTGCATAGGTCCTATGAGGGCCCTTCTAATAATGGAAGTTCCAGCCACTATTATTATTATTATTATTATTATTATTAATTATTATTATTATTATTTAAAAATGTTGCTTTGAAAAACTGTGAGGTGGGCATTGGAACATAGAGGTTAAATGGCCTGTCATGCTTTTGTGGGAGTACTGTGTTTCCCCGAAAATAAGACAGTGTCTTATATTAATTTTTGCTACCAAAGATGCACTAGGTCTTATTTTCAGGGGATGTCTTATTTTTCCATGAAGAAGAATTCACATTTCGGGGGAGGCCTTAAATTCAGCAATTCAGCAAAACCTCTACTAGGTCTTATTGTCTGGGGATGTCTTATCGGGGAAACAGGGTAGTTGGGCATTTTGACATCAAGCTTTGTTTTGTTTTGTTTCTCTATATGGGTTGTCAAGGCCTCAGATGTGGCTTGACAAGGTTCAATGGAGGCTGGAAATGTACCCTTGATATACATAATGAAAGGGAATTCATATATGTTCTAATATTTGTAAGCTGGTTGTGTAAAGTGCACCTCCCAAGAACGCTCTGCCACCCTGAGGTTTTCTACGGGCCTACGGGCCTGGGGGCAATTTCATCACATTTTTAGCTCCTCTGGACCAATTTAGGCACAAGAGAAACTTTTTACAAATTGGGAAGTGAGCAGAAAGTAATTTATGGGGCTTTCTAGATTGGCAAAAAGAAGTGTGTTCATGGCTGCATGAAACTCTAGCCTTTAGATGAGAAAAAGGGAAAGTGTGCCATGAAAACGCTTTTTTTGCGTTTTAGGGGAGAAGAAGCGCCTTTAAAAAGGTGCTGGTTTTCCCAGCTTCTTTTTAAAAAACTGCAGAAGAGCACAGATCCATCTAAAGGCTGTGGTGCAGCTGCTAAGCATTAAGGAAAAGGCAACTTCATGTCACACTTTCCTGCCAATCTAGAAAGCCCCTATGTTTACTTCTTGGCAGGAGCCTAAAATGTGATAATGCCTCCACACCTTTAGAAGTGGAAGCATCTGGGGGCAAATCATCATCATCATCTGATATTTTGCTAAGGGAGAATACAGTGGGAAAATCCAGCCCTCCATTTTTTCCTGTGGAATTAATATAGCCTTCCATAGTTGACCAACTCAACGCAGGGACTTAAACAGGGCTTGAACAGGAACAGTTCTAGTATAGAATATGTGCCTTGTGCTTTTCCAGTCCCAATAAATGCACTGAAGCTGTACATGCTCGAGAAATCTTTGAAACATTTTATTATTAACTTTACTGTTTAGGGATGTTTCCATTTACGGAACTATAATATACTTGGTGTCCCAGAACCACCTCATATTGTCTGAGCAAGTGTTGTGTTTTGTTTATCCTCTCATCTGAGTATGCAGTCAAAGAAAGCCAGCCAAACAACAGAGATCAATATTAGTGCTTTTAGTTCCTTGGAGAATTGAACTATTTATTTAGAAGTGTGAGATCAGAGACGAGTTATATAAATACAGCTTGCTGCCTGCTATTGAATGAAATGGACGTTAGAGTTTAAGAGCATGTGCATCATCATTGATGCAAAATCAAAGACAATTATGAAGATAATTGGGGAACAACCAATTGTAGTAAATAGCCTTATATATACTTCTCCCCGGTTTGGAACTGTGTTTCTTGGATGTTACTCTTGTAGAGAAATTCTTGATAGAAGAATAGAATTTTTTACAGATTTAAAAGGGATGAGGTTAGGAAGACAGAAACAGAGAGACTGAGAAAAGTGGTTGTGAACCTGAGCTAATGTGTGCCCTGAAAAGTTTGTGCAAAACTTTACTGTATTGAACTTTATTGTTTGATCAGTTAAAATTCCTGACATTTTTTTTAGTTTGATTTTGTGCTTAAGCACATTTCAAATCATTTTCCTATGCTTCTATTTAAAAAATAATCATGGTTAATATACCTCATTATCATAAAAAATATTCATTTTCTCAATGTTGTTCGCAGTATTAGGAAGCTCATATAATGTAGCCTTGGCTCTAGCACTGAACCAAACAATAGTCTTGAGCAACTTGGAAAGATTACCTAAAACAATTAACGTTGAGTTCATTTGCTATTGTGATTGCTTTAGTATTTTTATGTGTTATGTCAAGATCTGTGAAAATTGCAGGGGTAATATGTTAGTAACATGCTAACAATGTGCTATTAAAAAGATTGTTTAAAACTCCTTTAGAAAAATGGCCGCTACAACACATTAAAAGGTTTGCAAAGTAATGAGTAATAGCTCCTTATTAACATGGTTTACAGTAAAATGGAGAAAATATACTGTTAACTCCTCATTACCTGAAAAAGTATCAGGTTATATGTAGTCTGATTGCTTCTAAGAACTGGTTTGGGGATTACATACTAAGCCTTGGGCTTGCATGCTCTCTTTTTGCCTTATACATAACCATTTCCAATCCCATGGTTTTAAGCCAAACCACTGCTGGTAAATTATTCAACAGAACCAAGATGGGAGGCCTGGTTTCTGGAAGACAAGAACAGATAATGGTTTGCCAGCTCAGACAAAATGCCAAGCTGTAGTTTACTCAAAAGAGAAAAGGAGAGAATCAATCCTTTGTTGTTCTACAAAAATGTTATCTTCACAAGATGAGTAGGGGGAGATCCGTCTGAACAAAAATGTTTTAAATTTAATTTATCAGTCGGCAGATAAACTGTCATATTTTGGATATCTTTTTATTTTCTACATTCAGCTTTCATTCACCTTCTGTTACCTTTGGCATGGTTAGATGACCAATGTGGCACCAGAGTTCCCAGAATTCCATAGTCTTAAGCCACAGCAGTTAAAGTGGTGTCAAACCAAATTATTTCTGCAGTGCGGATGCAGCCTAAGAAGTGCCTCCTATGAATATCTCAGTGCAAAGCCAGGACTAACTGGGAGGAGCTGCTTCTTGAATTGGGTCTTAAGCTTTGTTTGCAAAGTGTTTGCAAAGCATAAAAGCAGACTGTGGATGTACAGAAAGCTTTCTGTTTCTCTGCGTATATAAATAGTTCCACACCTCAGATTTAAATGAGGAGGAAAAAATTGTTGGGGAGAAAAGGTTTTATTTCTTTGGGGTTTTTTGAATCTCTACAGTCTTCCTGAAGTAACATTGTTTTTGAAAATGATGCAATAAACCATCACCGTTCATTGCCTAATTGGCCCTACTGACTAAGATTAATGCCTCTTTTCTGTCTGGAGAGATTTAAAAGAAGAAAGAAATTGCATGGCCCCATTGATATAAAGTGCTTTTGTATTTTTGCATTGCCTCCGAGCTAAATATGAGAATTTCTGAGATTAACCCATTTCTGGGTTAAGGTAATTATTCCTTTGGCAAACAAAGGAAATGTAGCATAGTGGAAATAATGTAGGTTTTATGTATTATAATCCGCCCTTTCTTTTCAATACTTCTCTGGAGGGTTCAAAAGGATGTCTGGATTACTGGAATTATAGAATAGCCCAGAGGTGGGAATACATGGCTATCCAGATGTTATTGGACTATAGCTTTCATCACGTCTATCCAACCCATCCAACTGTGAGGGAAAATGGGAACTACTAACCAACAATATTTTGTTGGCCAGAAAAGTCAGTTCTCTGATATAACCAGGCATTTTCTGTATGCCATTTCCCTTTGATCACACCACCACAACTATGTATCCATGCATATATACTGAGCTCTGAATATTGTACTGTAGCCATCTGACCAAGTAAGTTATAATACATAAAAACTCATGTTAAAATAAACCTGTTAAAAGTGTCACAAAAGTCCTTTGTGGACTTTTTTTTTTTTAATTTTAATTCTATTTCCCCACCTGAGCATGCAGTCCACTATTTGATGCCAATATCTATGACTTGGAGCATTCATCCAAAACCTGCATTAAAAAGACGGAGGATGCATCTAAACTGCAGAAATAATGGTCTTAATTCATACTTGCTTTACTGTTCAGAAGGGAAGCTTGTGATGTGTTGCTTATTTAGTCTCATACCTTCTTTGTTTGCAGACATTGAGAATGCAACAGACATTGCCTTGTATTCAGGGCTGGGTGCTGCAGTCATCGCCGTAGCGGTCATTGTAGTCGGTGTGACTCTCTACAGACGGAGCCAGAGTGAATACGGTGTGGATGTGATTGACTCATCAGCCCTTACCGGAGGCTTCCAGACGTTTAATTTCAAAACTGCCCGGCAAGGTTTGTAATTCAGATTTGTACGTTTTTGAGACAGGTGCCATCAACAGAACAAACTAATGAGGACCTGAAATTTTTGTTGGGATGTAGGAGTTACATGTCTTGCACAAGATATTTAACATCGCTATAGTCCCAAGCCACATACCACTTGTACCATCACTGTGAAACCGTAGGAAAGGTGGACAGCTTCAGTTTAAACAAGTAAATAATAATAATAATGTATTTATAATCCACCCCTTTGAGATCAATCGGGGTGGCTAACAACGATAAAATACAGTTACATTGAATAAAACAAGCTACATCCTCCCCCCCTTAAAAATTATTAAATCTGTTACCCATTAAAACCAATAATTTAAAACCAATACAAAATTTAAAATCAATACAAATTACAATAAACAGACAGGCAGGATATTCATGTATTACTATACTTGCCCCATGTAGAGAGATACCTTTGAGACTAACTGAAAGAAAGAAAATGGCAGGATGAGCTTTCCTAGACTTCAGTCTACTTCTTCAGATGCATATGCTTCTCCATGTAGACTGAGTGCTGTGGTGTGATCTTTTTAAGATTGCTAGGCAAAAATGCTTCTTACTCAAAATATTTGAGGGAAAGATAATAGGAGCTACCATCACACATCTTTTGAGAACCATGAATACTTATATGCCAGGTTCTCTCTATTGTCATGTCATTACTGGAAACCGTGGCAGAGTAGTGGTTTAGTGTTTGAGTTTTGGACTAGGACTCTGGGAAAATAGAGTTAAAATCCTTGCTTAGCTATGGAAACCCATTGGGTGACACAGGGCAAGTCAAACACTCTCAGCCTCTGAGGAAGGCAAAGGCAAATCTCCTCTGAACAAATTCTGCCCAGAAAACTCCACTTGAAGACACACAACAAATATAGTGGTGGAGTGTATGCCAAGTTGTTAGGATTCCACTACAGTTTTAGTCCACAGGATTTTTGTTTCATGTTTAAATTATGCCTTAATATATTCCTAGAATGAGCCCGAATCCTTTTGGTAGTTTGAACTAGAATAAACCCATTGAATCATTTGGATTTATGTAAGTGTTAACTTACCATGTACCCGTTGATTCAGTTGGTTTACTCTGGTTGGGATTGCTAGCAAATAAAATCCTTGCCAAAAATTATCGGAGATACCCATTGGACAAACCAAGAACTCATTCCATATCAGTCTCTTTTCTACAATGGAAACAGTAAACATTTGTCTTATAAGCAGTGATACCCAAATACTTTAAAAATAATTCATACATTGGGGATTTCTAGATTGGCAGGAAAGTGTGACATGAAGTTGCCTTTTCCTTAATGCTTAGCAGCTGCACCACAACCTTTAGATGGAGCTGCGCTGTTCCACAGTTTTTAAAAAAGAAGCTGGGAAAACCAGCACCTTTTTAAAGGTGCTTCCTCTCCCCTAAAACGCAAAAAAAGCATTTTCATGGCACACTTTCCCTTTTTCTCATCTAAAGGCTAGCGTTTCATGCAGCCATGAACACACTTCTTTTTGCCAATCTAGAAAGCCCCATTTTCAGTTTTCCTAGAAATAATATGACATAGATTCCATTATCTCCATTCTGAGCAATGCTTCAATACATCTTTACCTAAACTGTTGT
The DNA here is from genome assembly GCA_034509955.1 of Urosaurus nigricauda. NCBI lineage: Eukaryota > Metazoa > Chordata > Lepidosauria > Squamata > Phrynosomatidae > Urosaurus > Urosaurus nigricauda. Next base: position 9,120,946 of record JAOEGL010000009.1, on the reverse strand, counting down.
GAGTATATGTACACATGTGAGAGTATATGCATATATACAAGCATATATACACCATATTCAATCATTATGATACATTCCCAGACACTTAACAGATTGAATCCAAACATAAAGGAAATCCACTGAAAAATCAATGGAGCAAGTTAATGAAGATTTACCTACTATTTCTTTCAGTGGGTCTCCCCTAAGCATGACTCTATCTCTGGATTCATGCCACTGTAACTAAATTATATATTGTTATTACTTTTGCTGAAACATAACTTCCCTCAAGGATACAACAGGGTGTTTTTTTATGTAGTGGGTGAGTAAAGTTCTTTTAAATTCTACCATTCCAGTTTTTGAGATGGAAGCCTTATTGTGAGTGGGAGGAAGTGTTGGGAGATGTGTGAACATAACTCTGATTTACTCCTCCTAAAGGAAGAGATGATACAGTATTTGATAGATAAATATATAGATGTCTTCCTCCCCATGGAATATACGCTTTGCCTTGCATGCATTAAAATAACTAAGGAAGAGAGAGAGAGAGTCACAGATTTATCTGAATCCAAGCACAGCTTTGGAAAGATTTGAGTTGCCAAGGTCTTGTATCCTTAAGTTGGTTACCAGAAATATAGACATGTCTGTTATTTTGTATGCATGCCTATATGCATGGAAACCAGGAAAGAGATTAATAATCTCCTCCAACATAAAACAGAATAGAGTAAAGAACTGGAAATTTTGGGTAAACATTTCAGAAGCATTCCCTAAATTGCCTTTTCTCAACTCTTTACTCTGGTTTATGTTATTGAAAGGCTGTTAAGATTCTTTTTTTTGTTGTTGTTGTTGTTGTTTTGTTTTGTTTTGTTTCCATGCAAGCTATTTACCTGCAGTTACTAATCTACTATAAGGCTCTGTCTAGCATAGGTGCAAGACAGACTGCCCAAAAACGGTGGGCTGGAGGTGTCCGTGTTAACTCCGGAAGGATGCCGCAGCAGCAAAACTGTGTGGCATCCCTCCAGAGTAAAAAGAACCCAGGAAAAATGGGTTCTTTTTACAGAGCACCACATTTTATCAAATTTCTTTGGAAGGTGAAATTGTCCAATGTGTTTCTCAGAGGGCTCACTGTTAGCAGTAATTGTGGAATGTCCTGTGTTTTCCCATATTTTCCCCCTATTATTTACAACCATAACAACTATTTAGCAGCCTGACCACAATTTGCCAATCTGTTGCATATACCACATGTAGTCTAATTCTGGGACAAAATAACAACAATGTGGTGGGGAAATTGGGGGGGGGATCTGAAAAGAGGCTGCCTATCTTGAAGAGAGTAAAAAAACAACACCCACAAACAATATGGCTTTGAAGAACTTTTCATTCCACTCTAGCTATTGTTCTCCAAGGATCCTCAGCTTTTTTGACACCTCTCCAGCATTAAATTTCAGAGTGGTCATTATAGCTGCATCTTGTTGCTGGCGCAAATTGTTTAGCAGAGTTGTGTCAAGCTCCAGGAAAGAGGTGGAGCTAATGTTGTGCCAAAATGTGTCCTTCATTTCTCCCAACATCTTTATCACCATCATAGGAGGCTTCCATTTTTGTTACCTCTTTCTCGGAGCCTTTTCAAAAATCTTCTTGTGAAAATTGCTGTAATGTTACAAGGCAGGCCAAATCCCCCCCCCCCTTTTTTTTAATTGCACATCTTTTCATCAGGATTTTTCCTAATCTGAAAAAGGCCTGTGGGAAGAGTAATTTTATGACAAAATCCCTTGGGAATTGAAGGAAGTCTTGGTAGCCAGAAGCTGCTGTCTGCCAGAGAAGTAGTGCAGTAAAAGACAGGACTTTCCCATTCACTGACTGCTGTCTCATAAATCGAGTAATCACGAAATCTCTGATTCTCATCCAGATTATTCAGATTTTCTCCTCCTTGGAAATTCATTTCAGTAGCATTCTCTTTCCTATGAAATTGAATGAGAATAGTTTTTAAAAATCTGGAATAAATGTTTGAAACAGCACCAGTGATCATGCAAGATCAGTACCATTACAGTCTATATTAATTAGCTCAGTCTACTTACTTACCATCACAGACTCTATCGTCATAATCATTAAGGAGATTTAAAATACTCACTTCAGTAATATTCACTTCAGTAATTCTGCCACTTGCTGATGCTTTTTCCCCCACACCTCTTTGAGAACAGTAGACTGATCAAAGGATAGCTGATCTACATTAAATGATCATAAACTAAAATATGCTGTCATAATTCTTTCACATTCTGAGAGTCTTAAGATTTATTTTTATTTTAATGCCAGGGTAACTTGAAAAGATATGACTAGGATCTTGTCACAAAATACTTTTGATATGTAGCTCCTGCAGTGCCTTTCCAAGTGTAATCTTGTTGATATTCTGTCTGGATAGGGATAGGGTAGAATATATAGCGCAGGGGGGGGGGGGGTCAATGGATGTATATAATTTTTTCTCTGTAGAGTTCTGCATATGATATTAAGATTCCATTAAACCTTACAGAAAATACCTTACAAAAAGCAAGTAAGCTCTTGCAAAAAAAAGCTATATTTTTTAAAAAAAGAGTATATTTCAAGAATATGTGGAAGTGTGCATGTATGTTCATGCAAGTTCAAAATATTCAAAATTACTTTGATAGATCAGAGAGCTGGACCAAAACTGTCCAAAGGCTCTTACCATCAGAAAGTTCATGTCCCATGAACAAGCTCCATATCTTAGTCTCTGGAGCAGCAGAAAACAAGCTTGCTCCATCATCAATATGACATTTCTTCAACTATTTAAACAGGGCTATCATGTCACCTCATAACCTTTTCTTCTCCAGGCTAAACATACCCAGATCCCTAAGCCAGTCCTCACAGGGCCAGGTTTCCAGACCTTTCTCCATTTTGGTCACTCTCCTCTGGACACACTCCTTGGCTGCTGGTTATATTTAGCAATTAATATTATATATGCCTTTGGAAGCTGATTTAGTTATGTTTTGTGATGTGCCTACATACGTTACTGTGAATCACCTGAAAATTGCTTGGAAATCAAAGACAGAAATTCAGTACATCCTGATCAATGGTGTCTTCTATGAAGGTTCTCTAATTATTAAGACAGTGAAATATGAAAACACTGGAAGAAGAGGAAGAAAAATCAATAGTCCCCTTGAAAATGGGGTCACCAATTTGCTCAGTATTCACTAGGCCACAGGTCTTCCATAATAAGATTTCTAGACACGTTCCCTTGCGTATGCATTATTTTTAGAAAGTGAAATTCAGGATTAAATTAGAAGAAACAATAGGGATTCTAAACTCTTAGGAATTCAAAGTTAACTATGATGGTGCAGTTCCAAATGAGAACTGGGGGTGGGGGGTGGGGGGGGGGTGGGCAGCAAAAGCTATTCTCAAAAGTTCTACAAGATCCCTTTGTACAAAAGAGGGATTAGCATAGACTCCAAGTTGTAATATTTCCATTATGTTTTATTGCATTGCCATGCATTTATTGCATTTCTATATCTTAGTTTTTAACATTTTTATTATATAGGTGACACTGCTGCTTATTTAATCAATGTAAAAGATATAATATACCAAAATGCCCCCCACCACATTGTTAATTGGCTCTTAAACATTCCTCTGTAGCTTTTGTATGCCATGACTGGCAAGAACAGCCAGCTTGGGGATGGGGATGTTCTGATAATAGGGAAACAAAAGCTGATCTAATATAGTAGTTTAAATGTTGAACTAGGACTCCAGTAGACCAAGGTTTGGCTCCCCTCTCAGTCAAAGAAACTCACAGTGTAATGAGGGTTGCCAGACTGAAAACTGGAAAGGGCTCAAGTATCTTTAACAATTGTGTAGAAGAGGGAATTTCAGCAGGTGTTGCTTATTACATGGCCGGGTAACCAGCAACACCTGAAGAAATTCTACAGCACCATTAAATTTCACACAGCATTAAAGATAAAGGAGCCCTCTCCAGTTTTTACTTTAGTAACCTATGGGTGACCTTGGGCCAGCCACACACACTCAGCCTTAGAGGAAGGTAATAGCAAAACTCCTCTATGTGAATCTTGCCCCAAAAACTCTAGGGCACAGTTGCTGTATATTGCAGTTGATTTGATGTCACATGCCAACGCAAAACATTGATACAACATGAATCAGCCCGGCTTCTAAAATAATATCTTTGAAAAACTGATTTGGATCTATATGAATTAGTGAGGTTATGCATGTGTGCTTGTGCTGAATTAATATAAGGCCCATGGATCTAGAGTAAACAGCTTGAAAGGAAGTAGAGAACAACTGATCATTGTAAAGCTGAAGGAGAACCATGTATCATCTGATATAAACTTCAAGTATACCTCCAGTCCTCTCGATTCCAGAATAACAGACTCAAGTGATACTGATGACTACTCAGAAAGGATGTGCTGAGCAGGGTATGGAACTCATGTTCTGTACAGCATTCACCTGCCTTTCTCCCAGAACTAAGATGGTTAACAACTTTTTTAAAACAGATGGAATTGGCAAACCAATTACAAACTTAAAAAGACAGTTAAGCCTGTTACAATATAGAAACATAATTTATAGTATTTATAGAATATAGTATATAGCATATACAAAAAATGAAAAGTATAGTATACTTTAAAAAGTCTATCCTTAGCAATCAGTTCCCCAAAGTAGGAAGGTCTGCCTGCTGGTAGGAAGACACGTTTGACATTATTGAAGAAACAAGAACATTTCGGCTGAGATTTGCATCCACCTGGTGGAGCTTAGACTAAAGTGGTGCTCCTTATTTGAAGGCCAGAAGTTTTGCTCCTGAGATACACTAAATCGGATGCAAAAAAAAGTTTCAGGAAGCAACATGCATAGTGACACTCTCCAGTAATGATCATTAAATTGCTCATCTTTGTCTCCTTTGCTTGAAGCTAATGAACATTTTCCCCTAAGCACTCCATCAACCAAGCAAAAGGGGCATGGAGAGGGAAAAAAGTAAAATCATGCTTTGATATGTGCAGATTGGTCTGGTCTTATTGCTCTTCAAAGACATAGCCATGTATATCTGGAAAATCTGTGCAAAATGATCTTGTAGCACTTTTCAGACCAAATAAGAGAAAGAAGCTGGTAGCACGAGCTTTCGTAGACTTGAGCCTATTTCCTCAGATACAGAAAGTTTCAGGCAGAAGTTCACTGAGCAGCAGAGAAGGGAGAAGCATAGTTTCTCTTTCAGCCTGTGGGAGCGTGTGAAAGAGTCCTAGCCAGTGAAACAGCATAACTTCTAAAATATTTTTTTCTTGTTACAGCAATTGAAGACTGAGAGCCTCATTCTGGCCATTTTTAAAATGGCTACAGCTGTGATATGGCTCATTTTGTGTTCTATTCCATCACTCCAACTCAAATAAGATATTATTCAGCCAGGAAGGTTGCTGGAAAGTCGGACAAAAATTATCAAAGGGTTGAAATGCTTTCTTTAGCAAGAAAAGATAAAACATTTAAGGCTTTTGAAATCACTAGGGTACACCCCTAGAAATCAAGTTTGATTGTTACTCTGAGCATGGATGCCAGCAGAACTCTTGATGCAGTGTCTCTTGTTTTGGGCCATTCCAGGATCAAATGCTTTCATGGAAATGATTTTTCAATTCTAAAATATGAATGGACTGATGAGAGGAAAAGATCTTCTGTAAATGTAACCAAGTCTGACATTCAGGTTACTTTGAATTTTAATAAGAGTTGTCAAGCATTTTTTTGCCATGATTACAGTGTTGATGCTCGCCAAAAAAGAAACCTCATATAAATGTTCATAAAGACAGAGGTTTGTGCCTCACATTAACTTCTGCTTGGAGCACATGGATAATAGGTTAATTTTACACATAAATGTGTTGTTAAGTTAACTGCAATCAATACCATTATTTACTATTTCGGAAGAACATAATCTTGTTAATAGCCCCTTTGTGATTGTCAGCCCCCTGTGTCATGAATTACAAAAATCCATTATTACTGTTTTGAAAAACTCCCAGTCCCTATAGGGCATAAATCTCTGCCAAGCATAGCTCCATTTCATGCCCCTCTCCCAATACACACCAGCTGGATATACAAAGATGACACCCTCCATCCAGACCTCTAGGAAACCTTCAGAAGGTCCAGCCTGCATCTTTCTGAGTCCAGCAGCAGAAAAACACAATGGTGTTGTCTGGCCAATTATTGTAGTCTCCAAGATGGCAGGTTGTATAGTGTGGGGATATTGGATACCTCCATCCTCAGTGACCATAAAAGGACACTGGCACATGTAATTTGCCATAGGATTCTACACTTTTTCTGAAAATAGGTAAATCACCTGTTGTGCTTCCAAGGGGAAGGCATTCCAGAACCAGCATGCCATGGTCAAGAAGGCCTTCTGCAATGCCCTCACAAAGTGTAGGGCCACTCCACAGATTTTCACCCTTGCCTAGACACATATGGGAAGAAGTTCTCTTTAAGTACTGAGTTCCCTAAGTAGGGGTTTAAATGTCGTTACTAACACCTTGAATTCAGACTAAAAATATATTGACAGCCAGTGCAATTCCTTTAGAACTGGTTTGATGTGTACTCTAAGCTACTCCTGTCAGCAGTCTAGCTGCTGCATTTTATACCACTTGAAGTTTCCAAATTATCTTCAAGGCCAGTCCCATGTAAAAGGGATTGCAGTTGTCTAACCATCAGGTTATCAGTGCATGAAATTCTGTGACCCATACGCAATGCTAAAACTTAGTGTGAGTGTGTGCCTTTGTGATCAATTTGCCTTACCTAATGCATACATATTTATGGTTCTATAGTGTTTTAAATTCTGCTTCTTAAATTATGCAGTATTTAATGTGCTTTTCGAATTTAAATTTGATTTTTTTAAAAAATAACTTTTTACATTTCATTCGTTTTCTTATTTTAAATTTTGTCTCTCTTGCATTTAAATTGTTCCACCTAATTTTATTCTAAGCCTCCCAGATATATTGTGATATGGGGTGGGATAGAAATACAGGAAAAAAGAAAATTAAGAAAAAGAAAAAGCATTTCATGGAGAAGGCTAGGCAAGAGTTTTTCTCTGACATTTTCTAAATAGAAGAATGTTCATTTATTAATTCATTACTATGAAAAAGGGTATACCCAGTTCTATGTGCTCCTATCTGTATCAGAGAGGAGCAGACAGGCAGGAAAGAGTGGCCCAAACCCACTCCGGCCAGAAGCGGGTCCGAACCCTGCTTATTGCACAGCCTATTCCCAAGGCATTCAGGGGTCGGATTATCTGAGTTTTGTTGTGGCTTCCAGATGCTTCGGACACATGCATCATCTAATCGGCACGCCTCCAAAGCAGCCAGAAGCTGCTTCATTCCACCGGTCTCTTTCACCCCCAAAACAGTGTTGTCCAAACTATGTCTTCTGGCCTCACTTAAAACGTAGTTATTTCTCTATACTGAGCACACTTTCAGTTGTACAAAACTTTGATAACTGATTGCATGATTGATTTACTTCCATTAGGTAACTCCCTGCTTTTGAACTCATCCATGCAGCCTGACCTGACTGTAAGTAGAACCTACAGTGGACCCATTTGCCTTCAAGACCCCATTGACAAGGAGCTCATGACAGAGTCATCCCTCTTCAACCCTTTGTCTGACATTAAAGTCAAAGTTCAGAGTTCCTTCATGGTTTCATTGGGCGTGACTGAGCGGTCTGAATACCAAGGAAAAACTCATTCTGGGACATTTCCACATGACAGCAACAGAACCTTCAGCTCTATACATACAAAGAACAAAGCCGCATATACCCAAAACTTGTCAACACTCTCCAAACGAAGTGAGATGAGGGCCACTGGTGTATTTGGCCACCTGGGAGGACGTTTGGGAATCCCCAACTCCGGTGAGTTGCTGTAAAGTCTAGAAATTGTTTAAAATGCATTTAAGAGGTTTATGCAAGCCCTTGTACTGTCACCTAAAATGTGCCATGATATCCGTTTTCTCATTTTGCAGTCACTCATATTCTATCACTTTTCTCATTCACATTAAAATGCAGGCAAGAGTAATTGTTTCTCCCTCTGATTCCTAGGGAAATACTCATTGCTTGTCAGTAAAACAACTGGTCAGAGCAATTCTGTGGATCATGGGAATGCTTTGGTATCTTGATTACAGTAGGACTATTCACATCATCCCTCATGATATTCTGGCAAACAAAGTGTTACATCTCAGTTAAAGAATGCTGTTGTTAGATGGATTTGTAATGGATTAAAGACCAAACTCAAAGAGCACTCACCATGGTTCCTCATCATCCTGGAGAGAAGTGAAAAGTCAGGTGTTTCAGCTTGTGTCCTGACCCAGGGATGTTGGAACATTTTTAAAAATTACTTGGATAATGGAATAGAGGGCATGCACATCAAATGTGTAGATAACACTGAACTGGGAGTGATAGCTAATCTCAGAAACCAGAATCAGGATTCAAGATAACCTTTAAAAATTGCAGCATGGCCCAAAACATAACAAAATCAATTTTAATAGAGATATGTATTAGGTCATTTATATGGATAGGAAAATCAAATTCATTAATATTGTATGGGTAACACTTGGCTTCTCACTCATGCAGGTAGAATATATGAGTCACAGTATGAGGCAATACCCATCAGCAAAACTATAGTGTCCATATTAAGGGACTTAATAGTGCTGATGCTTCCACAACATTACATAGTTTAGCCCAGAGATAAATTATGTACCAGTTAAATAATCAAATAACCATTTATGTTTTTAAAGAACCTTTAGCTCAATGACAACTAGTCCTTAAAATTTCTTTATTTGCCATCTCTGTTTGACAATAATTCTTCAAGTACCCACCTAAGGGAAGATGATACAAACATTTGTCCAGCAAGTTACTTTTATTTCCATTATACTAGCTTTTGAAGTACATAGTCTTCTTCTTCAAATAAAGAAAGTAAAAAATTTGTAAGGAAATTAATATCACTGTGTTGGAGTCATGGGGTTTACATGTTTTTAAAGTAGCATACATTTGCATTGTTGTTAATTGCTGTCAAGTCTATTCTGATTTATGGTGACCCTGTGAATGAGAGACCTCCAAGTCACACTGTTATCAACAAACATGCCCAGGTCTTGCAAACTCAGGGCCGTAATGTGGTCTTCCCCTTTTCCTACTGACTTCTTTACTAATCATTACTGTATTTTCCAATCCATGTCTTCTAATGATATGTCCAAACTATGACAACCTCTGTTAGGCATCTTGACTTCTAGGGAGAATTCAGGCTTGATTTATCTCAGACCCATTTCTTTGTCTTTTTGGCAGTCTACGGCATCCACAAAGCTCTCCTCCATTTTAAATGACTTGGTTTTCTTCCTGGTAGCTTTCTTCTCTGTCCAGCTTTCACAATCATGTATAGAAATTGGGAATATGATTGTATGGACTATCCTGACTGACATTTGGTGATATATCTTTGCATGCATATTGGACACTTGAGGATCTTGTCTAGTTCCTTCAGAGCTCCCCTTCCAGGTCCTAGTCTACTTCTGATTTTTTGACTGCAGTCTCCATTCTGATTAATGCTTAGCCAAAGTATGGGAAATCTTGAACTATTTCTATCTCTTCATCATCTAGTTTAAAGTTTTGTAAATAATCTATGATCAGGTTTTTGTTTTGTTTTTGTTTTTTTGGTTTTTTTTTTTTTTGTTTTTTTTTTGGTTTCTTCATGTTCAACTATAAACTTATCTTTGCTGTTTCTTCCTTGACTTTCTTCAATTCTCATTTCCAACTCTTTGCTACTTTTTGCTAATAGTATGGTGACATCTGCGTATATTAGCTTGCTGATGTTCCTTTCTACGATTTTCACATCTCCTTCCTCTGAATCTATTCCATAAAATTCAGCCTTGTCTGACCCTCTTGCCAATTGGTAACCATTTCTTCCTCAGTCCACCATACAGACCTGAACTGAGTACAGATTATTTATTCATCAGGACAAACAAATGTTGTGGCATACCCATTTCTTCATGAGTGTTCCACACATGCATATTGGACACTTTATTGATTTTATACTTTGTTTCTCTGAAACTTGTACAAGAGTTTCTTCTCAGGAGAAAGGCTTCTTCTCACATCAATTCACAGGAGGTAGAAAAGGGCTACTTTCATGAATTTATTTATTTATTTTCTATCCTGCCTTTCTCCCAGAAAGGGACCCAAGGTGGCTCACAATATAAAACACATTAAAACAACATGTTTAAAACAATTAAAATAACCTAATCAAAATACTAGAAGGTTTAAATTTAAAACATACAAAAGTTAAAAACATAATTTAAACCAATCCCCATCCCCCCACCCCAATAAAACTTTGAAGACTGTCAAATTCAATTTTGTTTTATTTTTTATCTCTACCAAACAAGACTCCTTTAGTCAGAAACTTCCCCAACCCACATAACTGTAATTGCATGAAATGTAATGCCCAGGAAGGGCTACAGCTGTGAAGATTTCTGGGTGCATTTTTTAATATGCAAAATCATATTAATTTCAAAAGAGGCTGTTCTCTTGTCACATGAAATAAAAAGGATGTCAAGGTAGCAGGTGTTCCTTTCTTTCTTTCTTAATCAAAGCTAACTACTGGAGTAGCATGTCAAAAATGGAAAGCTGGCCCTTGAGCATCCAGACAGTCAGATGAGATACTTGCTTTGCTCTGTGAAATGAAGTGCATTCCCCCTCCACCTTTGATGGCACAGGGTTTCTGTAACATTCAGTCATTCCTTTTGACGCATGCACTTCTTTATGAATAAAATAAAACAAAATAGGGCAACCAACTGTTGGTGCTTGATTGTGCCTCTAGCAATTATGATTCAGGGAACCCACTGGGAAGGCCATCTCCCACGTCCTCCCCAACATGTCTGTGATGGTTGTGCCAGCAAGAGAAAACCCTCTGCTGAAGATGTTTAAAGATTGGTCTAGTCTGTATAGGGAGATACTTTTAGTAAGACAGTTTGAATCCAAGCTGCATGCTAGCACTTTGAATGTTGTTCTAACCTTTAATTTTCCAAGGAAAATAGAAATGGAATAAAGGGTTTATTTGTGTTTGTGCATAGTACTAGTGGTTGTTTCAACAGAAAAATGCAATGCTTGAATGGAAGGGCATAACATATTTCTCAGTGTGTGAAGTTGCAAATTGCGCCTTACAAGGGAGTATCGTAAAGTAATAATTATCACCTGGAAGTTATTATGGCATATTGATGAAATTTTGTCAGTGTCATCATTGGTTCCTAAGTGCACATTGCTGAGAAAATCAGCTCATTGTGTCCTTTATTTTTGTGACTGGCTTTGCCAGAAGTGACTAAAGTGTAAAATCCTTGTCTGGCGCAATCTGCAGACTTCTACAATATCAGGTATTCGGTGGGTCAAGATACGCTGGGGAAAATGTATAAATCTAGATAGTGACTACATAGAGAGAAGTTAACAACTACAAATCAACTACAAAATTTCTGTCATTTTTTTTTTAAAGGTGATCATTAAAACTTTTGGATACCCCTTGTATTCTTGGTGAAAAATGTGCTTTTGAGTGGGGGGTATATGCATGTGTGCATAAAATGTGAAGAAAAGAACTTTTCATGGAGAAGAATTTGATTTTCTGTGCACAAAGTATTTCATATGGAGAAAATGCTGTTTCCCGTAGGGTCAAAAACCCTGTGTGCTTTCTTTGTACTAAATCCTGATCTGTGAATAGTCCTCATACTGCAGTTTTCAAGGACTTTCCCTGCAGCAAGAAGATATATGGCAAAATTATCCACTCTTGCCTCTGAGGTTGAAATTTGCAAATATTTACATAACTACTTTTTTACTAAAGGAAACTGACCAAGAAACCATTGCCTTAAATACACAAAGTTCAAGAAAGCCAGAGTAAAATAGGGGGCAACCATATATTAAATTGGATCTCTTGCCTAGTTAGCTGAGCATAGTGGAGAGAGCACTACATCCAGTAATAGGCATCTTAACAACCTTGGATGTAGTCTGAAATGTGTATATATTTGGCTATACTTCAGGTAAGCTATTTAGTCTCTTTATGTATTCTGAACCAGAGCAGATCTGGATTTGTCTTAGAGATGCCTTGAGCACAAAGTCCAGTTTCTGTTCATGAGTTTCTGTGGCAGTGCCTGAGTATGGAAAGTTGCCCATTACTTAAAATTTCCCTACAGCTCTCCATGATGATACTGATGGCACTTTAGCAAAATCAAATCTGAAAGTAATTTTCTGTCCTCATCCACTATTAGCTTGTGGCATGCCCTCCAACATTTCAAGATGAAGATTAGGACACATGTGGCCAAGCAAATTCAGTATCATCAAGATGGCAAACATTACTAATGAGGAAGAAATTAATAAAACAAATTAGGAGAGACTGCAGCAGTTTGCCTTTCTCTGACCACAGGAAAGGACAAGACTTGATTCCCCTCCTGTCTTTTCCCTTACTGAGTTGAGTGCAAACTACTTTTACACACTCAGCTTGCAGCAAATGGAGTAAACTGAGTACAAATGGGGAAAGAAGGAGGAGGAATAGGAGAGAGAAAGTGGGATTTACCCTCCCCCCCCCCCCATAAACTGAAAAGATGAGATAATATAAGATCAATTAGGATTGCCCTTGCCAAAGTGGGACAATTGGAGAATATGTTGTATCCAATGCACAAAGTCATGCAATGGAAGGAACAGCAGTACCCAAAAGGTTTGCTTCTCCAGTTCCTTTTCCCCAGTTACCCTACATTCTGCGTCCCATCTTTCTGTTTTGTGATAAAACATGATCATGCTCTCTCTTTAAGGCCATGCAAATTAAAAGCCACCAAATGATTTGAGGAGTCTCACTAAAATATTGACATAAAGGAAATTATGAGTGCCAGGAATGTATGAGTTAGAATGGAGCCAGGCACTGAGAGATCATTCTACTCTTCAAAGGTTATACTCTACCACATTGGATTGTGTTATATTCTGAAACCTCAAGGCTGACATTTGGAACATTTACCACATCCAAATTATGGAGCTGGAATGGATGTCTACCTCACATGGTTTTGTATTTTGTGATACTGGATTCCAGATAGAATGAAAACTGGGTTTGTACTGGCCACGTTCACTTGCACTCTAAAAGCATCAGTGAGACCTCAATTTTGCATCTAAATTTGCATTCTACAGCAAATATAAACATAAGAGGGTTTTTGTTTTTTTGTTTTAAAAAAAAATCTGTATCTTCACAATCCACTATTGAAATTGGCTCTGGCAATTCTCCACACTAATACAAGCATTACTATTGTAGGCTATACTGAGCACTTTGTCTCTTGTGCTTGCTGAACGCTCCATGCAAGAGAAACCTAATCTTATCTAAGACCTTGAAGAGAGATTGCAATATAAATAGTGTAGTATAAGTAATGCTGATAAATTGGAACGTGATCCATGCCATGCCATTCACATGAAGATGATGAAGTTTCATCTGCTACAAGGCCACAGTGAAGCCATTATGTTCTTTGAGGCTGACAGTGTGCTGAAACTGTGATTCGCTTTCCTTCCAGCAGAGATTTAGAGTTTCTCCTGCTAACTTTTCTTTTTTTCTTTGTCTTGTTACAGGAGTTAGCCTGCTGATTCCACATGGGGCTATCCCTGAAGACATATCTTGGGAGATCTATCTTTCCATTAACCAAGGCGAATCCAGGTAAAACAAGAACAAAAAATTATGTGCATATTTTGAGCTCATCTGCTGAATAGCAATGTGCAGAAGCAAACAAGGGAAACAAACTTGTAAGGGGTAGATCGAGTGATAAAGTGTTGCCTGTTGAGTGAATACAGCATCCAGCACCTTTTTTTTTAAACCACAGGGGTTTTAAAAATTGAGAATGTTTGCTTCTAAATCCCATCTAAGGGATCTGGGAGACATTTCCACACATCCTCCCCAGCTATTTAAGACCCATGAGAAAATTTTAGATAACAAGAAGAGAAGGTGAACATATTAGATATGGTATTGCAAGATCTCCTGGAGGAGTTTAAGGTGCCCCCCTGGTCTCACACAGTTGTCCACCCTGGTGCAATGCTGCCATAACAGAAAGGTGAAACATCTGTCTTTGAGGACATTCTTCCACATGTTTAGGAGTCCTTTGCAACCAGAGCTTCCAATTACATAGAAGGCCACCCCCCCCCCCAAAAGAAGAAAAATTAGATGCAGCTCCCTCTTCACACTTCTCAGTTTTCTTTCCTTGGTCTTCTATAAGCCCCTGTGACTCTCTGTTGCTCTTTCCAATATGCGAATGCTTTTCTCAGTCAGTTGCTATTCAGGCTCTTTAACAATAATTGTTACCACCAGATACCATTCAAAATGAGACACCAACAGGGCTCCAGTAACTGTAGCTGACATTTTCATTTTCATATAATGCCCCTGAGTCTAAATGGGTCTCAGAAACATTCGAGTGAAACGAAGGCAATAGACAGCTAGAGCCACCTGCCCGCCACATTAAAAATGAGTAAAGGCAGGATGCCTTGTGCAGAATGAGTGAGGTATCTTTTGATTCTGAATTTGGAAGGGCAGGTTTAGAGAATTCTAACTATCCCTCTTTGCCATATAGCATCCATATAAGTTGTTTCACTAAGTACTTTTGACCTCAGATAAGCACCTTTTTTTTCAAGGGAAAATGCCTGTAAGGAAATGGGAACACTTAGTTCCTTTTAACCTTTGCATGCTTAAAATGGGAGCAACTCATGATCTCCTTATAAATCCAAGCCATCTGTCCTACAGGAAAACACACTGAAGGTGGTATACTAATGGTACCTGACCCCTGTTCAGCTAGCATGAACAACAAGGAGGACATCTCCTCTGCTGGAGGAGTTGTGGGGCAAGAGGTACATATCTACACATGTGGTTGGAGTGCCTACATGTTCAACAATTCTGGACACATACTGTTCAATTGATTTCAAACATTATTAAGCAAAAGGTTCAACCCACTCCAGAGTTGCTTCTCTTGTCAGTATTCCAATCTAACAATAAATCTCTCTGTCACAAAGAAATCATAGGTTTTTTTAGTTGCTACAGTTAGGCTAATCATTTCAAGAATGATTGTGGGCTACAGTTGTGTGGTTGTGAAAGACTATGGCAAAGATTCTAGGTCGTCTGTCCATGGTTCAATGGTGTACAACGGTGTATTGAATTCTGACCAGAAATGAACCGAGATGAAACTTTCACCAATCTGTAGAAATCACTCAGTTTGCTACCAAAAAATAAAAAAATAAAATAAAATAAAAATAAATCAGGGCAGACAAAAGCAACTACTTCATGCAACTTACATTCAGCTTTTAGCATTCATTCTCACTAGATTTGGTAATGGTGGGTAGCTTAGATAGCTGTCCGTCTTTATTTTAAAGCTGATAAATTTATGCATGAATGTATATCACATCAATGAATGTTAGGTTTTCTCTTTTGTCTCGCTTCTGGGCTTCCCAGAGTTGACTGATTGGCCACTGTGTGAACAGAATACTTGACTAATGGGTTTTGAACTGCTCTAGCATGGTTCTTCCTAAAAAAAATTTAAAATGCCAATCGGTATTATTTATGATGGCTCATCAGAACCTCCGTTTAAAGAAATAATTACAAACAGCCAGGGCTGGCCATGTCCTTTAAACTGTGCTGGTGACTTTCTAACAGTACATGGTTAGTTGCTATTTGATAAAGAGTGAAGGAATGTTGGCCAATTAGGGCTTCAGTGGCATAGTTAGGTAATTTCTGAATCTCAGCAGGCTGGTTTTGCCAGATTTGGGCAGTCTTCATACTGTGATTGATATTAGTTCACATAACTTCAGAATATGGTGAGCCAGTTCTGCTCCATTGGGTGTCCCACTACCCGTTCAGCTGAGTGAAGTCCTTTGTGTATCAAAGGTCTATGGAGAGTACCTCCCTGCACTCTTATAGTGCCACTATTCCACTTTTACTGCTCTGGCTGCCTCCTGTGGCATTCTGGGATTTGCAGATGAGGAAGGGGCATTTAGAATTCTCAGCCAGAGAGCTCTTTGGCTTCACTGAACTACAAATCTCAGAATACAACAGGAAGCAGCAGAGTGGTAAAAATGGAATAGCAGAACTATAAGACTATAGTGTGGTAATCTACTAAATCAATGCCATCTCTGCTTGATTTGAACCTGCAAGAGAGTTCTCCAATAAATCAAATTCAACATATAATGCAGACTCATTGATCTTATTTTTAAAGTGAACAGAATCCTATTCCCTTTCGGTTGAAGCTTGCTTCAACTGGTCCCCATTCCCCGCCTTCCTTTGGTTGAGCCCCTGTAGTTACTTCAATCAGCTGTACTCTCTAATATATTTTCTCTGCCTTCCTTTTTATGTTTCGGCCTTAGTTCAGATACAGTGGTCTGTAATGCTGGCAAATAGTGTTGATCCTTTTCTTCTTGCTGCCCGAGGGCTGTGGCAGATTTCCTTGTTACAGCTCAGTATGAGGATTGGATTTATGATGCCCATTCTATTCATAGCCCTTGTTTACAAGTTGCAGTGGGAGACACCAAACAACATCTATCTGATGTAATTAAATAAGCTCCAACAATGTACTGACATTGTTTGCAAGCGTCCCTCAGCCCTGAATTCCTGATACGTTTTCTAAGCTTGAAGAAGGAAATAATTTACAAGGGATAATTGGCTGAGGTTTTTCTTTGCACTCTGTTGATTGTAACTGATTTCACTGGAGATCAATTCTAGATCTTGTCACCCTCTTACTAAGTCTTCTTTTGGCCATGGAGTATTGCACTTCCTGGATGAGTTTCCTTCTGCTTCAGAAAAAGCTTCAGTACCCTGGAGAATGGAGAATGCAAACATCTAGCTATTCTTCCAGACTCTGACCTTTCCAGGTATTAAGATATGTGAGACTCCTACAATGTTGCTGAGATTTCACTTTAAAGAAAAAGTACAAAAACTTCAAAATCTAAAGCAAAAATTTATTGGAAAGAGAAGAGATATTGATAAGCCAGTGTGTTGTAGTGACTTGAGTTTTGGGTGGTTTCTAATTCCTGTTTGTTTATTGAAACACACTGGGTGAACATCTGCAAGTCACACGCACAGCCTCAGAGGAGCCTTGCCCAGAAAACCCTGTGATGGGTTAACATTAGGGTTGATATAAGTTGGAAATTACTTGAAGGCAGGCAACAATATTTATTTTATCCCTGTAGCTAAGAAAATAATTTCCAGGGAAAGAAGTATATGCGGCATGGGGGAGAGACGGAAGCCCTATTCACTTGTTATTTCATGTTCTGAATTAACCCACAAAAAACAGAGCACCCCAGTTCCACCCCTTGTTTGTTCCTCCACATGTGGAGTGCTGTCTGTGGATATTCTTTCTGTGAGTCCTGGACCTGGGAATTTAAGTTTCCAGTTCACATGGAAAACATCCACAGATAGCAGAGAATCTCTGCATCAGTCTGTCATCTTACATGTGAGGAAGGTTGAACAAAACAGGGAGAAAGAGAGGTAGGACTGATATGTTCCTCCATAATGTTTCATCATTCAAAATAATACTCTAGAGTGGTCCTCAATTTAGATGCCTAGAGATACCTTCCAAAACTTAATCTGACACCCCTTTTAGCTACCCACTACCACCTTAGATAACCCAGCTCCTCTGCAAAACCTTTCATATTGCAACCCCATCTGTTCTGATGCTTTTTGATCATTTTCAAAAGAAGATTAAGATATGTGAAGGCAGAAACACAAGGATGAACCCAGCTGTTTCATCTGCAAGGGCTCAGTAGAAGCGAATTAAAATGGGTTAATTAAATAGAAGGAGCACATATTTTGTCTGGTGTTTCACTACTTCTGTAGGCTAAAAACGAGGAGTGCAAGCCAGACCAAAAGAATTTTCATAGAGAGCTTTGCTTTCTGAAATGTGAGGGAGAAAAATCAAACAAAAGCAAACTTTAATTAGAACACCACACATTCTTTCTCCTTTTCAAAGAGTTGAGACAGCTGTGACATGTATTCTGACTCCTTTGGTATAAAAGGTAGCTTTATTTCCCCAGCAGTGTAGGAAGTATAAAATCAGATTTAGTATCGACTTCCCAAGAGCCCAGTAACTTGACCTAGATTTACACAGCTGAGATGTCTGCTGCCAAGTCATCCATCTTGTGCCCATGTCTTGAATCAAAACTGCATGTTACTATAAAGATATGGCCACCAGCCTTTTCCTTTTGCAGTTTGCATGTAAGGGATATGCTTTATGAGTTGGTGGGAGGTTATGCTCTGTGAGGGAGCAAAATGAGGGCTTTTGCCACCAAATAAACCCGTGAAATTTTCCTTCAGTCTCCAAATTTCTGGCGTTCCACAGTATAATACATTAAAAATCCTCCACACCTAGAGCGCTTACATTTGCTGTGTTTGGACATTCCCTCGGGGACTTTGCCTGACCCCTTTTCTTTGGATGTCTAAACTCTATTTCTAAATACTCAACTGAAGTTTTAAATTACACAGTGCTAGAAATTTAGAGGAGGGAGGGAAAATCAAATTTGGGGGCACAAGACTTATGGAGGGGGGAGGGAATGCCAATGAGGAGCCAACATGGAGTAATGGTTTGAGTGTTGAACTATGACTGTGGAGACCACAATTTGATTCCCAACTTGGCCATGAAAGCCACTGGGTGACTTTGGGCAAGTTACATGCTTCTAGCCTCTTCTGAACAAATCTTGACAAGAAAACCCCATTGTCTCAGGGTCACCATAAGTCGGAAACTGTTTAAAAACAGAACGTTAACAGGAAGTTCCTTTCCTGGTCCTAAAATGGCCTGGTGAGCTTAAACATGGCAAAAATTGCTTCATGCCCTTTAGACTGGAGATTCGTCAGTTTGTTTGTCTGTTTGTTTTTGGCAATGGAATGTAATTGGCGCTGTAGCATTGCAAGGACTCCTGAGGTATAATGTGCCCTCACCATTCCACAATTGCCCACTATATCTTGGACCCCCTAAAGCAATGTGCTATCCATTGCTACAGTCAGCTTGCAGTACTTGCAAAGGGGAAGAGCATCACCTTGTCCTTTGTGTTTCCAGATCTGTTGATAAGTACATTTGCACGTAGGAATATTTATGGGGGAGAGAAGGAGAGGAATGGTGCACAACATGTGCCAAAAAATTCTGTACAATATCCTAAAAAGTTGACAGCAAATCTCTGCAAGGACAACATGTTAAGGAACAAGGAGAGATGCTTTGGCTTGCTGTGTGCACTTACAGTGCCTCAACTCAACAATAGGAAATGCTTGTTGTGGTATCAAGCTCATGGACAATAGAGCTAGCACTGTGAGGAAAAAACACTTAACGCACTAATGGCTTGTATATAGCCTTGATGCCTTGGCATTCAGCCTCCATTTCTTGTAGGGATGCTGTATGTTCTGAATAGAAATGGTTGGGAGCATAGATAAGCATGAACAATACAAACAGAAAATAATGAATAAGACTGTTGCTCAGATCCTTTTAGGAACATCTTGCTAGCAATTTGCCAAGGCCAGAACTCATTGGTGCTGGCATGTATAGTATGCTTTAAGGGAGAATGAAGAAACAGATGTAAAATTTCATGGTATTCAGTTATAAATGTGCAAAATTGCATGGGGATAGTATGCTTTTTTGTTGCTTAGGCACTCTTTTGAAGGGAGGTGAAATCTCCCTACAAATATTTCACTTTTTCTCCAAAGCACACTTGCATTTTTATCCCTTCCTTTGTTCATACCAGCTTATGATCTTTGTCCATATTTTTAACAAACAATGTTTATTATAAACATTTCTACACAGTTTTCATGTTAATTAAAGGAAGTAGGTGTAGTATGCAGTTACAGCTATTTACATTTTTTTAAAACGTACATGTAATTCTAGACATATTTTATTTCTCTAAAATACACTGCAAGCTCCACAAATGTTTAAGGCTTGCACTGCAAGTCTCACAAATGTTCCATGTTGGAAGCAAGGTACATTTTGTCTATTCTCCTGCACAAGCAGAAGGGAGTTGAGGCTGGTGGCCCTTACTGTCTCTTCCAATCCTATAGTTTTATTATTCTATGGTTTTAACAGTCCTCTTTCAGATTTAATGTCCATAGACAGGGCTCCACATAATGAGGAAACCAACTATTCCTTCCAGGTTGATGAACACAATCAAATTTGACAGTTTTGTCCATTCTGTAGTTATGTGGATACATTTGCATGGTTTCCAAATAAGTGATCTTTGCTTTTACCTTGTGCTTTGGATGTCGTAACTATCTCTAACCAAATGTGGTTGACCTTCACTGGGTATCCAAATTTCTACCCTCCTCCATAGTTCTGAAGCTTCTAAAAATCTATAGGCATAAATGTAATGAATCAAAATTCAGTAGGAAATAGATGGTGGGGAATTGTACAGCGTCTAAGGGAGGAAAGTCAGAAAAGGAGACAAGCCATTGGGAACTATGCAGTGGGGAGATTCAAACTTTAAGAGCCCTTTAAAATTTTGTGTGTGTGTGTGTGCGTGCGTGCACACATGTGTGTATAAATTTTGCTGACCTATTGTTTTCCAGTTTGGGTCAGAAAATACTGTCTTCTGCGTGGTATTACCAAAAATAAAAATGAAAAAATAAAAATGAAATTTACATTATGATTCCCCAAGTAATTGTTAGGTAAATGACCCAGTGGCTGGTTCTCTGGAAATTCATGCATATTTTTGCTTAGTGTTTCAGAGCATGTTTAAGCCATTAGATGAGGTCACGGGTGTGCTTCAAATGCAGAGCTTGGAACAAACAAATTAATTATTAATTCATTTGCAAAATTAATTAACTGTAAGCCCAACAAGTGCTAAATGTCACTGGGATCAGTATCTAACTTAAAGTAGTCCAGAAAACTTTGCAGGCACACTCGCAATTCTAACAAATGACTTGTTTTCTTGGGATTGCTAGAAGTTAAACAGAAGAAGGAAGAATTCAGTCACTTACGGTATATGGTTCTGTGCTGCTGAGATGTTCCTTTGGTAGGTTAGAACAGATACAGATCTAGGCCTTATGGGAGAGAGTTACAGTAAGGCTGAGCCAAAGTTTGGAATATTATGGTTGAAAATTAATTTGTTTTTGTTAAATGTTAAGAGGTAAATGATTAATCTGATGGCATTTATATTAATAATTGAGATAATTGACTTCATTGGAAGAACATAAATCAATTCAATTCTCAAAATGTTAGTTTTCAAAACACATTATAAGATTTACAGAGAATGCCATGAAGGTGGTCACTATTGTATGTATGGGCATGTTTGGGGTTTGGCTTCTTCAAAAAAGCTATCATTTGTCCTTTCAAAGTTTTCCTCCCGCAACTTGCTACATTATTGAAGATGGACAATAAACTCCATAATATGATTGTTCTCTGGAGAAAGTGAATGTGAAACATATCTGAAAGCTGTCAAGTTTGGAGCAAACCTGGTTTCTATAGCTCCAGAGACTAGGACACAAAGATCCAAACTACAGGAAAAGAGATTCGCCAAAACATTGGGAAGAACTTCCTGACAGTAAGAGTTGTTTGACAATGGAATAGGCTGCCAATATGTGGTGGGGTCTCCTTCTTTGGAAGTTTTCAGAGTTCGGATGGCTGTCTGTCAGGAGTACTTTGTGTATTTCTGCATGGCATGATGTTTGACTGGATGGCCCTTGTGGACTCCTCCAGCTCTATGAATCCACATTGGGAAAGCAATTCCTAAAGCATGGAATTCTATCTTATAATCTGTCCAGTTCAGTTTTGTCTCTGATCTGCATTTCTGTACTCTCTTTTCCAACAGAGCAACTCTGTTCACAATTCTTCAAACACCTTGCTTATTAAGGGGCAGTACAGACTGGCACTTTGTGCCAGCCTGACCGTAAACTAGGGCTGTAGTAGGGCGGAGAGTTCACATGCTCCCAAATCCTACTGTGCACCCCAGGCACCATGATGATGTCCATTGTGCACAAATTATGACACCCTTCTAGGGTGCATGGGTAGGGGCATGGCTAGCCCAGCACTTGCAGGGTGGTGCAGAGCCACCCCTGAACAGGCTGTCAATAAAATTTGAGGCGAACGGAAGCAAATCATAATGTATCCCCTCCCCGACACAGAAAGACTCCATTAACTTCTGTACAGGCCAGTAAGGGGAGTGAGAGCAGGACATCAACTTGAAGCAACAAATGGAGTTATTCTGAAGGAGCAATTGTTAGCTGGGAAGTATCCTGCTAGGTAATCAAATCATTTGTCATTTCGAGGCCGCCTATCATTTTAATGAGAGCCACATTAATGTTCTATGGTTTTATCTACTGTTTTTAATCTAACTTCAGTTCAATTTTATCTTACGGGGTAGGAGGAGGGATTGGGTTGCTATATTTTAATTGTATTTGCATTTTATATGTTGTACCCCGCCCCGATTGCTCATCCAGAGGGGCTGGATATAAATAAATAAAATTATTATTATTATTATTATTATTATTATTAATCATTCTCAACCCATGCACATGCCCATTTCTTCATATCATTTCTCCAGATTCTCAGTATTTATCTCTCTTTCCATTCCTTTCCTCCTCTAAGCAGCATTTTAAAATGATCTGAAACAAACTTTTGTCCTCCCAAGTGTTATGGACTTGAACTCCCAGAAGCCCTAACCATTGTTTATGCGATTTCAACTTCTTGGAGTTGAAATTCTAAGAACGACTCATTGTCTTAGAATAAGCCAGTGCAGAGCCGTATGATGCATTCCCTCCCATTCTAATCCTTCTCTTCCTGAAGCCTCTTATTTCACTGAATCTGGCAAACGGTGATCCCCCCTGCCCTCTAATGAATTCTAATGACCTCAGATTTTTAAAGTTTAGAAATAACTGCAGCATTAATCAGGCAGGCTTGGGAGTTCAGCTGCGCTTGGGGGAAATCTAACAAATTAATAATTTAACTAATTAATGAATTTTTCCAAGTGCTGGGCAGAGCTGAGAAGGAGAAAGGAGGGTGAAAAGACAGATTTGCCACAAGGAATGCAAGCAACAAGGTGATAAACAGAACAGAGTCTAGAAGATTATAGCTGGGGTGCAATTTATTATGGGCTGGACCAGGATAAATTGGGAGGAGTGAGTAACGGAGAAGATCAACAGGGCAACACTTCAGTTCCCCAAGCTCCTGTATTTACTGGCTTAGCTCCTTTTAAAGGCACATCAAGAGAAGATTAAGTAAAAGGGAATATCAACACTGTGTGGCAGAAGAGTAGAGAAGGATTTCATTTACATTTCGGATGACTTGCCCCCTGAATCAGCCTTTTAACAACATATTTCAGGGGCAGGTTTTGATGCAGCTTTGGCTGCATTCTGAATTTTCAGAGATCTCTTTTAGTTATGCCTGGCACTTTTTTATTTGCAGAGGAAGCAACAGAAACAGAAACAACTGCTGTTTCAAAACTGTGCTATAAAATAGCTGATTATGATTTCCTTATGGCTGGTATGTCAGTGGCTAAGCAAGAATAGGTACAGCTCTCAAATCCACATGTTTTTTTCATAGAACATTCCAATAGAATTTCATCAAAAATAATTTACTTACTAACTATAACTCAATAGTTACTTCTATTTAAGTATTAGTTATTTACTGCTACTAATTACTTCCATTTATTTATTTGTTTGTTTGCTTGTTCAAAATGTTGAGATTGAGCTGCTTTTCTTTAGCTTGGCTTTAGACTTCACCTCCCCGCCAATCTGGAGTCCTGATAAAGTAATCTGTGCCCATTTTCAACAAAACCTGGATCAGCTAAGGTGGAGAGATGCTTCGAACGATATAGATCTTTTAGAACTTTACAGTAGTCAGTTACTGCTGATGTATAAAAGCAATAAATTTACTCAATATACTGGAGAATTACATCACTAGTGGTGAACAGTGTGATGTGTGTGGGGAAAAATCATTAATATACTACTGATAGGAATATTCAAAAGTGTTTTGGGTGTGTATAGTATGGTGAGCAACAGTCATTTTTTATCCCTGTCCCCTTCCTTGTCTCAGGAGGAGGGAAGGAGAGATGGCATAGCTTTATCTTCCAAGAGCAAATCTTTCCCAAGACAGATGCACTTCATCTCCTGTAGTAAGTGATAACCAGGGCAAGGCTTGGGCTATGTCTAGACCTTTTCTGTAATCAAATGATCTGGCTGCCTCTTCAAAGCTGTCCAGAAAAAATGGAAGATAATCTGTCAGCCCAATTCAAGTGTCACAGTCCCCAACTTTCCATTCTTCCTGAAAATGTCTTAATTACATTCCATGTGGCTGACCTTGAAACTTTAGTGTCTGTTCCTTGAAGATACAATTGCCTTGCATCTATATAGCATTTGACTCTCTCCGTTGCCTTTTTTGTCAGCCTGGCATTCAAACAGATTCTAATTGAACAGAATGCAGGGCAGCGAGGTGATTGTTCTTGCCTGGATCTGTTGTTCAGACCTTGTTAAAACTGGTGGTGTGTATGTGTGAAACTAGTGTGCACTCCACCATTTCAGAAGAATTGTTGTGCCATGCGTGTTTGTGGAGGGCTGTAGATCCAAAGGAACATTACTCACAGCAATGGAAATCCCTTTATTATGTGTATCTCTTTTCCAACATAGCAAGAAACTGTGGCTCTCTTTGGCTGAGGTATTATGGCCAAAGTCTTATCCATAGTTACCTGGGAGTAAGCGTTGTTGGATATAGTGGAATGTACTTCAGCATAAACATGCATAATATAGTATTGCACGCTCCTTAAATTCCTGTTGGTGACCTTAAAAAACTGCTTTGTTCATTCACAGAAGAACAACAGCTACATCAACATAATGGAACAAAACTTTGCTTCTTCCTGAGTTGCTGATGTACTTAGATGGCTTTCTAAGGGGAGACAGCAGCATTTTAACACAACTTGATCTCCTGAAATGTTAGCACAGAAAAGGGACCCTGCTATCTAAATCTGACTAGTTTTAGACCCATTGACTCATTGTGCTGTGTGTTGACTCAGCAGTCAAGAGTTGATTCCATGGGTCTACTCTAATTGGGACTCTTCCTGGTTTTCCCTAAATGTTGAATCCTAAGAATGGTGTGAAGCACTTAACAATGCCATGGCAGTTAGATCTCACCAGCTCATTGCAAATAAAGTCCAAACTAGATATAATTCAAAACATCTTTAAACAAGATATTCAGGCTATTGAATGAGAAACAGTTGTAGTTAACAACCATACTCACACATACTGGATCAAGAATGGTATCCCTTTCCTTTCTTGCAATGCACATGATTTACAGGTGCACACCTTTTGCAGAAGCTGCCGCTTCTGTCTGGTTGTCTAGGGGAGAGCACTATGGAAAGTTATGATTTAAATCAGGAAGATGCTGCAAGTAGGTTAACTGTCACTGCACCCAATGCCTGACCCCCTTTTGCTTTACTGGAAATTGTAGTAAGTCTACCATGTCACATTTCAGTTAAGGTTGCTAACAAGAAGTCTGTAATCTCAAAGGTTCTGCTGGGAATGTGATGGTGATAGCAGTGAAGGAAGAGGAGAAAGGTGACAATGGGTGGGGGAGAAGGATTTTGGTTCCATACTACCTGTTTCCTGAACACCTGCCCTCCAGGGGCATCCATGGACCCAAGGCAGCATGGAAAGTCTTGGTTAGACAACTTCCTATGCCATATGTTTGGGAAAGAGGCAGCTTGGAACAGCACTTTTCTCCCTTAGTTCCCTGTGAAAATGCCAAGAAAGTAAAACCTCTGTAGTGATGAACACTGGGACCCTGACCATTATGAGTAATGCGTAATGATAACCATGCAAATTAGAATTTGCAATGAATAGAATAAAGGACTATGTCTGCTGGACTTCCTTAATTTATTAAGGATCACTTTAATATGTTCATTATGTCCTTCTCCTCCTCACACTCTATTTCTTGCTCTTCTCTTCTATATATATGAGATCTTAATAGATCAATATGTAGAAAATTTTGGCTCATCTGCATTGGTGGACGTAAAGGTTCACGTGTACATGATAGTGAGTGAGTGAGTATGAAAACCTTGTATTTTGAAATAACTTTAATGTTTTGTAGAGTTCTTAAGAGGTTTCCTATGAAGAAAGGAGTGATGATAGGTGTGGTTTTTTTTTCCCCATAAACTTTTTAAAAAACATTTCTATGCTGTCATTTTTAATGGGAAGAAATACATTCTCGATTTGCCTAACCCTTCACTGATAAGATAGAAAATAGTATTCAGAGCGTGACAATTCCATTTTGGTGAAATAATTGAACAACTGTGAATTCTATAATTCTTCACTTTGATAAAACACTCCCTTTACCTTCACCCACTCATAATTTTGAAAACAGGTAAATGCAGCGTAATTAGAATAGTGGAAAAGACTGTTTTCTCTCCAGCCTTCCTCCATTTCTCAGAAAACAAAGCAAGCTTCTGATTTTGATGAAGTCTAAAGGATTAGATCTGGTTTGTGATTTGTTTACTCTGCACTCCAGGGAATCCTAAATACCTGCAAATATACAATGTTTTCCTCCCCTGCCTCCCTTAATAAACAGTGAGTGAACCATATTCACAGTCCTCCTGCCATGCTGGTTATTAGAGAGAAGACTCCTGCTGTGTGCTGTGTGTGAGAGTTCATCTAATTAGGTGATTTCAGTTCATTTGGCATTAAATAATTCCCAGAATTCCCATATATTTGTACATTATGTTCACTGGGAGAAGCATTTTCCCGGAAAGCAATTAAAAAAGCCCCCTGCAGAAATAACTACCATTGGTCACACAGCAGATGGATGGCAAATACCTACTAGGACAATTGCAGGAACCACTGGCTTCAATGTGTATAGTAAACACAGAGTGCAGTCTAGGGAGTATTAGAAGAACTATGGAGCTCAGTTAAAAAATCCGTTTAAGCCAAAGCTTTGGGATTAGTTTATGGTTCTGCTGATACTGATGAAGCATCTATTGTAATGCTATAATGACCAATATGGAATTCTATAAAATCTTGCTAATCCATGCCATGCAGGGATGCATTGCTTGTAGTTGGAAAGGCAGGTTAGAGCTTCCTTTGTTCCAGAGGTCATCAGGGAATGAGTTGGAATGACACACATCCTCCTATGTCACTTTGCTGCCAAAATACTTCCTCACAGTTATTTTGAGTTGCCTTCATCCAGCTGGTTATTTATTCCACATGCCTTGGTCTAAGAGAAACTAAGCATTGTAGTTAGAGGGGACTCCGAGACACACAACGAGATGTGCCCACTGTGTCAAACGTACATGATGTCCCTGCAACAACTTGGGGCCTATGTGTGTTCACATCTAACCTTTGATAGGAGAGCTTTGTTTCCATCATCTGTGGTTAAATTCCTTTGTATACAACCATGTTAATGATAAATTAGGCTGTCACTTTTTTTCTGAGATGCTTCTTAGCTTTAACAGCTATTTGGGAGGTGCAGAATAACTTTCTATGTGCTTAGAATAACCTATTCCATTTGGTGGATGCAGATGTGGGAAGATTCTGTTTCAGTTTTTGGGATGCTTTACCAAAATTTCGTATTTGTATTTTAGATGGGAGGAGCTTGACATTTAACTAATCTGAATACCAAAAAAGATATAAAGTTGATAAAATTTACCCTTTCAAAGTGACACAGGTCCAATCTAAACTATACTGTTAGTTTGTTCATTTGTCTTCTGAGGTGGATAACAGGTAACAAATCGCAAAGGAAAGGGGGGATTCTTTCAGACCATAGTGTGATATGAAATTATTATTCCTAAATATTATTCCTTTATGGCCCATTGTGGTTGATCTCTCCAATCCCAACCTCCTGTTCTTTGCATCAGTTTAATTATTATTCCTAAATAAAATAAGTGAAAGACATTCACATATTTTGGTCTACCTTGACTCACACTTGTCCCCACCCCCCAATTCCAATTGCTATCTGCAGCAGCTTAAACCTAACTGGAAAAAAGAAAATTGATTTGTGATTAGCAAGCAATTTGTCATTTTATATGTCCCTCATTCTTGTAACCTGCTCCACTGTGCAGCTCCAGACTCCCAATCTAACTTGTCAAAATGTACAAGCTCTTTCTCTGAGAAGAATGTTATGTTTGGTAATTCAAACATAAAGATGACCTTTTAACTAGGATTCGCTCTAGCTGATAGCTAAAGACATTTTCTTAATGGCTAATCATTATTCAGATATATTTTCTTTAGAGAGCATTAATGGAAGATGTTCGTGGCTAGATCCTTTTAACCTGTTTGGGTGGGGGCTTTAAAGAAACAGTTTGGGGGAAAAACAAAAAAAAAACAAACAAAATTGAAGCTGAATCGGAAGGATTGTTGGTTTCCAAAAGTATGCCATTTAGTAGCACTTTGACACCATATATTAAGGACACAAGAATTCAAGAATCACATTGGTTTAAAACTGTACAGGACAGGCTGATGCTGAGTAAACGAATACATTAAATAATTGTCAGAGAACAGTATTCTGCAATGGATGAAAGTAGAGAAGAAAGCATATAGGGCTAATACCATCACACAACATCCTCACGCCCCAGCACCCTAGCCATGTCTACTAAAGATACCTGCACTTAGCATTCATTATGTGATGTCTCGTTCACTTTAAAACAGCCCATAAATGGAAAAGGGTGTAAAATGGTGCTAAATTTGAATCTGAAGAAAATGAAGAGAGCTTCATCATCAACATACTTGTTCAATTTAATATCCACTTTCTTTCTGTGACCCATTTGGGTTTGTTCCGGGACAGACCAGATCTAGAAAACCACTGTTGAATGATGCTGGATGCAATTAGTTATGGATGCATTAGTGATACAAAATTATTTGGGCATTGTTGTTCATAACTATAAAGTATTGCTTGTAGCAGTCTCTGACAATAAAAGGAAGCCTTGGGAATTCAGTCGCCCAAAGCTATTTTATTTAATTCTTATTGATACTGAAAACTTTCTATTTGAGATGCAAGATAAAGAAACTATTGAGTGATTGTAACATTGACAAAGTTTGACCCGAGTTTGAGATTTCTGTGTAAGAGTTTTAAAAATACTCAGTTGACAGAACTTAGAAAACATAAATGCTACTGCAGCAAGAAAAAGAGATGAACAAATGTTCACTAGGCTTCCACTTCTTCTCCTGAAATAAATGTTTATGTTTCACTTTTGGCTTTTCTTTTTCAATCTCTCTCCCCTCTTTATGTGAAGCTTGCAGCCAGAAGACAGTGAAGTCCTCCTTGGGCCAGAAGTAACTTGTGGACCTCCGGAAGTGACAGTCTCCACTCCATTTGCCTTGACAATACCACACTGTGCAGAAGTGAACTCTGAGCACTGGAACATCCATGTGAAAAAGAAAAAGCATCAGGGCACATGGGAGGTAAGTGAAATGTTTTCCAGAGAGAGATGGATGGAGGGAAATAAATTTAACAATGTGAAGAATGGCTGGTGCTCATGGCTAAAGGGGATGTGTATCTGCTCCATAAAGAGAAAGCAACTTTTTAGGATGTATACAGTACCTGCAATTGTGATACATTTACATTAATGAAGTTCTCATCTTCATCTGAATTTTTTGATCTACCTGGCCATGAATGAAGTTGTATGACATAGTGCTGAGAGGAGGATGAAGAACAGCTAGGCAGCCACCCACATGAAGGAACAGGTCTCCACCTGGACTTCTAGGGTTGCTTGTTGTAGTGAACAAGCCGATCAATCAACCAATCATGGAGCAAGATGAGGCCAGCCAATGAGAAGCAGGCTGGGTGGGGCTATAAAAGAACCTTGGCAGAGAGTGAAAAGGGGGTTCGTTTGATTGAGTTTTGAGGAAGAGAGTTACATCAAAGGGAGGGTGCATTCTTAGGGTTCTTTAGGTTGGATTGGAGACCAGGAAAGGGCAGAGAAGGACTGGATGGGCTTGAGGGAGTCTAGTAGAGAGAGGCTCAGAACAAGCCTGAGGTTTTAAGGAAGATTTTGGCCTTGGTATTGGAGAAAGGATTGCCTGAGTGGCTGTATTGTTATTAATAGGTTAAGGAACTGTTTGTAACTAAGCAATAAGTCAATAATAACATCTTTGAAGCTACTTTATAATTTATTTTGTATTTTTTAAATAAACCTTATTAGTGTTTTAAAATGCTACTTGGCCTCCATGTGAATATTAAGACACGATACCAAATATTAGTGCCTCAGTGGAGAATAGATGAACTGAGGGACTGGGAGTTCATCACATATATTTTGGTGGCAGTGGTGGGACCTAAAAGGCCCAGAGTGCTGTCATCAAGAAAACGTAGGGACAAACAAGAAAGTGTTCACTACACTTGGTGGTCCAGAAGGATGAGATCCTCTTCCTGCTTCCAGCCCTGGGAATAAAGCTAGCTGGCAGGAAGCATCCAGCCAGAGAACAAGTGGTTTGAGTGTATGGGAGAAAGGAGGAACATGTAACTACATGTAACTACACCTGGTGAAACTTTAGTATTTTATAACTCTGTTCAGGAGTTTTGATTCTGTGCACAGTGCAGTATCCCTCCATCAAATCAAAGCTTCTTTTCTTGCAGAAAGGACATCTTTGGATTCAGCACATTGGCTTCTCCCACTCACTATGTTTTGGTCTTGAGTTCCAGCCCCTAAGGAAATCCCATGTCTGTTGGACTATTTCTCATATTTATTCCAAACCAAACAAGAACATATCAAACAATAAAATGTTGCAATGCATATTCTCAAACCATGTCATTCTTCTTGTCTCTTTGTGCTTAATGTTCTTATGGATACAGGAGGTTATGTCTGTGGAAGAGGAAACCACATCTTGCTACTGCCTCTGGGACCCCTACGCCTGTCATATTCTCTTGGACTCTTTTGGAACTTATGCTCTTATTGGGGAGTCCCTTTCTGATTGTTCTGTTAAAGAACTAAAAGTAGCCGTCTTTGGCTGTATGTCTTGCAACTCACTGGATTACAGTCTGCGAGTGTACTGTGTGGATAACATCCCCTGTGCATTTCAGGTAATATAGCAAATTTGTGCCTTTTCTTTTTGGATTTTTGTTTATGCTGTGGAGATATATCTACAGTAGTCACCATGATATAAAGAAGACTGGATATTTGCAGACATAGAAAATGTAGTCTTAATTATATTTTGAAATGTACTACAACTTAGACGTTTTTCTATTTTTTCCCCCAATACCATGTGTTTGGGTCAGACACATTACTGCAGAGGACTGATAAAATATAGTAGATGAAGGTATAATCCTGACTGAAATTCTGCAAAAGGATGTTTTGCTTTATTCAAATACTGATAATCAGTGATTAAATGGCTGGAATCCAATTCGTAATCCAGACATAATGTTGCATTATGCCTTTGTATGTCTTTTTATGATTGTTGCAAGTGATTTCCAGTACCTTTGTTCACAGGACTCCTCTCACACACATAAACACACTCTTAATGTATAACCAACAACTGCCTGGTCCTCCTTGCCACTAAATGGGATGGTAATGTGTCTCAATTACATCAACTGGCATCAATATTAGGG
The DNA here is from genome assembly GCA_034509955.1 of Urosaurus nigricauda. Classification (NCBI taxonomy): domain Eukaryota; kingdom Metazoa; phylum Chordata; class Lepidosauria; order Squamata; family Phrynosomatidae; genus Urosaurus; species Urosaurus nigricauda. The sequence goes on along the minus strand of JAOEGL010000009.1, from coordinate 9,089,486 downwards.
AGATATTTCCAGGCATATTCCTTTTATACCATTAATGCAACTGGAGCAGACTACACCTCCTTATCACCATCTCAAATTCATTTCTTTCTTCAGTCTAACACTAGGCATTTTGTAAGAGCTTTTCGGTGAGGGAAGGGAGACAAAATTCAAAAGTGTGCTTGAAAATCATGAGAAAGTCCACTTGGAATCTTCTTTTTAAATAATTAAACATATATTTAACTAAAAGAATGACAGTGAATGTGCATTTTAATAGCAAATGATTACAATTTAAAGATATGTAGCCATTAAAATTTAACTAAAATTTTAATTTAAAGAGGTTTGCGCCCTCTTTTCTTCTAGTTTCTCAAACAAAAATGCCTGGAGCACACAGGGAAGAGATTTCTGCTTGGATTAGATGAAGAATGTGTGTGTGTGTGTATCCCCCTCTCCGTTCAACATATTGCTTTGCATTCATCTGCTTAAAGTCACCTTTTTCTTCTCTATACAATGTTGGTTGTTGCATTTTGTGTCACTGTCACTGTCTAGTATCCTCCCCAACTCAAAGATTTCCTGAACCAGTACAAACCATAATAAAATCTGTCTCATCTATAATTTAATTGTGGGGTTGGGGGCTGACCTGGCACACACATACACCAAAACTGGTTGAGGGAGCAAGGAGGAGCTAGCCTTCTCCTGTTATGTCCTCCTGGGAATTCTGCTGAGATCTGTGGAGTCAGAAAGAGATTTGTTAAATTCTTTATGTCTCTATTTCTAGACATCCAGGGTGTTTGAGCATGAAATTTAAGCATAAGTAGCTTATGTCCAGTCCTTGGGACAGACTGCTGATGGGGACAGACTGCTGTGTTTGAAACAGTGCCCATCAATCTACCTGTCTCAGCTGACTGAAATGGCCTCATATTTGGGGATCAGGACTTCTGCTGGTACTCAACCTATGCACTAAGGCCATTGCTTCAAGGCTGGCTCAGGGCATCCTAGCCACCATGACAACCAACATGTTTTTAACCTAGGACACAAAGGACACTTTTGATTTGATTTCACATTTGGGAAAGAAAATAGTGCTCTCAAAGTCTATTCCATGTCGTAGACAGATAATTTTCTGATGAAGACTTTCCTGCTGCTTTGAGCAGAGCTCCTGTTGATGCCTTAGTTACTCTGTGGGACACAGAACTGTTGTAGGTGGATGATGTGATCATGCCTAAGCATCCCGTTCCCCTTCTGAGAAGTCTGTGAAGAACCTGGTATGTTCTGGTTCTTCTAAACAAGTGGAATGACAGCTAGTACACAGGTGAAGAAAATATTATTGACTGAACACATGTTACAGCCAATTGTTGATTTGTTTGTGTTTGTGGTAGCTAGAGCGGCAAAGGATTATTTTCCATCTCCATTGCATCTTGACAGTAGTCATGCAGAGTGCTTTCCTGGGTAATGAGGGTCTTTTGCAATCTGGCTGAGAGAAATAAATATAAATAATATTAACATAAATAAATAAATATAAATATATAAATAAATATAAATAAAAAAATTATTCCACTTTTCTCTTGTATGAGACCCAAAGCAGCTCCTTTTGTAACAGATTTTTTTCCCCGATGCTCAGTGTCAGCATCTAGGAAATTGGTTGCCTCTAGAAACATACCAATCTTTTCTTTATCCAGTTGTAAAATAATAAGCTACCATTTTGTAAAGAAGCACACTGATAGATGCATCCCAGACAAGGGCCAGAAGCTTGAATCCTAACTTGGATGGTGGCAAAGACAGTGGGAATTCTCATTGTCTCTTTGTTTTGTTTGTATTTCCCTTTTCCATTTTAGGAAGTGGTCTCAGATGAGCGACAACAAGGGGGGCAGTTGCTGGAAGAACCAAAGCTGTTGTATTTCAAAGGGAATACATTCAGTCTTCAGATCTCTGTCCTTGATATCCCTCCTTTCCTCTGGAGAATCAAACCATTCACTGCTTGTCAGGTATTTGGGTCTGAAGGCTGGTGTTTTTATGCATAATTTTCAGACAACTTGAAACCTCCAAGGCATTTCTTAGTGAGGTTCAACAGTATCCTTAATGTGTATACACGTTCTGTGAATAAATAATATAGTTTATGATTGGTCTCTCAGCTCTTCTTTGGACAGATATATTCCCAGGACTGAGTCCCATTCCAATCCAGTTCATTAATGGTCAAACAGCATTTTTCACTTCCAACTTTTTATGTTGGACAAGTTTTGTTTTCATGCTGAATAACCTAGCCTACCTATTAATTAAATTCCTGGGCTGTAAATTACAACTAACAGTTCGGAAAGCTTCATTTAAATCATTAATGAATATTCATCAGTTCATCTTAATTTAACAAGATTTGTGGTATGTGAGTTAGATCGTGGTGCTCTCACTATAGTCAACTTCTGGTACACATGGCATAAAGACTGCATGCACATTTATTGAGATTGGGCAACAACGGATATGGAAATAATGAAATTAACTTTGATAATAATTGGTTATAACTTTTAATCATCTTCGGTATGGTTTCTGTAACTGAATGTTTGATTCACTGAAAAGTTCTTCTCCTTTGGCTTGTAACCTGGCATGGCAGAGTCAACTCATAGTTGTTGTTTCACTGCTGTCAAGTTGACTTAGATTTATGGCAACCCTATGAATGAGAGCTCTCCAAGTCACCCTTGTCTTGCAAACTTTTGGTTCCTTGTAATGTAGCAATAGCAATAGGGCTGTAAGGGCTATACCATTTAAAACTGTATTGTTTTAACTTTAAGAAAATCTTTTTTTAAGAATGCATATTTTTAATAGGCTTAATAGTCTCATCTTGTCCTAATGTTGACTTTTTGTATGTTTTTAATTCTATTCCTTTTACTGTATAAGGCACCTTAATTCTGAGTCTTGGAGAAAATGTGGGAAATAAAATGATTGTTGTTGTTGTTGTTGTTGTTGTTGTTACATCCTGAGATTTTGCCTCTCTTTTGCATTCAGTTTTATTGAATGTTTCCACTTTCCTTTATTTTTACCACCTTGCAGGGAGGAGGAGAATGGCAAAATATAATTTAATAGACTAAATATTGCTGGCTCTCCCCACAACTCCAGAGTGTTGTCTGGAAGAATGGTTTTGCATTGATTGAGCAATCTACAGATAGTGCTTTTGGTAGACACCATCAGTATGTATTTATGCGAAATATCCTGCCTCCTTCTGGTACAGCCCTCTACAGAAAGGATTATCACACAAATGACAATATAATTGTAAAATGTGAAAGAAAAAGGTGCCAGTTTCTCCCCGTTCCTTTCTGTCCATATGTTTCACCAGACTGTTTTTGTTCACAACAGTTCATTACTGGGAAGAAATTACCATTTTGAAGTCCAATGCCTGAAAACAGAGACTAATACAATAACGACAGCATTGCAGTTTTTCATGATAAGTAGGATCTATTAGGTTTACGTTCTATTATAATTTATTAAATCTGAAGTTCTTTCCATGAGGTTTTTGTCATAATACGGTAAATTCTTATCACAAAGAAACAAAACAAAATTCCTAATAATCTGCACTGGACAAATTCAATAGATACAATCCTTTCCAGTATTAAGAAGATATATTTAAAGAAAGGGGGGGGGGGTGCTTCCTCCCTCATTTCTTTCTTTGTTTCCAAAAGGAGAACATATCTTAGCCAATCCGTCCCACCTTCATGACTCACCATTTTTGTTGCATAACACTGGTATATTGTGTCTATTTTGGGGACTGGAGAAAAGCAGCAGCACAGTTTTGGTCAATCTAGAGTGAAAAGAAGATGGAAGAGACCAGACTCTCCAACGTTTCACAGATGCAAACTGAGACCTGCTTGGCCAAGCAGTATCAGCAACATTATTGCAGGAAAGAAAACTAGTTTTTGTAGATATAATCTTTTCTTTTTTGTAATGCAAGGGATCCCTGGGACCTGAAAATTATTTCAAGGAATCCTCCAGTGTAAAAGATATATATATATATATATATATATATAGAGAGAGAGAGAGAGAGAGAGAGAGAGAGAGAGAAAGATTGCCTTAATGAGAGGAACATACAGAGAAGGCCTTCATAGCTTTTGATAATACACTGTTGAAGAACTGAGTATTTTCATTGCTCAAGTATACTTTATATCCAAATATGATGCTAGCACCTTAGGGTGGCCATATGTTGGAAATGGCTTGAAGGCACACAACAACAACAACAAATCATCTTTAAGATTATTGTTATTATTTACTCAGAAATTGTGGTCCCACTTTCATGTTTTCCTCCTTCTCAGAATGTTAAAAAATGCCCCAAATTATGTATGCTTAGGTGGTGTAGGATGCAGCAGTTTCCTTCCATGACTTTGTATATCTTTTCAGTATTATATTAACAAAAGTAAGGAATTTATACTTTAAAAATTCCTCAAAATGCCCAATGCTCAAATGATATATGGTAGTGGGAAAAGACTGGCACATTTTGTGCTGATACAACAGTAAAATAAGCTTGAGTTTAATATAAATACATTGTAGCTTTCCCTGAAATTTCTGCTGCTGTTATTTTCCAGGAGAAAAATAATCTCCCATGGCCTCAACATTTCTGGAAATGTTATACCTCTATCCTTGCTATTGTCTTGCATCAGGGAAGCATGCCTCAGTTTGATCATTGTGATGGGCAAGCTAAAATATTTTTTTTCAAACTTTATATTTATTATAGAAGGTATTCCAGCACTGGTGCATGCCCTACAGCTTTTCACAACTGGGATACATGTGGCCAAGCAACTTTAGTAGGTTGTCAAGATGTCAGAAGTTATTAATAAGGGAGAACAGATAAGCTAGGAGAGGCTGAAGCAGTTTGCTTTTGCTTGAACCTACTGGGAAGGGCAAGATTATACCTTCTACTACCCCCTTCCCAAATGCTGAGTTCATGGAGCCCAAAGTTACTTTTGAACCCAGTTTCCACCACCTAAAGTTGAAGATGAAGAGGGAACATAGTGATAGGAGAGGGAAAAAAAACTGGGAAATTTTTAAATCAGCTGAAAAAAGTGAGACAACAAAGGATTGATCTGGATAGTTCCAGCCAAATTGATTCTGTTGGAGGGTACACTGTGGTTATGGTCATGTGCATATGTCCCCCCCCCCATCTTTTTGCCTTTTTCACGCCTCTTTCTTTCTTTTTCTAGGAAGTTCCTTTTTCTCGCGTGTGGCGCAACAATCAGCAGCCACTCCACTGTGCCTTTTCACTGGAGCGCTACACTCCTGCCACCACACAGCTCTCATGCAAAATCTGCGTCAGACAAGTAAAGGGCCATGAACAAATCTTACAGATTCAGACGTCTATTCTCGAGGCAAGTCCACCCCCACAAAATCCATTCTCCCTTCCTCTTATTCCACAGGCAGGTTTTATTTTTCGTGCAATATATGATGTTTTATTTTGAATATGTGTCTGTTGAGATGGAATATCTTCTGTTTAGATTACTCAAATGCTATGCAATTTTGAAAGACATAGCTGAAGAAGAGAAGTGTCTGAACTCAAGCCAGTGAAAAATAAACACCATACCACCAGATAGGGAGGTAAATGTTCCACTGATTAATCCTCACATGTGAAGACAGTTAATTTTTGCACTTTTATTTGCCGTATGGAAAAAGAAGAAGACAAATATTTCTTCACAGTTATTGCCTGGTATTTGTACATCCCAAAATTGTTTCAAGAAATGTGGAGGAATACATCTGGGGTTTGCATGGAAATCATGGATTTTGTGGAGAAAAAACAAGCACCCTTTCCATACTACCATGTGCTGTGTGTATGTATGTATGTGTGAGTGTGTGTATATATACACACACACACATATATATATGTCCTAACATATAAGGACAACTAATATACACACATATGAAAAACTTCTGATTTTCCAAAAATAAGCAATTTTGTATTTAAAATATCATGTGGCGATCTGGAAAGTGTGCGTGTGAGTGTGTGTAAAATACTGTATGGGATGCAAAAAAAACCCCTCATTTTCCTTTTTTTTAAAAACGGTTTTTAATGTAAAAATCATGTTTTGTGAAAAAAAAGTTTTTGTTTTAAAAAATAATGATTTTAATTGTGACTTTTAAACTGTGTTTTAATTTTTATTGTTAAGGGTTTTTTTGTTTTGTTTTTGTTTTTGTTTAGCCAATCTTCTTTTTAAGTTTCATGAGCCACCTCGGGTTCCTCCTTGGGAGAAAAATGGCATGTAAATGGAATAAATAAATTAGTACTGGAAGAACTCATTTCAACAAAAAAAGGGAGATTCTGGAAACAGTATTTTTGTATGAAAGAATGTGTTTTTATATTTGAAAAAAAAAAAAACCCCTCCACAACTTTCATGTATAAACTTCATGGTTTCTTGTGCCAAATTGTTGTCAGTCCACCACTGTTAAAGCCATGTCTGGTAGGGACATGAGAGAGGATCTTCTCCTTGGCTGTGCAGGAGGTTAGGGCATTCTTCTTTCTGCTCTTCTTTTATTGGTAGGACAATATTTATGAAACACACACACACGCACACACCACTTGGGTATCTGGAAACTGTCCTTTTTTGTTTTAAAAAATTGTTGCAGAAAGAACTGTTAGATGGGCTGGGTCTCTATTAAAGACATTTGTGCCTGCTCCTGAATGTAGATATATGCATGAAGAAGTTTTGCATATTGCTGGCAGTCATAGCCTGGTGCTCTGACTTCCCTCTGTGCATTTGTAGTTTTCTTGAGCTTTCTGGCTTGCAGATTTGCCTCTTGCCTCAGGGCATTCCCTTTGCAAATGGCCTCATTGCCACGTGAGAAACATACAAACGCATCCACTTGTTTCTCCTCCTCACTATAATGGTTTCTCACAGCAAAGGTTTTGTCCAACGTGATTCCCCTCTTGCACAAACAAGCTATTGAGGACTGGCATGTACATTGCTGACAAATTACCAGAAATGTATAGTATCACAACTACTTCATCTATAATTCTTCCAGCAGGGTTTACTTTTGATGCCTGTCCATTTGGCAATCAAAATGCATTCCAATGTTCTCATCTGCCTTGATTTTCTTGTCATCATCTCCTTAATTAGATGCACTTTATAGGCTGAATTCTGAGCTCTATAAAGCTTTTGTAATTCAGTCTATGCATCCCCGACTCATTCTGCCCTTCTCAAATATACAAAAATATGCAGACTTATAGAGCCCCAGAGTTTCCTCATCATACTTCCTCCAAGCATGTTCTTTTGAGAGTCTTTCCTCTTCTATTAAAACATAACTTTGAATATAATAAAACAACAAATATGGGGGAGATTACTTCATCTACACAATACGATAATATCCAAAATCCAAAAGAAAAACAAAATAAAAGACAATGATACCTTTAGTCAACCAAAATGCACAAAATGCATATTGCAAGCTTTCATAAGTCCACTGGCTTCTTCTTCGGGTACAGGTATTGAAAGTCATAAAAGAGACAAAAATATATAATAGTCATGTGCCTGCATTGAAATTCAGTTCTTATAGCCTAACAAAGGATCTTATAGCTTCACAAAGAATGGAGGCAACTTGGATTTCATGGGAAGCAGAAGGTGAGCAGGGTAAGGACAAGCCTAGCCCTCTCTTGGCAGGGAGAAAGTCCTGATAAAGTCCAAATACAAGATATTAAAAGTCTGTGTTAATACTATATACAACAGAAGTGGGCAAAATGTGGCCCACCAGTCAGATGTGGCCTTTGGATCCCTCCCCTTACACTCCCAGAAACCCACCAGAAGATCCCCAAAGCCCCCAGACTATATTTTTTTTAAAAAAATGGAGTGAATTTTGGGAGATTTATTGCTCTCTCACACAATGGTTTGCTTACACTTACTCTTTGAAAGCCTCCCAAACTTCTGCAAAGCACAAAATAAATATTTAAAATTGTCTGAAAGTCACCCAAACTGGTAGTGCAAAGGGATGTCACTTAATGCGCAGCAAAACATGCCAGTGTGGCCCACTGAGGAGGCATAGGGTGGGAAAATGGTCCTATTTAGGGTTGTCATATTCCAGTCCCTTATATCTGAGCATTTCTTTTGCATATTATTAAAATTATGCATATTAATTGGCATTCTGGCTATGCACGTTCAACAGCTTGTACTTTCTTCTTTTCACCCCTAGTTGTTGTGAAGAGAGGGAGGCTTCCAAACAGCCCCAGAGAGTAAAGGGATTCCCTTTACTCTCTAAAAGCTGTTTGGAAGCAAAGTTCCATCATGCTTCCTTCTAGACCTGTCAGGGGAATAAGGGAGGGAATGGAAGAATAAGGTGGCAATGCTATTCCTGTGCCTGCGGGACGGAATGAGGCTCTCACCAGTGCCAGTCTTCTTGCATGGTTTCCTGCTTTATTGCCACTGCTACATTTACCATACCCATCAGCCTGTGACGAAGGAGAAATCCAGGATTTACTGCTTCAACTGGCCTAGATGACCAGGACATTTTTAGGTTGTCAGGGACAAATGGCAACCCTGCCCCCAATCCTAGTGTATTACTCCTTCTAATATACAATGACATGAACAACTTGAACCAAGTCATTGATCATATCGCCATCACCTTTACATTCCTTCCTTCTCCCTGTAGTCCTTTAGGGAGTTGCATATGCTCCCTGGATCTATCTAGCAAACACTTTCAAGGGGCTATATGCTCCCCCAAATGTTGTTGAAGCATAACACCCATGATCCCCCCACTGGCTATGCTGATAGAGATGACGGTACGATAGCACCTAAATAGCCATAGTATTTCTTACACCTTACATAGACATTTTAAGCCATGGTTTATTTTCCCTATTTCTAAATAGTGGCACATTGTGCTTTGCTCCTCTAGAACTCAAATCTGTTGAATGCTATGTTAGTGATTTCCTTTTCACCCAGATTCACTGATACAACAAGTACCTCTTAATCCTGCCTCAAAAAGATGATAGGAAGGTATGGTTAATTCAACATCCACACACATGCATGCATGCCCACACAAACAATCTCAGAGCTTCAAGTTATCATTGTACGTGGTGTTGTTTTTTACGAGCCAGGTAGCAGCAGCTTATCTTTAAAGTGCAGAGTACCAAATCTGCTGCATATTTAATTGAAAACAATCAGAAAACGTGATGTATCTACAGTGTTCCTATTACTTTGCAAGCATAGCTTTCAAGATGTGCCATAAATGTTAAATGAAAAGGTTTCTAGTGTCATTTCCATAAAATATTTATACTTCCTGAACATCCAAAAGTTTCAGACAAAGGGCATATCCTGATGTGCTAGACAGGGAGGAAAACATATGAGGAAAAATAATGGGGAGGGGCAGAAAATTCTTTACTGGTGCAGTCTCAGTCTCAGGGACTTTACATTTACAGGCTCAGAGAATATAAGAAGTAAAAAGAAATCTGAGAAATGTCAGAGGAAAGCTACAGTTGTGTTGCTAGGGTTGGTGTCACCTTATGCAGGAATGCTGCACACCCCATTGATCTCCTTATTAAGAATCCTTAGAAATATTTTTGTATGCAGTGGTTAAATGCCATTTCTATAGTCACTGAGTCACAAACCACAAGGTTGTGAGTTCAATACCAGCCAGGGGCTCAGGATCAACTCAGCCTGGCATCCTTCTGAGGTCACTAAAATGAATACCCAGCTTGTTGGGGGAAATCAGATTACAGTTGTGAAACCACCTAGAGACAGCTTTAGTGCAGTATGAAGCAATGTATAAATGAAACTGCTAATGCCATTGCTATTGCTACTAATGTTACTCATAAAATTGTAATTCCTGTGTATCACTATGCTGTAACATAAACAGCTAGCAAAATTAATATTATTCCTTTAAACTACAATATCATATGCACAGCCTGAATGTATTTAAATATGCATAGTTTCATCTGCTTAAAGTGAAAATTTGGTAAGATGTGATGTTTTGTTTTAAAAAATGAAAATAGAAAATTTAACTTAAAAAAAAAAGAAACCTTAGTCCACTCCTTTCTCTTCCCATTAAGCCTCATCCCATTCACATCATCTCTTCCACTGAGTTCCAATGTTTTAAAGTAACACAGTCAAACGCCATAGCCTGTTGCTGCTCAAAGGCATATATTTGGGGAGCAGTGGTTAGGATATCACCTGGTATAGCCCACAGCCCCCTAGTAATGCCCCTGGGAGTCTACATGTGGCTTGTGGACATAGACCTCTGCATGTCCTATCATCTGTCCACTACAGGTATAACTTAGTCAACAAAGTAGATGTGTTCCTGGACATTGCCACTTTAACAGAAAAGTTGGTACCAGAGACATAAATAATATGGAAAGAATAGATCCCTACATCACAAACAAGACCAGTTCAACATGTTTCAGCAAACTTCATATTAAAACATGCAAAATGGTGTGTGAAATGAAACATTTAAATCTATTAATCCTTTTGAACATACAGTACTGGAAACCACGTGAAGGCTTCTTCCACAATGCAACCAGGGATGTCCTTTTGTTTCACGAGCATCCACTTTTTCTTATGATTTCCATTTTGGTGACCAAACTTATAGAGCTATACTTTTTTCATGCTTGAGACATTCCTTTATATTTATTGTTTCATAGCATGAAATGTCATGGTTATGTTTAAGCTGACTGTGAGTCAGATGCTCAAATATGTCCAGGTACCGTGTTTCCCCCAAAATAAGACAGTGTCTTATATTATTTTTTGCTCCCAAATATGTGCTAGGTCTTATTTTCAGGGGATGTCTTATTTTTCCATGAAGAATTCATATTTATTGTTGAACAAAAAAAAACACATTTATTATATATTGTATATATATTTATATACAAAAACTTTGTATATAAACACATTTATTATATATTGTATATATATTTATATACAAAACTTTGCTAGATCTTACTTATATTTGGCAATTCAGCAAAACCTTTACTAGGTATTATTTTATGAGGATGTCTTATTTTCAGGGAAACAGGGTAATTACTAAGCTGGTTCTGAGAGAGCTCAACCCATTTTAATGATTTTTCATGCAGGCTGAAAGAGAAACAATCCCTATCTTTGCACAAGACAACAGCAGCTTTCCTGTTCAGATGGGTCCACAAGCCTTCAAGATACCATACTCTATCAGGCAAAGAATATGTGCAACTTTTGACACACCCAATGCCAAAGGAAAAGACTGGCAGATGTTAGCACAGAAAAACAGCTTCAACAGGTAATCCATGGCAACATTTAAAGACAAGAGGTTAATACAACAATTGCAAAGAATCATGTACTTACGATTTCCTCGAGCCTTGGCTCAGATTTCTTAAATGTGTCGACAGTTATTATTACAATTATGCTTCAGTAATGAGTTGAAACATATTTTGAAGCTTAAAATGTGCAAAATTCCCAAGTGGTCAGACGGTACTTACTTGTTTTATATTCACTTATTTGTTATATTTTCACTTATTTTCATGCATATGACCTCCTCTCATGAAAGGTCATAGGACCTTTAGCCCATGCTTTGAGATCTGCTACAGGAATTTGAATCAGATTAATATATTTGGGCAAGGCAATTCTAACATCTAGCAATGATTTGGGGCTGAAATTTCCCCGGCCACCACCAGAGATTGCGTATGGAGTTTATCAGATGATGGAAATTGGAAGTATAATCTAATGGCATTCTGAATGCAATCATGGGGTTTCACGTTATTGCGTATTAAAGTATCTCACGTAATTTCGGGCAAAAGGGAAGTCATTCCGAATGCAATCTTGGGTTTTACATTATTGCGTATTAAAGCATCTCATGCAATTTCGGGTAATGGGAAGTCATTTTGAACGCATTCCAAATGCAACTGGAATTCACGTAAATTCGCTAAACTAGCGAATTCACATTAATTTGAATTGGCTCGAACTGGATCCATTTGAAATAAAGAGAAATTACTCCCATCTGATAAACTCCTATGGTTCCATCATAAGCTTTCTCTGGATACTTGATACTTAATACTGCATGATATTGAGCATGTTGAAATCTGGATGTTGAGGGGGGCATAGATTTTTCTTTAAAAGAGATATTTCTCAGTGGTTGTATTTTGGCTCAGTTTCTCTCAACACTTATTGTCTGAATTTGATCTTAGAGGGAGGCAGTAATGTTTTCCCCAAGGCAACATTTAAAAGGCATCCCCTTGTTCTTGCTGTTTAAAACATCAGTAGAGACAAAGAAATGGAACTGAAAAACAATTCACTACAGAATGGATCTTGATATTGTGAATCTAAAACTTAAAACATTTGGATCAAAGAGAGAAAAACAGGTCAAGAGCTTGCGTTCCTCTCTCTCCCCCTCCCCCAAATTACCATTAAGATATAAGCCAAATCCCCTGCCTTTTAAAGTAATGGATGCGTTTCAAAGCTCCAAATCTGTGGGCATTTGCTTGGTTGTTGGGAAGATTCATGTGATACATTCTGAAATTCAAGTATTTGTTTTCCCTTGGCTATATTAATTACTCATGGAAAAAAAACCCAAGCAAGACACCAAAGGCAATTGGAGCTGGATGGTTGGGGAATATGTTGAATGGGTATGTCGATGTTTTCCGCAAGTAAGTGTTAGTAACTGAACTAGCTGACTATTTTCATCACATTTCTTCTTGTTATTGTTTATGCAGCTGTTGAGTTCCATATGCTGCCTTAACATTGTTAAGACATCTATTATTAATGAAAAGAGCAAATACAGGCTGTTCTTCGTGGACAATATGATCATAAATTGCATGGCACTACAAAGAAATCCCCAGGTTCACTGCAGACTTTGGCTGACATCCTGCATCAAACACATTGTAGCTAGGCTTTAACTCTGTGTCTGACCCTGAAAACCTTCTTTAAAAGTCAGTCACACCATGCAGAGCAATGGAAGTCTGTAAAGTTGCTGAGCAGGGTGCTACAGGATGATCTGACCAGCCTTCTCCTACCAGCTAGCAATGTTGTGATGAAAACTTGTGACAGATCTCCACAGGGGTCCCTGATTCTGCTTCTTTGCAGCATCACTCACTGCTGGGAGGGAGATGGTCACATCTTCCTACAGTGCTCCGCTCAAGAGCAGAGCAGATCTCTGTCGCTCAGGGTAGCTGACAGGCTTTCGTGGTCATTTGCAGTTGTGATAATAACACCTTAGTCACAAAGGAGAGTACAAAACAGTTATGGTGTCCTAAGTCTAATTTAGGACATTGTAACTGACTCGTAGGGCAACAGCCTTTCTTTCTTTGGATAATACATTCAAGATCTTCATGAGAGAAAGGCAAGAAGTTCTTGCTTTCTATTTTTGTTTTCTTGAAGCCAATAGTCATGCTAGAGTAATGTTTCTTAGCCTTTGACCCTCTAGATATTTTGGAGTACATCTCCCACAAGCATGGTCAATGGCAATAAATTTGGGGACGCCAAACGTTGAGAACCAATGTACTACAGTAAGGAGCTGTAGAAATAATTGCAAAAGATGTTGTCTCTTCTGTAGCTAAGAGTTATGACAGGTCTCCACAGCAGTTCCTTCCTCTGCTTTCTATTTTTTACCAAACTTTACATTTTATCCAACTTTATTAACTTCATGTGTTGCAAACTGCTGTCCCACTGAGCATTGCCCAGGACATTAGTTCAGCTTTCCCTTTCCAAGATTTTTTTGTTTAATTGCTCACATGTATCCTTCCTTAGTGGCTGAGGCAGAGGTTATTAAGCTGCAAAAGATCCCTGAGATCTAAATTTTAACAGTTTTTGTCACTGTGCAAGTTTTTTTCTTCCTATTGTGCAGTGTCAGACATTTTTTAACAATCAAAAGAAATATAGATGCATGATGAATATTTTTGCTGGTAAACTGAACTTCAAGTACCATGACAGAATACTTTATTTTATTACTCTCTCAGAGCATTTGAAGAAGCAGTTTGAAATTCATAAAAACTCATGATGAAATAAATCAGTTAGGCTGGTATCCCTTCTGCTACATGTGCAGGTATCTCTTTTTGGGTGGAGCGCATCCTTCCTCTGCAGCACCTAAACTCCTTGCTTACATAAAGCCTCTGAATGGAAGCAGACAGGATCGCAGAAGCATATGGCTATGCCCAGATATCCAGATATTAAATGATGACATCAGGGCTCAGATCATCAAGGGGGCTCAGCCCTTCTGGAATCATTTTGCATCTGGCTATGGGGATGATGTAAGACATTCTGCCATCCTTTCCATTTCCCACAAAGCCACAAATGGCCATCTGGGTGTTGGGCTGCAGAGGCTTTCAATAGGTTGGAGTGGTGATGGTATATGGTTCAAACTAATGGACCAACTCAGTGGCATCATAAAGATTAACATCACCTGGTGTGGTAACTTTGATGTCTCTCACACACCCCATTGACTTCTTCCCATACCACACTATATGCAATCCTTAATAATGCTTTTTGTACTAATGTTACTCAGGCCTGTAGCTAGATCTCTAGGGGCCCTAATGTCTCAACTCCTACCATGCGCCTCTGGTGCCATCTTCATGCACCGCCATTTAGCGTCCATCCAGGGTGCTTATGGCGCCTCTGTTTTGGCAGACAAAGGAGCCATGTTTCTCCCCATTGGCTGAGGACCCCGAGGTGGTGCCCTGGTTGCCCCAACCTAACTACGTGCCTGATATTACTCATAAACCATAATCCCTGTATATCACTACATTTAATGGTAACAGTTGTGACATAAACAGCTAACAAAATTAAAAATCATACTTTAAAATTACAGTATCATATACACAGACTAAATGTATTTACATGTACATAGTGTCATGTGGTTAAAGTGAACATTTGATCTTTAAATAAAATTTTTTAAAAATAAAAAATAATTTAAAACACAGGCAATTTTAACCAATCTCCAGTCTCTTTTGTTAGCAGAGTCATTCCAAGATCTTTTTAATTAAAATAAAATAAAAATAAAAAATAATTTAAAACACAGGCAATTTTAACCAATCTCCAGTCTCTTTTGCTAGCAGTGTCATTCCAAGAGATGGCAAACATTTCAAAGAGCATAAAGTGCAGCAGTTCACTGACGTTCTGAAAGCAAAAACTATCATTCTTATTTTAGAAATGAAAAGTTGCTCTGGTAGCATGCCATAGTAGAAGGGTAGATCTAAGCTTTTTGAGCAGTATTTATTGATTGATTGCTTCAACCCTACTGCCAGAAAGTGAAGATATGATGTTTTGATGAGGATTGTGTGGTAACAGCTCTGACAACTTTCAGAAACAGTTTTGTTTCTCCTGTAGAGCTTATAAATTACCTTTATTGTTCAGGCTCCTGTATTGCAACTGAGAGAGAATGTATCTTTACCGGTTAAAAGAAACAATGGAATGAATGTTCGTGTTAATTAATTTGCCTTTGTCTGTACTGTTGCTTGCTTGAAGAAAAGACCTTCAAAGTCTTGGGATATGCATCTATGAAATACTACTTCAAACAAACTACATAATGAAAAACAGGGTGGGATAAGATGCTACCTTTACACTTCCTTCTGCATGAAATAAAGAAAGGATGTCCCTTCACCCATCAACAAAGAATACCTCTCCTACGTCTGATAGTCTTAGATGTTCATACTTCTCTTGAGGGCATATGTGCATAAACTCAGTGCCCTCATATCCACAATTCCTAGATTTTACAGAAACATTTTCTGTTCTTTTCTGGCTCTACACATGTTGAAATGTTCATGCCTCTTCTTTTAAGATGTTTCTGTTCATGTTTGGATGTCCAATGAAAGCATGATTGACATGCTGGGTATGCAGGAATAGAAGGATCCCCTCACTTTCCCCCATGCAGGGAAAAAATGGCTTGAGATCAATGTATTGTCTGATCCAAGCTATGGTTATTTGCTTCCAAAAGATAGCAGAAGATGTACATTGTATGGTTGAGATTTATGATAAACCCAGCTTCACAATATTTATCAAGCAGTACAACCTCTCCTGGATAAGTTAGCGGTTTTACTTTCCCAAGATCTTGAAGTAGGCTGCATGAAAATATGACTCTACATATGCCTCCTCCAGCTCAAGAATGCTGGTTGAATGATTATCCCCAAAAGAAATAGCACAGGTCAATTTGCTAAGAGACATAATATCTTAATAATATAGTGTAAGAATAAAGCACATTCAAAAACCAAAATAAAACTGTCTGGACTACATAAATAATACTGGGTAGCTATGTGCTCTGGAAGAAACCAACAAATATCAAAGCACCCCAAAGATCTGGACTATGATGGCCAGCAGTACTTAATCAACACATGTATGCCATAGATACATACATACATACATACATACATACATGTCCATCTATAATAGCTCACTATTTAGGGATGATAACTAGCAAATGCACATGTAGTATGCCTCCATTGAAGTGTGCAGTGTTGAGATGATGCCCTGTTTGAAATCCCAGTCCTGGCACAAATTGTTTACATAGCTAGTATGACACATCTTGGCAAATTTACTATCTGAACTACAACTTCCAGAATCCATGAGGCACTATGGCTAAAATCCGGAAAAGGTTATTTGAATAGTTCTTTTTCAAGAGAGACTGCAAAGAGTTAACTCTAAAAAATCCTGTGTACATGTATTATGTAATTTAGGGCTGCATATAAATATAACTATGCATAGTTCATTAGCCTTACTTGGATTATTATGCCCACAGGAAGTTACACAAGTCAATTTGTCAAGATGCACAATCTCTTAATGGTAACGTCTGAGAATAATGTGCATTTAAAAAACAGTTTGTTCCACCAGGTCCCTTGCAAATAAATGTCCTGAACATTTCCATAAATCATGCAGATAACATTTTAGCAGAATCAAAACTTGCTACTGAAGAAAGACAACTAAAAGTCTCATTTTGAAGCCAAAGCACTACAAATCCTTGTAGGGAGAGGTAACATTTTCTCACATCTTGTCTACAGATTCACAATATTTGCTAGTCATGATTTGTTATTAAAAGATGATCTTCATTTTAGTGCCTCTTGCTCTTTAAGCTAAGATACAAGATACAAGAGAACATAAAAGCTCTCTTGCTGGATCAGATTAAAGTTTTATCCAAAACAAGTCAGTATCTTCTGTTCATGCATCGTAGCAGCTGGTATCCAGAGTTATACTGCCTTCAACACTAAAGGAAATATGTAACCATTATAATTACCAAGTAATATCATGTAGAGGTTAGGAGTGCTGCATTAGGACTTGAATTCAGGCTCAAGTGCTTGCTGAACCCTGAAACTTACTAGTTGACCATAGACCAGTCATTCCTTCACTCAGCCTGGCATCACAACACTGTTATGAGGCTAAAGGCCCCAATCCCTTGGTTAGTCCCAATGGCAAGAGACCCATTGAGGCTCATTCCAGACAAAATGAACTTTCTGTTGGTCATTGGTAAAGCTAACCTTGAGATTATAACTTGTTTTTAATCCCTCTGAAAGGGTAAGTTCATAGTTTTAGGTGCTGTTGGAGTCAGCATTGCTCCTACAAAGCCAAGTGATTGCTATGGCCAGGAGAAGCTTTGCCTGTCTTCAGTTGATGTTAAGCTGCGTCCCTTCCTGAGGAAGGTGGATTTGGCCACATATGATTCATATGTACATATAGCTCCCAGACTGACTACTGTAATCTACTCTATTTGGTGCTTGTTTTATGGGGTGTTCAGAAGCTACAGATAATGAAGTGGCAAGTTTCTGATATAGAGGCCACATATCACCTGTCTTGTATCAACTACTTGGGCTTCCAGCTTGCTTCTAAAATCAATTTAAAGTGCTGGTTTTGACCAACAAAGGACTAAACAGAATGGTACTCTTGAGCGAGTGCAAGAGCATAATTTAACCCAGGAGTTGGTTAGATAACTGGATCAGCAGCCAGATGTATCAACCCAAGCAAAATGTTTTTGTTTTTTTTAAGGGATGGTAGGCTCCTTTTTAATTATTTTGAATCTCTCTCCCTGCCACACTTCATCAGCAAGCTACCTACAAGATGTCTATTCATCATTGTGAATATACTATTGAACCATTTAATGTGGTGTTTACAGTTGAAATTCCCTTCCCCTAATTCCTTTGCTTTTGTCTCTCTCCCTTCTTTAGGAATTTGTCTTACTTTGCTACTCAGCGCAGCCCATCTGCTGTCATTTTGGACTTATGGGAAGCCAGGCATCAGCACGATGGTGACTTAGACTCTCTAGCCTGTGCTTTGGAAGAAATAGGAAGGACACAACCCAAAATCTCGGACCTCACAGAAACTCAGATTGAGGAGTCCAACTTCAGCTACAGCAGACAAAATGGACTTTAGCTGTCCCTTTCCTTTTGAAGAACTGAGGCCTGAGTTCAACTTTGTACTTGATGAAATTCCTGTTGGCAGGGAAGAAATTACAAACCATGTTATGATTTCATGCTCACATGCATGCACACAGACACACACAGAGACACACACAAACTTAACGCATCCTGTATTTCATGCAGTGGTTCACTCCGTCTTGCCATCAAAGCAGTTTCCATTCAGAGGAAGATTATAATCTGCTAAACTACAAGGGAAACGTTATGACTCTCTGTGAGAGGAGAAAAATATTACTTCCCTATGCTGAAGATCGAATTGGATATTGGGTACATCCTGGTGGCACAAAAATGTTTAGGAATAAACTCCACTGGATCTAGGAGAGGGAGATGAGTGAAGAGTGAAAGATGCCTGAAATTATCTAAAATTTAGACATTTCGGTGTCTTAGACTGTTCACTTCATTCTTCTCTGTTGTTCTATGATTTATGGTTTAGTTTGTAACTCATGCTGAGGATTTGGCCCTGCAGAGGGCACTACTGCTGCAGGGGCAGGAGAGAGGCAAAAATAATGATTTGCTGGAAGATGGTTAATGGTCCAAGTTGGGAGAATCTGGAGCTCAGGCAAAATTACTCAGAAGTCATTTCCATTAAAAAAAATTGTCTAGATTTTTCTTGTAGGTGTCCCCTTAAGAAAAGGGGCACTTTGCAGAATTTTCTCTAGATAGTTTACAACACTTTGGGTGTGGTTGGTGGCTTATGTTTTCTTCATTCGTTGTCTGAGAACGGGACTTACGGAACAGAGGAGGGAAAGACAAATGGTAGTCAGATGGAAAATACAGCAAAAATAATTTAGGAAAAGGAAACTGCTACTGCCACTGTTAATGAAGAAATGTTGGAGAATTTCTCCAGCTTATGGAAACATTCCTTAACTTCCCTGCTCTCAAATAGAAAAGACAGTTTTGAGAAGGCATCTGCACAAAACTCTAAGGAAAAATACCTATTGGATAATGAAGCTGATTTTCTTTAAAAAATTAAATAAAAATAAAATATGGTTCAAGGAATAGGAGAACAGGTATATGAACCTCCATGCTATGAAGACCAAGTCCAGTACTTCATGGCACAATATCAGCATTATTGTAATTGCTGTCAAAATATCTAGATAAATTAGCATTCCTGTTAAAACACACACGGAATGCACAGAAGCTAGAAAGGGAAAAAATTTTCCCCTAGTTCTTATAGATTGAAAGATCCATACGTTCAAGATGCTCTGTAATGCTTGTCTGAACACAGATTGCTAACTAAATTGACAAAGAAAATATCACAAAGACAGACAAAACAATTTCTCTGATTTCCCCACTGTCTAACTCAATTTTGTGAACATACAAATGCTCTCGAACAACACATCTGCTAAGTGTTCTGAGGCTTTAAAAGAGAGGGAACTGTGATGCCACCTCAAGTATTCAGGGCTCCTTCTCTTAGAGGAGATTCAATTATGGGTAAGTGTTCTTAGGACCTTTTAAGTGCCCATTTACAGAGGAAACACTAAGGTGACTGGACCTAATGGAAATACCATGTGCATTGGAATCCTATATGATCTTTTATATTATGTAACTTTATGTATACCTAGGTATGTAGCAGAGGTGTAAAGAAACCCTATTGCAGAATTTTGAAGATATGCAATGAGACACCAGAAAGAGTGGTCAATGCACATTGGCGTCTGATTTACATTGGTACCTGATGCACATTCGTACCTTGTGCATTGGTCCTATTGCACAGTGGTCACTGTGCTGGCTCCGCTACATAGTAATTGAACAGCAGCCCTCTATTGAATATAGACATTATGCAACTGCACAATTCTAATTGCTGCAAACATAAATCCACTTACAGAAACAAAGATCCCCAACAGGATTGTGGCCATTGTTTTTAAGCATAAACATGATTTTCCTGTCTTTATCGAGTGTTGTGTTAATCTGTTATTTTCTTACTAACAGTCTTACAAACCCGTGTTGCAGGAGTACAGTCACTCACCAGCTTTCTGATGCTGCTAAATGAAATCTGCATTTGAGTCTACCAAGTAGGCCTTGTTCTCTTTTTGTTTACAGGATTTTAAACTACACAAGACTTTAAAAACATTACCAAAATCTTTAAATTAAACTTTACAATGATGGAGTCTGGCGAAACTGCAGCCCGTGTCATTTTGGTGACAGTACTACATATTTGAATTCAGAAATGACTTTCAGATTGGGGAGGGAGTGGGATCAAGAAAATATAATTTAAAAATAAGGTAAAATTATGTATGTGCATATTTAATAATCAGACATTTTTCATTCTGGGTGAGGTTAACTCTTTGAATTTAATGGGCAGAGGGCAACTCAGGACTCATAGTACTGTATGCCAATTTGGTGTTTTGATGCAATCCATTCTTTCTCATTCGCTGCTGGTATCCAAGGTGGCTAGGAGAGCTTCCTTCCCCATTCCCACTTTAAAAACGTGGTTATAAATAAGCAATGGCAAGTGTTACTAACGCACATGAACCCTAACCAGTTTGCTCTAAACTCAGTGTCACTGGTGTCCAATACATGTCAACACAGAGGCAGATCCTTTTCAGTTCAATGAGATTCACTCTCTAGTAAGTTTGTTTAGAATTACAGCTTTAATTTAGCAGGACTTAATCAGCAAGGAATCTGGATAGTATTACTATCTTGGAAGGAGACAATGAAGTGTCAGTGTCAATATAATAATAATAATACATTTTATTTATACCCCGCTCTTCAGCCAAAGCTATCAGAGCGGCTTACAATTTGTTAATTAGACAATTAACTCCCCTCAAGATGGTGGTTGAAGGGAGGGCTCATCTTGCTTCCAGCAGGAGGTGGCCTGCATCTCTCTCCCCTCAAGATGGTGGTTGAAGGGAGGGCTCTTCTTGCTTCCAGCAGGAGGTGGCCTGCCTTTCTCTCCCCTCAAGATGGTGGTTGAAGGGAGGGCTCTTCTTGCTTGCAGCAGGAGGTGGCCTGCCTTTCTCTCCCCTCAAGATGGTGGTTGAAGGGAGGGCTCTTCTTGCTTGCAGCAGGAGGTGGCCTGCCTTTCTCTCCCCTCAAGATGGTGGTTGAAGGGAGGGCTCTTCCTCCTTCGAGCAGGAGGTGGTCTGCCTTTCTCTCCCCTCAAGATGGTGGTTGAAGGGAGGGCTCTTCTTGCTTCGAGAAGGAGGTGGTCTGCCTTTCTCTCCCCCCAAAATGGTGGTTGAAGGGAGGGCTCTTCTTGCTTCGAGCAGGAGGTGGTCTGCCTTTCTCTCCCCTCAAGATGGTGGTTGAAGGGAGGGCTCTTCTTGCTAGCAGCAGGAGGTGGCCTGCATCTCTCTCCCCTCAAGATGGTGGTTGAAGGGAGGGCTCGTCTTGCTTGCAGCAGGAGGTGGCCTGCCTTTCTCTCCCCTCAAGATGGTGGTTGAAGGGAGGGCTCTTCTTGCTTCCAGCAGGAGGTGGTCTGCCTTTCTCTCTCCTCAAGATGGTGGTTGAAGGGAGGGCTCTTCTTGCTTCCAGCAGGAGGTGGTCTGCCTTTCTCTCCCCTCAAGATGGTGGTTGAAGGGAGGGCTCTTCTTGCTTCCAGCAGGAGGTGGTCTGCCTTTCTCTCCCCTCAAGATGGTGGTTGAAGGGAGGGCTCTTCTTGCTTCGAGCAGGAGGTGGTCTGCCTTTCTCTCCCCTCAAGATGGTGGTTGAAGGGAGGGCTCTTCTTGCTTCCAGCAGGAGGTGGTCTGCCTTTCTCTCCCCTCAAGATGGTGGTTGAAGGGAGGGCTCTTCTTGCTTCGAGCAGGAGGTGGTCTGCCTTTCTCTCCCCTCAAGATGGTGGTTGAAGGGAGGGCTCTTCTTGCTTCCAGCAGGAGGTGGCCTGCATCTCTCTCCCCTCAAGATGGTGGTTGAAGGGAGGGCTCTTCTTGCTTCCAGCAGGAGGTGGCCTGCATCTCTCTCCCCTCAAGATGGTGGTTGAAGGGAGGGCTCTTCTTGCTAGCAGCAGGATGTGGCCTGCATCTCTCTCCCCTCAAGATGGTGGTTGAAGGGAGGGCTCTTCTTGCTTGCAGCAGGAGGTGGCCTGCCTTTCTCTCCCCTCAACATGGTGGTTGAAGGGAGGGCTCTTCTTGCTTGCAGCAGGAGGTGGCCTGCATCTCTCTCCCCTCAAGATGGTGGTTGAAGGGAGGGCTCTTCTTGCTTGCAGCAGGAGGTGGCCTGCCTTTCTCTCCCCTCAACATGGTGGTTGAAGGGAGGGCTCTTCTTGCTTGCAGCAGGAGGTGGCCTGCATCTCTCTCCCCTCAAGATGGTGGTTGAAGGGAGGGCTCTTCTTGCTTGCAGCAGGAGGTGGCCTGCCTTTCTCTCCCCTCAACATGGTGGTTGAAGGGAGGGCTCTTCTTGCTAGCAGCAGGAGGTGGCCTGCCTTTCTCTCCCCTCAACATGGTGGTTGAAGGGAGGGCTCTTCTTGCTTGCAGCAGGAGGTGGCCTGCCTTTCTCTCCCCTCAAGATGGTGGTTGAAGGGAGGGCTCTTCTTGCTTGCAGCAGGAGGTGGCCTGCATCTCTCTCCCCTCAAGATGGTGGTTGAAGGGAGGGCTCTTCTTGCTTGCAGCAGAAGGCAGACCACCTCCTTCTCTCCCCTCAAGATGGTGGTTGAAGGGAGGGCTCTTCTTGCTTGCAGCAGGAGGTGGCCTGCATCTCTCTCCCCTCAAGATGGTGGTTGAAGGGAGGGCTCTTCTTGCTTGCAGCAGGAGGTGGCCTGCCTTTCTCTCCCCTCAAGATGGTGGTTGAAGGGAGGGCTCTTCTTGCTTCCAGCAGGAGGTGGTCTGCCTTTCTCTCCCCTCAAGATGGTGGTTGAAGGGAGGGCTCTTCTTGCTTCGAGCAGGAGGTGGCCTGCATCTCTCTCCCCTCAAGATGGTGGTTGAAGGGAGGGCTCTTCTTGCTTCTAGCAGGAGGTGGCCTGCATCTCTCTCCCCTCAAGATGGTGGTTGAAGGGAGGGCTCTTCTTGCTTCTAGCAGGAGGTGGCCTGCATCTCTCTCCCCTCAAGATGGTGGTTGAAGGGAGGGCTCTTCTTGCTTGCAGCAGGAGGTGGCCTGCCTTTCTCTCCCCTCAAGATGGTGGTTGAAGGGAGGGCTCTTCTTCCTTCCACCAGGAGGTGGCCTGCCTTTCTCTCCCCTCAAGATGGTGGTTGAAGGGAGGGCTCTTCCTCCTTCGAGCAGGAGGTGGTCTGCCTTTCTCTCCCCTCAAGATGGTGGTTGAAGGGAGGGCTCTTCTTGCTTCGAGCAGGAGGTGGTCTGCCTTTCTCTCCCCTCAAGATGGTGGTTGAAGGGAGGGCTCTTCTTGCTTCCAGCAGGAGGTGGTCTGCCTTTCTCTCCCCTCAAGATGGTGGATGAAGGGAGGGCTCTTCTTGCTTCCAGCAGGAGGTGGCCTGCCTTTCTCTCCCCTCAAGATGGTGGTTGAAGGGAGGGCTCATCTTGCTTCCAGCAGGAGGTGGCCTGCATCTCTCTCCCCTCAAGATGGTGGTTGAAGGGAGGGCTCTTCTTGCTTCCAGCAGGAGGTGGCCTGCCTTTCTCTCCCCTCAAGATGGTGGTTGAAGGGAGGGCTCTTCTTGCTTCCAGCAGGAGGTGGTCTGCCTTTCTCTCCCCTCAAGATGGTGGATGAAGGGAGGGCTCTTCTTGCTTCGAGCAGGAGGTGGCCTGCCTTTCTCTCCCCTCAAGATGGTGGTTGAAGGGAGGGCTCTTCTTGCTTCTAGCAGGAGGTGGCCTGCCTTTCTCTCCCCTCAAGATGGTGGTTGAAGGGAGGGCTCTTCTTGCTAGCAGCAGGAGGTGGCCTGCATCTCTCTCCCCTCAAGATGGTGGTTGAAGGGAGGGCTCTTCTTGCTTGCAGCAGGAGGTGGCCTGCCTTTCTCTCCCCTCAAGATGGTGGTTGAAGGGAGGGCTCTTCTTGCTTCCAGCAGGAGGTGGTCTGCCTTTCTCTCCCCTCAAGATGGTGGTTGAAGGGAGGGCTCTTCTTGCTTCCAGCAGGAGGTGGTCTGCCTTTCTCTCCCCTCAAGATGGTGGTTGAAGGGAGGGCTCTTCTTGCTTCCAGCAGGAGGTGGTCTGCCTTTCTCTCCCCTCAAGATGGTGGTTGAAGGGAGGGCTCTTCTTGCTTCGAGCAGGAGGTGGTCTGCCTTTCTCTCCCCTCAAGATGGTGGTTGAAGGGAGGGCTCTTCTTGCTTCCAGCAGGAGGTGGTCTGCCTTTCTCTCCCCTCAAGATGGTGGTTGAAGGGAGGGCTCTTCTTGCTTCGAGCAGGAGGTGGTCTGCCTTTCTCTCCCCTCAAGATGGTGGTTGAAGGGAGGGCTCTTCTTGCTTCCAGCAGGAGGTGGCCTGCATCTCTCTCCCCTCAAGATGGTGGTTGAAGGGAGGGCTCTTCTTGCTTCCAGCAGGAGGTGGCCTGCATCTCTCTCCCCTCAAGATGGTGGTTGAAGGGAGGGCTCTTCTTGCTAGCAGCAGGAGGTGGCCTGCATCTCTCTCCCCTCAAGATGGTGGTTGAAGGGAGGGCTCTTCTTGCTTGCAGCAGGAGGTGGCCTGCCTTTCTCTCCCCTCAACATGGTGGTTGAAGGGAGGGCTCTTCTTGCTTGCAGCAGGAGGTGGCCTGCATCTCTCTCCCCTCAAGATGGTGGTTGAAGGGAGGGCTCTTCTTGCTTGCAGCAGGAGGTGGCCTGCCTTTCTCTCCCCTCAACATGGTGGTTGAAGGGAGGGCTCTTCTTGCTAGCAGCAGGAGGTGGCCTGCATCTCTCTCCCCTCAAGGTGGTGGTTGAAGGGAGGGCTCTTCTTGCTTGCAGCAGGAGGTGGTCTGCCTTTCTCTCCGCTCAAGATGGTGGTTGAAGGGAGGGCTCTTCTTGCTTCCAGCAGGAGGTGGCCTGCCTTTCTCTCCCCTCAAGATGGTGGTTGAAGGGAGGGCTCTTCTTGCTTCCAGCAGGAGGTGGCCTGCATCTCTCTCCCCTCAAGATGGTGGTTGAAGGGAGGGCTCTTCTTGCTAGCAGCAGGAGGTGGCCTGCATCTCTCTCCCCTCAAGATGGTGGTTGAAGGAAGGGCTCTTCTTGCTTGCAGCAGGAGGTGGCCTGCCTTTCTCTCCCCTCAACATGGTGGTTGAAGGGAGGGCTCTTCTTGCTTGCAGCAGGAGGTGGCCTGCCTTTCTCTCCCCTCAAGATGGTGGTTGAAGGGAGGGCTCTTCTTGCTTCCAGCAGGAGGTGGCCTGCCTTTCTCTCCCCTCAAGATGGTGGTTGAAGGGAGGGCTCTTCTTGCTTGCAGCAGGAGGTGGCCTGCCTTTCTCTCCCCTCAAGATGGTGGTTGAAGGGAGGGCTCTTCTTGCTTGCAGCAGGAGGTGGCCTGCATCTCTCTCCCCTCAAGATGGTGGTTGAAGGGAGGGCTCTTCTTGCTTGCAGCAGAAGGCAGACCACCTCCTTCTCTCCCCTCAAGATGGTGGTTGAAGGGAGGGCTCTTCTTGCTTGCAGCAGGAGGTGGCCTGCATCTCTCTCCCCTCAAGATGGTGGTTGAAGGGAGGGCTCTTCTTGCTTGCAGCAGGAGGTGGCCTGCCTTTCTCTCCCCTCAAGATGGTGGTTGAAGGGAGGGCTCTTCTTGCTTCCAGCAGGAGGTGGTCTGCCTTTCTCTCCCCGCAAGATGGTGGTTGAAGGGAGGGCTCTTCTTGCTTCGAGCAGGAGGTGGTCTGCCTTTCTCTCCCCTCAAGATGGTGGTTGAAGGGAGGGCTCTTCTTGCTTCGAGCAGGAGGTGGCCTGCATCTCTCTCCCCTCAAGATGGTGGTTGAAGGGAGGGCTCTTCTTGCTTCTAGCAGGAGGTGGCCTGCATCTCTCTCCCCTCAAGATGGTGGTTGAAGGGAGGGCTCTTCTTGCTTCTAGCAGGAGGTGGCCTGCATCTCTCTCCCCTCAAGATGGTGGTTGAAGGGAGGGCTCTTCTTGCTTGCAGCAGGAGGTGGCCTGCCTTTCTCTCCCCTCAAGATGGTGGTTGAAGGGAGGGCTCTTCTTGCTTCGAGCAGGAGGTGGTCTGCCTTTCTCTCCCCTCAAGATGGTGGTTGAAGGGAGGGCTCTTCTTGCTTGCAGCAGGAGGTGGCCTGCCTTTCTCTCCCCTCAAGATGGTTGTTGAAGGGAGGGCTCTTCTTGCTTCTAGCAGGAGGTGGCCTGCATCTCTCTCCCCTCAAGATGGTGGTTGAAGGGAGGGCTCTTCTTGCTTCTAGCAGGAGGTGGCCTGCATCTCTCTCCCCTCAAGATGGTGGTTGAAGGGAGGGCTCTTCTTGCTTGCAGCAGGAGGTGGCCTGCCTTTCTCTCCCCTCAAGATGGTGGTTGAAGGGAGGGCTCTTCTTCCTTCCACCAGGAGGTGGCCTGCCTTTCTCTCCCCTCAAGATGGTGGTTGAAGGGAGGGCTCTTCTTGCTTCGAGCAGGAGGTGGTCTGCCTTTCTCTCCCCTCAAGATGGTGGTTGAAGGGAGGGCTCTTCTTGCTTCCAGCAGGAGGTGGTCTGCCTTTCTCTCCCCTCAAGATGGTGGTTGAAGGGAGGGCTCTTCTTGCTTCCAGCAGGAGGTGGTCTGCCTTTCTCTCCCCTCAAGATGGTGGTTGAAGGGAGGGCTCTTCTTGCTTCCAGCAATATGAGATCTAAACATTATCCCCATTCCCATTTCTAATCAGAATTTTTAATCTACTTTTCTATGCATAGCAGTTCACAGCAGGATTTAAGGAAAGGGGTATCAGAAGAGAGTTCAAACACAAAGCTAGAATCACAGAATAAAAATACCACTACTAAAATAGTATATAAACCAGAGGTGGGCAACTTTGGGAGGCTGGGGGGGGCCTTAAGATACCCTCAGGGGCTACATACCTCACTACAGAAAAAATGTTTTTGTCCCCTTCATGCCTTCTAGGAGCTGTGAGGACATTTCCGTCATGTTTTAGGGTCCTCCAGGCTATTTAAGGGCCAGGAGAGGCCTTTTTCCCCCACTTTCAGAATATTTCCAGGGTTTTTTTTTTTTTTTGTTATTTTTAAAAGGCAGCTAAAGTGGTCCAACATGGACCCAAAATGTGGCAGAGGTACTCCCACAGCCCCCTAGAGTGCATTTGAACACAGTTGTGAAAACCAGTGACCCGTGGGAGGTTTGAGAGCCACAGAAACAACCTTTGGGGCAGCATACGGCTTATGGGCCACACTTCTCCCACCCCGGTATAAACCCATAAAGCTATGAATTAATAACTAGACACCATAGTAGTTCAAAAAAACCAACAGAGATTTGGAAGGTGAATGAGACACTTGTTTCCAGCAGTCCCTCTTTATTATCATTGCTTGCAAGAAGCACAGCCTGCATTGTCTCCAGTTCAGCCTCCTTTGGTTTCTGCAAAGGCTTCTGGTGTTGGATTTTTTTTTCTTAGTGGTTAAATTCTTTTAGAAAGTCATGATATGGAGGAAAACATTTCCTGATATTCAAGTAGACATACTGGATAAAAGATACATGCAGAATTCAGCTACTCATTTTGCTAAAGATCGGATATGCATATAGTGTTTCTTTTTACTTAAATTCATTGGAGGCTAAACTCCCCCTGCCCCATGACATCCATGCATGTCCCAGTGTAGCATATATGCCAGCTCTGGAGAAGTCTTATAATTTACATAACAGGAAGAGTTCACATGACATTTTAAGGCACAAAAGCTTGGTGCAGCATAATGACACATTTTTCTGTCATTGGGAATATGAGGCCTTTATGAGTATGCTCTAAAGATTGAGACTACATCATTGTTTGATTCATGTACAAGACTCATGTAATAGCCAACTCTATGATAGATCTTTTTTCTAAGGTCTAAAACTGCACACTGGTTTTGGATCAAATACTGGACTGAATTTTAGACTTTAAAATAAATGTACATAAGTATGAATGGGACTCCCACTCTTAATGCTACATTATAGGTTTTCAGTCTCTGCATTTTGGTTCTGTCAAGAGTGTAGTTTATGTATGGAGAGAAATGATAACCCACATAAATGGGTATTTACTAATGGGAGCAGCCATTTTCTTCCTTCACACTTAGCAGCATAGCTGCAAGGCGTTATAGAAGAACATCATAATGGCCATCAAAAGCTGCCATAACTGACTTTGCTATAACTAATGCTGATATAATAAATGTTGCAAGAAAGCAAAATTCCAAGAAAGGATAAGCGTGACTAATAGAATGACTACTGTTCCAGTTAATGCTGAGTAACAAATTGTGCAAAACTTGAAATTTATCACCTTGTTTTGTGAAAGAAGTGGTCATTTAAGTTCCTCTTGGGGTAGTAGAAGAATTTTACTGAAATTTCAGGGGATGGAACAGTGTTGACCACTCTCCTGAATGAACATTACAAGTTGATCAAGGGGGTGTTGGTACTACTTAGCTTTTTAAAAAGTCATGTTCATACCACTTTCTGCCACTACACTAATTTCTCTACACTCCTAAGAAGCCACGGTGGGCATACCATGCCACCATAATGTCATCTCATGGACATTTCAAGATGTGTTGAATGTAGGTAGACTGTCTGAGAAGCATGTGACAGGAATTTTTTAAGAATGAAAGCAAGATCTTTCTGCCACCACCACCCCCAAATGCCCACACAGAAACCTTACCCATAATGATCAGAGAACCTTCAACTTAAAGAAATTAATCTTGAAACAAAGCTATTTTGTTAAAAGGATTATGAAATAAATTGAATGTTTTACAATGTAAATGGAGTGACAAAATATTATTTTGCTTGCACACCCCTACTAGGCTCCTCAAAGCATCTGAGGTAGAGCTAATCCAATACTCTTGCTTTCTCCTCAATACCTACAGTGACTATTACATTATAGAATGGTAATTTTCTCTATGAGTTGTAGCCCAAATACTCTTTTAAGTCTTTAGCTGTGTTTTGCACAACTAGTTTGCATTTTTCTCTGAAACCTGTACAACCTCTGAATAACTTGGGTAAAGGAATGTACATTGTGATCTTCTCAACCCTAGCATAGTGTCCAGGTGGTGGTGGTGGCATTACGAATACAGAATACCCCACTGTGAGGGTGGAAAGGGAAAGCTGATCTTGGAGGAGTTCCAGCCTTGGAGATCACCTATCAATGCACTTAGAATGTTCAATTGATTTAGATTTAATCTAAATGTTATGTCTAATTTTATATCTAATGCTACAGTTGTCTTGTTAAGTGATTACTACTTACTTCCCCAACACTTGATACAAATAGGGTAGTTTGTGTGAGATTTTGGCTCACACAAATTCAAAAGTGCTCCCAAACCCCAACCATTTCACCACCCTAAATTCTCACCATCCCTAAAGTTGGCATCCCCATTGCCCAGATAAACAGATCAACCCCATTCTCCCCTGATCAGGAAGCCAAGTCTGTTCCTCCCTTATTTCTGCTATTCATGCACAATTCTGGCAGGGCTTAGGAGATGTCGGGGGACATCAATATACTGTATATCTAATAGTGGAATTGTCCTGTTAAGTTACTTTTCTGCTTGTGTCTTCACAAATAATGGCTGGCATCACAATAGGTATTTATGAGACCATAAGCTAGACTGATGACCTAATAAATGTTCATATTCATATTTACAATCATGACATTATGGTCATGATCACAAATGCCCCCCTAAATCCACCTTAAAAGCCAGGCAGATGCATCAACTGAAGGAGTTCTGCAGAATAGGCAACTGAGGCACTGAATGATGATGCACACAATCACCTGCTGCCAACAAGCCATGGGGGCTTGGTGCACTGTGGCTTTCTGGAAAGAGGAGGCTGGATGTGTCATCCTTCATTATCCCACCTGCCAACACCACAGAATTCCTTTGGTTGATCTGGGTGCCTGGCTTTTAAGGTGGGTTTTAGTGAATTGGATTAGGAAATAGATAATAGCCACAAATTTGTAGCTTCATCTCCAATTTAGAATTTTGGCCAATATATTATTATCCAAATGCCATAATGATAAACCATGCACAGTGATGTGAACTGGTCGTGGGGAAGGGTTGTGGAGTGCACTCATGGCAAAGTAATTCTATGAAAGAGCCTCTGTTATCAGAGAGAAGAGAAAATATTGCCATCCCAACCACTTATGCTATTTACATCTTCTAGCAGACAAAATTCACTTCCAGCACCATTATATCAAGAAGTAAGGGCATCTACTGCATGTATTGGTAGATTAGCTGAACAAGAGCTGTAAACAACTTAATTTAACTCCGTGAAGAGTAACGGTCCTAAATAGGAAATTTGTATTCAAAAAGGAAGCTTCAGACTTATCCCAGCTTCATCATACCTCTTATTACTCAAACCACTGATGCCTGGAATTAACTTACTGCTGCTTCTTACTAAAGAGTGAGAAGAGGAAAACATTCTTTCATCACATCCTTTAGAGGATGCTGTGCACCAACTGATAATAAAATAAAGAATTTAATCTGGATTTGCAGACCCCTTTATTGAGAGCCAAAGTACAGATGGCATGAGACTTCTGTGAATTAGGGATGGTTGAATGTTCTTTTGCTTGTTCTGAGTGTGTCTAGAGCTTTTGGCATATTCCTTGAACACCCATCTCTGCACTCAGAAAAGCCCAGTGAGATACCACTTACTTCTGCCTGTGTTTTACTGTGTGTCCAAGGCAGAACAAAAATTTATCTACTTTGTGAAGAGGAAATTGGAGCTGGAATTAGAGGTTGGTGGCCCCACTGACACATAGAATGCCGTATCTTTCTCCTGGGATATAGATTTAAGTACAAATCCTTGGTTTTGTCGAAGCTGTCTTATAATTCAGGAAAAATGGGTGGGCTGACCCAGGCAGATTTTGTTTTCCAGAACAGAACATTAAGTTGTTAGTTATTTCACTTGCTATCAGTTGGGGAAAGTGGTGGTGAGGGTTTCTGCCTCAGGTGCCAAAATAGCATGCCTAGCTTTGAGTAGCTTTGAATAAATTCTCCCTATACATATATATCAATGGAAACATAATCGTTCCAATGTATACCATTGATTTTGTTGATGTCAGAACATTTTAACCCAAGCTTAAACTTTGAACTGCGTTTTCATGCTATTGATGTAACACAAAAGAAGCCGAAATAGAAATTTTACTTAACCGACCACAAAGTCTTAACATTACATTCCTTTTCTTCCAGATTAATTAATTAATTAATTAATCCGTAGAATTCTTCTCTGTGCCAATAGGGATCCAAACCACCATGCACTTATTTTAATCTTTTTGAAAACTTGTCTTTTTTCATGAAGTTCACATTAAAGGGTCTTGTGGTCTTGTGAGCTTCCCTTTTTGAGACTTCTTGGATTGCCACAACATCAGTTTCATGAGCAGAGTGAACATTTCAAAAGAAGGGGAATAATGTTGAGACTTATTTGTGTTCTGTTCTTTTCTTTTTAAAATGTCTAGGTATTTTGCTGACCTCTATTAGTATTATATGGCCAGACTGTGTGTGTTTTTGTGACTATTTTTGTAATTGGGATAGGACAGGGAAAATCATGTTGTGCTTTGCAAGGTATTTCTGCAGTTGCTTTTAAAATTCAATTTGTGATATTTGACCACTTTTGTAGGGATCTGTGTGTGAGCTAATATATTCTAATGAGAAAAATTGCCTATGCCCTATGATGGCCTTGGCAGAATTAGACATAATATCACTTGTGAAACTTTAGCTCAGGAAATTAGAACAATCATCTCTACTTAATCCTATAGAGCAGTGTAATATTTTCAAATGAGACTTTATACTTGCTTAATCTAGTCTTGTGTTTTTTCTTAGAAGCTACTTAGTTTATGCACTTGGTGTGAAGAACAATCAGTAAAATGCCATCTAAACCAAAGTGCAGGACAGATACAGTATGCATTAGGCAGGTGGCAGATGATAATAAAATAAAAAGAGCTGTCTTCCAACAATCCATCTACTGCCAGTAGACTTCTGATACAATTATTTTACTTCCTTCCTTCCTTACTTTTCATCACATCCCACTCTCCATTGTAAGGCATCCCTTCAGTGTTATATTTTGTCATTGTTTCTCACAGAAACATTCACTATTTGAATCCAGAATATGGATAGAAAGAATATTCAAAAATAGCCAAAACACAAGTTTGTTTGAGTGTTGAATAACTCTGCTATGAAGAATTCTTAATTGATGAGACTCTTTGCAGTTTGGGATTCATTCCATGCAAAATTCACATTGTTATTTTGTACAGAAAACAGCCTTTTCTGAGCAGAAAAAAAGTTTCTTGTGGGTTTTTCAGGCTATTTGGCCATCTTCTAGAAGAGTTTGTTCCTTATGTTTCACCAGCATCTGTGGCTGGCGAAATGTCAGGAACAAATTCTTTCTACAACATGGTCACATAACCTGAAAACCCCCCACAAAAAACTATGGATGCCAGCCCTGAAAGTCTTCGACTTTACATCAGAAAAAAATAATATTTCTGCGCAAAGCAACCACTTGAAATTTTTGTGCAGAATACATCCCAAATTGCAAATAGGCTACAAACATTATTTTTTGAAGACTTCCTAGCTGCAGGAAGAAAATAGTTAAAATCACTAACTGCTTCCTTTAAGAAGAAATGCAGTAAAGAATTGTATCCCTCATCCAGAAATGTTCTCTTGTTAAAACATGGAGACATATCCCTTGTGAGATACAATATTTGTGTCAATCCCATAGGCAGTAGAAACTGACTTTCTAAACATTTGGTTGCCAGAGCAAAACAATTTAACACAGGAAAACATTATTATTATTATTATTATTATTATTATTAACCTTTATTTATATAGCGCTATAAATTTACATGTGAAATTCTTGGATTTCATCCCAACTTTGTAAGCTAAAATAAGTCAACCAAGTTTCACTACACAAGGTGATCTAATGTTATTGAGTTGTTAGTGTTCAGAAAGCATGGTTTTCATACACCTGATATTTTGGCCATACACATGATTCCTCTACCAGTCGCTCCTGTCCTTTTCATCAGCACATTACCATACAGAATAAATGGACTAGGATCTTGCCCAGTTGTTTCTCTCCATTCTTTTGTTATTAACTTTCCATCAGTTCACTTCATTCAACATAAAGGTATATTTAAGAGTCAGAAGTTGGCAGTTTTCTGCTTTTTGGAAACTGCTTTTTGGAAACTTTTTGGAAAAGCTCTCATTGGTCTCATCTTTGGACCTTTTTTGGTGTACTTTAGTAGTGGGTGTGTTAAGTAGATGAATTATAAGTGGAAGTACAAACAATGTCAATAAGGAATTAAGTCATGCACTGG
Source organism: Urosaurus nigricauda (assembly GCA_034509955.1). Classification (NCBI taxonomy): domain Eukaryota; kingdom Metazoa; phylum Chordata; class Lepidosauria; order Squamata; family Phrynosomatidae; genus Urosaurus; species Urosaurus nigricauda. The sequence goes on along the minus strand of JAOEGL010000009.1, from coordinate 9,055,998 downwards.
AAATTACTTTTGTTAACATGGCAATGCATCAGAAATACCTTCGGGCATTTTGAGCCAGACCTCTCTCTCCCTCTCTGGAATAAACAGAAACAAACCTGTGGTAAAATAATGAAAACCCCATATTGAAATTTTCTTGCTGACAATATTTACATTATATTTTCCTCATTTCATTTCCAGTTCTTTGATTATGGATTGGGTTGAGATTTGATCACATTTTGAATAGAGCAACTGAAATTAGAGGGGTTTAGTTAAGTCCTACTAATAGAAATTCCTATTGACTTCTGTGGGCCTACTGGATCAAATCAAACGGATATTGCTGAATGTTTTACTTTTTTGCTACTTTTTAATGTATTCTTCAAAACCATTTAGTTACAGAACCAAATCCTTTAACATTACAAAATTGATTTATCAATTTTCGGCAAAGTTTGGTGGCATAACATTTCTGGTTTATGTCAAGAAAGCCAACAAGCAGAAATTTGATGCCTCTTTTAAGATAAGTAAAGCATATGGCCTTGGCTTCATACCACACTTTCTGTGCCTTGTATTATCAATGTAAATTCTGAACGTTGTACAGTTAACAATTGTTTGGAAAAGCGGCAATGGCTTCTTTTTCAGAACATGTACATATTGTATAAATAGGTATATACGTCCTAAATGTATCTATGTATATGTATCCATATATGTATGTGTGTATTTAAATATGCATACACACATATAGTAATGCCAAACATGCTATCTTATATGGAGAAAGGAAATAACAGAATCTGGATGTTTTATGTAGAGTTTGCATAAAGTTGTATGGCTGCAAAAGCCTTTGAAGATGTACAAAATTACTGCAGATCAGTTATTTATGAATAAAAATCCTTTTATTGACAGATCACAGAGGAGACATTAATTTTGACATGAACTGTGCATCTCAGTTTTCTGAATTTGCAATGGTACTTTTTATATAGTCTACATACAGCTCGCCAAACTGTGGATGCATTGTCTTTATTGCATAGGTGTCACAGAAATTTTCCTCTGTCTGATTATTTCAAGAAAGGATTAGTCTCTGCACAAAGATAATAAATATCCCAGAAAACCGAAATACCCTAAAGCATTATCTGTAACCCTATCTAAATGGTAACAAAATGTGGAGCTATATCAATGGGAACTGTTTCTATGGTTTCTCCACCTGTCTCTGCATTACCAGAGGGCAAATTCACAATACCAGTCCAGCCCATGTGTGCAGCTGTTGCCTTTTACCCTATGTGCACTTCTAGCTGTGTTTTTTGGAGAACAATTTCCTTTGCACCTGTTAATATGTTGCTGATACATTAAAGCTCCTCTCTCTTTTAGTGGCCAGAGGGCTGCAATTTTCTGTGCTGGGACTGAAAGAGACTAAACATTGCTTTACCTTACAAATGTAAGTTCACAGTGTGGTAGCAAAAATGTGAACAAAACCTAAGGTGACATATTGGTGACATGCACACACCTGGCTTTACACCTAGCAAGCATCTCAAGAACCAATAACACTATGCCATTATTGGCTATCCTCTATCATGGCCTACTACATAATTTTAAACTTAACTACATAGCAGATGTACTAAGAAATCCTGTGAGTGAATTGTGAAGATGCATAACAAGACATGGACAAGAGTGTCCCAATGCTCATCAGGCTCTCCCAATGTATTGGTGCCCAATGAACTGATGTGTTTTGGTCCCATTGTGCATCAGTCCGTATGTGCATTGGTCACTTCACTGGCTCCACATTTTGTGTCAGAGATTTCAATAAATTAATGTTATGTTGTGTGAAGCATCACCTTTTTTGGTGTGTCCTGAATCTGCTGCCTGTTACATAGTCTGCTCTAATGCCCTGTTTGTGGGCTTGCCAGAATCTCTGATTGGTCTCAGTGTGAAAAATGATGAAAGGAGAATGTTGCTCTCTAATCTGATCCAATTTAGTTCTTAGTTGAATGTATATTATCCTTACTTCCACCTAATTCCTTCCCCATTGTAGCCTCTCCCTGGAATGAATATAGGACACAAGCTTCTCCTCTTGTTTCATGCACAGAGTTTTGTAGGCCATACACCTCAATTTAGGAAATCCAGACCTACAGCACTCTCAACAGAAAGTTATCCAGCTTGAAGACTTCCACTGTAAAAGTGCCCAGCATTTGTCTAATCATTTGATTGCACTGCCAAAGTCTTCTTATCTTGAAAGAGTCTCTTCTAATGTTCAATGAAATGACCCTTCTGTAATATCATTCTCGTTCCCTGGGGGCAGCAGAAAATGAGTCTTTGCCCTTTTCTGTGTGCATTTGAAAAAGACTTCTCTTCTTCAGGCTAAATATTTCCAGTTCCTTTAACCTTTCCATCGCAAGACTTGGTACAATGTACATTCTGAGTGTGATGTCAATCACAGTGGCTGACATTCTATATTGAAGCCATGGATTTGTAACATAGAGTTATGGATCCATAATTGTTCAGTATTCACTTATGCTATGCATTCATGATCATGGCACTATGCCATGATGATAAATGCTCCCCTCCCCATCCTACCTTAAACTTCAGAGAGGTGCTCTGACTGATGGTGGTCTCTTCTCCTGGTGATTCCCATCAATAAATGAAGTTGCAAGAATCAGAAGAAAGACCCTTGTAACAACTCATCATCCCACCACAGATCTCTGGAGGGAGGGGGCTGCCAACATCATCCTGCTGCACCTGGATTGTCAGCAAAAGAGATCTCTATCACTGAGTAGTTGCTGGCTATTAAGATGGGTTTGGGAGCTCAGACTAGGAGGCACTGTTTGTAACTAAGGTCCAAAACACAGTGCAGAAATAATCCAATTTAAGATTACTTTAACTGCCCAGCTCAATGCTAGGGAATCCTGGGAACTGTAGTTTATTGTGACACCAAAGTTCTCAGACAGAGAAGGCTAACAGTCTCACAAAACTACAGTTCCCAGAATACCCTGTCTTTGAGCCAGGGCAGTTAAAGTGGTCTCAAACTGGATTATTTCTGCAGTGTGTTTTGGAGAAGTCAAACTCATGTGTTTGGAGCAGAGATCATGCTCGAAGCTTCAAGGTTGGTCTCATGAGAATGACAGGTACAAGGAGGGATGACCCTTGGAAATGGAAAGTGTAAGGATGTTTTGTTTTGTTCAATGTTAGAATTGCTAGGTGTGGCGATTATTATATGGAATGGCTGCCATTACTTTAGTACTGTACAACAACATACACTGGCTGGGGATATCTTTAATTTCTGAATAATTGGAATTCTGAAGTAATGCTACAAACATGACAGAATGCTTCCAACAGAGGTTGAATGCTCATCTCAGGAGTGCTTCAGCTGTGTATTCCTGCATAGCATAGAGTTGGATGAGATGGCCCTTGCCTTCCTGTTGTACTCTATGATTTTATGAAAGATGAGCCAATGCACAGGAAACTTCAATATATTCACTGGGTTTACTCAAATAGGGACTAAAATTGGGATTTAGGTCAGCAATTCTAGATCATTCTTGGAGTCTGAGACTAGTCTTGAATATATGCGTCTGAAGATGATAAAAGTGGCATGTAGAACTCCAACAAGCAGAAAGGCCCATACTCTATTTCGTTTCCATTCCAGCAAGAGAGACAGTTCAGATGACTAAAGTGAAGCTTTTTAAAAATTACAAATCACATTCGCAAATGGATATCTGACTGTGGCAACAGCCTTAAGTAAGCCTTCATAATATACTGCATTATACATGAAGCAAAAGAAAGAGAAATTGTAAATTGTAACCTATTCATCAGCCCTTTTTATTATATACATTTTCGTTATCAGCCCGACTATCATACACTGTAGAACATAATGGTGGCACTTTATTATAAATGGGACATAATCATAACTGCTATTGAGGAGTCATTGTGGCATTAATCATGATTAATTATGTTTGTATGGCAGGAACATATAATATTGTGTCAAAGCCTATTGTGGCTTAATGAATAGTCACTTTAAAATTAGGCTGCTTATAAAAGACTGCCAGAAATTCTGCATTAGAAAGATGCAATCTTTTGCTTACGATGAAATTATAGAAAGCTAGCTATACCTGTGTTGTATCAGTTTGGAAATGTACAATTTTAATATTTCTTTTCTCTAGCACAATAGAGGGAATTTCTAGGAGGTGATTTTTAATTAAAATGGGAATTAACCCCAAATGTTGAACTTATTTATTTTGTAGATTTTCCTACTTTTCTTCAGTCATAGCCCTTATGGTGTTACGTCAAGCTCCTGGGAAGTCGCTATACTCAATTCCTAGCGTCTATCCCCACCTCTTCACATCTGTTTTTTAACCATCCCCAGGATAGAAACTATGCCTTTGTCCCACCACCAGCAGCATGAAATATCCCATCATCCAGGAACAAGATGAGCCTAAATGACAAACAAGCATAGCAGGAAGGACTCAGATCTTGATACATTTCCTCTTGATCTTCTTTATACACAAGAAAGGGAAGCCCCACTGTACATGAGGTTAGAAATCATGGTTAAGAAAGTCAATTTTAATAAGTTTAAGGAAATACCAGGTTAGAGTAAAAAAAAAAAAAATACCCCATGAGAAGGAGATTCAGGATGGATGGCATTTTCTCAAAGATGATACATTAAAGGAACAATGGTAAATGATTCCAGCAAGAAAGAATTGTGGTAGACATAAGGATTTTTGGATGAGCTGAGTCTTAAGAGGGATATGTTTTTCAAAACATTAATAATTCATTTGGGTTTTATTAACTTTAAACTTTTTATCAGAAACTTCTATAGAGCATGCTGTTTGCAATTCAAACAAGTATTTGTTAGGATGCTAAAGTTTTATACTCTTTTTTGTTGTTGTTATTGTTGCAAAGAATGTTGGCTTATGACAAAAATCCCCCCCCCCCCCCCCCGCAGAACAAATAGAAAAAGAAGAAAATCTCCAAGGAAAAGTAAAAATGAGGACCCAATATTTCTAGGGAAAGTCAAGTGGGCTAAAGTTGAGAATAAGAGGTTGCAGGAGAGGTTAAAATTAATAAAAATGTGATGGTGGTTGCAAACTCTGCTCCTTGGTTGCTTCCCTCCTCCCGCAGTGATTTAATCGGTTTAATAGGATTTAAAGCAACAAGTGGAGAGGGAGGAAAGAAATGAACAGAACAGTGTGCATGAAGGATCTTGGCCATTGAACTGAGACCAAGGGCTGGACACCATTGTGGGTTGTAAAACTGGCCACAAACTTGGTCCAAATGCCATGATCATTATTCATATCATCATACAATGTATATGCATAGGCAAGGAGGATAGGACACATGGACCAATGGTTCAGTACCATTGGTAATTCTCTGGATAGAGGTAGTAGCCCATGTAGGTCAGTAAATCTCAGTGTAGCATATTCCAAATTAGCCACTCAATGTATCTTGTCAGAAATCTAGGCCAGGGATGTGGTCACCTGCATCCACTCCATCCACAGATGCTCCTGCCTTTTCCTCTATGGACCCAGTGTAACCAGCTTTTCTGAATTATCATGAAGAAATCGAAACCTGCATTATGCACATGAAAAAATCAAATCCAGCAGCCCGGAAAATCCAAGCCTAGTAAAATCTATGGGGGAAAAAAAGATATCAATAAGAAATAATACTTGTAAAACTGTTAGAGGTCACTTGAACATTAAAGTTTTTTAAAGATGCTGTCTGACTCAATGTCGGCGCAGACATTTCTCAAACCAATCTCTCCTACACTCCCAAGCCGCAGATCAACCTAGTGAGTAGCCTTCTGAGGATAAGTCAGAAAAGGCTCTGGTTATAATAATATAACATATAAGCTGCCCTAAAACATGTAGTTGAGATATTGTTGTTTCTGTTGCTGAGAAATTAAGAGTGGTATTCTATGTAGTGACAGCTTATCCTAGACTAGCACCTTGTTCTCATATGGTTGGATAGATGCCTCCAGGATGCCCATAAACAGGAACTTTTTCTTGCGTTTCCCAGGGGCTGGTATTTACAGATATGGAAATCCCACTATCAGTGCCTTTGGATAACATGTCTTTGCTGGTTGAAAATGCTATAGATTATTTATGTTAAAATCTTCATCATCACATAGGGATTGTTATACATGAATACACCATAATACCTATTCCATGTATTATGGCTGAACATCAAGTAGCCTTCTTGAAGCACTCGACATTGTGTGTAGAAAGATTGCTTCTTGTAATCTTGCTCATTATTCTATTAGATTTTTAATGGTGCTCACGGGTTGTTCAGGATTAATGAGGCAAATGTCTTCAATCAAGAAAGCTGTTTAAGAACAGATTGCTAATTCTAATTTTATAATATAATAGGTCTGATCTTTACCCAAAAAAAAAAAAAGAAGAAAGAAAGAAAGAAAGAAAGAAAGAAGCAAGGTGTTAAAAATTAGCAGCTATATTTGCTCTTAAATTGCGGAAGCTTGGTTGTGTGGGTGTGAATGAGTGGCTGATAATGAGACATCATCTCCATCACTCCAATTGGCCTTTGAATAGGAAAATATTTTGCCTACTTTGTGCCACCTTCTCATTTATGGAGCATGTGGGAAACATCGGACACTTACTGGGCACATACTAAAAGCACTGAATTCAGAGGAGCCTCCAACTCACTAAACACACTATTGGCAATAAGTGAAAGTAATAAAAACAAAAACAAAAAACATAAAGCATCACATAAAACTGAAGAATTGACAATATTTCATATTCAGGTACAGATGAGATGGCAGATAATGGTTCTGATTCTAAAGATGTGGAATGTAAAGGGATGGTTAATACTAAGTATTAAATTATTATCATGCATTTTTAAGGTTATATATTTTTGTGAAGCCAACAACCTATTCCTCACAAACACATCCACACGCTCCAAGCCCTACTTTCTCTGCCAGGGCACCATCATGGTGTGTGCTTGTCCAGACAGCACGTGCCATGATGACATTCCCCGAGTGCAGCGCCCAAATGGCACTGGCCAGAAGGGGCATCATCATGGTGAGCGAGTGCACCTGTGATGCCCTTTCGAGGGCGTGGGGTGTGGGTTGGTGCCATAGCATGTGGCTGTTGTGGTACTGACCTGGGAAAGAGGGGCGGTGTTTTGCTACCTATCTGTATAGCCCCTAAGTTTGATTTCTTTCTCTTCTAGACATTGTGTCGGAGGTGGTGGTAGTGGTGGAGTATGCTATTAAAACATCTGCATAGCATATTAGATACTCTGCTTGAGAGATCCACTACAGTCTCTTATATTTCCCAGTACATGGAGGATGCTTACATGAACATGCAATAATTCTATTAATTCTTTCTCCATAGTCACTGAACACATAGCTGAGGGGTGAGAACTAGCAATACAACTTTCCATGCAGATGTGTGTGGTGGACTCATCCCAATTCTTCTCTAGCTTTCCCACAAATTTCCCTCTTTTCGGGGCTTGGATTCTGGAGGAGCTCTGCTGACCAAGCATTTTGGCTTACATTGGAACTGCACTTTCACATCTACCAAATACCATCAGAGTTGTGTCTTAATTGGACAGATTTTTTTTTGTATGTGTTAGGCATAGTTTGCTTGTTCTTAGCCAAATTGTTTGAGTACTACATAAGGAATTGAACTGGAGATTTATTGGATTTAACGTCTTGTTCTGCTCAGTGATGCTGGTTTCTTGCTCTTTGCAGACTTGTGTAATGAAACTGGACACATCTCCATCCATTCCTCATTTATCCTTTAATTATACACTAGCTCTTATGAAACCTTGTCATGTTGTCATAAGAGGCCTTTGAGCTGAACTTTGTCTTGTCAGACCAGTTTTATCATTCATAAATATTTCAGTGTGAACTAAAGATGGCTTATGAATGATTGATTTTTCTACACTTCACTGACCTTTCTTATGAGGATTTCTATTAAAAATGAGGAAAAAGCCATCCTTAAAAACTTGACCATCAATGGTTAACACTCTATGTTGCCCGAAAGGCAAAAATGATAAGAAATGGCACACTGCCATTTAAAATGATATACATTAGCTTAAAAAATTGAAAGCATAAAATGTTTTAAGTAATATTCAGACTTTGGGTCAAGAGAGTGGAATGTTCTGTGAGAGGAGTCGGGGCTAAATGTGATTGTCAAAGACAGAATGGAAATAAGATCCTCACAGAGGACCTTTGTATCAAAATGTCTAAGAAATGGAGCTACAAGTGTAGAGGTCCCTGATTCAAATCTTATCACCCGCATTGAACTCACACTAGACAACCACTCCCCAAATCACAGAAATGTCAATAATTACAGGGGGGGGGATTGTATCTGTCACTAAGATGACTAGACAGAGTATGGACACTGGTGTTCTCCAGAAAGTTCATATACAGAATAAAAGTATGAAAAGATGAAACACTAAGTAAGAAATTTGAAGCAAATTTGAAGCAACCTGAATGTCATTTCTATTCCATTTTTCAAATATGAACATGTATCATGGACTTCCAAGGAATTGACTAACAGATTGGAGAAGTTTCTTCTAACACACCAGTAACATCTGGTTTAACCATATCACTGTATCATGTGGCGGAAACATTGAAACAAATTATTCTGTCTGTACGCAAATTGATTTCTATCCTGGATGCATATATCCTGTATCGGTAATGTAAATAACACCAGGTACATTCCTTCCCACCTATGCAATAATGGTGTGTATACCTGGTTCATAAAAATCTAGTGGTGTGATTGTGACTCTGGAGACCAGGGTTCAAATCTCCACTCAGCCATGGAAACCCACTGGATAAGTCATATACTCTCAGCTTCAAATTAGGCCAATGGAAATCCTTTCTGAACAATCAGTTCTGCATATTAAAATACAAATTAAAAGGGACATATTATTCACACACATTTTAAGTCAAACCAGTTTTAAAAACTGTTTAAAAAATATAATGCTGTCAAAGCACAAAAGGGCCTTTTTATTCAGAGAGGCTAACTACTAACTGGTTATAGTGGAAGGATCTTTTAATGGGGGAGTTGGGTGCTGTAGCCCCTTCTTTTCTTGCTGTGCTTTGAAAACATTTTACACTGTTTTGATTTGACATTTAATTTTCATATGATGCATTATTTATTTTTTTAAAATGCTGTTTAATATGATAATTCGCTTTTTTTAGCTGTGCGTTGTTTTAACAAATGTTGTTTACCTGTTATATATTTTTGAAAATCATTTTTTTAAAATTAACACAGGTAACTCCTACACTTAGAATGATAGATGTCAGAGGAAAGATTATAGTCAATTTTCTGATGTTACTTTAAACCCCCCACGCAAATGTATATTTGTAACTCTGAAATTCTTCCACATTCACTTTTGTTCTGGTGTAGTTTATATGTTGATTCAAACAGAGGGATGGGAAACTCCACTGGGGTTCACCAGATGGCATACCCTCCAACATTTCACAGAAGAAAAGTAGAATATGTGTAGCCAAGCAACATCAGAGCATGCTCTAAATGGAATAAGTTATTTATGAGAAACAATACACAAGCTAGGATTGGCTGCAGACGTTTGCTTTTGCCTGAGCCTACTAGGAAGGGAAAGATTCCATACTCTCCACTCTTCTCTTCTCTGCTCCTCTCTATTCCTCTCTCTGCTGAATTATTTGAGTGCAAACTGCTTTTGCATGTTGAATTCAATTTGCAACAGTGGGCATAAGCTGAGAAAGTGAATGGGGAACAAAGAAAATGTTGACACTTTCAAAGCAACAGAAAAAGTGGTACAACAAACCAGGACTGTACATACCAAATCAGGACATGTGGAGGGTATGAGATAGTCATGCCCCTTCAGTATGATTTCAGCTTTTTGTTATTTCCCTGTTTCCATGTGAGGTTAAAATGCCTTGTGTAAGACTCTGTTGCCAGCAGTTAAGAAGGTTAAGCTAAAATATTTTGGCATTTCTGATGTGAAATTCACTTTGCCCCTCAAGCTGAAAGGTGTTCCTCGCCTTTGCTGTAGCACCTTGTCTAATCTGTATTATCGCTCCACGAAAAGTTGAATGGGCAGCAAGGGGAGTGAGAACATCCTGAGGCCACTGCCCGACTTTTCTGCAGTGTGTTCTTCACTAAAATTTGTGAGCTGTCTTCTATAACTTAATCAAAGGATTTGTCCTGCTTCACGAAGCATAGCTTTGGGGCAGGGGAAAAATAAATCCCTTCTAGCTCCTGTCTGCAATGCCTGTACAAAAATGGTTTCTCAAATTTCTTCATCTCATATGTGTGCCAAAATATTGGGGATGGGGTCAGGAAGGTCAAGCAGTTCAATTTCTCCAAAGGAGGAGAGCTTTTCCAACAGTTTTTCAGGTATGGAGCGCACTCTAACTGCTTTGTTGTTGTGTGCCTTCAAGTTGAGTGACTTATGGCAACCCTTGACAAGATTTGCTCAGAGGTGGTTTGTATTTTGCCTTTCTCAGAGGCTGAGAGAGTGTGACTTGCCCAAAGTCACCCAGTGGGTTTCCATGGCCAAGTAGGGATTCAAATATTGGTCTCCAGGGTTGTAGTCCAATACCCAAACCACTATACCAGACCACCTTTCTATAGATTCAATACACAAATAAAATAGAACCACTCAAATCATTACACCATGCTAGCTCCACCCTAAGTATTAGGATCTACCTATTCTCACCTCCTCCTTCCAGGTTTCTTGCCTTTTTGTCAAAGGGTCTCCTATACAACATCAATGTAGTTAGAAGTCTGGCCACCATTTTGTTTTCTCTAACATGTATACAGACTAGCACCATTCCAACTACATTTTGGGAGAAAACAGGGAAAAAATGACAATGTGGAACACAGGTATACCTCAGTTAACAAAGCCTCTGACAAAGAAGCTCCTTTTTACAAAGTCTTCTTATGTGAGCCCAGTCCCACCTCCCACCCCCATATTTTGTCTAGTTGGTTGGAAGGTGTTTTGGGGGATTTTTGTTGTCATCATTGGCATTAGGAACATGGTGAAGGAGGGAGAAAGACAGACTTTAAGTGTTGGCTTGCAGGAGTGTGCCCACAGTAAATAAAATAAAACTTGATCTAGGTAAGAATGGAATTCTACTCTGGATGACTACTTCTGTTGCTGTGTGTACCTATGTACAACAGGCAAGGTAAACATTTGCCTCCAGAATCACTTACTGAGCCTGAGGGAAGAGCAAAATGGAAATAAATGGAGGAAGCAGATTAGTCTGCCCCACCAGCTACCCTGACACATTGAAAAAGCATAGGTCTATATGTTTTGCCACTAAAATGGAAATTATAAGAAAAATGGAGGCTGCTGAAAGACAAGCATCATCTCCAGAAAAAGCATTTTGGAAAAAATTCAAGTGGTCTCTAAAAGTTCAAACTCTTTTTGTTTATTTTGCAAGGCTTACCTGTCCTGGTTGTTTCATTTCATATGTGTATAATGTTAGTTTTAAATAAAAGAATGCCAACAGCTGAGAAACCGTGGGTATGCATGAGATACTTGCAACAGCTTCTCCAGCCTTGGACAAACATGTTTGTGCAGGAATGGCTACAATATCCAAAGTCCATCTGCAGCAGATCAGAGGCTTTTTAGACAAATTCCTCCACACATTTTAGGCTGCATCAATAGAAGTATAGTTTCTAGATCAAAGGAAGTAATAGTGCCACTCTATTCTGCTTTGGTCAGGCCCCACCTGGAATACTGTGTCCAGTTCTGGGCACCACAATTCAAAAAGGATGTGGAGAAACTGGAGCGGGTCCAAAGGAGGGCAACTCAGATGGTGAAGGGTCTGGAAACCGTGCCCTATGAGAAACAACTTAGAGAGCTGGGGATGTTAAGCCTGGAGAAGAGATGGTTAAGAGGTGATATGATCACCCTGTTTAAATATTTGAAGGGATGTCATATTGAGGAGGGAGCAAGCTTGTTTTCTGCTGCTGCAGAGACTAGAACGGGGAACAATGGATGCAAGCTGCAGGAAAAGAGATTCCACCTCAACATTAGGAGGAACTTCCTGACAGTAAGGGCTGTTCGACAGTGGAACACACTCCCTCGGAGTGTAGTGGAGTCTCCTTCCTTGGAGGTCTTTAAGCAGAGGCTGGATGGCCATCTGTCGGGAATGCTTTGACTGGGAGTTCCTGTATGGCAGGGGGTTGGATTGGATGGCCCTTGTGGTCTCTTCCAACTCTATGATTCTATGATTCTATGGAGCTCTCTGCTAAAGATCTGCCCCCACTACTTTAAGCACCACCAGTGTCAGACAATTGGTGTAGCCACCTCTCCCTGGGACACTGTTTTCTGGGGTCTCTGAGGACTCTTCTGATAGGGACTATTCTATCTGCAGCATAACAATATAGATCAACATAGCTGCTTGACTTTCTGGACTCTCCTTGGGGGCTGTGAGGGCTGTCACCACAGATATCTTCATTTCAAAATCACTGCTGGACTGACTTTCAGTTTCACATCTAAAATAGTAAGACCTAAACAAGGGGGTTGTTTTGGATTGCCAAGAAGTTAACATTCACAGCCTGACTCCATCATTTGAACATTACTGCATTTCTAATTTTGTTGCTCAATCAACGTGGAGAAAAACCCTGAGCAATTAACCACAGATGCTGATGATATGTAGAACTCATAATACTCCAAGGCTTTCTTTTGCAATACTCCTGCTGAAGTTGGTGGTAAAAAATCAATCTGTATTTACCAGATTGATTGCTGTGTACTAATTTCATCAATACAAGCCCTGGGGTCTGAGGAGGGGGTTAAGCCAAATATTGTATGGGCTTTGTCACTTCTGACATGCAAAATGCCACACTGAATACAAACCAACCTGATGGTAGGGCTCTTGCTTCATTCCTACTATTTCCCCCCTTCCTTTAAAAATAACAGGTTGTACCTTTTCACCCAGGATCAGAATGCTTATTTTCAGGTGAATAAATAAACAGACGCTTATTCTATCTCTTGCTTACCCATGCATAAGATTTCATTTGCAGAGGAGTTGCGAGGCCTGGTGCTTGTACAATGAAAAGCAAATTGATGCTTGTGAGAGTCTTGATTGTGATGATAGCCCGATTTCAATTGGAGTATACAAATAAATGGCAACCAGTCCTACATTATTTAGATTTATCTCATTTCAAGGTAGGGAAAGAGAGCAATTGTCCCAGAAAGCTAAATCTCAGTCTCTCCCGAGCCATGTACATCACTTTATACAGAAAGAGCATCTCTATGAGGCAGATAGTCTGAGAATGAAACATGAAGCAGCTAAGAGGGTGGGAAGTGGATAAGGGAAAGCATTCCAAATGTGCTTTTTTTATTTAAAAAATACCAGCTGTGAAAAGCTGTTTATAACAACTGCATCAGAAGTAGCCCTTTCTTAGGAAGTCATTGCATGCTTAAAAGTAGGGATGTGATTAACACCTGCTTTCTCTGGCAAGGTACAGACTTGCTCTTTGACACATTTCACTTTGCCTGCTCTGCATTTTTATTCGGGTATTTCTGAAATATGGGAAGTCACTGTTGGTAGGGAACCCAACCATCTATACTATAACTTCCCTAAATTTTCAGAGCCATAGAGGATGTCTGTGATTGACACCTGTCACTTTACATCCCTGACATAACATCACACTAGAGCAGTGGTGCCTGGGGTCCAAAGATATTTTTGCTGAATCAAAATGGCAGGTACTAGCAGCGGTGTTTCCAAGTTAAACTGACTTTTGCATCTGTTAAATTATCATCTGCAGTTTTTGATGTATATTTCTCATTTCTTACCTCTCTCTCTTGTACATTCACATTGATGTATGCCAGTAGGAAGCCAAGGCGTGGATTTAATTTGGGTTTCTCTGTTCCAAGTCCTGCACCTTAAACAGTACTCCATACAGTCAACCCCCCCTCCCCATATCCATGGACTCAACCATTCATGGTTTGAAAATAATCTAAATATATATAACTTCCAAAAGCAAATTTGATTTTGCCATTTTATATAAGGAATACAATTTTACTATGCCACTATATTTAGAAAACTACACACATTTTGAAAAAAAAAAAAAGCTTTAAAATGTACATGTATTTGTGTGAGAATATCAGGGAGTTCCATGTCCCATCACATGCAGCTGAGACGAAAATTTCACATCCCAAGTAAAACCATTGGTTAATCTAGCACAATATTATATATATATATATATATATATATATATACACATATTGGAAATAGATAGTGTTTTGGCGTAGGTCTTTCCCATCACCTGTTACTCCATCTTTTTAATGGGAGATTACTAAAGGGCTAAACAGACTGGTGTTATATGCCAGCGTGGGGGTGGTGTGGGGTGTGGCATATGCACGCCAGCTGCCCCCACACTGTCCCCATGCCAGCATCACACCGTGCATCCAACCACATGGCAGGAGGCATCACAACACTCTATTGGTGCAGCATTTAGATATGCTGCCTCAAAGGAGTGCTGAAAAGTCACCACCGTGGTGACAAGGGTTCCTTTTTTGCCAGTGCTAAAAGGAGCAGCATTTTGCTATTCCTTTTAGCACTGGCAAAGCACCGGATTAGGGCAGTGGTATGTGGTTGCCGTGGCCCCAATCCACCACTGAAAGGGGCATCGGGATGCTGCTCCAAAGAGGCAGTGTGTTGGGCCCCTAAAATACTGAGCTTAAGATCCTCCACTTCCACCACACAATGGTGCTTTCATATGACTGTTCCTGGAGGTGAAAATAATTTTCTAGCTTCATCAGTCGAAAATACTCGGAATGATATAAGGTTAAAGTGTAAGGAGGAAATTTAAGGAGCATCACATCTCCGCTGCTTCTTCTTTATTTTAACTTTTGGATAAACTGCTAGAACACAATTTAGCACTCTGGAATATAACAATTAATACAACTGAGTGAACTTCAAAACGTATGTTAAGTGGCAATGTCTTGGGTCATTAGTTTTAACAGTGTCACTGCTCTATTTGATTTACCATAATTGGTGTACTTATTATTATTTAGCATGCTTCACCTGTAGACAGTTCCCTTGACTCTCAGTAGGTGGAGAACAGAGAGTACTTTCCACTATTACTGTCTTATCAATCTAATCAAAATTTATCCCAAAGAATTAATAACTTGATTTGTGTGCAAGGATGAAGTTTAATATTCAGAAGAGATAGAGAACAATCTTAAGGTTCGGACTAAACTACTTATTACATGCACCTATATGAACATTTTGCATGATTTATTTTCCCCTTACCCAATTAAAAACAACTGGAGTGTAAGAGCTTGTCCAATATACTTTGTTACACGAGTCAAAAGTCAAGGAGGTATCACATCCCCATTCCCCAAAGGTGAAGGAGGTGTCCCATCACTATCTTTCTTTGTTGCTGGTAATAGGACAGCATCTTCCATCATAACTGAGCAGATCAGGCCAGCTAAAGAGGGCTCAAGAAAGAATACATGGCTGTGTTCTCCAACAAAGTGGAACAATCAGGAGGCTATGGCTGCTGCCTTCTTTATATCTCCCAGAATCTACCTCAAGTTATACAGAGGTATACAGGGAAAGAGAAGCATGTGAGGAGATGTGTACTCCTGCTCAAAGCATAATGTCTATTTTAGTTTATCTATAAAGGTAGAGACAGTTTTGAGGTTTCAGGGGGAAGGGGTTGCATTTTCAAAATGGAGGAAAAGGGTACTGCCATGCATTGACATGCATGTTCTCAATTCAGGACTCACCATCCACTCTGCTCTGTATCCACATTCTGGCTAGAAGCAAGTAGGTAAGATTTTAAATCCCTTATCCATCTCCCTAAGTAAGTGAGAGGGAATAATCCCTTTATTTTACCTTGATCTGGGAACTGCCCCTTCTGTCTTAGTTTCCAAAGAGGTTGTTCACAGGGCCATCCCTAGGTCTCAGGTTTGGATCCAGAAACCTCTTTAGATGATCTTAACCTGGCAACCTTAGCCAGCCTATTTCTCCAATACTTTCCTTCCATCATGGCCATTGTGTCCACAATCTTTTCCCTCTTGATAACACTTCCTATGCTGTTGCAGTTATGGTGGCATAGTGCACCAATAAGCTTCTTCTTTTTGCAGGACAAATGTAGCAACTTCGGTGTTGGTCTTTAAACATTAGTTATCAATCATTCGTGACATTTAACATTATTGCTATCTTGGCCTTCCCCTTCTTAACTGTGGATCATTATGCATTTTCAGCTCATAGAAAATCATATATTGGTCAGACAGAGGTGAGTGAAAAAACAACAACATTGATTTGTTTTCCTGTCTAGACCCATATGGAAAATGTGTGACAATATATGCTAAAGAATTCTCCTCCTTATCATTAGTGTTGGCTGAGCTTGTGTTGAATGCTTTAATGGCAAGAGTGAGGGTTAATAAACTGAAGCTGTATTCAGATAAGATGGTACTCTGTGGACCGGGTAAGTTACCTCCTCTGGATGAGGTAATACTGAAAGAGCAAGTGCACAGATTGGGGTATGTCAGATTCATCTTGCCACTGGAGGCCTAATGGACCCTATGGCTTGAAACAATTGGACAACTTTGAATGGTTAGTCCACCAGACTTTCTGGGACACAGTAGCTCATGCACTGGTAAATTTCCTGATTAGACTCCTGCAACATGCTGTGCATGACATTAAGCATAGTCTATCTGAACAGGACTGATGGTGCAATGATTAAATGTCTGTATGGCAGCCACTCGCTCACAAACCACAAGGTTGTGAGTTCAATCCCAGCCAGGGGCTCAGGGTCGATGAAGCCATGTATCATTTTGTAGGTTGCTAAAATGAGTACCCAGCTTGTTGAGGGCAATTGGCTTACACATTGTAAACCACTTAGAGAGTGCTTAAGTACACCGATAAGCAGTATAGAAATGTACTCACTATTGCTATTGCTACTATCCTTGAAGATGACTTGGGAGCTGTCACTAAGGTACAACATAGCAACTAGACTATAGGTTGGATCATAAATTATATGTTTTTATATTAAATTCTCCAAAATTTAATTTTTTATTGAATGCTGCCCTGAGATCTTTCAACACATGGTGGAATGTAAGTATTTAAACTAACAAAACCAGCATTGAGTTAGTCATTCATCAATTAGAAACTGGGAAACTGAAAAAGTGAAGGAGCCTAAGAACAAAGTGCATGCATTCTGGAACCATACATTACATGCACAATAATGAATAAGCAAAACAACATAAGCAAAACAACATAGCCACCTATATTGACTTCCCTGAATTCCCCGAGAGTCACTGAATTCAGGACTAATTTCATAGTAGACTCCATTCAAAAACAAGACCCAAGGTTTTAAAAATTACTCACAACAAATAGGATGGATAATTTTTTGTTGCTCTTTTCATTCAGCCCTGCTATAGGGAAATATAGACTGTAAGGAGGAAATTTAAAAAAAATGGAAAAATTGTCGTCTAGTAAAACTATTTTAAAAGCTGTAGTCCTTGATTTTTCAGAACACCCATGGATGTTGATATTAGGCAAAAACCAAACCAAATCTTGGGAGGTATATCTGAAGAAAGACAGCTAAGAATCAGGTACTACAGTTAAGGATAACAGAATTGCATGGATGTATAAGATGCAGAGAAATGTAGTAGCCAACTTAGCTTTTCAGTGCCAGGATCTGAGGAACGATTCATGGATTCTGCATGAGGGTTTATCTCAGTTTAACAAATCAGCCCATTCCCTCAGGACACGGAGCAGTTGGCAGGAACAGAGAGCGCTTTGCTGCTCTCATTGCCGGTAGCATTCCATGGCAATCTTGTCAGTGGCACAAGTGTAACAAATTGCATCTGTTTGTTTCTGCTGTTGTCTCAAAAGCAAAAGCACACAGCTTTTCAGAATGAATCCTCCCCACACTCTTGCTTTGAGACCAGGTCTGTAACTGTGAGAAATCCGGGCATGGAAAGAAATATATTATGTATGCCAACAATGCTTAAGCAAAAAATTCTCGGCTATCTAGTGATGATGGGGTGGAGGAGGGGGATCATCTATCTCAGTGGAAGCAGATGGTCATTTCTTAGTTGTTTCTAAGACTAGTTTTGCACTAAAAACTTCTGGTTGACTGCCATGCCTACCTCCAACATTTTGACTCAACCTTGGTGACATGTTTCTTCTTGGAATCAATTTGCAGGATGTTCCAGACACAAGAGCTGGCTACTTTCAATACTTTCAAGCTAAGTATTCTTTCATTACTGAACAAAGTCTAATATTCTGAAATATAGTTTTCAAAACATTGATGAGGGACAGTTGAAGTTCAAAACATATAGGGTTGGCAATGAGAAAGGGGCTATGAGCAGGTTTGTGTTTTACCTCACCGACACTTCCAGCATGCATATGCATATATATCAGAAAACTCTGAAAAACAACAGTGCAAATGTAAGATAGGAACCAGTGTGCTGTTTTTGGTTTGAACACTGCAACTGGATTGCTCAAATCATGACTCTGGAGACCAAGTTTCAAATCCCTGCTCAGGCATGGAAACCTTGGGCAAATCACAATCTCTCAGCCTCAGAGAATGTCAAATATCAAGCCCCCTCTGATGAAACTTGCCAAGAAAAACCCATGATAGCTTTGCCTTATCATAAGTCAGAAATGACTGAAAGGCACACAACAACAACAAATGTAAAGTAAATCTTAACCAGTATGCTACCCTCCTTGCATGAGTCCTTTAACTGCATCACATAATGCCTTAGTTTAGTTATAGTGGCAGTTACATAAGTGAGTAGTCTCTGGTACACTGTTAAAGTGACAGAATGCTCCTATATATTCCAGTTAGGGTAATGGGACCCAGAAAGGGCTTGATGTACAGAATTGAGAGGGAAGTGACAGAAAAGTGTGACTACTGGGAAGGAAGTAGTTACTATAAATGCCATCAACTCATAACAGCCCTGGTGGCACAGTGGTTAAATGCCTGTACTGCAGCCACTCACTCAAAACCAGAAGGTGGCGAGTTCAAGACCAGCAAAGGGCTGAAGCTTGACTCAGGCTTGCATCCTTCCGAGGTCGCTAAAATGAGTACCCAGATTGTTGGGGGCAAATAGCTTACAATTGTAAATGAAGCTGTTTGTTTAACAAATTGTAAGCCGCTCTGATAGTCTTGGCTGAAGAGCGGGGTATAAATAAAAAAACATTATTATAGTTGGTCCTATCTTAGGGTGGTGAATGTATGCCACTCTAGAAGTTGTTGGACTAAAATTCCAAGTATTGTAACATAGCAATAGGTGAGGTATGATGTGGGTTATAGTTGAATACCTTACAGAGGGCTACACATTCTCCAACCCTGCTCTAATTCGAGGTCTCTGAGTAGCTCCTGAATCAATTAATATTCCTCGCAGTGGTATTATTGCTCCACTTCTTATTATGTAAAATGGGGGGGGGGGATCTGAAGTCTCAATACACTGATGCATGTGTGTGTTAACTGCTCTCAGGTCAACCTTAACCTATGGCAACCCTCTTAATGAAACATCTCCAGGACATCTTGTACTCAACAGCTCTACTCAGGTCTTCCAGACTCAGGACCATGGCCTCCTTGATTAAGTCTACTCAACTAAATCTACCCAATTCCTACTGCCTTCTATCTTGCCAAGCATTACTGCATTTTCAAGGAAGTTGTGCCTTATCATGATATGGCCAAAGTACAACAGCCCCAGTATAGGACATTATCACACTGCACTGTTATAGTGTTATTATTCCACTTTAACTGCTATAGCTATCTCCTGTAGGATTTGTAGTTTAGAGGGGTCTACTTCCTCTCTGGCTGCGAATTAGAAATGCCCCTCCCTAAACTGTAAATCCCAGGATTTCACAGGAGGCAGCTTTGGACCTTCATCCTAACCTCTCTCAGCCTGATGTACAGCAAAGTTTAACAGACAAATTATATAAATTATGATATAGATACAGCATTTTTAAATATAAAAACCTGAAATTGCCTCTGGAGAGAAGAAAGTGGTGTTAATGTGAATGTTTTCCCCATTGAGGCATGTGCATTTGAGCTGCTGAAGCCACCAACTGAGCAGTGAAGGCCATTTCTTATTCCTCTGGGAAAACACCTCTCCTTTTGTCCAGTCAGCAAAGTGTATGTAACAGCCTTGTCTTTCCAGAAGGAAGAGCCACAGAAGCAAGAAGGCATTTCCATTATGTGGCAGAGGTGTTAGAAAATCTGGCCCTGGCTGCAGAAACAGCCAGGAGAGCTGCCCACACAAGCCTGTGGGTTGTGTGTTAGTCTGTTTTGATTTACGGGCATCTTACAGATTTTTATCATGATGCATTAGAAGTAACTTTCCTTCACGGGTGAGCTGCTCCATCTCCCTTAGGCATTTGTTTTGCAGAACTTAAATGGTGCAGCCATGAGACCAACACTTAGTTGTTGCTGTTGCTATAGGAGACAGAGGGAGATATTTTTTTTTTAAAAAAAAAAAAAGCCACAAGGTCACATCATATTGCGAAAAGGGGCCTAGAGGTTACATTAAGGCTTCATTTCCCTTCATTTGTCTCCAGCTGTTAGTCTAATGCTTGACATTTATGATAAGCTCAGTCTCACGTCAGAGAAATGAATGATCACATCTTCTTGGCAACCTCTCTAAAGATTCTCCCCACTGCTCACTTCTCATCCAACCTTGCTGCCAGATGTCAGCTTTGTGTAGGAATAACACATGCAGTTGCTGAACCTGGAGGTGACAAGTATTTCAAAGACATGGAAATGATGCAATATTGTCCTCATTTTCTTTCTGATGGTGTGTACAGGACAGAAGCTACAGCAGTAACCAAGGTGGAACTGGCCACTTTCTTCTTGAGAACTAGGCAATATCACTTTCATGCCTTCTCCCTGTATTGCTTGACAAACTAATATTAACCCTGACTGCCAGCTTTGGGACATTGGTTTTTATATATATTAAAAAATATATATGAGAGATTCTGCATCATGGTCTACATTTTGTAACTTAAGAAATCCACAGCTACATTACAGAAATGTAACAAAACCCTTACATAGAGAGATCTTGTAGCATCTTTGAAACTGAAAGACATTGGCAGCATGAGCTTTCATAGACTTCAGTCTACTTCCTCAGATGAACTTGGTGCAGATGCATTCCTTAGATGCATTCCACCAAATGCATCTGAGAAAGTAGACTGAAGTCTACAAAAGCTCATGCTGTCAATTTCTTTATTTTTCCCAGTTAGTCACAAGGGTGCTACAAGATCTCTCTACATAGTAATTCCACAGACTAACACGGCTGTATCTTTGAATTTTGCAACAAAATCCTGTTGGTGAATTGTAAAGTAGGATAGCCAGGCACTGGCAAGAGTATTCCAATGCATATTGAGTGTTCCTGATGAACATCAGGCACAGCATGAGAGACACTTCTCATGCTTATTGAACATGTCTGATTTTTATTGGACACTTCTGAATACATCCCTTTGTGCATCAATCCTGTTGTGCATCAGTGTGATGCACATTGCCCACTTTGCTGGCTTCCAAAAGTAGGAACAGCAGCCCCTTGCTGAAGACAGACATTGAAAACTGCTCAGTTCTTTTTGTTAAGATGTAAATCACTATCAATGACCACCTTTGACCAAAGACATGGAATTATTGCCTCCAAGCCACTTTCTCTCTCTCTCCAAAATTCCTTCAGGGGTACACACGTTTATAAGCCACAAATTTCCAAGTCTTTGTAACTATGTGTATGGAAGGTAAGAGAATAAGACAATCCTCTTCCCATTTCCAACAGAATCACGGACTTGTAGAGCTGGAAGGGAAGCTAAAGATCATCTAGACCTCCCTAGTGTCACTGCAATAATCCACATCTAAAACATCTCTGGCAAATAAACATCCAGTCTTTGCTTGAAAACCTCCAAAGAAAGTTGGTCTACCACCTTCCAAAGTAGCCCATTCCCTTACAGAACAGTTCTTCTCACCTTTTAGTTGGAATGCCCTTTCTTGTAATTTGAATCCATAGGTTCGGGTCCTATACATTGGACTATGATTTACCTGTTCTGGGCCTTCATGACTTATCTGTGCCATCTTGTTTCTGTATTTGTCTATGCTCTTGGTGGCTGAAGTGAGTAAACAATGTTGGAAATTGTTTAACTTTCCTGAGTTTATTTTCCACTCGATACTCGTACTTCAGACACTAGGGTAGCCTGAGGCAAAGTTTCTAAACATGTAGCAAATGCCAGGAAAATTAGTACTAGGTTATTTCCCCCCATCAAAACAAAACACACAGCCGAAATCTTGTTCATTTTTTTTTCCTACGGTGTATGACCTTTGAATGACATTTATTCACTACCTTCGCCTCGGCAAACTCTTCCACACCTTAATAATTAGGAAGAGGTAAAAAGTATCAAGTTGTGATAGGAATTTATTGGAAAGACTATATTGCTTTCGTCCCCACTCTAGTTTGAGAAAGGGTTACCATTCCAAGAGCCGAGCCATATGCTACAATAAAGACACATTTTAAGAAAAAATGTGCTTAAACTTTTAATTTTGAAGGAAGAACATCAGCATCAATTTCTTATTTTAACTGGACTCAAATTATAGATCAGGGCACTGTTTCATTTTTACATCAGCAACAATATGGCCTCAAAGATGCTATTTTATCTGATCCACTTTTATTCATATTTGCACCCTTTCTACTTCAATATACTGTTTACTGCAAATAGCATGTCAAGGCAAAATAATGTAAGATGACTGGACTCAGGAAATGAGTATGATCTGATCTGGGGCTCTAGCTAGTTGATTTTCCTTCAGGAAAGTAGTGGCCAGTTTAAACATGTCTAAAATGAAGACCATCCCATCAATAGGACTTGTCAGCTTAAACTCAAGTTAGTTCTCACTTCTGTGTCTTCTGTGAATGCAAGAAAGTAAAATAAAAGCAAAGAACACTTGCTGTGTCATTTGCTTCCTATGTCCCAATGTATTCTTCCACATAAAAAAAATTTGAAGAATTTAACTTCCAAATGAAGCTAAGGCACAAGGAACACAGATTGCCTTGACACATCTCAAGAGACCCTAACTTCCCTATACAGGTAGTTTATTCCTGCTCTTTGCTTCACAGTGTAATTTTTATCTGCAAAACAGTAACAAGAAATGAAATGGGTGAACTTAAGGTCTCATTCTTACTGAAGGCCAAATTAAATGAGCTGTTAGGAGGAGATTGCAATTGGATTCCCTGTTTCTTTGTATTTCAAAGCAATTGTAGGAAATGAATCCGATTGGACACTTTGCACTAAGGGTTAACCCAGTGTAATTTTCCCAATCTAACTTGTCCTACAAGGTGCTATTTGTGCCATGGTAGGAGAAAGTATCCATAATGGTATTTATGCTGTCTCTGGGGCACAGAAGATTGAGTAGTTTCAGGTATTTCATACATTTTCTTACTTCTAAAATTTATATGATAGCCAACATGCTGCAGTGGCTTGAGTGTTGGACTAGGACTCTGTAGCCCAGGAGTCAAATCCCCATTCCGGCTTGGAAACTGGGTGACTTTGGGTAAGTCATAGGGTGAAGAAATAATGTTGCTTGAGATCACTTCAATTGCTGTAGCTCCATCCTATGGAATCCTGGGGTTTGCAGCTTTACAAGTTCTTTAGCCTTCTCTGCCAAAGAGTCCTGGTGTCTCATAAAACTACAAATCCCAGGATTCTGCCAGATGGACCCATAGCAGTTAAAGTGATGACAAACAGTATTATTTCTACAGTGTAGAAACACCCATAGTTGGTCTCTGCATGAGCCAGAATACTCTGGGAATAGCCTACAGTATTCTGGCCCTGAAGTTGCCCTGATGTCCTCCTGTTACCTGGCACTCCAGAATGAAGTCGGAGGGCTGTTCACAAGTGCATCCTACTGTGCCACCTGCTGTCACTGCTGCTACCATGGGTTGCTCTCTCTGAGGCTGAAGACAAGGCACTCAACCTCAATCACATGCATTGGTACCTTGTTCTGACGTCAGAGGGTGCAAATTATGGTGGTGGTAGGTGATCCAGCAGGATACATTGTAAATAGCCAACCACTATTGCACTGGAGGGCTCCAGAAGAACTGGTTCAAAGGGTAACTTTTTTTTAAAAAAGTGAGTATATGTTGGATTTGGTGCTGAACTGGTTGGAGACCATCTGCACAGTTCACAACAGGACTGAGGGTTGGGCCTTGCATTGTCAACACCACTTGCTGTGAGGATTGGGGGGGGGCAATGGAAAACTCCTTCTTAATCAATTTTGCCAAGAAAATCCCATGATAGGTTTGCCTCAGGGTCACCCTATATTGGAAATGGCTTGAAAGGCACACAATATCAACAGCAGAAACATTTATATACAACATTACTTCTATAATGAAACCCAAAACTGTGTATGTTGTTCTAAGATGATCTCCCACTACATCCAGATCAATTCTTTTTTCATTGGTAGAACCATGAACTGCCTCACACTTCTAGTGAAAAATATCTGACAAATACTCCTGAGCATGCAATCTCTTTAAATGGAGATGTATCTGCAGTGAGCACATAGACTAGAGGAGGTTTTGTGATTGACTCCTCACCTTCCAATATATTGCAGAAATGAAGAGGTAAATGATACAGCAATAATTTCATACATTGCCAGAAAGTATGTATAGAATAAAGATTATAAAGTAAGGAAATTATTATTGTAATGAAGCAAAGTGTTCATACCTCAGCACAAAAAATTAAACACTGCAGCTGAGGTTAAAACTGTATTTTCTATAAATATCTTTTTCATAAGCTCATTAACATAACCAATGGAACACACTGATACATTACCATATTGTGAATGTTTTGTCTCCCATATTGGGAAATAATGAAAAATTAATTGGTCCAGATGTGTCCATCCTAGTAGTGGACAGATGTTCATTTTACGCCCCATTTAAGAATTTGTACCGTAGCTAATCATGAGATGATAAATAAAATATCTAAGTGATAGAAGTAGAACTAATGTGTTCAAATGTGTGTATATGTGGTCGAGAACCTGATACTTTGATTGTCTAGTATGAAGGTGACTTCATGTGATTCCCTCCATATCAAAGTGAACAAAGAAAAGAGGTCGCATTGCCTCCTCCAAGTGAACTCCTTTCCTCTATTGGCACTGCTATAACCTATCCCCATCATACCAACAAGGGCACAAAGTTGTGCCTTTCCCATCCATGGTGGTATGGCCAAGTGCCTGAAGTCCAACCGACTTTCAGAGACAAAACAATCCCTCCAATTTTCCAAAGAAAAGGACTGAGGGGCGGCGCAGGCTTAAATAGCCTAAGCCCCACCCCTAACGGTCCTCCAGGATGGTAGGAACTGCCAACCAATCGCATTACTGGCCTCTATTCAAGTGAGCCAGTAAATTCCCCTCCCAGGCATACAGCCTAGGGAGGTGGATTTTCTTCTCTTTTACCTTGAGAAACACTTTGCATTGAACATAAACTACACTGCTCTTGATAGCAGAGGTAGCTTGAGCTAGTTATAGAACCAAATCACTAACACTGACATTTAAAAGGGTTTGAAACAATAGTCACCATAGTTGGAAAATGCAAAATTTGCACAGATTTATTTTTTAAAAAAAGCGAGAGTCATGCAGAAACAGGAATTAATGCACATATGGTTGGTCCAATGCTGAAGTGACATGAACGGAAAACAGGCAGATTTCTTTGTAGTACTGCCTCAAGAGAATTATAACATGCAGTACTTCTGAACATTTCTGACTAACATCCCAACATTTGTTGCTCTTGGAACATTTGTCTCATTAGAAATTATTCCTCCTCCTTCTCTATTATGCTTGTACAATATGGTATTAGATGCTTTACAGTCTAAGAGATAAAATTGTCTCTGTCAGTCCACCCTTGTTATGGCTGGAGAAAGTTTTACTGCCACACAAAGCCATATAATATCCCAGTGTTTAAGGATCTATCATCAGATCTTTATAGTCTCTGCCTATGTTTCCTTGCAAAGCAATGATGGCTGCCAGAGTTAGGAAGTGAAAAAGATGGATGGAACAATGACTGCTAATGAATGTTACCCAACCGGGGTCCATTTATATCTTGACATTATTTAGTACCTAAGGGAGATTGCTCAAGTCTTTCCACACAACATTTTCCATACACATTTACCGGGCATGTCTATCTTGCAAATGGTAGGGCTTCCTTGAGGATAGCAGTGGCTGTGACATTCAACTGATTGATAATGGGTTTGCATTTGCAGTGTAAATGTTGCTAAAGGATGTTGGCAGAGGTTGATCAATTCACATGTGGTGCTTGCTTCCATCAGGAAATGAAATCTTCCTGGGTATGTTTGTTAGGAAATAGGTTAAATTTCCAGTATATTGTCTGTTATGGCTAGCTAATTTGTATTTGTGGGGCAGTAGAAATCAGACTGCGATTCCCAGGGGTAATACATTAAGGTACATGAAATCACCTGCATTAATGCTCTTACGTCAACACCAATATGACAGTGCTAGCCACAACTTTCTTCCACAGAAGGCTAGGCTGGCCTGGCCCCCTTATTGCCAGCCTTTTACCAGCAAGTAAAAAAGTTTTTATTCAGGCAGGGTTGTTTAAATCATGACAGGGTGGCTTTTATATCGGATAGGTGTTTTAGATTATGTGTTTCAACTTTAACAGACTGACCTCCTATTACACTGATATGGATAGCCCCTGTCTGCCCCAAGATGTCTCGCTCCAATTATGTCTTTTTTAACTATTTTTAATCTGTATATTACAATGTTGCTGGTTTCTTTAAGGTAGAGGGATAGGGGATTATGTAATGTTGGTTATGTATGTATTATGTATTTTATTGATGTATTCATGCTGCTCGATCCATAGGGAGAGGTAGGATATAAGTACAATTTATTATCTGAGGCTACAACTGTACTGCAGAATTAATGCAGTTTGACCCCACTTTAACTGCCATGGCTCAATGTTCAATAAATTTGTAGTTTTGTGAGATGTTTAGCCTTCTCTGTCAAAGAGCTCTGGTGCCACAACATACAACAAATATCAGGGTTCCATAGGAAGGAACCATGACAGTTAAAGTGGGGTCAAACTGCATTAATTCTGCACTGTGGCAGCAGCCTTGGGGATAGCTTATAAGGCCTCGGTTCCCCCCAACTCAAGACTAGCTTGGAGACCTAGGAGACACATGTTGCAGTCTACTTCACAAAATTGCTTTTCATCCTGGGTAAAGTTACTTAAATACAGGCGGAGTGGCTATGTGGTTTTTGACAACAAGATCTGAAAATAGCAGCTCCTCACCTATGCAGTGACTCCCAGATTTATCATCATTCCAATTAAAATGTGGATGCTATTTATTTTATTTTTTTAAAAAAAAAATCCTCTCAACACAGCTGTCGTAACAAAAATGACATTGTAAAGGACAACAAGGAAATAACTCTTTGCTCTCTGAAAAGCTACTATGGTTGGAATTCAGTAAGGGACTTAATATTTTCATAGGGGAACCAACGAAGTAATCAGTGTGCAAAGGAACCAATGCACAATGGAGAGGGATGTGCGTTGGGACACCAGATAGAGAATGCTGATAAGAAACACTAGTTTAGAGAAGAAACAGCATCCTTGTTGCTCCTTGATCCCTACCTATCCCACCCTGGCTGTCTCATGCACATGAGATATGGGGTTTAAATCCCAGTTTCCCTATAAAAGTTTCTGTGGTTACTGGTCATCGTAAACTAATCACAACATCTCAATTAAACCTACTCCACAGGATTTTTGTGAGGATAAAAATGTAGGTGTGGATACGTAAGTGCATACAGGGAGGCATGCACACCTTTAGCTTCAGGAGGTAAACAGAATCAACACACAGTGAAAACTGATACAGCTGGAGAAACCTGATTGTCTTATTGGAACTGATGCATTCCAATTGCCTCTTAGGACTTGTCACTTAGGCAGTAGAGCCATGCACATTTATCTGGAAATAAATGCAACTGAACTGAATGAGACTTACATGTGACCTGGCATTCATATGAGTGTACTCTAAATGGAATATTAGTCTGCAGAGTCAGATTCTCACAGAGTAAGATCAATATATGTCTCCAAATGCTGGACCTCTCCAACATGTAAGGGAAAACCATATGAGTATACTTCAGGTAACAAAGTAGATAGGTTCCTGGGCATTACTTCTTTAACAGGAAATTTGGTGTTAGAGGCAGATATAATATAGAAAGCATAATGATAGATTCCTACATCAAAACACAGAAGGACAATTCATCCTGTTTCCACAAACCTTTTACTCAAAACTTACATTATGAACATATGAAATGAAGCAATCATGTCAGGTGGTAAAGCATAAGTAAAGAAAAAGATTTTGAATTTTGATTTTTGCAGTGTGATCCCAGACATCTCTAGAAAATTGACTTCTCTTTCTGCTTCCATGTGCTTTAATCCCTATCACTTTTTCCTGCCTAAATACAACATCTTAAAACCCCCAACAGAAACCCTTCGCCAGAAGGATGGGCTCATTTGCTTTCACTGGCTGATTTGCCAGTCAGGTTTTAAAAACGGGATGAACAAATCAGTTTGTTCAGTATACTGCATTAGCTTTTGGAGAACAATCATGGGCCAACAGCTTAATCATGCCATGTTTGACATTTGATGAAGCAAGAAATCAAAAAATAGCTGACATTGTTTTAAAAGTTGTTTTTTTTCCCATTGTTCATGAAAAAAAAAAAAGTCACATCTCGGTGGAAAAATTCACCCAAACATTATTCCATTTTCTAAACTGATTTGTTTTCAAGTAATCAATCCAGACAAGGGATGGACAAGAAGAAGAGTGAATCTTGAATTCTAAGCACTCAGTAGTAAAGATGTGATTTTTCGGTCCGTCTCCAGACATAAGGCTGACTGATTAGTAGTTATTTTTCAGAGAACATCAGCTCAAAATTGATATATAATTGAACATTGAAAGCGTTTCATGTCTGAATGTTGCTCCCCATACGTGGTGAAATAAAAGTTTTTTATATATCAATAACAGATAGAGAGAAAAGTTAAGTCTACTCTTCATTCAGCCACATATGCCGGAATTTTTCCCATCTCTTCTCTATAAAACCAATATTCAAAAATTCAGGCTCCCACACCTACAGCCTGATGTAGGAAAGTTCAGAAAAATCTTATCAGAGTTGTAAAGTTAACTTCTGACTAACATTCATAGCTCTCAATCTAACATGACCTCAGCATAAGTATCTACATGAGGAACCTGTGCTACATTGAGCCATATAAACTGCCACTGAATTAGTGATAAGTCCCTGATGTTGCACTACACAAATATTCAGTGCTTTGGAGCAAGCAGGTAGGTTTGGAGAGGTGTCTGGCTACATCCCCCCAAACCAGATATGACCTAATTTACAGCACCACTGACACCCTGAATGGATCTCAGGGCTGATGCCATTATTTTGTGTCTGGCTATGGGTAGGGTTGACATTTGTCCCAGAAAACCTGGATCAAAGCAACTAAAAATGTCCCAGCCAGTTGGGCCAGCTGAAGCAACAAATGCCAGATTTCTCCTTTGTTGCAGTCTGATGAGTAGATTAAAATGTGTGTGTGATGTGTGCGATGAAGCAGGATGTGTGTGATGAAGCAGGAAATTGTGTAAGGTGACTGGCTCTAGTAGGAGCCCCATCCTACCCTACAGAATCCAGTTGCTACTTCACAGGGTTAGCATTGCCACCTTATTCTTCCATTCCCTCCCTGCTTTCCACAACAGGCCCTGAAGGCAGGAAAGGAAATGAGGGAAGCAGGAATGGCCTTGTGTTGTGTATGTAGCGATTGTGTCAGGGGACTAGGCAGCATGGTGACACTTCCCTTCTAAGCAGCCCCGGAAAGTCAAGGGAGTCCCTTTACTCCCTCTTTCTATTCACACCACCTAGTGGGGAAAGACTCATACAATCATACAATTATAGAGTTGGAAGAGACCACAAGGGCCATCCAGTCCAACCCCCTGCCATGCAGGAACTCCCAATCAAAGCGTACCCAGCAAATGGCCATCCAACCTCTGTTTAAAGACCTTTAAGGAAGGAGACTCCACCACACTCTGAGGGAGTGTGTTCCACTGTCATGTTACTACACCATTGTATTTAATGGGACTTGTACATCCATGGTTTTTGGTCTCCACAGGGTGGCCTGAAACCAAATTCCAGTGGCTACCAAGGGCCCATTGTGTAAGCAATTTATCTTTTTGCCTCCCTCTAGATACACAGTTTAAAACCCAACTACTTTAATCAAAGTTCATATCCTTGGCAATTTCAGCTCCTTCCCTGTTTGAACCAGTTCAGTACAGCCCCATTTTTAGAATTTATCCCTCCCTGGAAACAAACTTATTGTTCCAAGGGGAACGCAAGCTCAGAGCCCAATTCTTTCTAGCATTACAACCAATAAATATCTCTCTATGTATTATTAGTGAGGATGATCAGGAAATCAGGAAAAAAAATCATATCCTTCATGAGGGTTTCATTGAAGCATCTAGCTGGCCATTTTGAAAACTGAATTCTGGGCTAGATAGGTCTTTGGTTTGTTAAGAGGATTGTTCTTCTGTCCATATAGGCTGGGTGGATCTACAGATTAAAAAGACCAGACAATCCCAGATTTTGTCCCTGCCCTTTATTATTTTATTTTGGAGAGTCATACAGTTGTTTTAATTCCACAATATTTTCTGCCAGCTCCTGGTATGATCAGAGACTTTTTATATCAGATTTATTGTCACCAAACAATAGAGATTGATTGGTTGATTGAGAGAGAGTGTGTGTTGACTGAATCTATCAGTCTCCAGGTCAGTTTATTTTAACCCATTATAAAATCAGAAATAACAGGAACAAAATCTAGGATTTTTCACTCAGCCTCATTTTGCCCATGCATTCAGCCAGGAAATCACAAATATAAATATTACTAGCAAGAAAAAAAAAGGATTTGAAGTCAAGAAAAACTGGCAGCATGATTGTTGAGGGAAATAAAGTTGTTTTGGCTATTTTCTGCCCTGTCAGTTATTCAGTGAGTTTTCCCATTTGTCACATAATGATATTGTATCTTCTTTAGGTTTGGGGTTATTTTTCTGTTGGAGATCAACCTGCTCTTTTAAAATGTATTTTTAACCTTTAAATATAGTAGTAAATACTAAAGACTAAAGACTCCGTGGGTGACCTTGAAGAAGGGGAGAAAAGGAAGAAAAAATACCAATGTGACTTGCTAATGACACTTCTGAGAAATACCTAACAAGACATTTTCTCTACCAGAAGAGAGGAAAGGGCAGATAATAGAAGCACCTGGATCTTTTGGCAAGTGTAAAAGAGTGAAGAGGGAAATAACATATGTACAGCCATGACTCAAAACAGCACCTGTGACATGTGGCAATAAATGCTTGGGGAGAGCAAGAAAGAAATGTCAAAGAGAGCTCCTGCTTCTGCAAATAGTGCTTATGAACTGAGGCAGATAAAATAATGGCATTTAAAATAAAAATGGAGCAGGCCAACATAAAGATTGTCCTTCCAATCATAACAGTTTTGATTAAGTGCTATTGACCTGAGGTAAATACCTTTCTGAGTAGATATACTTTAGGATCAAGTTTTAGAACAGGAAAAAATGTTATCAACATTTTCAATGGCTTCCTTTCATGTGACATAATGTGAAGCCATGTAGCAAAAAGGGCGCTTACTAAATGTCCTTATTCTTCTGGTTGTAACTTTCAGTGATGTGATGTTCATTTTAGTTCAGATCAGCATCATGGATTCTCATGGCTATTTATCCTCTTTCAATTACATTACTCACCTTGTCCCTATAGTAATCTATTTAAGTCTAAGTTTGCTGCTGTGTGCCTTAAAGTCATTTCTGACTTATGGTGACCATAAGATAAACCTATCCTGGGATTTTCTTGGTAAGAGTTGTTAGGACAAGTTTTGCCATTGCCTTCCCCTGAGGCTGAGAGCTTGTGACTTGCACAAGGTCACCCAGTAGGTTTAATGGCTGAGCTAGGAATTGAACCCTGTCTCCACAGTTGTAGTCTAGCACTCAAACCACTACACAACACTTGCACCACATTACTGAAAACTAAAGGGAAAGAGAACAAGTGTGGTGTAGTAGTTTGAGCATTGGACTATGACTCTTGAGATCAGGGTTTGATTCCCTGCTTACCCATGGAAGCTCATTGCTTGATCTTGATGGAGTCACACACTTTCAGCCCCAGAAAACCCCATAAGTGGCGCCAGGGTTACCATAAATCAGAAAGGACTTAAAGACACACAACAATACATGAGAAAGGGAGAGAAATGATTTATAATGAACATGTATGGTGCTACAGATATATTCAAGACCCCAACATGGTAGATATCTAGCTATTGCCTCCTTGGTCTTTTAAAACTAATTTATATATGAATCTGTCTTTATGTATAATTTAATACAGAGTCATGCTGTCTAGACCAGGTTCGGAGATAGAAATACTACAGTGAGGGGAGCTATAAGTATACAGAAAAACATTCCATTTCTAAATTCAGATAGCTCAATCACATTGAATAATAAAATTTAACTGGATTAAATATTGATACGATATAATTTAATAATGTGACATTTTAATATACGTCTCCGTGACTTGTCAGTTATTCCAATGCATTTTTGTACTTACTGGCCAGAATAATGAAATTCCAGTGTCATATTGCATGTGACAATGCCTGTACTGATACTATGTTAATTTCATGTAGGACTGGACAAAGCAATCTATTTCTGTTCTGCATCAGTTCTGCATGACATTGAATCATAAGATATATAATTTTCTGCAATTAAAAAAACCCACACGTCCACACACACATCTGCATTTAATTTGTATGCATTTTTCTCTTATACACATTTTCCCTAAAATCTCAATTTGTTTATATATCAAGCCCTTAAAATATGCATCTTTACAACTAAGAATCACAAAATTCAGAGAGGTATGCAGTCTCAAGGATAACTGGGTTTTGATTTGCATATTAGCCCACAGGGAGCAGATTAGGTCAATTTGTTTTAAAATGCAGACGAAACAAAAATTCAGCAGCATCTCTAGAATCAAAGCATTCCTATTGATTTTGATAGGTTAGAAGTTCAACTAGCAGTTTGAAAGCACGTAAAGGTGCACGTTTAGGCTGTTTCGTTTCCTTGAGTGGAAAGGTAACTGTGTTCTGTGCAGTCATGTTTGCCACATGATCACGAAGTTGTCTTTGACAACACTGGCTCTTTGGCATAGCAAACACAACTTGACAACCTTGTCAAAAGGTTTACCTTTTAAAGATTTCCATTCCAGTTTTTGTTTGTCTTGTCTAGACACTGCTTTTATTCTAGCATTTTAGTAAGAAATGTTGCAACATACCATTGGCAAATGTGCACAGAGGATCAAATTAAATCAGACTAGTCAAAGTACTCATTTTGTACCCTATGGGATGAGCAAATACCAAAACAGGATCCAGAATGAATAAATGAGCCAAGCACTGCCAAATCTACTTGGACAGTTGCATTATGGAATAGGTTACCCAAGGAAGGTATACTGCCAGCAGCTACAGGAACCTACCTGCTTTCCTAGCGGAGGAAATCTGAGTTATTTTACTAGGCCAAACTGTACATTTGCATTTTGCCACTTCTAAAAGTCAGCTGAAGCTATCAGAGACCCATCCCTAATTAAAAACATCATCGTTGTGTTGATGTTATGCTCTTGGAGTCTTTAGACAACACCAGTAATTAGATGTGATTTTTACCTCGGCAGCATTTGTGAAAACAGAATCTGACTGGGAATTAATCTGTGCTTCACTGGCACAGATGAAGTCTCTAAGGGCCCAGATTATCAAGGTTAGTTTAGCTTCGAGTTCTGTTGCAGCACATTATACATGACTAGGTGTCTCAGAGGGCCTTCTTGGAACTGCGGAAGAATTCCAAAGCCATCCTCCAGGAAGACATATTGAGAGAAAGCTACTCTGTTTTCTTCATCAAATTATGGCTCAAATAATGAAAAATGACAGAGTGAATTTCCTGCAAGGATCAGCGTGGTTGTTTCAAGTTCAAGAAAAAAACATCTTACAACCTGTGGGGTGGTGGAATAGCTGGAGAGGTCTTCTGTTCAACTTGTTTACTCGTTCAACATTAGTTGGTTCATTTGTTGATAACACATCTCCTTTGAAGGATAAATTGTAATAATGAAATTTTGACACCACTTTTGGGGTGCCATCTTGTCTTTCAAGTACAAATAATAGCAATTCACCATTTTCATCTATTTTCACAGGAGGAAAATAACATGCATTATTAATTTAAATAATTTATACCTTGGCTTTTTCCCAACATAGGGCCCAAGGCACCTTAAAACAAATATTAAATTACTAAACATAATATCTTCTGTTATAGTCAATCTTTGTCATTGCTTCTGTAGCTAAAATGGCACCAACCACCTGCAAAAATGGTGATTAGAATACCAGAATAGGATGGACAAGTCCCATGTCCCACTAAGCCTAGGATGTCATTGGTGGATTTTGGACTAATATTGTTTTTTCCCTTCATTTTCCCTACAGAAATGAAGGGGCTGGAGACCCATATTGTCACAGAGATATGTTTTGCATAGCCTCCAAATTTTCACAGACGAAAACTGGGACACATATATCCATGCAACATCAGGGTGTGATTAGAACATTATTAAAGTAATGTAGACTTGAGTTGATTGACTTGGACTGAGGTTGGACTCAAGTTCCTTTAATAAATTGACTTGAACTTAAGATGGAAGAATGAGAGGCCTATTTCACAAGATATGGGAAATCAAAGGAAATTTCAAAGCAAGGACTAGGATGCTCTATGACAATAAAAATAAGGTAATTCAAGACCAAGAAGGAATAAAAAGACATTTGATGCAATACACAGAAGAGTTATATAAAAGAAATAATAAAATGAAGGACACGTAGAACAAAGAGCCATATGGAGGTGAAACCAAAATTTTAAAAATTGAGGTGGAAGCTGCAATAAAGGAAATTGTAAAAAACAAATCACCAGATACAGATGATATTCCAGCCTAAGGATCCAGTCTACCCTTCTACTCCTATCCTCCAAACTTTGTGCATGTCTTCTTAATTTTCTCATTATTGAAACTCCCCCCAACCTCCCCCCATCACTCACAATCTCCTTTTTTTTCTGTGGTACATATACATATGTCAAAGTTGTGAATACATGGGTGGTATGTTATCAGCTGCAGTTGGCTTTGTGCATAAAGTGTTGTACTTCCATAGAAGTTCTGGTTGTGTGGTCTGAACATTTCGCCTACATAATGGGATCACAAATGATTTCTACCAGTCATCTTAGATATACTGTACAACTGTTGCCATTCCAGTAACAGCAAAGAAGTTTAAACAGAAAATCAGTGAATACCGTGAATACCAGCTATGGGGTACAACTCAGGAGAAGAATGGGCAAAACTGCCTCTGAGTATTCCTTGCCTAAGAAAACCCTATGAAATCCATGGGGTCACCATTAGTCAAGAAGCAACTTGAAGGCACATATACATAAACACACCTCATCACCAGCCAATGGTCTCCTCCGCTCACGCCTGCAAAGGAGTGTCACAATCCTTGGATTTAGAACCCCAGCTAATAAGACTAGCAACTTTTCTTAAACAAGTCCAATAGTATAGAACTATTCAGAAGGGCATAGCAAAACATTTGCAAAATGACAGAGCGCTTCCACTGAAATGGAAACAGGCTATTCAAAATTTGTCACTACAGAGTGAAAGTCAACTACCATTCAATTTCTGTTCACAGCTCATATTGATCTTTGTCAGTTCGCAGCTTGCTAAAAAGTTTGGCCCTATCTGAATGCAAATTCCCCTCCTCCCCCTGCCCCCGGCTTTGCACCCTGACAACCCACCACTCAAAAGAGGAATTCATGCCAAAAACACAGTGATATTCTATAGACATCTAAACATAATACTATCTGCAAACCTTCATGTAGGAAAGAATTGCAAAAAAACACATCTAAAACACTCACTTTATTAAACAAAGCAAAGTAAAACAAAACAAAAACTCTAGCATTCAAAATGAATTGTAAGCAAAGAATTGCCAGGTGTTATTTGACCTTATTACATATAAGCAGTTCATCTATAATGCATTTAATTCAGGTTCTTGTTGCTGTTGTAATGAATTAATTGTTCTCTAGTGGATGGCCACTGAGAACTTGCTAGGGAAAAACCTTCCAATAAAAATCACATTAAGAAGAACACTTCTAAAGCATCCTACAGTAAAAATAACTGTTTAAACAGCAGTTTTCTTCCAGGTCTCTCATCAGTAAACCTTGTGGGGATATAAACATCCCACAATTACTATTTTTAATCCAGTGCATTGCCATACTTTCCAATGTCATTAATGAGTCATATTTTTAATTAAAAAAGAGAAAGATATAAAATAGGACGATGGCCTCTCCCTTTAGCTTTGAACATAACTTTCTTATATATCTTAATTGTACCACCAGAGAAAATTCTAAATTAAAGCCTCTTCAGTGACAGATGAGCATTCATTACCGTTTTATTGAGCTTTCTTAAAGAAAGTTGACCAGTACTACCTAGCTAAACAATAACTTTGATGATAAATCTACAGTGGCAGTGATAATTTTCTGGTGTTATTTATTTATTGGATTTATACCCCAACTTTCTCCCAGGATAGGTTTGACACACTGGGAGTGGGACTGGGGAAATGACCACCCCTCAGTGGGGATTCTCGGTGCTGCATTTCCAAAAGAACATTTCCTATCTCTTTGGTCTTATGAAGATGGCCAGAATAGCATGGGCCAATCCTTTGCTATCCTAACCTGGATCCTGCCCCAGATCAGTCCCCATGATAGCATGATGATGAGTGTGTGTTTACACACATGTACACTTCTATGCCATGGAAATGCTACCACTGCATAACCTATGCTTTCCTCTACTATCGTGGCTGCTGGGAAGTCCCCTTTGTGGCCTGTAAGGGTGGAAATAGGGTGCCTGACTACACCCATGTGGCCAGGCACCACCATCCGATGTCACAGGCCATAGCATCCACAGTGGCAGAGGTGGGTATGTGACACACAGGGGCATCTTGTCTGCTTGCTGTCATCTTCTGGCCTGGAGGGATCAAAAGGATGGCCCAACGCCATCGGGGCCGAAGAAGAAGGCCCTCCCTCTTTGCCTTCTGTCATCGTCTGGCCTGGATGGAGTGAAAAGACAGGCCCAACACCATTGGGTCTGGTGTAGATTAAGAAGAAGTGCCCTCCCTCCATTCCATCTGTCTTGGTCCAGGCATCAGAGGGAGAGAAGAACTGCTGGACCTGATCCCCTTCCCCCACCACCATTCCCTTCTCCTTTTGTGTCCTGTCTTTTTAGATTGTAAGTCTGAAGCTTAAAATAATAATTGCAAGCTGCTATGAGAGCCTTTAGAACCAAAGGATGGGGTATAAATACCATAAATAAATAAATAAATAAATAAATAAATAAATGCTGTTGCTGCAGAGTTTTCTAGAAACTCCACCGCAAACATCCAGTCTTTTTAGACTGGATTAAGGCTCCTTTGGGCTGGGGCTGGGTAGGATCCAGGCAATCTGTGCCCAGTTCACCTGATCATATCCTGGGTTACTGGATGTATTGTCCAGGCAGGATAACATCTGAAATTACCTCCTTGGAGAAGAATGCTGAGGGCACATTTAGTATGTATTACTGCAATGAGCTCTGAAATGCATTTAAAAACTTCAGACAGTCCAAAATGCTTTAGCTAGAGTTTATTCTGACAGAGAAGCTCACAAAACTACAGTTCCCAGAATTTCATGGCACTGAGTCATTGCAATTAAAGTGGTGTCAAACAGGATTATTTCGGCAGTACAGGCGGCTCCAAAGAGAAAGTGGACAACATGGGAATAAGGCTTAAGACTATCGGAGCCAGATTTGTGGTGAAGTCAGGACCTTGAACATAACCAAAGGGGCAGAACTTCAGAACCATGGACAGCAATCTTGCAGTTGATTGCAGACTGAAGCACATGGAATTCCACACTAGAGTGCATCTTCTCCAGCCATGTAGCTCAATAAATTCATGTTCATGTAGCTCAATAAATTGATAAGATTAGTAATTGATGTCAAGATGACATCTAGTGGTCTGCACATTTACTAAACTATTTCCTTTTAAATATTTCTCAATCTTCTCCTCTAAGTGTGTATCCAAAATGATTCACATGGTACCTTCCTTGCAAAGCTCAAATTACCAAGAGACACAGAGAAATGGACAAGCAGCCCTTATGTTTGCCTGTTATGGAAGCAAAATTATTTATAGGGTCAAATGGAGGTCCAGTGTCAACACAAAAACACTGTGTTGAAAATCGCATTCCACTGTTTGTATCCTGCATTCATTCAGAGTTCCATGACATTAGCAGTGGGGCCATTTGTATAACTATGTGTATTTTTTTGATTAAAAAGAGATCTCAAAGCAATTTTCTGTTCCCAGAGAATTGTCAATATTTTCTAGGTGAATGCATTCTAAATGGTCTGCTTTATTCATTACATCCCTTGTACAAAGCACTGTTTTAATAAGCTTTTGATTATACCTGACATCTGAAAGTAGTTTTGAGTCTGGATACTTGATTCAACCAAATTAAATATGGATCATAGGCTGTGTAATTAGGGCAGACCAACATCATCATACGCTAGCACGTGCCATTTTGAGTCCATGAACTCCTAGGCAACCAGAACTAGAATTTAGAATAATGGCAGTTATTTAGTGCAGTTCATAAAAGGGTGGTGACACAGTTGTGGATTGTTTTATTTTGGTGTAAGTCCTAAGGCATATTTAAAGGTTGTGGGGGAAAAAAATAAATCAGAGCAGATTTTCTCCTCTTCCCCCAAGAGATTTTTCTCCAAATAAAATTAGATGCTTCCGTTAGATAGTGCGTGCCTGAGATGTGAGAAAAAAGGAGCAATGTCTGGCGTTAGTAACAATTAAAAGGACAGGCAGAAACACACTATGTAATTTGTACACTTAATAGGAACATAGGCCTACTGTGTAAACTAAAGCATAGATGGGGAGCTTTTGTAAACAGATCTGAGGAATATATATACTGGATAAGTATTCAAAGATTTAACAATTAGGTTTAAGAACAAATATGGCATACTGAATCTGCACATAACCGGGTAGAAGTAGGATAATGTTCTGGATCCCACTGCTCAGTTATGGAAGGATTCACCATGCCATTCTATGAATTTCTCTTCAACGTAACTTTCTTTTGCATACTGTATGGTTACAGAATTATCTTGTTGCATACCAGAATTATTTCTAGCTGGCATCATTTATAATTGAAGTGGGAATCATGCACCCCGTCACCCACAAACCATCCCAAATAATTTTTTAAAAAAGAAAATCTTACCTAGCCCTAGAAATTGACAACAAAACTTGAGGAAAGGGAGATTTTACTCTGAGAAAGGGCCATACTGCTTGGCACAGCACAAATTCTGCAACTGGAAGATGCAATCCAAAACATTTCCAGTTGAATTATATCAGATTAGTAGGTTTGGGAAAGACATCTGGTTGAGGTCTAGAGAACCATTAATAGCCAAATTGAAAATACAGGATCTACAAAGATGCAAATCAAGGGGAAAAAATCCTATATTTTCATCATGTACACATTGAAGAAATAAAAAAGGATAGTTATCCCTATCAATAGAGACAGAAGAATGATTAAGAACATACAAAAGACATTAAAACTACAAAAATGATGTAGGCTATTACCATTACGGTTTAGGAGCAGAAGGCAACTTGCAAGAACGTCTCAACAATTTGTGAATTCTGATGAAAAACTAACTCTATCAGTATTTTCTGGTCCAAACTGGAAGACATTCACCTACTCTCAATTCTATAACATAGTTCTTAAACTCACTCACACTTCATATAGCAAAATGCTTTAAAACACATATTTGGTAAAATGCATTTAGAAATGTGCATACATTTCTAATATATAATGCATGAACTTTCACAGATTTTTTAAAAATTATGCAAATGAATCAAGAAACATTAGAAATGGATTATGAGTGAGCATATGCTAAAGGAATCTGACAATCTCAGCCAATGATAATCTGTTTCCCATAATCAGGTAGATAGAAGAAAAAAGATTTCTTTAAGAGCTAAAGTTCAATTTGTATTGATTTAAATACACTTATGTCAATTTTATCCCCAAACATAATTTCCTTCTGAAAATGTTCTGTGCATGAGTAGATCCTGACTGGAAGATTTGGCTAATATAACAAAGCAGGTATAGCATCCAAAGGGCAATTAATTAAATAGAGGAGGTTCTGGCCCAACTTCAAAGATTGACATAGTTAATGGTTGGGCCATGATCAGTTGAATGAATTAGAGGTTAAGCCATTTCTCAGTTCTTCTAGTGCCTTTCTGCAGCCATAGCAACTTGTGTGTTAGAAGAAATAGGGGAGACCAGCTTACTTTCCCCCATTCTACTAATTCTTGAGCAGTAAGTGAGAGAAATAAATTGGATAGGTTCTGAAGTGTTGTGAGATGAATATTGACTACACCTGAATATTGAAGGGTTTAGCATAGGCTTTGTGTGCTTTGTTCTCAGACCTTATAGGTCTGCCGTATAACACCTCAACTTATTAGTTATAGGCACAGATGATATGGGAGCCAGTGTAGTGAAGTAATTTGGACAAGGACTCTGGTAGGCCAGGAATTTAATCTCCTCTCAGTCATGGAAATCCACTTGTTTGTTTGTTTTATCATGGAACTAGCTAAGATGGCAACTGCCAGTAAAGACAACAAAAGTTTTAAGAAATAACCAACACATCCAGTAAAGAAAAGAATTATATGGAACTCTCAAAGGTTCCCATTTTCACTGCACCGCAGGAACAAGGCGGTTTGACCCCACTTTAACTGCCATGATTCAGTGCTATGAAATCCTGAGAATTGTAGATTGTTGTAGCACTAGAGATCTCTGACAGAGAAGGCTAAATATCTCCCAAAAACCCCCTA
Organism: Urosaurus nigricauda; assembly: GCA_034509955.1. Lineage (NCBI taxonomy): Eukaryota > Metazoa > Chordata > Lepidosauria > Squamata > Phrynosomatidae > Urosaurus > Urosaurus nigricauda. Next base: position 9,015,067 of record JAOEGL010000009.1, on the reverse strand, counting down.
CAAATCTCAGAATTCCATAGCACTGAGCTATGGCAGTAAAAGCAGTGTTAAACTGTATTATTTCTGCAGTGCAGTGAGAATTGGGAACTTTTGAGAGAGCCATATAATCCTTTTCTCTACTGGATGTTTTGCTTATTTATTTATTTTAAAAAACATTGTTTCCTCTCCAAAATGCTCCAAAGGTTCTATTATTATTCCAGTAATAAATATATTATTATTAATGTTCCTGTTTTAAGTAATATGCCTTAGGCAGCATGTGGTAAGATCTTTTCAAACTATATTGCGTACCATCCCATTTGCAGAGGGCAACTAGGGAGGAATAAATCTGCTGTGATATGATCATTTTGGTCTGAATATTATGAACAGAATTAATATGACTACTTGGGTACAATGGGATTAGCAGCTGAGGAAACTGGGGACTTAAAAATAAGACAAACCAGAGTGAAGGAAGTACAGGATGGGCACCTTTTAGATGTTGTCATGCAATTGCAACTTGGATGGTGATGAAATCATGGTTGCTTCATCATTATTCAGATCCAATCACCTGCTCTTTTTTGCAATCTCAAATTGGCTATCTATCAAAAGTTCCATTCCTATACAGGCTTGATTTAGATGAGCAAGGAAGCATGCAAAAACAAAGCAAAACACACACACACACACACACACACACATATATATATATATATATATATCTCTTCCAGGGTGCTGCTTTTCTGATTTGGAGAGCTTCCCAATTCCCCTCCTGCCCACTTTTCAGCATATCATCTGGAGTTTACTCTCTACATTATGCTCTACAGGAGTCATGCCTCTAATGAGGTCTCTCGCTTTATAAAAGTAGAAATGCTTTTAGCTGAATTTAGTGTTTTTTTCTTTTTTGCGTGTCTGCTTGAAAAATGAAAGGCCAGTTTCCTTCTTTGCAGCTCAACAAATCTAAATGAATAGTTTAGACAGCAGCCGCCTGAAATTCTAGATTAATACATTTGTGTCACCTGGACCTTTATCAGGTAATTCCTTGTTTTAGGAGCCTGTTGTTCTTCATTAGTTCATGATGGTCAGATATTTTATATCAGTATTATAGTATGGACATGGTCTCTTTGTAGTGCAGAGTTTCTCTGCATTACTGAATCAGGTAGCCATCATAGCTTTGAAAATCCAACATCTTTTCAACTGAGAGTGTGTCTAAGAAAGATCACATGAGTAGGATGAGTGATCTACAGTTTTAAAGCCACTGGTAGAAAAGGAAAATACAACTGAACTACCGGAAATAAAAACAATAGCTAATAGTAAGGGGCCCTTACTATTAGATGATAATATTTGAAAAATAATCAAATGGAATATTTTATTACAGTAGAGTTAGAAATGGGGAAATCTTCCATTTTTGCTTTCTCCTACATTTTAGTTTTTATTCATATGTTCCCATCCTCATATATGGGGGAAAATAGACTTTGTGGGATATTCTTCAAAAATCAGCAGAAATAAAATGCTTCTTCATTTGTTTTGGGGAGCCTGAACAGGTACAGTTGCTCACAGCAAGACCAAAGCTATGTTATGTATGGTGCCTCTCAGGAGAAAAAGGGGAGGGGATTCCAATTCAGTCCAATAATTTGAATCCAGATTTTTAAGCAAAAAGCACGCCCAATGGATGAATCACTCTCAATTTTGTTTCAAAAGACTTACATTCTTCTCATCCAAAGCATGAACAAAAGCATGAACAAACAAAAATTCAGTTTTTTGAAAGAGACAAAACTCTCAACCATCCTAATGTCAAAGAAGACTCAATAATTCTCAGTATTTGACTACATATTTGACAAATACTCCAGCACTTACTGAAATAATTTATCATGTCAACCAAAATGAGCCATCAAAGTTTTCTATATAACCGCACCACTGGTCAGGGTTTTTATATATCCTTTCCTAACCACTTTAAATATAGTGAAATGAACTCTTAGCTTAAACAAGCCAGCATGGTGGTGGGTATTTTAAATCCCTTTGTTATGATTATTTTATAAGGGCTGAGGCCTCCATCTTGTTTGTGGGATAACCAACAGTGTCAAAGTAATACTTACCCTCCAGCTTTCATCAAATTTTCAGTTCCACTATTATTTTTAACCGACTGCCACAGGCAAATCTTTCAACAAACAGTACTGAGAGAGGTCAGGCAATCTCCCCGAGGAGGTAAACTGTGTTTGGAAAAAATAATGTATCAGATAATATCATGATAAAGTCATATCCATCTTGAGATGTGGAAGACTGGCTTCCTTTTCTTCTTCTTTTGATACTATGAATGTTTTCAGGACATGAAGACATAGGATTTTATCAGACATTATTTGGAATGCTGTTTCCAATTCTGGACCCCATGGTTCAAGATGATATTGGCACACTAGGACCTGCTCAGATAAGGAGAACTAAGTTGGTCAGAAGTATGGACACCAAGCCCTATGAGGAATGGCTTAGGTAGAAAGGTTTGCTTAGCTCAGTAAGAAGAAGATTGAGAAGTAATATGATAGCTGTCTTTAAATATTTGAAGGGATGTCAAGTAGAAAAAAGCTTGTTTGATGTTCGAGAGACTAGGATCAAACAAATGTATCAAAAATGCCAGAAAAGAAAGTCCGTCTAAGTATTAGAAAAAAATTCCTGATAATAAGAGCTGCTTGACAGTAGAAATGACTGTTTCAGAAGGTGGACAATTCTCCTTCACTGGTGGTCTTTAAAGAGAGGTCGGGGCAGCCAACTCTTGGCAGCTGCTGGTGCTGTAACTTTACTTTTTCTACATGTCAGGAGTTTTGACTAGATAGCACTTGTGACCATGTTACAACTCTGTGCTTCTATAACTGGGTAAGAGTTGAGTGATGCTTTAGATTGGCTTCAGCCTATCATTAAATCCATTGTTTATAAAAATGAATTTCTAAGTTCTGCTAATGATCTCAAATCATAATAAAAGAAATAATGTGGGTGGTATTATTTAGGAATACTTACTTATAAAATCCTCCCCATCCAAAGCTATTTCCTGTCCTGCAAATATAGGTGTTGTTTGTTTTGTTTGCACAACCCTCCCCAACTATGCATTTGTCTACAGAATAAATCCCCATGAATGTTTCAAAATGTTTCGATATAGGAAGAATACAGAAGAGTAATATTTGCTTTCTCACATAGTCAGGACAAAACAACGATAATTATTTCCCCTCGCGTTCAAAGATGAAATAGTGGAGGATTTCCATCCCCAGTATTCCAAATGTCAGAACAGAGCTTTAGGTTTTAGCCAAAAAAGGGTACTGTGCTTTATTGGCAGACACTAGCTATGTGATCCAAGGAAACAATTGTATATAATGGTTTCTTCAGGTTTGTTCTTCAGGCCTTATATAATGGTTTCGTTATGTTTGTTCCTTAATCTAAGCTTACTCATAGCACGTTTTGAGTGTCAAGAATAAGACCTCTGCCTATGATCATGGCAGCCTACTGTTAATAAGGCTACATCCCTGTGGTCAGTGATCACACTGGTCTAGTTAAACTTACTTGGAAGAAAGCAGTTGTGTAGGTATTGCATCTGGCAGTACCTGGTTTGCACTATAAGTAAGGGGACTCTCCAGGCAAGTTTTTTGTTTTTGTTACAGGAGTGACATGAAACATTAAACCGCACACACACATCCTCTCTCTTCCTGTATTCCTATTGATCACAAAAGCCTTGCTCTTACTCTAGATTGCAAATCTTTCAACCTGTTCCAGGTTAATAGCCGCCAATTATGCTATATACATCAACAATCACCTTCTGCATTCCATTCAAATAAGCTGGTAGGAAAGTAATTTTGTAAGCTACAACACAGGGGTATTAAAACATACATTGTATCTCGGAAAACAAATCTCTCTCACACACACACATGCACACACCATCAGAGGGGATTTTTTTCTCACACAAATAAGAAAATGACAGCAGTTTCTACCTTAACCTCTTCAGTTGTGGTTGCTAAGTAACAATGGCACACTTGCCTGTATTCGCAGCAGTACTTGGTCTAAGGCCTGACAGTTTGATTAATTCTCCTGAGTATCAAACCTGTGCTGTGAATATTTAAAGCAGTTCAGCATTTACACAGAAAGCCATTTGCTATTGTCTATGATTTATATAATGCATTTTATAATTAAAACTGTCATGAAGAGCTGGGAAACTCAAACAATTTTGGAAGGTAAACTCAAGCTGGTTTCCCTACTTGTATCCACACCTCGCCCTCTGGTTCTCATTTGAAAATAAGCCAACATATCTCTTCTCTATGAAGTGTGTATAGGATCATCTGCTTAAATTTAGAGTATATCTAGGGTTTCTTTAGCAAAGTCTCTAAGAACTGAAATCCCTCTGTTTATGGGGGATTTCTGCTGTTAAAAGACTTTGCGGAAGAATCCCCAGATATATTCCAAAAATAACCATTCTGCCAAGAAGGTTTTTGCTTTATGTGACCTGCTAGGAATGAATGCTTACATTATCTGCAGCTGTGACTAAAAAGACTATACATCTCAGCAAATAATTTTTATGCTACCATATGGATTGCCTTTGAAGATAGTTTGGAAATGACTATCAGTTCAGAATGCAATACTGTAGTTCTCTTACTAAATGAGTGTGGCATTGTGATCATACTGTACTCAGGGTGACCAGACATCTTCTCTTTCCCAGACATGTCCTACATTTCAGCCATCTGTCCAGGAGTTATTCCAAAATGTCCTTTATTTTCAGCAAGACTAAGCAGCATGAATTTAAAACATGAGTGTTTTTAGCTTTCATTTCGGAATGTCTTACACTTTTCTTGAATATCCTACATGTCACAGCACCTTGTCCCCCTTTGTGGTTAAGACATCTGGTGACCCTGTACTGTACTGGTTGTACTGTATTGAATACAATGTGAAGGCACTTCCAGGATCATATTCTCCAACCTCCTGCCATGCATAAATCCAGAGTTTATGCTGAAATAATTAAGTTAAAGACTATATTGTTTAGGAAAGCGTTCCCAGGATTGTGCCATCTGCCCCAGGATGCCTCCTTTTAACTATGTATTAAGAAGCCAAGCCTTCCCTCCACTCCATCTGCCTTGGTCCAGGCCCCAGAAGGAGAGAAGAACCACTGGACCTCATCCCCTTTCCCACCACCCTCCCCTTCTCCTTTTGTGTGTCTCTTTTAGATTGTAAGCCTGAGGGCAGAGATCTGTCTAATTATAAGATTGTATGTACAGCACTGTGTAAATTGCTGTGTACAGTGACAAATAATTTAATAATAATAATAATAATAATAATAATAATAGCAGCAGCATTTGGAAGAGACGGCTAGCCAGTCTCTATAAACACAATATGAAGGCAAGTACACTAACTTCCAAGGTAGTCAGAACCTCTCCAAAAAGAGAAAGAGACCCCTCAACTCTTTCACTGTCTCACAGTAGCCCTTTAGTTTCTATCCAACATGTTGCTTCTAAGATTGTCTTCCTGGCTCATCGCTTCCACCATGTTCCACCATTATTGGTCTCTCTTCACTGGTTGACCATTCCATTTAGGATCTTGCATAAGCTTCTTTTTCTAACATTTAAAGCTCTACATAATCTCACCCCTCCTTATCTCTCAGTTCTTATTGTTTGTTATCATCTGGATCATGAACTTCTCTCCAGGAATACTCACACAACCAAGGGTTTCCTCTTATGTCCATTTTTCACTTACTGCAACATATTCCTGGAACAACATACCGGTACATTTTCAGTATGTGATTCTCTCCACTATTTCCATTTGGATAGTATTAAGTCACCCTGCCTGCAATAATTTCAGCTAGCCTAGCAGTGGGATTCTTCAAAACACATGAACCTACCTATCAATCATTTTTACCTGTTATTTATTTCGAGTTATTTATCTTCTTCTTCTCTCTTTATATGTGATTTTCCACTGCTTTCCTCAGCTGCAAAACTGCATTTTGCTGCTTTCTTACTAGCTCCAGTTCATTGCTTAGTGATTCACTTCTGCAATGCAGGGACCATTTCCAGATGAAAGCTTTGTCCCTACTCAAGTTGATTGACTCTTCCATCTCAAATAGCAGGCAATGAAACTGGAAACATTGCTGAATAAAATCCCTGAGTTTGCCCATCTATGCTGTCTCCCTTTAACAAAGGCTCTACAAATTATTTTGACACAATATACAGGCGTGTGCCACAGCACCTTCATCTTGCCAGATAACACTCCAGAACAAGCAGAAAGGACAAAAATAACAAGAGATTCCAAGCGGTGTAAAGGAAGAGAGAAATGGGCACAAGAGCCAAGTTTATGCCTGCTTTGTTTGTGTTTTCCTAAAAAACTGTGCTCAGTTATGAGACAGAACAAATGACTGGTGGCTAAGAAGCACATTCAAAATCACAGAGCCATTTGCCAAAGTTTGAGATAATACATTAATGCCAAATGCTTGGCAAAATCACACAGTGGATGCTGGGCTGGAATGGTCTCACTTTTTATCCATATTTTTACATTTTATTGTGAAAACTGGAGCTTCAGTGGGGGGCAGGAAATAAGAGTAGTCAATCATTCATATCTTTCTATGTATTTCTGAGATGCCAAAAAGCCATCAAAATGTTTTTAAATCATTGGTTTGGAAGGGGGAAAATGCTTAAGTGAACCTCCTTCCCTGCTACTCAGCTATAAAACATCAATGATAGATAGATACGGTTACATGATGGAGACAGAGAGGTGGAAAAAGGGGGGGACACTGCATAGTGAAATAAAGAGCACACATAATTTATTTTTTTCCATCCTGATGTCATATGGCTTGGTATAGCAATAATGGGGATTTTAAAGCACTGGAAGACACCACCTCCAGCAATAGATCGTAAAGTTCTGATGTTTGGAAATGCTAGTTTTGAAAGGGCTTTTATAGGAGGTTGACAATATGGTCATTGCCTAAAAAAACAAAGGTCAAACTACAACTAGTATTTCAGCCGAGCCCTAAATATTCAGCCTAGCCCTAAATATTCTGATTTGGAGGAGGGTCTTACAGAGATGTGTGTTCCACAATCTGAGTGTTTTAAAAGATAGGACGTTATTCCTAATTTGATTAATCTGAAGCAACCTATTTAGAAGGGATATTTTATTCCTTTAAGATTTACTCCTTACATTTCTAATTACTGACACAGGCAGTTTTCAACTGATGGAAAATTGACTGTATTGCTAATTCTGACAGGGTTTGAGTATGAGGCTGAATCCATACCAAACAAAACAATCCAGATCAGTATTTTTCTCAAATTTCACTTTGTTTATGTGACAGTGACTTGTAAAAAAAATCAAACTCAGATTGTATTGATAATCAGGCATTTCCCCCAGCTGCATTAAAATTGGTACAGGAGTGTTTCTTCCCATATGCTTCCCCTCGTCTGCTTCCCAGCATGCATAAACCTATCAACCAAACACCTTCCTTGTTTTTCTTTCAGTTTTAGCACCCACCTTGCATTCTCATTGTATGGAACCCCCATATAATCCCCTTCCCCTCTTCATGCCCCAGTGAGTAAGTGGGGGAACTTTAAATGTCTTCCATCAGAGACAGCCCCGAGGAGGAGAAAGAAAAAATAAAATGTTTCTTCCCTCACTTCCCTTTCCTTTCTGAATCCTTAATTGAATTAAAATCAATGTCTACAGAACAAGCTCTGCCTTCTTGGTGTGATGTTTGGTTGGCACAGCTTCTTCTGCCCCCCTCCACTGTCCACCCCTGTTCTTTCCAACTGCTTCCGACAGCCAGGACTTTTCTGAAGCAGGAGAACAACTACTGGGCTTTGATGTGAGATGGAAGCAAGCTTTTGATTTGAAGCTGTGCCTGTAGAATAACAGGCACTGGATTTGTTCCTTGGTGAGACAGGGAGCCCACTGTCTTCCTGCATGTTCTTTTTTAATGTTCCAGTCCTGTTTAATGGTCTCCAACCACCCTTAGAAAACAAAGTGAGACCCAAACACAAACATTACATAGGAGGACCCCACATTAGTTGTATTTTTGTTGAAATAAATCTTGGGTAAAATTCCCTTTTTGGCCTTTCTGTTGGCTTGAAGTTCTAACACACGTGCACACACAGATGCAGATCCACTGTGAAAAACATACCAAAAAAATAAAAAATAAAAATGGCAAAATGCTTGCTGGATGGAGGATGCCATCCACCAACCTGTCCTGTCCTCCAGGTACCCCACCTCCCAGTGCCACACAAATCTATAAAGGCACACATTGCCAAAAATGTGTAAAAGGTGTAAAATTCAGGAGTAAAAAGTGTTTTTCTGAATTGTATTAAAGCCTAAAAGAAAGTTTCAGTGTGAAAAGGTTGATACACTGTGTCCAAGAGCAACAGAATTCAGGTGAATGGGGAGGGGGGGGGCGGGGAGGTTAGTGTGGATCCATTCTTAGCAGTCAGCTCCACTGGTCTATATTAATGGAAAGAAGGGGGCATGCAGAAAACCAAATGGCAGGGGAAAGTTCCACCCCATTTTCAGCAAGTATTTTAGGATTGTAACATTTCTCCCTCTATGCAAACCAAAGACATCTTTATGGCTTACATTTGTTGTTCTTGTTATCCACCTTCGATTCTATCTCAACCCATGGTGACCCTGTAGATGAAACATCTCTAAGACTCCCTATGCTCCAATGTTCGGCTCAGATCCTGCAAATTCATACCCATGACCTCTTTAATAGAGTTTAATAGAGTCCATCCATCTAGCATGTGGCCTTCCTCTCTTTCTGCTTCCCTCCACCTTTCTTAGCATCATTGTTTTATCCAGTGAGTCGTGCCTCCTCCTTATGTGGCCAAAGTATGACAGCTTCAGTCTAGTTATCTTGGCTTCCAGAGAGATTTCTGGTTTGATCTGCTCTAGGACCCATTTGTTTGACTTCTTGGCTGTCCATGGTAATCTCAGCACTCTTCTCCAGCAGAACATTTTAAATGAATTAATTCTCTTCCCATCCACTTTCTTAACTGTCCAGCTCTCACATCCATACATGAAAATAGGGAATACAATGGCTTGTATGAATTTAATTTTCATGCTCAGTTGTATGTCTTTACATTTTAGGATGTTTTCTAGTTCTCTCATAGCTGCCATCCCTATTCTTAGTCTTCTTGTGATTTCTTGACTGCAGTCCCCACTCTGATCAATTTTTGATCTAGGTATGAAAATTCTTTCACTATTTCTATTTCCTCATTGTCTAGATTGAATCTGTGTAAATTTTCTGTGGCCGTTATTTTTTGTTTTCTTTATGTTCAACAATAAGCCTGCCTTTGCACATACCTCCTTGATCTTCCTTAGCAGTTCTTCCAAGTCTGTGATGTTTTCGGCTAGTAGTATAGTGTTGTCTGCGTATCTTAGACTGTTGATTTTCCTTCCTCCTATTTTCACTCCTCCTTTGTCTGTGTACAATCCTGCTTTTCGTATAATATATTCTGCATACAAAAGATATTACATCAGATTTCAGATATAGTGATATAACTTTAGCTTCTGGATCATTGTACAAGCAGAGCCAGCAACATGCCAATTGTGGGTATGGACAATATAAGCCCTATTACACACTGACATGTATCATAGCAGTTCACTAAAAGTGTTGAGTATCATATCAGGAACATAGCTACAGCATCATAAAGTTACCTGTTGTAGCCTCTGAGGAAGAGTGTTTTCTTAATAATGTCTAGCTCACCATGTATATTAATAATAATAATAAAATTTATTTCTATACCGCCCTTCCAGAGATCAGGGCGGTGTACAACATGTATAAACATTAAAACATCAAAGTACATATAAGTTAAAAACAGATCAAATACAATAAAAACATTAAAAACATTGATAGTGACTGTGACTATAGGAGTGTGGCAGACAATATTAATATTGACAATAATTTTTAAATGACATTAAGAATAATGCACAACCATTTCAGAAATGAAGCATTCTGTCGTTTATTTGTTCTTGACCTGCAGATGAAAGGTGCTGACCAATCACAAAGGTGTTTTTTTTTTTTTAAATAAATAAATGAATCTCACTTTTTTGTGTTCTGGATCTGCCGTGAAGCCAATAGCTGAAGTGTGAAGAAGTGTGAAACTGCTTAGTAGAGCAAGTGGAGATAGAAACTGCAGTGCTGTTAAAATTTCAAGCTGATAGCAAAACAGGGAGTGACGGCAAAGCTATGAAATAGTTCCCCAAGCCCCAAGAGGGAAAGGGAAGATATGAGGTAAGGTGCTTGCTTTTTCAGCAATAAAGTTGTTTATTAAAAATTTAGGTTCTGCAAGTGTCCTCACACAATATAGTTCATGCTTTTAAAAAAAAGGAATAGAAAATTGTTTAAATGTAAAACAAGCAAACAAACCCAAGAACCTTTTCTTGGGAAATGACTTCTACTGTGGCAACAAGAGTACAAATAATGAAAGTTTTACAGTGTCGCCTGTCTAAACTAGTTTCTCTGATTTAAGGCAATCAGAATGAAGAAGACATCCTTTGTGGCAAACATCATCAGATGCTTTTCTGTGAAAGAACACAAAGCTGAACCCTATGGGTCTCTGAAGAAGAAAATAAATAGCATTGCAGGCAGATTAATCTCTTGATCACCACTGAAAATGGCCCGTTGCGAAGGCAAGGAAGTGTACATTATCCATCCTTGTATATTTGAGGGTATCAACATGCCTGAAGGATTTCTAGGATTTTTTAAAGTTGTAGTGTGGTGTGCCTTAATCTGGACCATGTTAACTATTAGGCTTCGAAGGTGAGCTGTTTAGCCCTGCTTTATTTGAAATATGCAACATTGTCATGCCGTACCTTCCTTATAAGCACTGAGAAGCTAGCATCCTTCAGCCTCCATTTTTGTGGAAGGCAACAGTTTAGGAACCATTTTTGATCCAAGGAAAACACTGCTAAGTGAGGTAGGCTGATGAATGGTTTCATCCAGTAGGAAGCAAGCATATATGTCCATATGGTACCACGACAGTATGACTGGGGCTAAACTGACCTGTGTTTAACGCCAGCCTCAGGGCAGAGTAGGGGCATGGTATCCACCTGCCACGTTCCCTGATGCCACCCTGATGTTGGCATCATGCCATACGCCTGACCATGTGGCAGGGGATGTCACGGTGCTCCTTTGGTGCAGCGTTTAAACATGCTGTGCTGAAGGAGTGCTGAAAAGCTGCCACCGTGGCAGCAAGTGCACCCTTTTGCTGATGCTAAAAGAAGTGGCATTTTGCCATTCTTTTTTATTCCTGGCAAAGCACCAGATCAGGGCTTCAGCTTGCAGTTATCATGGCCCCAATCCAGGACTGAAAGGGGCAATGGGAAGCCGCTCCTTTGGGGCCATCTCTTGAGCACATCCAGAATAATGGTGATAGGCAAACAGCCAAGTACCAGGTCTGGGGAAAATGTTGGAGCCCTTACACTTGCAATAACATCCCAACAACCCCCTTTCAATTTAACTAATTATTTAGCAACTGTCTGCTGCCTCTGCCTTGCTTTTACTGTTTTAAATTAGTAATTTAAATAATTTAAATGTATTTTATTATGGGTGGGAAAGTTGGGAGGTTTTGGGATATAATGGACAATCAGACATTTATTGTATGCTTATTGTATTTTATGGATTTTTTTTGTTAGCTGCTTTGATCTTTTTGGAGAAGTGGGATACAAATTTGTTGTTGTTGTTGTTGTTGTTGTTGTTATTAGAGGTTTGGATTATCAAGATTCTGGTAGGAAATTATCAATCAATCTGTATCTATTCTGTTTTAGTTTCATGGATAGTCATTTGTTTTCATCATCATTTCTGCAATTAAAACAGGTGGCGAGTGGGAGAGATTTCTCCCCCACATGTACAGACTCTTTATTGGGAAAATACTACTATTGATGCAGCATAGAATTGCATTGGCCTTTTTAGCTGCCACATCACACTGATAACCCATGTTCAACTTATGGCCTTTAGGGTGAGCACAAAAGTTATGCATACTTTTCTTTGTCATTTACATCCTTTTTTACATGCCCCTAAATTTTACCATTGACTTATTTATTTATTGCTTTTATATACCACCTTTCTCCCAAAATGGGATTCAAGGGGGTCATATCATATCATATCAAAATCTATATTATTGGCTCCAAAACCTGTATTTGACTTACACATTAAGTTGGTGTATAGTTGAATATATATAGGAGTGTGTTTTTGCCTCTGTCAATGATAGGGGTTCTGTTGTTCTTCTTCCACCCTTTAGTGTGAGCCCAAGTTTAGAATTCATTTGTAGAGAGAATTTTCCTTACTCTGATTCGTACTTGGGTTTCTCATGTCCTTTGCTTCTTGTATTTGTTTAGTCTTTGTTCATGTGCTCTGTTTTCCTTACCCAGGAAGATTGTTTGTAGTCACAGCATGGTACAGCCCAGCATGCTGTCTTGAATGATGGCTCCTGAGTAAACATTGTTCACACATTGACTTTCTGACATGAAGCCCTTCTCTTTTTGTCTGAGATTTGACCTCTCAGTATACGCATCAGGAGGTCATTGATCAGAGCTATAAAAGTCATTAGCAGCCAGAAGTCCATTCTGATTGTGAAGAAGAGTCACAAATTAGATGTTTCTGGAGCTTCACTCCACGTTTGTTAAATAACTAATAAATACGCTAGACAGCTTTCTATTATGAACCTGGTGCATTTCCCACAGTAATCAGGAGGGGTAAAACAGAATTAAGTTTTAAAATCTATGGAATGGAGAGTTGTCATAAAATTGAAACACAGTGCATACATAGCTCTAGAGATTGTTGGTCCAGCATGTGTGACATGACTAGGACTAAGTGAGAATTTAGTCGCAATGTGCTTTTATTAAAGTTTTTCAGATTCAATACATTCCCTCGTATGTAGGAAGAAAAGAATTTGGGATTTAAAATGTGAAAGCGGGATAAGCAGGAACTTTTTTGCCTTGTGTATTCATTTGCAAGTGTTAAAATTAGTTAAATGTAAGCAAAAATATGAAATGATTTTTTTCATTTATCTTTTAAAAAGTTATAAGTGCAGGAATCACTCCTTTGTTGTGGCTGGTACTAACTGCCATTTGAATTTCTCACTTTTCTTCAAGAACTCTCTTCTGCAGTAAAAATTCTGGCTCCTCTTTATGAAATACCTGTATCTGCTTATTTTACTTATTTTCCCCTTCTTTTGTCTCATGCTTCTTAGGCCATAAACTATTACTATGCAATATAAGTCACCATCAGTTATTTACCAGAAAGATGGTACATAAATGCAGTAAACATATTTTTTAAAAAATTATATGAGGTGTTTCTGAGAGAGGAGATGATAAATGGCTAATATAATGTGCACCGTATGTTTAATTTGCATGCTGTTTCCACATAACTGGTTAAAAAATTTCCGGATCCAAACCATCCTCTTTTGGATAAAAAATATTTTTTTACAAATTATATTGTGTGAATATCAATAGTTCATGATATGAAATTCATATTTCTATTCTTCTGCATACTTTTAAATATTATCTTTGAACTTTGAACTTATAGATGAGTTTCATATTTATTTCACCGCCACTCCAACCTGCTGCATTGTTTATTAAAAACTGGCTGTAGGAATCAATTTGGACGATACTCATGTCTAGAGGGATGTCTGTCCTCTTAATAATTCCCCAAATTAACTCCACCTCACCTCAAAGTGCCAATTAGCTAAAAGGAGAAAAGAGATGAGTACAGGTTTTTCTCAACTCTCAGTGGCTTCATTTAAATGTATCTATGGCAACAATGTACACTGAATCATAACATGTGGTCCCACTGCAACCATTGTGTTTATGCCCATGCATGTGCCAGTCTTTGGGCTTTAGTAATTTTTGGATCCAATGTGATGTAAGGCTTGGACTTGGAAAATCCAGGTTCAGATCTAAAGTCAGCATGAAACACACTGAAAAACTTTGAACCAGTCAACTCTTTTGATCCAATCTTCCATATATACTCGTGTACAAGTCGACCTCATGTATATCTCGAGGGAAGGTTTGGGGGCCGAAATAATGGATTTTGATATGCCCCATGGATAAGTCAATGGTAAAACTTAGGGACATGGACAAAGGATGGATAGGATGAAACAAAAGGAAAACACCCCTTCCGACCCTCCTTCTTCCTCTCTGGACTTCTCCTGATCACCTAACCCACTTCATTGGTTCGGGAGAAGAAGGTTTTAACATCAGATTGATAAAGGAAGGAATGGGAAGGAAGTGGAGTTTGGTGTGCAGGGAAGATCCAGAGAAGGTGAAAGTGGATTTTTTTTTGGAGGGGGGGGTAATATCCAATTGAGAAGGGAATCACCTCATTCACACACTCTGTCTGGGAAAGCAACCAAGACTGCTGATAATGGCTCAAAACAGCCTAGCAGAGTTTTATATCCAAAACTAAAGGTCTTTACAAATGCAAGAAATAAAGTACAGTATCCAAGTACCAGTTCAATGTCCAATAGAGCAGGTTCAAACAATCCAAGGGTCCAGGGTTCCAGAAAGGCAAGTGTAGAAAGGCAATTCTGAAGGCCAGAGTGTCCAAGTCAATCAGTAGTTCAAGAGACAAGGTTTCAGACCATAGAGCCCAAGGGAGTCAGGGAAACATGCTTTCACCAGGAAAATCAGATAATGTCTGACAAAGGAGCTCAGAGACCTGCACCTGTTTATATTACCCAGTTCCTGATCACAGCTGCTTCCTGATTGCTGAGTGTTTCTCTTAAAGCCTCCTGGACTGGCAGAAGCATGCCCTTTCAGACCTTTGCTGGCTAAAGGTAGGTACTTCTTTGTTCTACTCATATCTATCCTTCTCTCCCTATCCTTCTTCCCCTCCCTTGGATCACTTCTGCCCACTTCCCTCCACTTCCTTCCCTTCTCAATTCAGTTTTAAAACCTTATCTCCCCAATCTCCTCTGGAGGAGGTTGGTATTCCAGAGATCACTTCAGAGGTCATTCAGACATGACTGTCAAGGCAGGGAGAGTGACGCATGGGGTGTGTGTGCTTCTTTCTAAGCAATATTACTGTTTTTACCCATATATAAGTCAATCCAGGATTTTAGGGGCAATTTTGGGGGCATTTTTTAAAAAAAACTTATAATTGATTTTATATGGTATCTCAAACAGGTGTTGTAAGGATAAATTGTAGCAGTGGAGAGTCATGAACTCATTAGAGGAAACTGAAGATGTTAATATAAGCAATTTATATATAATAAATAAATACATCTTAAAGGGCAATTACAAATGGCCGCACATTGTTGTTGTTTTTTTCCTAATTATTGTTGAACTGTTCCCTTGCAGGGAAGATGATTCTATATTTAGAGCTCTATCTTATTAGAAAAGAAAGCCCAAATGGAGCAGGTTAGTAGTGGCTTTCTCTGTCCCTCTCTGCAAGTCTTCGGAGCACTTCCCTTGGTTGTAAAAGCATGCCTTTTCTTGAACAGGTTTTTCCAGTGAGACAAAAGATATACTTTTATTACCGTCTATGTTGGGAAGAGAATGGAAGTGCTACAATGGGTATATGGGAGGCACAGAGAATGCCACTGCTCTCCCGCTCTACTTCGGCTTTCTTTTTCATGCAATAAGGATGTCAGTCCTTGTTGATCTCTCTAAGCTACAAGCTGTTTTGACTCCTGTGGAAGCTAGTCTAAATTGAAGTTAGTAAACCTGCGAAACTGATCCATAGAAAAGATAGTGATGGTCTGGCAAAGTTTCACACTAATTATCTATATTCACATAAACTTCTTGTTCCAACAGCAAAGGCAGCTGGCAGCGACTGCTGTATATTTGGAACAGACCAAGTCCTTTGACAAAGAATGACAACATCCAGTCCTCCAGGCAATAAAGTTAATTAAGTCAGCTCTCCATTGGCCTGCTGGCATTGGGCAGAAAAATGAACTTAGACTGTACACCCAGGTTTCTGGTGCAAGCATACAATGGCATCTTTCATTGTTTTTGTTTGTTTGTTTGTTTGCCATTGACTCCATCAAAAATACATGTTTGAAAGTAAGGTATAGTATGTCTGCAGGAATGAATACACTTTCCAGTCTCCATTTTTCACCATCACAAACATAAAAGGAAGCTGAAGCTAATAAGAAAACCTTTTTTAAAAGTGGGCAAATGGAACATACTCTGCTATGAATGTTTGGCAGATGATTATTGTGTCTGTTACTGGAATTCTGGATTACGCTATGCAAACGTTAACCAACAGACTGCTTTGGGATATTGGGTGGCTATGTTGCCTAGGGCTGGCCAACTGGATACATCAAACAGGAATCGGAAATGGCACTCAGTTCCAGTAGTGAAAAAAATCCCTCTTCCAGGACACACAAACCCTTTTTAAAATAATCTGAAGAAACACACAATATTTCAGGGATAGAATAGAACCATCTAGCCTTCTACTATGTAAGCAGTGTTTTGTGATCATGTGAGATAAAGAATAGATCATCTTTAATTTGCAACTCCATCCAGTAAAACCCCAGTAACAATTGAAAGCATGCAGAACTTGTCTTGGGTATTCATGTGGTCACTGGGATCATCCAGTAACAGGTATATTCTGGAGTCACATGTATCCTTGCTTACTTTTTTTCTACAACTGATCATTACTTATTTACCATGGAACCTGAAAACAAACAAAAAAAGTGTTCGTAGTATTCCCGAGTACTTTCTCTGGCAGTAATCTGACCTTAGTCTCACTTTATACATCTGAAAAAGAGAGAAATGAGCAAAGAATTCTTACTCTTAGGATTCCAATTCTACCTATTTACTTTTCAAGTAAGATGATGAATCAAGTGAGTTTGTACTTTAAACCAATGACAAATAAGTGTGGTATTTTAAATTCACAACTTTTTTTTATAGTTACATGGATCAGCAAAGTTCTCAAAGATCACAGTGTCAATGCTATTCTTGTGATCTGTGGCTTTGGCCCACTCAAACCCTTTCCCCCTGTTGCCTGTATATGGTTCTGATTGCATGTTTATCACTTGCAGAAAATTATATTGCTATTGTTCCAGAAGTGAAAATGTTATGTAAATCTGGAGTGACAGAAACTTAATTTACAGATTGTATTAGATAAGCTTAATGCTAGTCTGTAACAGCCTTGGATTCCTCACCCCCTGTTACATTTTTCAAGATGATGTATGAAGGAAGCATAAGGAAAACATTAGTAGAAATGCATCACATAATATACCTTAAAGTATCTATGGTGCTCTGATGAGGAAAAGGACGGGATGGTGCACTGGGGGGAGGGAGGGACATGCCCAGGGATGGCATGCAGGGGGAATGCACATGGGGATACCATGGGGCACTGGGAAAGTGTGCATGGGGGAGCATGGGGATGACACATGGGGAGCACAAATGGAGATGGCATGTGGGGGGAATGCAAGGGGAGCACATGGAGTGCAGGGGTGAACGTATATTTCTTTGCTTTGAAATATATTGTAAGCTGCCTTGAGTCCCATTGTTCAGGAAAGACAAGATAAAAATGAGTAATAACAACTTGTAGGGTAATGTACAGGCCAAAGGTCTGACTCATCCTTATTCAGACTTTCTTTTGAAGGCCATAAAAATAAAATAATATGCATTTACTTTGCATTGAGACAGATAGACAGGTATTCTTTTCGAAAAAGTATTTTAGCAGCCATGGGAGGCATAACTCTGATTGAACACAGGGGGCCTAGAAGACTATACCATCAGATTTTCAGCTCTTTGGGGGCTCCAGAGGGCATCAGTTGCTGGCTGCCATTTTGGCAACTAGAGATGACGATGTGTCACTTTCCAATTGCTCTGAGAGCAAGTTAGCTGATTTGCAACATTTGAACATTTGCAAAACGTCTTTTACTTTTAAAATGTGGCAGTTTTTTAAAATAAAAAAAATGTTTTTTCTTATTTGGAGGGCATGGTCTTTGTGACAGTCCCAAGGACCACAGTGTACCTCCTAAAGGGCTGAACACAGTCCATGGACACAATTCCCATCACCTCCCTACACATTTATTTTCAAGTATTTATCATATTTACCACTGCTCATCTTCATCTTCATAAAAAAAAATCGTAATCCAATTTAAGATGAGGAAAGAAAAAGTCATTGTTACATCATTGCTGTTAAAACTAGCACTGAGAAAACCTTCAGGCTCCAACAGCATATCCATTATGTATTATCGAAACAAGCAAAAGAGCATTTGGGGTAGAGAAATTCATTTTTAAAAGTCATACTACTTATTTGCAAGTTGTTGGCCAAGGGTGACAAGCAGTCAATTTAAGATTTAATATTGTCTTCAGGTGCAAGTAAAGTTCAGTATATAAAGTCCTAGTAGGATGGTTCCAGCTGCACAGTGGAGAGCACTGATTTAAATTACTGGCCCTAACATTCATTCATTCAGATATTCCAATGAAATAAGGATTCAGCTTAGTCGGTGTAATGTTTGACTGTGATTTTTGTTCATCTTCTTGAGAGCTGTGTCCATCAACTAATTTTTATTTCATTCCAGAAGTCTTAAAAAAAAAAAAAACCTGAAGGATATTGCCATCAAGGGGGGCATTTTTAAAAAAGTTCATTCCCTGGCTTAGCCTTTCCTGCTGACTCCTTGCTCAGCTCTGCAAGCATAACTCTCATAAAGGTAGAATCATAGACTTGGAAGAAACCACAAAGGTCATCCAGTCCAACCTCGTGCCATGCAGGAAGAACCAATCAAAGCAGCCTCGACAAATGGCCATTCAGCATCTGCTTAAAAATCCAAACTCCACCACATTCCAAGGCAGTATCAGACATTTTTTAGCATTTCTCAGACATTGTCAGACATTTCTTAGCATTAGGAGGTTCTTCCAGTGTTAGGTGGAATCTCTTTGGCCTGAAACACGCAGGCCAAATAAGGTGGCTTCTGCTGCTTTGGGAGCATGGTGTTCAAACAATCCACACCTCCAAAGTGGCCAGAAGCCACTCTGATGTCACACTCTGGTCCAAAGGAATCGAATAAAAAGAAACAGGGGGAAAAAAAATCTGACTCCTGCCTGCATGGCTTGGACCTGCAGCGGCAGCCCACTTTGGGAAAGGACCATACATTTGGTGTGATTGCAGCCCCATTGTGGCCAGACCACCCAGAGACCGCTCCTTCTGGGCCATGTACTTTGCCCCTTTGTCCTGTAGTTTGAATCCATTGCTGTGTATCCTAGTCTCTGCAGCTACAGAAAACAAGCTTGCTCCAGCCTCAATGCGACATCCCTTCAAATGTTTAAACACGGCTACCGTGTCACCTCTTAACCTTCTTTTCTCCAGTCTGAACATACCCAGCTCCCTAAGCCACTCCACATGGGGCAAAAATATAAACACTCTATTCTTATTGGATCATGTTGACTTTTTTAGAAGATGACTCATGTTCATCTTGTGGTTTATTAAGACTCATGGATCCCTTTCACATATTGAGCCAGGTGTCAACTGTCCTATATCTGTTCATTAAGTGTAGTACCTTACATTTCGCCCTGCTGAAATTCATTTTGTTATTTTTGATCCAGCTTCTTAGTCTGTTAAGGCCATTGTGACATCTCACTACATGCTAGAAAAGATAATGATGCTAGGAAAGGTAGAGGGTAGCAGAAAGAGAGGAAGGCCACTTACAGGATGGATAGACACAATCAAAGAGGCTATGGCCCTGATCCTGCAGAAACTGAACTGAGCCATTGAGGACAGGGGGGCTTGGAAGTGTCTCATGCATGGGATAACCATGAGTCAAGGTCAACCTGAAGACATTTAATAACAAGAATAGACGTTTAATACACGAGGCATGCTCATCCAGGTCTTTAGAACCAATAGTAAGCAAAGACACAAAAAAGTACTCTCGTTGGCCAATTGTCTATAGCAAAATGAAATCTGAACAGATATCGCTCAAATTGCCTATCCAGCTCTCTTCATCTCATTTAATGATTAACTTAGTTTTAATCATTTATTTCATAATTGTTTTGACTGGCAGAACCTCTGGAAGAAGCATAGCATAGAATCACACTATAGAACCTAGAAAATGCCTAGAGATCACAATTTGTCATTCATTTCAGATATATAAAAAAACAACATTCCAGATTATATGTGAAATTGATTGTATGCAAAGGGTCTTGGAATGGATCATTCACATAACACCAGGTCCTACTGTACTTATAAGATGGACAAAAGCAAAGTTCAATGGTAGCTATGATATAACTACTTTTGCACACTTGGATTGGTAGTTACCTTGTTACTTTGTGACTGGAACCTAAGTACAATAAATCCAGGTAGTGTGGATCAGATTAGATTATATAACATTTGCATAGATTAAAACACTCTACTTCCCTGGAGTTTATTGGACTGTAAGCTTGGGGGAAGTGGATGTCTTATTTGGAATTGATATATTGGTATATCATTTGGTAGCAGGAATAATAATAATAATAATAATAATAATAATAATAATAATAGGGTCACTGCTTTTCCTTCCTCCTCCTCCCTGTATTAACTGGGTAACATGTATTCACTAGGGGGTCTAGTGCCTTTGCTTTGCTATTTTTCCTTTGAGAAATTTTATGATGGCCTTATGATGGAAATTCTTTTCTTAAAACAGCATCACAGTGGAGATGCACAAGAATATGCATGCAGACACACATCTAATACTGAATAATTAAACATTTTCCATTAATGATGCATCATATGTATGGCATTTAAAGGATGGAATGCAGAATACTTTTTAGCAATTAGTTTTTGAACACTTGGGAGAATTTTATATAGTGCCCAGAAGGCATTTTATCATCTTTGCATAAACATATTCCATGCTGCTTGTTCTGAGGATAGACTTGTATTTTAATTTGTGCATGTTCCTTCACAATTCAGTTCAATAGCCAATTTGATCAAATGTGTGGATGTGTCTGTACAACTCGCTCACTGAACACTATATTCACAACTTTTTATCTCTCAAAGCTGTCAAGTTCATTGTGATTCATGTCCATATTTGATTGCAAGTTTCTCTCTTCCTCCCTTCCTCAAAATCATACATATTTCCATTTAAATATTCCATCTTTTAGGCATGACAATTCAAAACTGCTACACTAATGTCTATGCCTACAGCTCTGCAATACTTTCACTAACAAACAGCAAAGTTTAATTGGAGCTCTGGTGGACTGTACAATAATGCTGTCCACATTCCTCCTTTTTTTAGGCCATTATATGCAGATGGAAGTCCCTGCAATAGACCTGAGACTCTGCATAAGAAGCAAGATTGAAAGGGACAGTAAACATTGATCAATTTTTTTTAAAAAAAATCTGTATTTTTCAGTGGTCACAATAAAGCTGTGGGGAAAGTCCTTATTACGAAGCATTTTCTGTTTTAAACTCATTATCCCATACTGTCCACTTTGTTATTCCTCTTTTCTCATTGGGTATTTTCTTTTTACAAGGCTTTTTCTTCTTTCTCCACAATATCAATCAAGCCTATGGTGCAATGTCCATTCCATCAGATAATAAAGGGTACTACTGGCATACATACATAAGAACAAAATAATCACACAGTAGGTTGGAAAAAATACAGGGATAAAACAGTAAGTTACAGAACAACAATAATAAAGGCAGCTACAACAACAGATCCACTTTAAAATCTGCTACTAATGTTTTTAAGAATTTGCAGAGGATCTTTCTGGCTGCTACTGTGAAGGTAGCCTTGGGATAGGTTCACCATACAAACTGAACACACATAACAGCTATAACAAGGTGAACTTATCATGGGGTCTTCTGGGGCTGAGAGTGTGTGACTCACTGAAAGTCATCCAGTGGGTTTCCATAACCTTGTGAGGAATCGAACCCTGGTCTTCATAGTCATAGTTCAACACTGAAACCACTACATCATGCTGGCTTCCGAAATGTAGTTACAAAGCACAAAATATTGCCATGAAGTGAAAGAAGAGAAGACAGAAACACATGAAGCAGCTGGAATTGTCCTTGCCCCTCTTTGTGTGTGTTTTTCCTCTCTCTGTGTTTGTACTTCTCAGATCCTGTAGATTGTATTTGTTACATTTCTAAGGATTACATCTCCAAGGATTTGTTACATCTCTAAGGATTCTGAAGGCACTGTGGACTCTTCAGGATTAGAGGTGGCCATGGGCAACTTGTTCAGGCTTAGACCCAGGCTTTGACCTGGAGTCAGGAACAAGCAAAATTCACTAGGCAGAGACAGATCGGTTACATAGCAATAAGACCAATTTTGTTCCAGACGTGGAAAGGATACAAGTGATGGTTTTTGTAGTCTGGTCCTTTGTATGCCCAACCAAAATCAGCTATAAGCATTTGGTCAAAATTCAAGGCTTCTTCCACTTCAGGACCCATATTACTTTTAAGGAACCTGGTGTCTGTCACCTGTTGATTCAATGTTACGTTGCAATTGACAGAGATAGATTAATTAATTCAAATTAATTAATATATTTTGTTTAAAAAACATCCTGAGATAAACACTGTCATTGCTCACTTGTTATGCACATCATGTTTCATATGCTTGGGTCTTACAGTCTTGCAGCAATGGCAGAGACGGAGATTTATCTCTTTTATTGTTACTGATTTCAGATGTTAAATTGAGACAGAGAAGCTGATAATAATGTGTGATAAGAATGCATGATGATAACAGTGATGAAAACTTGAAAACAATGAGATCTGATATTGATAATGCAAGAATTAGACAACACCGCAGCTGACTTTGTCACCCTACCAGAATGTTCTGCTCCCTGGCAAAAAAAGCACAGCATGATTATTGGAAGCCATTTGAAAACCATTGAGGCATCTTGCAATTAAACTATACAAAAGTTAGGGACAAGAACAATAATATATTTCCTCTCTCCAAGATAAACTGGAAGGATGACTGACTTTAGAATGATATTTAAAAACTGGCAAATCATAGTGGAAAAGCCTTATGTTGTGCCAAACAAATATGATAACACATGTGTTGGATTTGGACTTAAACATGATTAGGGAATAATAATTGAATTAAATGGATCACATAAGCAATTATTGGTGTAAGTCTCATTGATTTCAATGGACTGAGTCTGGTTCTAACTCAACTGTATTAAATGCAGTTTTTAATATGTGTGTGTGTGTGTGTGCAGGTCAAATAGAGATCCATCTATATTTGAAAATGTGAATTATTCTAGGTTCATATACTCTTCCAGAGGTCTTCAACATACTGTACTCATGTTGTTGTGGTTCTTATTTCTACCAGGCCAGGCAGACATAACTCCAAACAGGTAAAACATTTTGAATAGAAAGTCACTAAAAATGTGGCAAGTAATTTCCAGTCAAGTTGGCCTTACTTTAACTCTGGTAATAGAAAAACTCAAGTAATTAGATTTTGTACTCCCTTTCCAGACTGATGTTGTCAAAAAGAAGATAGCCTCCCCATCACTGGAGTATATGTGGTTGTGATAAATATAGTCCCTGACCTTTAGCACATATTAAAAGAGGTGTTGTTTTTTTAAGCACAAAGAGAGAGAAATTGGATGGGCTGTCAAGGCTACAACCTATTTTGTTGTGCTTCCCACCGTATTGATTGGCTTCACACACAGAGACACATGTGCACACACACACACACACACACACACACACAACACTTGATCTCAATGCAAGAGGTGCATTGCTTTGCCTCTCCTAAATCACCTTATTTAATTTTTGCTTCAAGGACCTCACACAAAAAATTAATATCACCTCAAAGAAGCCAGTAAAGAAACATGGAGTGATGGATGGTCAGCAGAGAACAGCGTGCACTTTGTCATCTGACCTCCTTGAACTCCTTTCCCACTATGAAGAAATATAGAGCCAAATTAGTCCAAGCAGAGAAATATAATGTAAATATATTTTCCCCTGTGGGTTGCTTGTGTTTCTTTATTTTCTGTTTTGATGTGAAAGGGTAGTTGTCTCTTCCAGACTTTATGTTCATAAAAGATCAGCAAGAGAATTAATGGGATGGCTTTGGAATGGGTTTATTGCATTTATTTTAATTTTTAAAGAACTCATCTGGATTCCAGGAGCCCTATGTGACATATAAAGGCCCGCAGGCTGCATTTTACTCACTACTGTTCCAGAAGCTACCCTGTTGCTCAGCTAAGGGATGCTGTTCCATATTCAGGACTGAAGATCCACCTACCAGTTCAGTCAGTTTCTGTACATGGAACAGTAGTATGTGGTATTTTTTCTGTACTCCCGGCAGCAAAATGTCTTGTGTTGGCCCTAAGCAAAAAGGATACATGCATAGTTGGTGTGTATGTGTTGTGGTATAGTGGTTTGAGCATTGAACTTTGGTCCTTATCACATGAAGGCAATGCAGGGATAATCATGGGGTTTCAAGTTGTTTTATCACACAACACTAAACCCAATGAGAAGCCAATTGGGGGTCATTCCAGGATCATTCCAGCGTTAGGTAAAGTTTCAAGTTGTTTTATCACACAACACCAAACCCAATTAGGAGCCATCTTAAACACAATCAGGGGCCATTTCAGGGTCATTCCAGGTTTAGGTAAATTTAGGGGAAAAGAGGATTTACCTAACCCTGGAATGACCCTGGAATGACTCCCGATTGTGTTTAAGATGGCTCCTGATGGAAACTCATGATTGCTCCTGCATTGGCTTCACATTGACCCTGGGATAATTTCAAATTGACTCTGGGATAACTTTAAATTTTGTGCGTGTGATCAGGACCTTTGACCCTGGAGACCAGAGTTTGAATACCTGCTTCACCAAGGAAAACCAGTAGTTGATATTGGGCAATTCACATGATCTCAGCCTCAGAGGAAGGCAAAGGCAACCTCCCTTGAACAAATCTTGGCAAGAAAGCCCCATGATAGGGTCACCTTGGAGTCACCTTAAATAGGAAATTACTTGAATGGCCCTCAATAACAAGTTGGAGGGTTAAGGACAAAAGTCCTTGGGGACAATGTCAGGATAATCAGAATTCAGTTTTGCTCAATATTACCTGACAGCATTCACAGTGGATTGGGAGAGGATGCTGATCCTGCTCATACTCTGAAGGACTGATTCATAAATATGAATGCATATGATAAAAGGGAGGGGACACTGGAATCAGACATTCAGTATGTATTGATTTATTCCACATTGCTCCCAACCTCCTGCCTGGTTGGTTGAAATGCTTGAACCATTGCCACATTCACTGCCATGGGCATCCCACAGTTTGATGTTTAACTAGCAGGACAGGAGTCCAGATTCCATTCCCCATGTGTTGTATGTTTACTGAAATAGGAAATGTCATAAGCAGCTTGCCTGTTTATTTTCTAGTATTTGTCTTGGGGCATGTAAGGATATAAAACACACAACCCTGCTTTCTGTTATCATTCAGCTACATCTGAGCATTGGTCCTTGGTTGCACCAGGATTTTATCTGTGTTATTACGTAACCGACTTTGCTCTAATTCTAATCGTTCAGCTGGGTAATGAATACAGGATATTAATTTCCATAAAAGATGGCTCCTGGAAAACTTCATTTGCATAGTATGCTGTTTCAGCCTCTGTCAACTAGGAATATCTTCCTTCTGGGTTGTTTTGCAAAGCCTTTAAAAATATCCTTTAATGACAAAGACAGAGCCTTCTCACTCTGCTAGATCTTGATTGTCAGTTTGATTGGTCCTTTAAAAAAAGGTTCAGAATGGAATAGGACTTCCTAAACAGCATTGCAGCATTTTTCACCCAAATATTGTCTGATCCATTCTATAAGTTGAGAGATGTAGGACTATTATAGGTTATTCATGAAATGTGCAATCAGATAGGAAGGCAATCTCTTTCAAGAATATACAGTGGAGAATGGAGCATTTTGTTTTGGCACTCTCACTATAGGCCAGGGGTGCATGGCATGGGGATGGGCAGGCTGGTAAAGGATAATAAAGGACTGCATATGCCAGTGGCAAATAACATGTAATTGGGAACAGAGCCAATTTGCTTTTTAAAAATAAGAATTTAATTAGAACTGTCTAGTAGATTGATCAAAAATAAAATCACTTGTATTTAGTGATGAAAATAATGAAAATAATGCATCATGACTTTAAATTTTGTTATTAATATGTCAATGAATTGGAGTGATCAATCAGTTTAAACAAATTCTTTCCATGCTCTGGTGGAAATATTTCACCTTTATTAAAAGGGCCTATCCAGGTCAGTCCAGGACAGTGATGGTCCCAGATGGGACCTTTCAAGGATGCTTTTATTCTTGTTGCCCAGTGCTAAGAACTTCCTCCAAAGTGAAATAGGCAGCTGACATAGACTGAGCATGTCAGTTGACATTTTAGTTCAGTGTCTCTAACAAAATATCACTGAAGGGAAACACTGCATTATGGACACTGAACAGCAAATCAGTACTTTTGGAGGCGAATCTGCCTGCCATTTCACTGAGGAAAGGCTGGTGTAACTGCTTGCCTGTGACACCTGTTTCAGACAAATTAAGACAGGAGGTGGCAACCTGTTCACTTCTAGATTACAAGTCCCTTATGTAACAGAGAACCTGGCTGTCAGAATCTGATCAAACCTATCATGAGTTGTGTGTATGGTTAGGTAATGCGTTACTGATGTATTTATACAGGAGGTATGACTTTAAAATGATATAACATATGCATTGTGGCTATGGCGGATGATGAGAGATGTAGTATTGGGAAAGAACATAGATCTGAATCCATAGATATGTGTGGGATATGGTTTCTCACATGAGAAAGTATACAGAGTAAGAAACTAAAAGTGTTTAACAAAGACTGGGTGATTGGACCAAGAAGGGTCATAGATGGATATATGTTGATTTGGGGGCAAATAATATCCAAGCCCACAAAGCTTTGTGGCAGGGAACTGTGAATATGAGATTGGTGTTTGGGAATTTCTGTCTGTAAACGTCTTCCTGATAACACCTACAGTTACTGGAATAAAGTTCTTGCAGTTTGAAATACAGAGAGTTGGTTCACTGAATGGGGGGCGGGTGGAGTTCTTGACAATGGTCAGAAATTATAGAAATTGAGGGACAAGTTTACCTACTTCTGAGGGCATCAACCTTTAAATAAAAACAGCAATTACCATTGGATACTATGGAGTTTATCACACTAGGGGCCAATTTAAATCTTAAAATGACATTGAAGTGGTATTAAAGCAAACTTGAGCCTTCACGAATTTAAAGCAAATTTAACAAAAAACATGGGACTTGGTACCTTCTCCTGAGTTGGGAATCACTTTTCTCTCCCTTTTATTCTTTTTTACTCAAGGAGGTTTTGTGCTATGTACTGACTGTTGAACAAGGGGCTTTTCATGACAGGAGGTGTACTTTTTTGTCTGATGTGTGTTTTTAAATTGTTTTAATCCCACTGTTGTAATATGACTATTGGTTTAACAGTGTTTCAAAAAACTTTTTTTCCAGTTACATCTGTTTCCCCCCAGTCGTGTTGAAGGCTCCTTTCTCAAAGAACATCATTTTCATTTATATTTGCAAAACGTTATTCTATACTGTTTTCCCCTGCTAGTTTTTATAAGTAATTTATTTTTCATATATAATCCAAAAAAGTTTATTTATTGCGAATCTAAGGGTGTATAAATCTGTTTGAAAAAGCTTCAGATGTTCCCATCTATCAGAACAATGCTCTCCAATAAAACAAGCCAAGTTTTTATCTTACCAACACAAGTCTCTGCATGGCACTATCGTTGTCTTTTCACAAAGAAAAAGAAGGAAACAAATGGAAATCAGTTGCCACAGTCATCCAAGAAAAGGAAAACCAAGAGAGATTTGATTTTAAAAAAATGTTTTCTGAAAGCACTGGAACTGTGCCTGACAGCAAAAAAAAAAAAAATGTTTGTAAGGGGTGCGATAACATCCAAAATCCTAATTGGGTCAAATATAATACACAAAATATGTGATGCAAGCATTCAAAATTCAGCTGGGCTCTTCATCAAGCAAAGGTCTTCAAAGTCATACAGGAGGGGGAAATGGCAATGGTAGAGTCATAGGCCTACATTTTGCCACGATGTTCTCAATCTCAGTTAAGATCATTTGGAGAGATATCCGTTCAGGTAGTGGCCATTCCTTCTGGTCCTGTGGGTTCTGAGAGACAAGGGGGCTTGACAGACTGGCCACTAAGGCTGGCCTTGGCATGGAGTTGGCACATGGTGTCCACATGACTTATGCCCCGACTCTATCCCCGGGCTGTGATGCTGCGCACTGAATGTGAAGAAATTTCATATTAGAGCAGCAGTGATATTGCGTGCTGCTTTAATATGAAATTTCTTCATATTCAGTGCACAGCATCACGGCGCTCCTCTGGCACTGTGTTTACATGATGCAGCACCAAAGGAGCTCGGAAAAGCTGCGCACCAGTGGCTATGGCACCCTTTCTGGGACACAAAAAGGAGCCACTTTTTGTGACTCCTTTTTGCACCCTGGACAGGAGAGACTGGGGCCACAGCGTGGGGTTTGCACAGCTCTGATCCGGTGCCCTTAGAGGGAGTCTGTGCAGCCCCAAATATCTTTAAAGTCCAAGAAACAAATTTTAAAATCTATTAGGGAAAAAAAAAAAGCTTCCTTTGAGATCCCAGCATCTTTTTGTGTTGCGAATGGGGTTTAAATTGTATTCCCTAGACTTTAAAAATCTTTGTGTCTCAGAGACTGATTTCCAGGGTTCTACACTAAACATGAGTGGAAAAGTGTCCCCGTTACAGATTGATGTATATTTCAGTTCAGTTTATATTTCATCAGATTTTACCAAAAGTGACAAATTTCTTCATATTCTTGATGGAGAGGACTTTGAAAATGAAAGAAATGGTCAAGTGTTGAAGAAACCATCCATTTAGGCCAGGGGTGGGAAAATGTGGAAGTCTAGAGGGGTGCATTATCCTACTAGAAGACCTTGGAGGGCTGTACCTTCTTCCCAAAAAATTGTCCCCAATAACTTTGGACACATGGGGGCATTTTCCTCATGTTACATTTTTTATTTAAAAAATTATATTCCTAGGCCTAAAGGTTTGTGACTCTCTGTGTGTGTGTGTGCGTGTGTATGTGTGTATGCGCAAACATAGATCTATGTCATCAATCATTACTGATTTTCGCTTGTAACGGATATTTTTGTCTGTTTATTAAAATGGCTTGTCCTCATTTCAAAGGGCTTGTTGTGTTAACTTAATTGAAAGCCTTAGAAGTCAAAATATAAAAAGGACTGTGCCTTTGATCTGATAACTACAAAACAGATTGAATCCTTTATTATAGAGATGAGAGGAAACTTGTCCTTGTTCAATGAAACCTGGACATTCTATCTAACACCAAGGAGGTCTCAAATCCAAGGGGGAAATACTCTTTCTATCCTGCTGGGATGAAAATTTCAGTTTCTCAAACCTCTGATCGCACATCCAAGCTAGAATTCAGCTACACGTTTGGGGGGCTGTGGATATGAGCACCCTAATAATCATTCACTTTAAAACAGTTACATTAATCCAGCTTGATTCCAGAAACTATGTGGATAAGGTTTTTCTGGAATTAGCAGAATACTTGTTTGCCTGAGAAATCCAGAAGAACCTTAAGTAATATCTAATTCTCAGTTTAACAGGATAAAATTAATCCAGAATTAATATTTGTTGTTTTTTTTGTTGTTGTTGTTAACTGCCCTTCATACATCCCTGACTCATTGGCCCGATACAGATGGGCCTGAAAAGGTGCTCAGGCAGTGCCATTAGGGTTCGGGAGCGCGCATCATTTACACGCTTCTGAAGCCTACTACGTAATAGCGCCGGTACCATTATGTAACGTCATTTAGACGGCATACATAATGGCACCACCGCAACTGCGCAGCTTCCACACAGTGGTGGTGGCGCAAAGGTGCCAAATGGTGCCTTTTAACTGAATTGCAGCACAACTGCTCACCTAAAAAGGAGCGCAGTTTCCCCGCTTCTTTTTAGGTGCGCAACTGCACCGCAGTATCTAGCTGCTGCGGAACAGTTGCAGCACTAAATGAGGTGGCGCCAGACCGCCCTTTTTGGGCAGTCTGTACCGCCCCTATGTGACCCTATGGATGAGACATCTGCAAGACTCTCTATTACCCCACTGCATTGCTTAGGTCCTCTATAGGAAAACAGCATATTAGCATCTTGTTATTCATTAGTGAGGTTATTGACTTTGACTCACAAGGAAGAAGCATTCCATTACTTCTTTTTCACTGAAATATTTCCTTACATATTGATACTGGATAAATGCATTCCTTTGCAATCCATGTTATTCTAGAGCTGTGTTGCATAAAGCAGATGTCCCACTACTTTTGCCTTTCATGTTTTAAGAGCAGGGCATATTAGTTAGACCCCTTTGCTACGGTAAAATTTAACCACTCCTGTAGTTGTTTGGTGAGCATATTCTCCAGCTGACTCAATATAGGCTTTAAAAGCTCCTGAGATGTTAAAGATAATTCCTAAATATTTAAAATGTTTAACCACTGGCCATTTTGGAGGGGAGATTTTTTTCAGACTGATGTCTGAGATTGTTTGGGTCTCAAAAGCTGGCAAAAGAGCCACTGTTTGGACCACCATGAGTCACATGCCCTTTAAAGTCTTGGGTAGTGTTAGAATTGGGCCTAGGGAGGTCTCCCCAGCAGATGGCTAACTGGTGAAAGGTACATGGCCTGTTCTCAAGAGACAAGGCATCACAACTTTAATTTTGAGGGTGAGATCATGGTGGATTCATCTCTCAAGTTAATTTAATACTAGTAGGAGGCCATGCTACAGATTTGGTCCTGTAACTTCACCCCATCACTTCTGCCTCTTCTTTGTATTTGTAGTTGGTATAATGGGTCTACATTAGCATCAGTGTAGATCCCAGGTTGCATCCACTTTGCAGAATTACTGTAGTTTGGCACTGTTTAAACTTCAGTGGCTCAGTGCTATGGAAATCTGGGGTTTCAGTTTTATGAGATATTTAGCCCTCTGTATGAGAGACCTCGGGGTCCCATAGGCTGTAGCTATGGCAGTTAAAGTGGTGTCAGACTCCATTAATTCTGCAGTGTGGCAGCACCCTAAATACAAAAATGAAATCAGGCTGTGTACACAGTGTACCATGGTCACCAACCAGCCTCAGTCCTTAAGACAGTAGTAGGGAATATGTAGAGCAGCGATGGAAGAAAATAGCCATTAACCTCACATAGTTGCCCACTTCTACCTTACAATAAGGTGAGTTAGAAGCTGAGCTAGATAAAAACCACCCCATGGGAAAACAAATACTAGTAGCAATTAATATACTCTTCAGCTTGCAATTCAGGTTGTTGAAGCAAACAGGCCACCAGGGGAAGGCAGGGCCTGTTTTTATTTTCCTCTTCACTTTAGCGTAACAGCTTAATTCACAGCAGTGTGGATTAGCTGAAAATGGCCTACTTAATGTTCAGTGTAACTTTGGTTATAAAATTTTAAATCAGTTACAAATTTATGCCCTTTTTTATTTCATAGGTACTCATAAAGAATATCCTGGGCTGTTAGTAAAACTTATAAGTGCAAACTTATAATATGCAAGCTGAGTGCTATGCACATTTAAGTTTTACATTGAAAATATGAGTACATTAAAGGGCATAAAAACACTTTTATATTTGTGCTGCTAACTCAAGGGAGGAGGAGACAAATGAGATCTGCTGACTATTCCAGAGGATCAGAATGGAGTTGGCTGTCACTTTCTCAGACACTGGAGAAGATAAATTCAAGGAGTAATTGGGTGGATGGGGTCAAAGTACAGGTTACGCATATGATCTGTGATACCATCTCCTGACATTTTTATTTCTGCATAAAAAATAGCTAGGGAGTAGGAAAGGTGTGCTCAGAATTTGACTAGACCAGCACTGGAAAAGGGTGTTTTAAATACTCTTTATTTTCATATGTGCTCTTTTCTGGTCTAGAACTTTCTCTAAAATTGGAAGTAGCCAAAGCGAGGGTGAGATAATGCAGATGATGTGAACAGAAATAAATGTAATAAGGAGAACAATAATGCCAGGACCAGCCTAACTGAGGCCAGGCAGAAAATAACATTTCTCATAGTTATCAAAATAAATTTGTTTTAACTTTTTCAAAATGATTTTTTCAAAAAAATTTTTTGCAAGATTGTTAGTAGACATTCATGCATTTTTAAAAAAATATTAGGAAGAAACCAGAAGTGACAACATCCTCTACTTTTCTCCCTCTTTTTTAAATGATACACAAATTCCACAAAATTCAAAATATATATCTTAGAAAAATGCAGATAAATACATTTTAGTCAGGGAACATTGCATATATTAAGAAAAATGAGGAAACAAGTGTTTTTCTTATCAAGTGAGGCTTCCATGAGGGAAGAAGAGGAATGGGAAGAAAATATCACCAGGGTTTAGAGAACCATGATAAAATGGAGATTGAGAGATTTCCCTTGCCCCCAGAGGTCCCACCCCACAGTTTGAGTACCACCGGGTTATTATATTGTGATAAAGTAACTAAGAGTATTCCATAGAGAAGGAACAGCCAGAAACTAAGAATGCCCCTTGGAGTGCTTATGTATTCCTCACTTGGCACCTAGATGATAAATTCAAGAAGACACTCTTGGTTAATTTTAATGGGACATAAAAGTGTGAGCAACTATTTTGGACACAGACTGTTAAGAAAAGTTTTATAGGTCAAAACATCCAACATTCATGACATTACACTTATTAAAACTAATATCTGTTAATCCTAAACTCTTAATTTCCACCTAACCAAGTTTCATCTCTTCATCCTCTACTGTCTCCATTTTTACAACAATGCTCTCTTTTCTTCTTGCTACTTCATAAGTGTTTCTGACTTACTGTTACTGACTTCCCTTCATTCCACTAAATTTTGAAATCATTGATATACTTATCTCAAGAACTAAACTGATTAGCATGAGGTCTTCATGAGTTCAGTCAAGGCATAGTCACAACTTTAACTGTAGATGCCATGAACTGACTCTAAGAACCTCTACATACAATGATGGCATTGAATGAATGGCCTGTGGTCCTTGGTGTTGTTGAGGCAGTAGGTCTGCTGGAGCTAAGTGGTTTTTGTTGGTTTTTGTCTCCTGGAGGAAACTAGGGGAAACTGGCCACAGTTGGAGTTAGCAAGGAACAACTGCTTTCAAACAGGGAGTGCCTTTTTTCTCTGGAATGGCTAGGATGAACTGCCATGTTTTTGATGTAATGTTGGCTCTACTTCACAATGGAAAGCGTGGCTCAACAGAAAAAAATGACAACAACTCCCATAGATAACAATAACTGCAAAGAAGAAGCCATAACCATCAGAACACAAGTGTCACTATTACAGTTTGGAAGAGAACCCTTAATAAGGGCTACCTGGAAGTTGTCCACACAACCTTCTAAACTGCTGTCAGTTAATAACATTTGGGAGACATATTTATGCATAAATTCATTTGGCAAGTGTGTCATAGAATCAAACAAGATATTCCATTTTTATAAAGATTTTATGGCACAACAGTTTCTATCCATCTCTTGTGTAGTTGCCACTCAAATTTCTGATAAGTTCTCATGCTCTATTCACACGCACCATCTTACAATTGTTCAAAGCATAATCAAGATTTTAAAGCATTTTCTGACTTATGGTGCTTTCTTCATAAGTTTTGATTACTAGAGAGTTGTTACTGCTTTCCTCTGAGAATGAAAGTATACGGTTTGCATAGGGTCACCTAGCAGGTTTTCATGGCTGAGTGAGGATGTGAACCTTGGTGTCTTAGATTCTTAGTCCAGCACTCAAACCACTACACCACACTGCTTTCATTAATATGGGAGAACCTAAGGTTACCCTGTTAAGGGACTTTCATGGTAAGATTTGTTCAGAGGGGGTTTGCCATTGTCTTCCTCTGAGGCTGAATGAGTATAATTTGTCCATATTCTCCCAGTGAGTTTCCATAACTGAGCAGAAATTTCAACCCTGGTCTTCTGGAGTCCTAGTCTGGCAATCAAACCACTACACCATGATATTTATTTATATTTAAACTCCAATGAAATCAGTAGGACTTACTCCTACCCAAATATGTTTAGGATTTCATTATACGTAAGATATATGTAAGACATGCTAATAAGAGCCAGTGTAGTGTAGAGGTTTGAGCATTGGACTATGACTCTGGACACCAGGGTTTGATTCCCAGATCAGTCAGGAAATATGCTGGGTGATCTTGGGCAAATCTCTCAGCTTCAGAGGATGGCAATGGCAAACCCTTTCTGCAGAAACTTGCCAAAAAAACCAAAAACCATGCTAGGTTCTCTTTATTGTCACCACAAGTTGGATATGACTTGAAGGCACACAACAAACAAAGACATCCTAAATGACCATTAGGATGCAGTGGTTCTTATAAGATGAAATATATATTTATATTTTAAGTTCATTGATTTTAAGTTTATCCCCCCTCCCAGAGATAACAGTTTCATTCATGAGCCCTACCTCTCCTCACAACCATTTTTTACTTTAAAATAATCCTGAGATGCTGTGATATGCTCAAGGTAACTGTAGCAGATTGATGAGGATGCTGGGATTTGAAATTGATGTCTTATGTGAATTAGTAAGTGAGGGAGGCAGAGTTCATTCATTTACTCTTGATATGGGAAAAAACTGTATTTTTTAAAGATCTGATAAATTCATATTAATTCTAGTGTTCATACGTCATCTTAATGTATTACTGTCATTAAAACTGCCAAAAGGCACAAAAATGTGAGAAAGACAATCTAAGATCTGAGCTTCATCACACAAGATGCAAGGTTGCCTTGGGAAACAAACCAGTACAAGGCACAATGGTAATTTTGAGTAAAAGTCTACTAATTACTGAGGTAGCGAGATGTCATAGCATAAGACTGACTTTCAGGATAAGCTGTCTTTTTGACTGAGAATAAACAAGCAAGTCAACTGGATATATATATATATATATATATATAGCAACCATTGATGTGTTTCCCAATTCAAAACAAGAGGGAAGAATTAAAAACAACAACCTGAATTTGATTTGAAAAATTGGAAAGGTTTAACAGTGATAAGAAGGTATGTAATTCAGTACTGTTGTATACGTACCTTCCAAAGATGATATCTGGGGCACATGTGGCCAAGCAACATCAGAGTGAAAGTTATCAATGAGGAAGAACAGACATGCTATAAGAGGCTGCAGCAGTTTGCTTTTGCCTGTGCCTACTCGGAAGGACAGGAACCTACCTCCTATCCTGCTGAGTTGAGAGCAAATGACTTTTGCACTTTGAATTCATTCTGTAGCAACTGAAGTAAGGTGAGGACAAAGGAAGAAGAGGTGGAAAGAAAGACAAACGGACACATTCTGAAACCACCTGAAAAATTAGGACAACAGAGAATTAGTTGGGACTGTCCCTTCCAAACTGGGACAGTTGGAGGGTATGTCTATATTCAAACTGATTTTGGAGAGGGCGCTAAAAACACATTTTGCACAAAATCCCCGAAAGCAGCTAAAATACAGAAATATGGCTGTATTTCTGCCTCTATTTGAAATGAATTCATGTCCTGCTGGTTGCAACCCAGATTACCACTGCTGAGGTAGGCTGTACATCTGCTGCATGGAACAGGTAGCAGCGGGACCTACTTAGTAGTCATCATGGCACAGAAAGAGCAACAGAGATGCAAGTGAAGGCATTTTTTTTTTGTTTTTGCAAACAAGGCACTTAATATTTAACTCAGTATTTCTTTATACTTTTCTTTCCCCAAGAAGTCAATGCAGATAAAGATGTGGTGTCTGGAAATGCACAGTTTAACACACTTGAAGGCAAGCTGGTTGGAGCGATTTTAGTGTATCTACATAGAACTGGGAGATATGCATCAGGCTGACAAGCAAAACCATACGGCGGCTGACCTGAGGCTCCTTTCATAGGCGCTGGGGAAAAAACCGCATATATTGTAAGGGTCATAAGGGAATCTGTTCAAGGTCAGGCAGCAGCTGCAGCACAGATACAAAGAGTGCCCTATGTTCCTGACATGTGCTGTAGCTTAATATTTTGGTGCTAGCTTCAGGGACTTCCCTGCCTGCTCCTGGAAGAAGTGAAAAGCAAAGAAGAAAGCAACAACAGATACCAGGTCACGGTAACTGTTTAAAAGAACAAGATGGTAGAATTCCAGTTTCAGTACCTGTCTACATGACTCAGGGTGAAATCCTCAATTCAACTGTGAACTTTCTCCATGAGAGAAGGCCAGTTCTACACTGAATCCACCCTATCCCTGCTTAAATTGGATTTTAAAAGCTCATGTTTTGCTCTGGATTTTGCAAGAAAATCTGGAGCACTCCAGAGTGATTCTGGGTGGCTGTTCAGATATGATCCCCCCCACCCCCAATGGGGATCATTCACACTATCAAATAACCCGGTGTAGAAACCCGGGTTATATAAAAGCCATTCAGACTGTGCCCCAAATGTGAATTAATTCAGAATCAATTCACAGATGCAAATCTCTCCATGCAAAAAGGTAAGTGTGACTGACCCCTGTGTCACCACAATCCCAGCTGGCACAACTTTCTCCTTCTGAGGTCACAGTGAGCACCCAACCATATGATTGATGCTGGACGCCTCATTTCTAACCTCACAGGCACTGACTCACATCAGCAGCTGTGATGCTGGCACAGCAGGATATGTGTGTTGCCCAGCAACGCTCCAGAGTGCATGGATGACAGGGAGAATCCAGGACCAGAATACTCTGGGAACAGTCTGGAGTATCCTGGCCAATGTAGATGACTCCTCAGAGAGTGAAAAGGTTAATTTCTCTTCGTTACTATGTATGGTCCCAGGGCTGTTCATCCTTATGTAATAAAAATGCACACAATTAACATATAATTTCTGACTAGTGTTGAAAATGGTTGGGAGGAGAGAAGAGGAATCTACTGTTTGATTAAGGGTGCCCTTTTAAATCATCAAAAAAGTTTTTAATAGATTAATACAACTAGCATATTCATTAAACACTGCAACCCTGATTAAAACATGCAGACCAGGCCATAGCCATAAGATCTGTTTCCTTTGGGTTGAGAGAAACCATCAGTTACAAGTGTAAGAAAATCCACGTATTCAAAACATATAGTGGGGGGTATTTTTAAAACACATGGATTTTGTAGTGGTTGTGAGGTAATGAATTTGGAAAATCTTAAACATAGGCTAAATTCCAGGTGGTGAACCAAATAGAGTATATAAAGTATATAAAGAGCAATGGGTGAGACCCCAAAGGAATGGAATGGGTTTGTTTTTGAAAAAAATGAATGTAAAAACCTATTTGACAAGTTTTTCTGTGATACTCCAGAGATTATCACATTAGCTTCGCTTCCTGGATAGACAAGGGATGTAACTTTCTTAAGGCAGATCTTATCTCATTCATCCATATGCAACCCGGGCTTCTCCAGGCTTGTCCCACATCTTTTCAAGAATTGGAAAATCCTGTTCTTAAAACGCTGAGACAGAGGCCCAGGTTGCATACAGGCTTCATGCTACTCAGCAATGGGTAAATGTGATAAGATCCACCTTAAGAAAGATACATCCTGGGTCTATATTAGCAGCGAAGCTAATGTGGTAATCTGCTCTGTTTCTTCTGTCCTCTTCCTGCACTTCTACTGGTTCTGTCTTGATACCAGTTTTGCCTGTGACATCCAAGACTACCCCAACAGGCCCCTTGTTTATGGAAGGAAATGACAACTTCCTTTTTGCTTTCTAAGACTTTTTCATCTCAGGTGGCATCCTACTGTGCAATCAATACACTTCGCTGACTCCGACCTGGGAATTTTTGTATGCAAAAGCTCCTTAATATGAATCCAGGGTGGTAACCAAGTCACTGTAAACATGATTTAGAGCAGAGTGCTGCAATAAACCCTGCAGTGCACCAATCATAAAGAAGATGCTTCCACTCTTGGCTCACTCCTGGGCACACTCCTTCCCCTCTTCAGATATACTTCAGTCTGTTTTTAGTCAGACTCCATTCTTGGCTAGGGAAGGAGGATGGATGACCATCTTTCCCAGCTGTTATGTTGTTGGGTTTTCTCCCTGAGAGGATGCTCAGTGACAGAGGAGCAAAAAAGGTCAATGCTTGCCCTTCCCAGCTGCTCCATCATTAGCCTGCCTCCATGAGGAAGAAGCCCAGTAATGGAATATCAGGGGAGACAAATGCACACCCTTTCCGTTTGACACCCTCTGGACTGGGTGACACCCTATCTAGTGGCACTTCTGCATTGCTCTGGTCATTTTCCCCATTCCAGAAAACAACCAGTACTTCACAAAATTGCCTGCCAAGAAAGCAGGTTCCCCAAGTGCCACCACATTAATCTCATTTGGCAATTGTGCAAACCGAAAGATAATTACATTCCAGCTCATGTATTACTTTAATATGTTGAGATATTAGTTTGATTGGTTTGAATCAGTTTGCATTAATTCATGCTAAGTGTCAGTTTAGGTTTCTTCATTGGTTTGAATTAAGTTGGCTTCCATTCCTATATGGGTCACAGAGATTACACAGAATTTCCCATCGATCCTGGACTGAGATAACTCTTGTCTAGCCACTTATCCCATGATGAAACCAAGGTATGCCAGAAGATACAGAGCATTTGTGCTTAGTTTCATCAGGTTCCCACTGACACAAACAGTTGCTGAGCTGGGCAGTGCACTCATGTATGCAAAGCATCACTTCAGGTTTCATTGCATCCTGTCACATCTCATTTATAAGCTGGCTCTTTAGCAGTGAGTGGGAGCCAGTGAAGAGGGAAGGCCACAGATAATAAGCAAGTAAAGGAACACACATGGAAGTAGGCGATCATTAAAGCTGACATCCTTTCACATATTTATTAATTATGGATTCATTTAGATAATGAGCTTTGTTTAAATTGCTGACAGAGGCATTATGCTGGGTTTCCACAAGGAGTGGCTCAAACGATGGTCACTTGACTAGCAATAAGCATGGGCTGAGAGAGTTTTCTGGGGGGAAAAAAATCATCTCTTTGGTTCCACAAGGCATATAAAATATGCTGGTTTTACCAACAATAGTGGAATAGTTCTGACACCTTAGCAAAGAGGGATGATAAAATGTGTCGGTTTGGCTTTCTTTCATGTTCAGATTATTTAAACCTCATGTTCTTTCACATCTGAATGTGGGGGGAAAAAGATAGTTGCCTTTCTTTTTTTGTTCCAAAAAGGGAAAAGATGGGGGGAAAGAAACTCTGTCCCATTGTGCTTCCCAATGGGGCAGAGTTCAGGGGTGACAACTAAATCAGGGGTTGGTGACTACAATGGGGTCGGGGCTGATCCCCAATGCCATGGGTCATGCTATTGCTCCCAGCACAACTGGAAATGATGTCCTGACATCTCTGGTTCCATTGCTGTCTGATTTGGGGGAAATTATTTTTTTGCATTTTGGGTTACAGACATTAGGAGCTCAGGAGTGGGGACAAAACTGCCAAGTTGGCGGCTTTTGGGGCTGTTTGTCTTTGAAGAACACAGAAAACCTCCATCCAAAATTTATTGGTGAATCTGGAGGCTTTGGGGTCTCCTGTCTCCAGGAGAAGTCAGGCGAAGTCAAACTTCAGAGTATGGTTTTCATTTCCAACAACAGTAGTATTCTCCACTAGCTGGTGAAGCTTTCTGTTGTGCTGGTTGAAATTTGCTTCATAATACGTTATCTTTACTTTAAGAGATCCCAAGGATGAGAATAAAAACAATGTAAAATAAAGAGGATTTCACATGTTACATCTGTGGCTAAGATCCTGCATCAGGAGACATACTTCCCTTTCAGGTCATTATGGAACCAGGCATCCAGTACATACTCCATCCAGTGACCCATGTGGATGTTCAGGCCAACTGTCCAGAGCAAGTAAATAGCTGGAGGATAAAGCACTCCAACAGTATCCATCTGCATTTCTGCAGCTAAACATACAAAGATGGCATCCTCTCAAAGTCTTCAGAAAACCAGGAAGAAATCATACCACAACACAACAATACTAACCATCCCAGTATGGGGTAGTGTTTTGAGTGCTGGACTTCAACTCTAGTCCTAGGGTTTGATTCCCCATTTGGCCATGAAATCCAATGGGTGACCCTGGGCAAGTCACATGATCTCAGCCTCAGTCAGGCAAATGGCAAATCTCCTCTGAACAAATCTTGCCAAGGTTTGCCTTTGATGCACGATAAGTCAGAAATGATTTGAAGGCACATGACAAAAACAAGTACTAACCACAAATGTATTCAATGTTCAGTGGTATATGTTCCTAGAAGAGTCAGCTAGAGAGAGAGAAAAAAAAATTGTGAAAACTTTGCTTTAGAGAAATGGGATGTGAGAAAATGTCAAGGTTTCAGAATCATTGTTATGCAAAGTAACCACTACTACTTTTGACACTGAATCCTGTAGATAGCTGACACTGAAGGTGTTTGAAGAATACAATCTGAATCCATCCATGTTGTTAATCTAATATTATGACAGGGGAAAAAGTGTTATGAATGGCAGAAAAGAGGGAGCACAAGCACTAGTTCAACAGAAACCTCAAAGAAAATTCCCACATATCAATTGCAGTAATCGCTATCTCCATCTAGTGGTTGCTAAACCTGGTGTGATATAAAACCTGCTATGGAATATTTTCACCATTATGCTATCATATCTTTCATATATTTT
This sequence comes from Urosaurus nigricauda, assembly GCA_034509955.1. Lineage (NCBI taxonomy): Eukaryota > Metazoa > Chordata > Lepidosauria > Squamata > Phrynosomatidae > Urosaurus > Urosaurus nigricauda. The sequence goes on along the minus strand of JAOEGL010000009.1, from coordinate 8,974,486 downwards.
TTGAAAATGGGGAAAAAATACAAGGTCAATACCTAAATTACTTTCAAGAACATTATTGGTCAGGTCATTTGAAAGTTACCAGAATTAGTTGCACTAATTACCAAAACTTTTTGTACGTTTGTTTCAAAAAGGGGAAAACTTGAATAGAGTTGGCACTGCCCAAAGTGAAGGATATCAAAGCAGTACTGCAAATCAACTATCAAATATCAAATCACTACTGCAAATAATTAAATAATTTCACAGGAGTCATACCTTTTCATGAAGTTCTCTAAGAAGTTTTAAAACATGAAGAACTCAAAAGACGTTGTTGTTGTTGTTAACTGCCCTCGAGTCAACCCTGACTCATGGTGACCCTGTGGATGAGATATCTCTAAGCCTTTGTGTCCTCCACTGCTCTGCTCAGCTCCTGCAAACTCAGCCCCATGAACTCTTTACTTGAGTATATCCATCTGGTATGCAGTCTTCCTCTCTTTACTGCCCTCTGCCTTTCCTAGTATTATTGTCTTTTATTATTATTGTCTTTTCTAATGAGTCATGGCAGTCATGATATGGCCAAAGTATAATAGCTTCAATTTGATTGTCTTGTCCTCTAAGGAGATTTCAAGCTTTTAAAATTATTTTAATTTTTTATTTATATCCTGCTCTTCAGCTCTAAAAGCTATCAGAGCAGTTTACAATCATTATTTAACTAGATGGTTTCCTGCCCTCAGGTTTACATTCTACACGACACAATAGGAGAAAGGAATGGTGGTGGGGAAGGGGAAGCTTAATCCAAGACCCAGTTGTTTGTCTTTTTGGCTGACCATACTTTTTATGGCGGCATATCCGGCACCATATCTCAAATGAGTTGATGCTCTTCCTATCTGCTTTCTTCACTGTCCAACTTTCCCATCCATACATGGCAATGAGGAGTACAATGGCTTGAACAATTCTTTAGTGTTCATTCTTTAGGCTCTTCATTTGTTAGTGTTCACTCTTTAGGATCTTCTCTTGTTCTTTCATATTTGCGCTTCCCATTCCTGTCTTCTTCTGATTTCTTGACTATCTGTAGTGTAACCTTAAAAGATATATAAAAGATTGGTAAAAAAAAAAAAAAAAAGTAAAGTTGGGAAATGAAGAAGTGGAAATGATACATTTTGAACTCAGAGACTTTGTTTAGATTAAAATGAACAGGAGATTTTCTGAAAGTCATGAAACAATAACTGGAATGTCATCTGTCGATTGAATTTTAAGTAAATCTAGTTAGGTCCCCAGGAATCACAATCCTGACTAAACAAAAAGGTCTCTTTTACCAAAATTTTGTTAGAAAAAAAGAGAGTAATCTTTTCATATACCAAGAAATTTACCAGCTCAGAGTAGCCCTTGCAAATAAATATCAGCTTTTAGGTACTGCAGACTTTTGCCAGTAATACAGCCATCTGCACTAATATGAATCAGTCATTTGATAAGACTTTAACTCACTCATTTCTTTTTAGTAAATTTGGCTGCCCTTACATTCAAGAAAGAAAAGACAGCTAACCTTAATTTTGATCAATGTTAATTCTAGGAAAGTCTGAATGCTGTTCTAATTCTAAAGTATGATTTTTAAGTGTTGCACATTGTTTCTCTCAGAAAATGTATATTGTGAACCTGCCACTCGAAAAGCTTTCTCCAGTGTTTTTAAACCAGTTTTATAAGTTTACAAAAAAATCTATTGTGTGGTAAATATTTGACAAAGTTAATGATTCAGTTTTATTGACTTCAACAAGGAAATTATCCCAATTGTTCTCTATAATGCTCTACCTAAATGCTCAACTATGACTTTACTTCACATGCTCTTAATCTCTGTCTAAACCCTTGTGGGTTTTTTTTTAATTAGTATTGTTCTGATACGAGGTTGAAAATCAATTTTGTGAAAACAAGCTCCATACTAGTTTTTAACTTTTGAGTTATAGCATAAAGTACTTTGTTTGCTTTACACCTTTTGGTATCCCTTTGTTCACTGTATTCTTTGTATCCTTTTTCTTCTAATAAAAGAAATATTACAGCAGTTTAATACCTGGTGTTTGCAGTAACATTTTGACTTTTGCAGAGCCTATTATGAAAGTTAACTCTGAGAAATTGGGACAAGAGAAGTAATGAAAGATTACTGCCTTTCCCATTCCTTGGTCTTACAATACATCTACTCCAATAGTGAGGAGGAAGGGATTGAATATCCCTTCTCAATGCCACAATTAGAAATGTGGCTCCCATATCTAGACAACAAAGGTTACCTAAAGGGATGGACTATACAGAACTTCCCTCAAATTAAGATCCAGAAAGATTATCATTATGAACACTGTATTGGGTAAACAACTAACCTGTGGGATAGAATGCAAGTATGACCATTTTTGCACTTCTCTAAATTTTTCAGAACAACTCTTACTTGCAAAAACATACTGCAGGAATATTTGTCATTAAAAAAATGTCAATTTGCAAGTGTGCTTTTGAAAAAGAAGCAAATCTACTTGATGAAAAATGAGATGCAATTGATTTCTTAATGAGCACAGGACAGGATCCAATGGTAAAGTTCTGCTAGATCCTGCTGTTTATCAGAAAGCTATCCCTCTCCCTCCTGTACCCCAATATCACTGTAAAATCCTACCCCAAAAGGCTGAAGCCCATTCAATAATTTGCCACAGAAAGCTTAAGCTCAAGCTAAAGGGAAAGGAAGAAAGTTCCATCACTCCAACCAATTACATTACTGGTGTGAAAGATGTCCCTGGTTTTTCTCATGTATGTACAGATAGCTTGGCATTTCCGACAAGTGATACAGATTCTTTCTCTCATTTTTTTCCTGTTCTTATTTCTTTATTTCTTTCTGATTTCATGCCATTCTACCTTAACTTGGGGGTCATGCAGATGGGGCAAAAGGAGCTTCCAGAGGTCCCTTCCTTCCTGATCACTGCAGCACTACAGTGACAGGATGCTGAGGTTCCATTCCTTTTGCAACTAAAGATTCCAAAAAACAAAGCCTACCTGGGCTACCAACAGTAGAGGTGAACCCAGAGGAACTTCCAAGCCATGCACTTGTTCATTCTGTGGGAGTAAACCCAATCCACAACAGTATCTAAATGCTTACCCTATTTCTAGATGCAAGAACTGTTCGCTGACCTACTAGACAAATAACAAAACCAGACACAGAGAATTGGGTTATAAACAGGCAAATTTATTTAAATTATCTTATTTAACTGTTTCTTTCTCAAGATCTGCAAAATGGGGGGGGGGAGAGAAACATAGTGTGGGAGGTGGTCAAGTCCTCCCCGGTCAAAACACCTGAGTTCCCCAGCACTGGGTTGTTCCGAAGCTGGCCTCACAGTAACCTAAGTGAGAATTCCGATCTTAGGCCAGCTCCAAGGTAAGTCTCTTTTTCCACCCCTTTAGTCTCAAGACCTAAAGAGATAGTCCAAGAGACCCAACCTTCACCAAAGAGGATGCTGTAGGCAGTCACCTAACTGCTATATCTCCGCCCAATATCTGCAAGTGACACCTATTTATGTCCACACCAAGCCAATGGTCACAGTCCCTAAGCAGCAGTGTGGGGTAGGCAAGGGGGAAAAAAGCTTTGGAAAGGGTAGAACATTCCTACCTGGCCTTGAGGCAACCAGAAAAACTCACACTGATGCAGAGGCAGGAGGGTGGGTCAACAGTTCCAAAGGGGGAGAGGGTAGGGCAGACTGGCCCTAAATAGTCTGGGCTCTGCCCCACTCATCCTTGTTGGTCTCTCTCCCCTAGAGTCCAGAAAATCAATATCCCCAGTCACCTACCAATTGGGAGATAAGCATGATCTGCAAAACTGTGGTGGTTTTGGGATTCAGCTTCAAATTATTGGTCCTCATCCAACCCATTAATGCATCCAGGCAGCAGTCCAGTACCTGTTTCCCTAAGACAAAACCCTGACAATAAAGAAAAGTAAGAACTGAATTCCATCAACATACTATTGGTACCCAACCTTAATTTTTTTCCAGCTTGTTCATATAGAAAAGCATGGGACACAAAATGAAGCAGTGTAGCTCAGCACAGCTTAATAGCCATAGGTCTAAATATCAGTTCCCCAACGTCACAATCTGAAACCAGCTCAACAGACAAATGCAGAATCAGCACAGTGTCTTTTATCCAAAGGACACCATGATCCATACTGAAAGTTATTAAAAGCAACTGATAAATCCAGGAAGATCAACAGGGTTGTACTCCTATCCCCTGCCCCAGAATCATTTGTTAGCCAGGACAAGCAAGGTCAAAACCAGACTAAAAGGGCTAAATAATCTGTTTACTGCAAAAATACCTAGCATTGCCCAGTCATCATAGGATCAAGCCAATTGTCCATAAAGGAGAGGTTCTCATATATATTTTTGGATTTAGAGGGGTCCTCTTCAGGAAAAACAAACAAACATAGTACAAGCTCCTTCAAGACAGCTGGCTCCTCCTGAATCTAGTGAGGCACTTAACACCCAACATGCTTGAACAATCAATCTCTCCTAGTTCTTATTAGCCAAGATGGGCAGATAGCAAACTTACTGTGTGAGGAGTGGGTGGATGGGTGGACATGGAGGGTGTGTGTAGTATCTTGTCTATATCATTCAGGTATCTTGTCTACATCATAACATAGCACCAAAGGCAAATGATCCCAAGAAATGTAACCAGATGAAACAGTGGACACTTCCTCACATTTTGCCATGCAGGAATATGACTGACATTATTCTCAAAGTGCCTAGCAAATTCATCACAAGAATTAACCAAGTTTTCCACTCCCGGCCTTTCTGAGCTTAATCCCAATAGGATGAGTTAATCAATCACTTGTTATTTCCATGATCAATTATGTGCATTCAGATAAGCAAAACAAATGCATGCCATACATATAAAATATAAAATAAGCTAGAGTGGCATAAGAGCAGTATTACTAGTGACTATGTCATACTGTTAATCACCAAAGAATAAAAAAGACAAGATTATGAATTAGCTGAAATTAATTCATGGCAGATTTAACATACTGCACTACAAAACTGAGTTACTTTAAGAGATGTAGCTGCATTTTGATCAGAGAGACATAAAATGCATCCAATCATCCTGAAATTTCAGTAAAAAGAGTTCAATAAAAATTTTGTAGCAGTTGCGGTAAAAAGAACAGTACTTGAGAACATGGCTTACTAATTCTATCTCTCCAGAGTCGCAGGGTCACTTGCAGTCACAGTAGGGGATTTTCTGACACCTCTCCTTGAGAGATGATGAGGAGAGAGCATTTAAATAGGCAAGAAAGGTCTATGAAACTTTGCAACAGAGATCATAAAGAAGAAGTTTTCTGTCTTATAAAGTATAAGTAGTCTATTAGTATAATTTGAAATTGCACTAAGATAACATTGACATTCAACATCTACAATATATCACTCAAGGGGTGTCACGGTCGTTTTGTATCAGAGACAAGAGATGTCCCACTGAATATCCATATAGTTGAAGCTTCAAGGACAAAATTTGCTTCTAATATGACTGATTGTATGTCAAAGCTGTTGTATGTCAGCTTTGACACATGGTGACCCTATGAATGAAACATTTCCAAGACCCCTGTCCTCTACTGCTCTGCCCAGTTTTTGCAGGCCAAGGATTGTGACTTCCTTGATTGAGTTTATCCGTCTCTAATGTGGTCTTCCTCTTTTCCTACTGCCCTTGGCCTTTCCAAGCATTATTGTTTTTTCCAACTTGATTTGTTCTAAGACACATTTATTTGTCTTTTTAGTAGTCCACAGAATCTGCAGAAGTCATTTCTAACACAGCATTTCAGATGAGCATTTTCTTATCAACATTCATCATCCAGCTCTCACATTCATATACAATGATGAGAAATACAATGGTCTTCATTGCCCTAACTGCTGCCCAGTAGCTGCTTGGCACATTTAGTCTGGTTCCTCAGCCAAAACCTATGTTAACACTGCGGCTGTCAGTATAACACACAGTCCAACTGCCATTGGTGGAGTTAGGATTGAAAGACTTAAGCCTATTGCAAAGATTAGCTTCAGCCAGGGCTTGAAAATGGTGAGATGAATTCTGGGTTCAGTTTTGTAAAAGTCCCACTCTTGGTTGGAGAGTGACATTTGGAACACCGTGGACTCCACATTCCAATAGTAGCCATCTATTCTTGGTAGCAAGGCCCGTAGTCCACAGTTAAGGGCTAAATCAAAGTATGCACTTATATTAGTCAAGAATTTGGAATCCATGTCAGAAAATAGAGCCAGAGTCAAAATAGAATCTTACCAAAGAATAACCTAATCCAAATGAGGAAGATCTAAAGCTGAAGCCAAAGGCAAGCAAGAGTCCAGAATCTAATCTCTCTATGGACCTTATCAGGCGTTGGAAATTGGAAGTATAATCTAATGGCAATCTGAACGCAATCATGGGGTTTCACGTTATTGCGAATTAAAGTATCTCACACAATTTCAAGCAAAAGGGAAGTCATTCCGAATGCAATCATGGGTTTTACTTTATTGCGAATTAAAGCATCTCACGCAATTTCGGGCAATGGGTAGTCATTTTCGGGTAATGGGAAGTCATTCTGAACGCATTCCGAATGCAATAGGAATGCATGTGAATTCACTAAACTATCAAATTCACATGAATTCGAATTGGCTCCAATTGGCTCCATTTGCAATAAAGGGAAATTCCTCCCATCTGATAAGGTCCTATGCCACAACCACAAAAAGGCTGCCTGATTAGACTCTGGAGCTGAATTCCCCAAAGGTCCCAGGTATGCAACATCAATAAGCTCATCATGATTATCTGGTCCTATAGGTTAAAGGGAAAATCTTCTCTCTGAATTATTTCCCCAGTTCATAATTATATAGTGCAAATGTCATTTCACTGTTGCACTACAACAAAAGATCAAAAAGGAGAAGTAAATTATATTTTTTTGTTGTTGTTGTTGGCATATCTTGGAATTGAAAAGAAAATAATTTGAGGGAAGGGATACAATGTTGAAGATGATATTGGGGATTATTAGAAAATCGTCCAGGACAACAGAAATGTCATTTGGGTAAAAACCCTGAGAACTACAGAGACAAATGTTACAAACTCCAGCAAACTCCTGACACATTTGCCTAATCAGTGTTGCCATATTTCAAAGTACTTTTGTTGATGGTGGTAATGATATAGTTTTCAAACTGTGGCTTTGGTTCCTTATTTCTTCTTGTGAGATCCTGAAAGAAATGACTCCTTGTCCTATTCCAAGGGCATTAATGGTAGCTTTGACATGTCAACTGTGCCTCACTCCACACAACTATTTTGCCAGTTTCCCCCAGGTAGCCCTATGCCTGCTTTTCAGTCACCTCCCACCAAATGAAAATCACTATCAGTATGGCAAGCACTGGAGTTTTAGTATTGATTTATGCCTTCGGTGAAGAGGTTAATTAAATGTGAATTTTAAGCTGACAACATGATTAGGGGACTGAGGAAACCTGAATTCATGAATACTTCCAGAGCTGTTAAATCATTTAAAATGAACAAGGAGTGGAAGAAAAGCATCTGTTACCAGCCACTGGATTAATACAATTCTGAAGATTTTAAGGCAGATAATGGATTCTTTCGCAAATGCTTCAGTCCACCTGTTTCCTTTCTGTTTGTTTGCATTTTTATTGGCAGTAGTGCTGCATTTAATACAAGTGTTTTTTTTAAGTGACTTTAAAGAGTTTGTATTTGTACTTTTCACTGTGTGCACTCTCCCTTTCTCTCTTTTTTATTGTCATTCTTAATTTACTCTAGAGTAAACTAGAAAGGCTGTTTCAAGTCACCAGGGGGCTTTTTACATTGGCAAGAAAGTGTGATCTGAACTCGCCTTTATGTTAATGCTTAGCAGCTACATAGCAAGCCTCCGGTTTGCATTAAAAAAGTGCAGAGCTGCTACATTGAGGGGTGTGGGAACGACGTATCTGAGTGGTCTTTTTTGTGGCTCAGCAGTTACATGGGAAGCTGTCAGAACGCTACAAATACAGGCGGAGCTGATACATGGGCAGCAAGAAACGCAGCTTTAAACTGCGATTTTAATTTTTTTTTTCCTTGCCGGCTGCGAACTGCGCTGTTGCGCGGTTCGTACCGCCGCCAACAGCACTATTCCGATGATCGAGGCTTGAACTGCGCTATTCCGATGATCGAGGCTTGAACTGCGCTATTGCGAGGGTCGAGGCTTGAACTGCGCTATTGATAGGGTCGAGGCTTGAACTGCGCTATTGATAGGGTCGAGGCTTGAACTGCGCTATTGCGAGGGTCGAGGCTTGAACTGCGCTATTGATAGGGTCGAGGCTTGAACTGCGCTATTGATAGGGTCGAGGCTTGAACTGCGCTATTGATAGGGTCGAGGCTTGAACTGCTCTATTGATAGGGTCGAGGCTACGAATTGCGCAGTTTTAAATGATTTAAAGGGGGCTCCTAATTGATTTTGACAGCAGCCACAGACCGAGCATCTGCAAGAAGACAAAGGAGGAGGAGTGCTGGCCATTGACCCAGTGACGTTGGCATTCGTCAGCACAGGGTCACTGTGGGCATCATCACCAACATGGATGCCTCCTCTCCTTTGTGGTCGGCACTTGTCGTCAATGTTCAAAGCACAGCCAAAGCTGCCGCCTTTGCCTCCGCTAGTGCTGCCAGGATCGTCAAAGTGACCACTGAAATGACTGCTGTGACCACTGAAATGATAGCTGATGATGACAGTGATGATACAGAAGAGAGAACAGCTGCAGTTGGTGTCTCACTGCTTGAGCAGTGTGAATTAGCCGGTGGCATTGCTATGTCCGATTGGGCCTTGACCAGATGGAAATGAGGTCTGAGGTCTCTGCATGAGACCAAGACATCCCTCTCCCCCTTTTTGGGCCACTTGTAGAAGTCTCTGCCATTGTGCAAAGTGCCACAGCAAAGCCTCGGCAAGAGTGTCCCTAGGAGCGGCTGACTTGGACAAATGCAAGTGGGAAATGGCGCTGGAATGTGTGTGGGGGTTCGTGTGAAAATTGAAAGTTTCCTCTTATCACTGCACCTGTAAAAACATCCGCCACCAAAACTGTCAATATCCCAAAGGCGCTACTGCGCATGTCTAGGGTTAGGATTAAGGGCGGAGCTAGGGTTTGGGAGCTTTAAAAAACTGCGCAGTTAAACCCCAGCTTTTACACCTGGAGGGCATAGAACGTTTTAATTAGGAGTGGAGTCCACACCACGCATGCTCCCAACTACGATCCATTCTGATCCGCACCAACAGCGCAGCCTTTAAATGGGCGCCTTAAGGAAACGGAGCCCCATTTAACTGCGCAAGTACACCTTAGCCTTTACATGCACTAGCGCTGTAACGCAGTTATTAAAAAAGTAGTGGGTCAACCGAACTACTTTTTTAAAGCGCGTTTTTTCCCTTAAAACGCCAAAATGGCGTTTTCATGTCACACTTTCCCATTTTATAATGTAAAAGCTGGGTTTTCACCCAGCCTTCAAAACACCTTTTTTTGCCAATGTAAAACGCACCCAGGTGTTTCTGGAAAGCTCACAGACCATAACAGAAGAATATAAAACTATATTTTCATGAAAATCAGCACAAATCAATAAATCGATGTAGTATTATGTACAGTAAGTCTGTAAGTAGCCATATTCTTACATACTAAACTCTTGGTTCAGTTAGAGATAAATTTTCGAGTTCATGTTCTTGCCAGATACAATAGCTCCTGTCCTCTTGCCTGAACATTAGTTAGCAATTTTTCTATCAATATAGTAATTTGCAACTGTTTTATGCATAGTAGAATGGCCAGAGGGTGGATATTAGGAGTTGAAGGAAGCTAAAGGAACAAGTTTCTGGTTTATGGAGAAAACCCTGTTCCTGACCTTAGTTTGGGAGAGAGAATTTTTGTTCAATGTGGAGTCAGATGCAAAAGGTGCCTCCAAAGTCATAGTCCAATACTCAAACCATGAGCCATTCCCACACTTGAAAGTGGTCAAGATAAATTTCAGTTGGAGACATATTGATCCCTTAGTTCCTCCTTTTTTGTTGAAGACAGGCTCTGGGCAGAAAGTAACAATCAGCAGCACTCCCTTTAGCTGGGTAAAACAAACAAACAAACTGGAACTTGTGGGAAGTAGCAAAGAAAGGGCTATTGAATATTTGCCCCTCCAGTCTAAGTGGGACATGCTGAACAGAAAGGTAAAATACAAAGCAATTGGTCATTTGTACGGCTTTCTCCGGAAACAGTTTATTTATCAGAAACATTTTATTTATTAGAGCAGCTATTAGAAAACCCGTGTTACCTTGGCAACTTGGCACATTTACAAATAGTCAGGCACAAAAAAATGAAAAGGGGGTGGACTTGCACAGTTGTTAAGACTAATGGAAACAGATGTGGTTGCCAACAGAAATGTGCAACTTCTGAAAACATTAAGATGGTGAACTGCATAAAAGTGGGAAGTACTGAAATGCACTCCCCAGTTTCCGAGTCAATAAGAAGGCCCAGGAGTAGAAAGCTGCTGGTTTCCATCTCCCTGGAATGTGAAAGACTGGAGACTAGGGAATGGCACAAAATGTGCTGAATTCAGTTTTTAATAAGATAGTATAAGATAATCTCCAAGATGACTTCAATGGATGGAGCTTTTTCTTATTCATCTTGATAGTGAGTGGAGTGGGTTTTTGGACTACCTATTATCCTAAAATTTATCAGCAGTCTTACTTGCAATCTGCCTTAGCAACAAATGATTTGCCCATAGCCTCAGCAACATATATCAGGCATGAATAGTAAGGTAAGAATGATGCTGAACAGCAGAGCTTTCTGCTATGAGCAAAAGTGGATTTCTATGAAAGAGACTGATGTCCTTAGTTTGCAACATGGATTCCCCCACCCCCAGAAAAACCAGAGGTTCAGTCCGTTTATGAATGTTCTAACATGGAACATGAACACATATCCTTGTTTTATTGTGAGTTTTTCTGTAATGGTGAATGATATTTTGCTTTATCATACAGTTTTACATTCTACAAACCACTTTGTTATAGGTAATAGACTGCTTGGGCTTCTTTTCAATAAAAAAAGGCAAGAAAGAAAGCATTTTGTTGAGCCAGAAGGGACATCTGCTGGCTCACCATTGCACTGCAAGGTACAAGTTCTGACACTTATACATAGAGTAGAGATGATAATCAATAAGTATAATCAATGATCCTATTACTTCCTAGAGGACTGGAGGGAATGGTCACAATATTACAGTTTGTTTATATATATTTATTCTCTGAACAGGTGGAGAAGCCAATAGAAAATGCAGAAGGCTATTTTGTTGCTCCAAGGTAGTATTGTGATGTGTGACTGTGAAATTACATTATCTCCTTCTTTCCTAATCTTTAGATTCAAAACCTCTACTTTGTTTTGTTTAAATTCATAATGTGAGCTAGTAATAATGGAATTAAATTTATTATGAAAATATTTTAGTTAATCATCATCATGTCTCCAAATGTAAAATATATAATCTAGCTACCTTGCCCCCACAATAAGTTTTCCATTGTATTCATTATTAGGTTTAGTTATTCTCTTTCTAAATTCTCCACCAAAATTTGCTATTTCTGGAGCCATGGAGCACAACATGACTACCCCTTAATTTGCTAATAATATGTTTGTTCAAATTTAAGTATTTTTTTTGTTTGTTAATGCTGTCTCTGCTAAGGAAAGTGGAAAATGTGTTGGGGAGGGTCTAATTTCCCTCTTGCTCAAAGTATATTGTATGATTTCTAGGGCTTCATCCTGAGATATACTGGTATATAATGTTCTTTTATCTATAGTGCCTAATATATTCTTCTTCTAGTCTTTAAGGTGTTAGCTTGTTTATGAAGTCTATGGAATCTCTGATATATGGTGGAATGGAGGGTATAAAGAGTTTTTAAAAATAGTCTACAAATTGTGCTATTAGTTCTAAAACTGAGTCACATCCTGATACTAAAGGTTTGCCTGGAGGAAAATCCATGTGGTTATGAATCTTGGGAAGAACATAAAACAGTGGTGCCCTGGGATTTGTTTTTCATATATATTTTTTCTCATCCATCAAATAGCTGAGACATCCCTTCTTCAACCACAATTCTTACAATTTTTGAAATATGTTCAAATGGATCATTTTCACATATTGTATAAGCAGTGTGATCGGCTAGCTGGTAAAGAACTTTTCCCTTATACAATGCAGAATCTTGTAGCACAATATTCCCTCCCTTATTTGCTTCTTTCCTGACTATAGAAGTATCTGCAGCAAGCTCCTGAAGAGTTCCTTTCTCCTTGAACTTGTTGTTTGTTCTTGTCTCTTTAACTCTCGAGAGACTGATTCTTCAAAAACTGTTTTGGAAGGATTTGTAGGAGAGTGTATGTGGAGAACAAGGACAGCTTAGTATGCTGAGAACATCCAATGGGAGTGAAACTAGAAAAGGTGGGGTCTGCTCCCAGGAGCAGGTATAATTAGAGAGGCATTAGAGGAGTGTGTCATTGTATTCTGAGGGGATAGCAGCCTAGAAGGCTGTGAGAGACTGCTGTGAGGTGCAGTTATAAGCAGTTTAGTTACCCAGGTTAGGGACTATAGGAGTCTGCAGTTAAAGTATATGTGTTAATATTCTATGGGATATATATATCACTAGAAAGCAGTGGAGATTATTAAAGTCATCTGATGGACAGATGAAATAGATATTAGGAAACTCAGGAAGTTCAGTTAGAGTAGTTGGTGGTGTAACAGATAACCAGAAGGGTTAAGAGATACAGAGGCTAGCTAAAGGTTCTGTGGGAACTAAGGGGCTATACAGAACGGCATTTTGTGCTGGCCTGTAGGTGAAGCCACAACACAGCATCTGCACACTGGATGCTGTGACTCCATCCCGTCACAGCACCCTTCGAGATGGTGTGTGGCATCATGGTGAAACCCCGGCGCTGCATCTAGATGATTTCAACCCTATCTGTTTGATGATGTAGATGTAGATGTTTGTAGATGATAGGGCGTCACAAAGCCACACCACCATGGTTATGACGCCTTTTAGAAGGAGCAAAAAGGAGCCCCTTAAAAAGAAGCAACTTTCGGCTGCTTATTTTTGCGCTGGCTCTGTGGCACCCACAATCCAGCATTCCAGTGCACTCTGTTTTGACCCAAAACAGATAGATGACTGCTTGTTTTTGCTTTTTATTGACCCACCATGTTTCTACTTCTATCACAGATGACCTGAAAATTAACAATCTTAATGAAGACAGTCTTTTTTCAAAAAATAGGAGATAAAATGGATTTTGAGACTAAAATAACTAGATTCAAAAGGTTTAAATGAAGATTTAAATTTACAGTTTCTAATAGAAATGTGCTAGACATGAGAAGTAAACTGATGTAACAGTCAGGGTAATTGCACCAGATATTCTTGTGACCAATACCAGAGAAATCATGGGTTCTTTTTCACTCCTTATTATCTGAGCCTATGTATAAACAATGAAGAATGGTAGCATCTAGTTCCTTTTGCTTTATGGTCCAATTGTTTGGAGAGTGCCTTATACAACCCCAGAAATTTATGTCTAAAGACATGTATATGCATAATCTATTGTGAAGTCAAAGGCTTCCATAGCTTTTTGTAGGTTTCTCAGGCTATGAGGCTATGTTCTAGAAGAGCTTATTCCTGATGTTTCATCAGCAACTGTGGCTGGCATCTTCACAGAAAAGATGCCAGCCACAGCTGCTGGCGAAATGTCAGGAATAAACTCTTCTAGAGCATGGCCTCATAGCCTGAAAAACCCACAAAAATGTAATCTATTGGCTTTTAAAGAATATAACTAATTTTGTGTTGGCCTCCATAATATATTTAATAGAATATATTTGTATTTTTTTAGTGTAGCCCCTGAAGAAAGGGCTACATTTTGATAGAGGCTGAAATGCATTGGGCTTTTTTAAATCAATAAGAATTAAAACAAGTGACCATCTCTAAGCACATGGAGCTTTGTCTCCTCTTTTTGCTTTCATTATGTTTTGCAATAGGTCAAACACATTGAAATCAACTTCTTCCTGCTCCAGAGCACAAGTAGACATATGTATGCTTGAAGTGCTACAATTCCAGGTACTTTACAACTCAGTATGAGCACCAACCCCAAAAGGTTGAAATAATGACCCACTAATGCACTGGAAATAATTAGAAGAAGAGGAATGGTTAGAATTAAAAAAGACTTCTCATCAGAGAGTGATGGAAATAATGACCAAATTAAATTAGTTTAATACAGTTTCCATCTAATGGTTGAAGGCAGGAGGAGTGAGGATTTATAAGATGAAATTGCCTTGGTTAATTGGAGGGCTTCATTGCTTTGATTCAGTCAAGACTTCAGAGGTAAAAGACTGATTTCTGGGAATTTTTCAGAATCTCTGGAGGCTTCCTTTTTATAATTCCTTTCATTCCTACTTTGATTCCCCCCTCCTTTTATCAAAACTTCACAATGATGCTGATTATGTGTTTAGCTAGATTCTCAGAGTTCTCATTTGAAAGGTAACAATCATAATCATGACGCTATTTTGGATTTAACCAACTTTCTTTTGGTTGTTTTACATTAAAAAAAATAATACACTTGTTTCCAGTATTCTTTCTCTGGACCAAACTTTGCAATCCTTTTCATTCCAGTTTGGTCCAAGTAATTAAAAGAACTAATACAAATAACTTTAAAGCCATGTGTGTGCATTAGAGTTTATCAAAAAGTAATTCACCGCAGAGAGAGTTTTTCAATTTCTCTGTATGTGACAAGAAATTTGAGGGAAGAAAATGATTGCCTGTATCTTTCCCTGCTTTCAGCTGGGATGTTTAATTATGTTATATTTATTTTAAAAGAAGGAAAATATATTAAAAAGTTAACCTGTTATTAAATGGGAAAATTGTTCAAAAGAACACAATTCAGAATGCCCCCTGGTTATTATTATTTTTTTTACAATATATGTCTTGTTTTGGGATTCTGAAATATAAAGACCAAGGACTATGGCCAGACGGAAGGAATGGAAGCAATCTTTGGTTGGGTTCAGATGCAGTTTTAGTAGAGCAACAGCAATAGCAAGTACGTTTCTATCAGTGCACTTAAGCACTCCCTAAGAGGTTTACAATGTAAGCTAATTGCCCCCAACAAGCTGAGTATTCATTTCAGCAACCTCAGAAGGATGCCAGGCTGAGTCAACCCTGAGCCCCTGACTGTAATTGAACTCACAACATTGTGGTTTGTGAGTGAGTGGCTGCAGTACAGGCATTTAACCACTGCACTACCAGGGCTCAGAAGACAGTTCACAAGTGAAGTGAGAGCAAAACACACTGCATAAATAATCCAGGGGCTATACAGACTGGCGCTTTGTGCTGGTATGTTCGCAGGGTGAAGCTGAATGTCTGCACACTCAAAGCCATTATGGTGCACACCCTTTTAGATAGTGCATGCCATGATGACACACCTCTGCCACAGTGCCCAAATAGAGCAGCATGGAAGGGGCATCATAATGCCACACCATGGCACTTATGATGTCCTTTCCAGGAAGCCACTTGGGGCGGCTTCTTTTTGTTCCCTCCAGGGAGTGGATTGGTGCCGCTGCATGTAGTTGCTGCAACATTGATCCAGGGCCAAAAGGGGCAGCTGCATTCCACCCATCTATATAGCCCCCTCCAGTTAGAGACTGCTTTAATTGCCCTGGCTCAATGCTAGGAAATTCTGGAATCTGTAGTTTTGTGAGACATTTAGGCTTTCTCTGCCAGAAACTTCTGGTGCCACAATTAACTACAATTCCCATGATTCCCTAGCACCAAGCCAGAACTGCTGAATCAGTCTCAAACTGGATTATTTCTACAGTGAGGTTTGAACCATAGAGTCATAGAATTGGAAGAGATCACAAGGGGTGTCCAGACAAACTCAAGCATGCCACCTGCAACCCAGTTACTTCCCTCTTCCTGCCATGATGCCATTCCATTCGACACTCACCTGTACAACAGGCCACACAATCCCACGTGCAATGCACCCTCTGTACTATTGTATTTTCTCTAAAATTCCTTGGTATTCCTTTAGTTTCTGCTGTTGTGCCTTCACCTTGTGAACATGATCCCTTGTTTATCCACTGAAATTTAGAGATATCTGTAAAATTATTACACCTCAGGTCACTTTTAGCCCACTGGGACAAATAGAAAACCTTATTTTCACTTAGCATCTACAAATAAGGATGGCAAGGACCACTGTGAAGAGTTTAGTAATTGTTAAGGTAATGCATTGTTTTGTGTTTTTATTAAACACAAATATTAACACATATTAATAACAGGATTAATATTAATATTGATATTAACACATATTAATAATAGAATGTTGAATAATCAATGACTCCATTATGAACATTCAATTCTTGTACATTGTTCAGATGCACCAGTTAAGTAATGTCATCTTCCATTATGTTTCTCCAAGTGATGCCCTCCAACTTTTCCCCTTTTCTTCCACTTGCACTATAACCAACTGTCTCTATTCAGCATCATGCTGCTTTGGGATTTTACTTGTTGGCTTCATGATGCGAGATTATTTCCAAGCACTGACAAGGTGAAAATTCAGCATGTGCTTGGCTGAAAACGAATATTAATGTATTGTAACTCTAGTTGTCTTCACCTGTCAAAGTCAGCATGCAGGGATGCTAAAATATACCCACAGTATAACTCTTTAAGGGTATCCTGAACAAACAGAGTATTTATGAGAACAAAGTGAGTGTTGTAGCACCATGTTTATGGTGACCTCTGAGGTAAGGGTATTTTGAAAGAATAAATATCAGTTCCTAGTCAAAAATAGTGACTAGGTACTTCTCCCCTCCATCACGTCACTTTTACATATGTTTTTATTCATGTGCATTCTTTGCTTTTCAGTGTGATTTTATTTCTTCAAATCTGGGTATTTCATTAGTGATAGAATACCTTCCTATGCATGAAAATAATTTAACCTATACCCTATAGCCCTAGTTAGGTATTCATTTATCTAATTTAAATCAACAGTTGATGAGAGGAAGACTTTAGCACCACTCTCTGTCATCATTCACTTCATAAGGAAGGCAAAAGTCTAAAAATAATAACCTTTCCAGTACTGAGTGATTTAAAATGGAAAGGGTTTTTTATTGGGGTGATGTGGTGGTGGTGGCCCTTTTCATTCATTTTAATTGTATGTTTATATTATTTTTAATGTTTTTGTATTTCTTTTAATGATATCATTTTTGATGTTTTGGATAGTTTCATTAAATTTTAATGCTAGCATTTAATGCATTAGCTACACTGTATTAGCTTTAACTTGTAAGGCATCCTGAACCCTCATTTTGAGGAGCAAGGTGCGAGGTAAATGGAATTAACAAAAAAAAAAGAACAATAGCCCTATCTATAAGAAGCCTGTAATAGCAATTTCTTGTTCATGAGCCTGGTTTACTATTTAACATTTTGTAATGAAAAATTGCATACTAATGTATTGTTAGTGGACTTGTTTATTATCTGCCGTCATGCAATTATGTCATTTGACTTTCAAATCACATTTTGATTAATGCATTGTATTATATCGCTTATATATCGTGTTGTTCATCATTATTTCTACCCTCATCATATATGCATTGCATTTGTGTGCTTTCTACAATCCTTTTTGCGGTGTCTTCAATAGCCGCCCTTTCGTTGTCATTCTGATTGTGCAACGTAATCCGTTTCAGGCCCTTTAATGTGGATCTGGACTTGCAAGGTGCTGCAAAGGAAAAGCCACATTTGTTGGCTTCCACTGGAAGAGAGTCACTGGAGGAGAAGACTGCATCAGGCACAGGACACTGTGGCACCAAGATGATGGCAGGGGCAGGGGGGGAGCACAGATAGAGTGTCCACAAGCAATAGCAATAGCATTTACATTTCTATACCACTTCATAGTGAACTCAGCACACTCTAAGCAGTTTACAGTCTGTAAGCCGATTCCCCACAACAAGCTGGGGACTCATTTTACTAACCTGCAAAAGGATGGAAAGCCGAGTCAGCCTTGGAGCCCTTGGACTGAGCTCACTGCATCAGCAGGGCTCCCTCTGCCCTCCTTTCACTCCATCTTTGGATGACTCTTCACTTGGACAATAGAGGAGAGTGCACAGAAAATCAAGTGGGTTTTTTATTTCCTCTTGTGGTTTGAGCAGGGGAAGGCTGGAGTTGAGGCTGAATTAGTAAAATATGACATTAATGGCTTGGAAAAACAGTGTCTGCATGTTCCTGAGCCCTACTGTGCTGTCCGGGCACTATTTCGATGAATGTGCATTCACATGTCACATGCGCTGATGACGTGCCTCTTGTGCCATGTCCAATCAGCACAGCATACAAGGGACATCACCGCAACTGCAGTCCAGTCCCAATCCAGCCTTTCCAGAGTGCAAAAAGCAGTCACAAAAAGCAGCTCCATTTTGCACCTTGGAAAGGGCGCCATAGCTGTGGCATCTCAGCTATACGGTGCTCCTTTGGTGCATGGTATTGATGCAGTGTCAGTGTGGAGCGACACGCGGTGTCATGGCACCCTGGGGGCGGACCCAGGACATACCTCGTAGAGATGCTACACCCTGACTCTGCCACCCCAAATATAGGATTCTATAGGATACAGCCATGGCAGTTAAAGTGGTATCATAGTGCTATCACATGTAGTGTGAAAAGGATCTCCTGTGAAAAGGATCTCAGCTGGCTGAGTTAGGATTGCAGTGATAGACTTAAGTTTTCCCTTTCTGTGGCACTCATGCTAAGTCATACTTATACTCCATCACAAATGAGTAGTAAATGAAAAATACCACTCCTTTCCCGCTAGAGATTATCAAGAGTTATGGTTCTGCTAACATTATCAATTAGAAATATAAAAACTACTTCATCCTTTAGGTACAATGTGAATGTAAGTTCAGTCACTACACTGATAAAGAAAAGAAACTGTATCAAAGAAGACTCGACTGCCTCTCCTAAGTGATTATATATGAATTAGAGGCAATTATACCTGAACTTATTGGTACTGAAGTTCAGTCAGTAGGCAGGCTTTAAAAAAAACCATACTGTTGATTTAGTTTTGCTGGCAGTTGGGGCCATCAGTATGCAATATTTTCATTATCTTTTCTGTCTGCGGGAGCAGATTCGGCTAGCAAGCTTCTTAAATGTGCCCCCCCCCTCCCCCCATCTCTCTATTAACTGGAGAGTTTTATAAATTGGGACATGATCCAAAACCATGAAACCAGCATTTTTCTTGCCTCCTGATTTATTGCATCTGCATATGAAATATTTTTCTTTGTAGATAATTAACTCAGAGAGAAACCCCAATGGTAAACTATATACCTGCATTTTGTAGCAATCCAGTGATTATGAACCGATTTCAAGACACACAGCCTGGAAAACCTGTAACTTGCATCCCTCGTACTATATATTATTCAGCTCTCTGGTCATTTGTAAAATTCAAGCCCTCACTCATTCCCTCTTAACCTCCCTTCTTTTTACACCATTATCAATGGCAAGTAAACTCATACCCTACAACTGTCTCAATTTGTCAAGAGGCTAAATTTACATGAAGTGGTCTGCCAGCTCCACTGCATAGTATCTCTGTCTCAGGTTGACCCCTTTACTGACACACAACCTGTTTTATTTACGGTATTTATACCTCCTCCCCTTCAGCCCTAAAGGCTCTCAGAGTGGCTTACAATTATTATTATTATTATTATTATTATTATTAATAATTATTATTAATTATTTTTAATTAGGTCTTAATATGTAACAGGGTTTAATGTTCTTTTAGCTTTCCTATATTAAAGCTATTAAGTGAATTGTTGGTTAATGCTTTTAAAAATTTTGTATTTCAGATTTCTTTTTTCTATATATTTTTAACATACAGTGGAAGCGACTTTGGGGTTCGATATAAGGGAAAATGAGATGTAAATAATTAAATAAATACATAACATTTTTTTAAAAAAATAATATACATATATTTTTATTCAAACACATAATTTTATATACATAAAATAGTAACAAAGAGAAAAGCACAATCCAAACAAAGGCAGCTACAATAAATATCCTCCCCAACACAAAATACAAAATACACAAACAAAATAAGGAAACATTCTCTGTCTGAAGATGCCAGCCACAGATGCTGGTGAAACATCAGGAATCAACTCTTCTAGAACATGGCCACATAACCTGAAAAACCCACAAAAAACTATATTAAACTTCTTCAAAACTATATAAGTTAAACCTCTACTATACACATATTAATGTTATATTTATCTTATCTTATAAAACCCAAAACTGATAAATGCTTTTTGACTGCATTCCCAATTACCAGTACTATATATTTGACAGCGATCAAACTTATCTTTTAAAAGCACAGATTTTCTTTTCCTAGTCATTTTTCTCTTTGGCCACACGATGGCTGCAACTTGGTGTCGCTCTTCTATCTATTCACCTTGCTGAAATCTATTTCCAGAAGGGCAAATGCCTTGGGCCCATTTTCTATCTCTATGCTGCATGATCCTCACCTTATCTAGGTGCCAGGTAAATCAAATTCCTTTTGTTTTAACTCTTTATTGTCCAGTATTTTTCTTTAAAACACAAGTATAGTTCTCAAAACTTCATTCCTCTTACAAATGTTCCCCCGCTGATCTTAAGAAATGACTTTTATGAGTATTTATCATTTAATTCTTATAATATATATTTTAATAATATATATTTATTTGTATCCCACCTCTCCCTGGGTTTGATCGAGGCGGGTAACAGCAAGTGGGAAACAGTTAAAAAACAAAACAAAAACAATTTATAATAAGATTTGAAAACATCTGATGGGAGCAGTGAGACAGATGGACTGTTAAAAAATCAGTTAGGGAAGGCCTGCTGGAAGAGATCTGTCTTTATTGCCTTCTTGAAGGCCTCCATTGATGTTATGTGGCGGATCTTCTCCGGCAGGTCATTCCATATTTTTGGAGCAGCAGCTGAAAAGGTCCTCTGGGAGGTTGCCACCAGCCTGGTTTTCTTTGCCTGCAGTAAGTTCCTCCCAAAGGACCCAAGCCATGTAGGGTCTTTATCTACTCACGTTCTGTGGTTTTGTTTTGTTTAAAAAAAGAGTCTATAGTAGCTCCCTTAGTTCTTCCCCAATAATACTTTTTTTCATTCCAATGTAGACGCTCTTAATTGCAAAAGTTAAATATGATGGTATTCTAAATGGTATTCTAAAGGTGGTATTCTAAATAGTTCAGATGTTCCGTATTGATTTAAAAGGTAGGATGTGGTCCCTTCAACCCAAGTGTCCCGTTGCCTTTGCAACAGCACACTAGGGTTGGAATTAGACTTTTGTGAACTCCTTCTGAGCTCCCTGTGCCAAGGGAGCAGTTTTTGCTGGTCCCAGTACCTTTGGACCAATGATCTCCAAAGGTGGTGCTGAGCCTTCAACGTTGTCGCTAAAAAAACTGCATTTATGGCACCATTCTGCCCCAAAGTGTACCAGTCCAACAAGAGGTCTAATCAATACAAATTATTTGAAAATGCTGAGGCTTAAACAAATCATTTTGTTAAAAAGAGAAACAAATAGTTGCCATCACAGTAAGGTTTAATGTATGAAGCAGAGATTTTAACAGAGCACAACAAATATTCATAAGCTTTAATTGGGAATGAGCTCAGCAGTATTCTGTGACACCCTGTTTATGAAAGGAGATTTCTATGAGATTTATTGGGTTCATTTTAAGTTTATTTTATTTTATTTTATTTTTGGCATTTCCTCATCCTACCAAATGGCAAACATTGATATGCACCACCAATCATGACCAAAGTGCATTATTATTATTATTTTCCATGAATGAAACAGAGGAATTGTGTGAATTAATTCCACAGTGAATGAATTCCATCAAAGCGCCTTTCATTTAACAGGAGCTTTCTTAAAGCCTGAGTAACTCTTCTTGGTGGAGCCTAACATTGTTCTAATTTATTTCTTTAGAAAGGAAGCCAAATCTCCAATTTTCAGTGCTGCTGTCTGCAGTTTTACAAATACATGCATTTTGTCAGTTCAGTGTAAAACAAAGACAAAACTCAAAAACAAAAATAATGTCTAATCCCCCCCCCCCCCCAAAAAAAAAAACCTAACAGGACACATTTGCTGGAATACTGTTGATACCTTGCATGAATAAAGTTCCCTTTGGAAGTGGCTAGATACTTTTGTTAGATGCCCAATGTTCACGTTCAGTTCAAGGCCCCAGATCTGAATACTGTGCATACTGTAGTAGTACAACCACTTACATTATGCCAAAATACTGTCATTGCCATTAAATCCTGGAGAGCAATAGTTTATTTTAAATCTGCCCAGTTCCTTCAAATGTGATCCCAAATCAATAAAAATCAGTTCAGCAAATTATAAAGCATTGTTAGAAACACTATGATCAATCATAGCATTGTTAGAAACACTATGATCAATCAGTTTTGTAGCATCCCAGTTTACCCAAGACGTTGGTGCCAAACCTAAATAATTGAAGTAGGCCAGCTCTAAATTCATGAATCCCACAGGTTCCATTATATAAATGCTATGTTTTGGGAAAACACAATAAGACTAAGGGGCTCTACAGACCACCCCTTTTTGCACCGGATCAGGGCTGTGGCAACCTCACACTGCGCCCTAACCTGCCCTTTTGAAGGCGTGAAAAGGAGCTGCAAAAAGTGGCTTCTTTTTGCACCCTCGAAAAGGTGCCATAGCCATGTTGTCAGGGCTATGCAGCACTCTGCGTCATATAGACGCAGCACCAGAGGAGTGCCATGATGCTGCATGCCATGTGGATCTGTGCACGGTGTCATGGTACCCTCTGGGAGGAGTCAGGGCATACATCATCTGGACACGGCGCCCCATCTTCACCTGCAGACTGGCCTTAATGGCCGGTCTAAAGAAGGTCTAAGTTCAAGAAATGGTAATACTCAAGCTGGATTAACTCTAATTTTCCTTTATTCGTTTGAATGAGTTTGACATTGCCTTGCTCCAAGACGCTTATTGCTGTGACCTCATGTATGGTCATGGTTTATCTCTTACAATCTCTCTACACTTCCCCCAAAAGAGGAAAGTGTAGCCCTAGCTAGGAGTTGCAAAGATTTTTGTAGATGGTGATGGAAGTTTTTAGTTTCTTGCTCTCTTCCATTAGGTTTAGTTTGGGAGCTGAGGGGTTCTAACCTGACCCTACTTGTGTTTAATGTTCATTTTGCCCTAGGAGTTTGCAAGGAGATGCTATGTCAATTTGACCTGAATGTGAATGTTATTTGGAACAAATTCTGCAACACATGTTTTTATTATTGCAAGTGATTTTAAAGCAAGGGCAGGAATTTATCTAGTATATTTCTCTCACATTGTGACTACCTTAAAGCTAATTTTTCTCACTCCAAATATATCTTAATAATCCTACAGGGACAGGTTTGTTCCAGTTTATTTCAAAAATGATATTTTATTTTGAATGGTTTTAATGTTCATGATGTTCTGGAAGAATTCAAACCTACCATCTCTAGAGGGACAGGTGTAATTGATAATAAGAGGCTATTGAATGCCTTTGGTGAATACTGTCGCAATATTTAAATACTTATTCAAAAGCAAAGTGCTACTTTTTGCTAAGAAAGTTGGATTTTCCTGGTTTATGGAGAATAACAGAAGAGAGCAGGTTGATCATACCTGAGTAGATGGTTGAAGCTGGAAGGCAGAGGAAAAATGCACCAGGAAGCAATGACATGCTTTTTAAAAAATTACTTAGGGGAGGAAAATTTATCCCAATAGCTTGCTGGGTTTTTAAAACCAAATTTCTTCTCAAATTCCTTTTGGCATACCAGTTTGGTTTTCTCATTTGAAGAGCTTTCCTCTTGAAATAATTCACACACTGGTTAATATTCATTGTTCCCTGGTGTAATTGGAGTCATGCTTAATCCAGAAGCAGACTTCAAGTTCACTAGAAATATTTTGCTTATACATCCTATCCATTTTTTTCTTTGTTGTTTTCCTGGAATTCCTCCCAATTTCCTGGTATCAAAGAGAATGTCAGATTCTTTTGAATCACCCCCAGTAAAGACTGTAGTGCATACAGTTGCCTCAGTAGGCTTATCTCCCTCCTGCTGTTTATCCCTGGATCTAGACAGTGCCAAATCCATTGTCAAACAGAGACTATTGGGCATAGACTCTCAAAAGCTGCATTGGAACCTTGTCCCCTCCCAGTCATTGGGTCCATCATGTCTTTTTTTGTAAAGAAGGCATGCTTTGTCTTAATAATTACTGAAAATATAGGAGGACGTTCTCTTTGGTGCGGTTTAATGTTCTTGTCATTAATTTATTAGATTGCAGATACATATTAATCCTACTTAACAATAGATAACTACTTGTGTGATAATCTCCAAGAATTGTCTATTATGCTTGTTTTCATTCATTACTGTTACTATCAAGGGGCTAGAAAAGATGTGCCACATCCTACTACACAGTTTTTTAGGCTCCTTTCTTGCACCTCTTTTGATCAATTTGCTCCAGGGCTGTACCAAGTTAGTCCCTGAGCAAGTGGCTACGTTTTTGAATTTGGCTATTCTCTGTAGATTACATATAGCTGTGTTATTATTATTATATTTAGTGTTCAGTTTTCATAAATATTGAAACTGTATTAGATATACCAATAAGTTAATGGTGTGTTAACTGCAAATTAAGATGATTTTGGAATTTTTTTTTTTAATACAGCAAATTTAAGTTTAGTATTATCCCCACCACCACCACCACCACCACCTTCCTCATTGCGAATCCAGATGTCTGTCATCAAGGTAGCTTGTAGAGAAAAAAGAAGTAAAAAAAGAAAAGAAATGAGAATATTAAGTGACTTAAATATGCTTGGGATGTAGTTAAAGAAATGCACCAAGATCAGCTCCCAAACCAGTAATCAACTAAAATAAAAAATAGCTTGACTCCCAAAGTCCAGTACAGAACAGAAAGGAGTAAATTAAGATGCTTTATTGCTACATATAGAAGATGTTTTACTCTGCAAGGCATTCTCTGAGATGCAAAGAGTTGGATGGGTCCCTTAAAGATGCCTTGAATACAACTTTCACCAGGATCAAAGTCTTCAAAATAATCTCCTATGGTATGATTTAAATGTCTGTTGTCTTTCAACAGAAGATGAGATGGTTCATAACAGCTTTTTAAACGTTTAACATGAATACAAATTGCAAACAATACATTCAAAGGCAAATGAAACAATGCATACACCTTCCAATAGCCAGCGATGCAAAAGCAAGTATGCCCACTGTGCAGTTTAATTTGGAAAGTATTTGGCACTTCAGCTGCATGCACTTTGATTGGCCAGGTCTGCAGCTGGATCAGTGAAAAGAGCCATCATGGTAAACAGATGAGCAATGTTTTCCTTCTTGCTAATGCCATGTACAAAACAGACAGCAAATTAGATGCTTCTGTTACTAAACATTTGAGCTCAATCAGCTCAGCTCGGGGCAGCTTCACCTGCCAGTAATTTGTAGCCATGAGCAGAATATTATATAAACAGTGGAAATTCATTTCTTTGTTAGATCTCAGTCCCACCGTTTCCAAGCTCAAAATGTTTTCACCGTATAAACTATGCTGGGAAATAGTAGCTAAGAGCCAGTGTATGTTTAATGGTTAGAAACAGCATACTGCTAGAACTATGAGGACTGCCTGGGGAAGAAAAAGAAAAACCCAAAGCCTTTATTGAGGGGACTTGAAACCCCAGAGCAGAAACATGAAAAAAGAACAGTGATGGATAGAACCGGGAGCAACTTCTAGCAAAAAATAAAAGAAAAATAAAACTCTGCATTCTTGAACAACATAGCCTTGGATTGTAATTCCCAAGCAGTAATTTCATTTTCTTACACACACACACCATATGGTCAGATGGCAACACTTGCTTGATCTAGAATTTCAGCTATAGGACTTGGCAGCTGCCCAGAGACAAGGATATGGACAGGGTACAAAGAGCAGCTGCCAAACTCTTATGCCCCGTTAAGAGAGAGACGTACACACATGTAACTCAGCATTACATTCACGTAAGTCACTAACAGGATTTCAGCCTTTATGTGTGAATTACAGTATTGATTTGTGTGACCAGTAGACATGCCATCTGATGTGCTCTTCATAGGTGCACCATTGATTCGGGGCAACCGAAACTTCTTATCATTGCAACATATCTCTAGAGGTTGGTCCCACTTGCCCCTAAGCTATAGTATTCAACTTTCAAGTTTTTGTGTGCCATGCAAAGCCAAGTGTTTCCCTAGATATGTATAAGTCTTTTAGGGTTGGGGAAAGTAAAGAAATAATATTGTGTGACTGTTACTTAAAACTAAACCAAAAAACCATCTTCATTTTCACAGCTCTGGGATGGTTTTGGCTATTTTGTGCATGGAATGGCTAAGAAAAAAAATTTTCAATCATTCAAGTAGGATCATTTTTTTAGAGAAGTCACAGTGCAGGTTTTGTTACTGTTTTGAAAACTTTTAAAACGGGTCTTCTCTGTTGCTTCATCTGGCTGCTACATTTCTTCTCCACTCCCTTGCATGTCCCAAATCATTCTCAAATGTTATGAGTATTTTCATTCTAACCTTAAAGAATATTCCCACAGAATTGTGTAGATACTCAACTGGAGAAATGAATTCAACAGCTACAGTACTTTGTTTTTTAGTTCACAAATTTTTAGATTATATATTTAGGAATTTGGTAACTGTCCAATGCAATCAAAACTAACTCTTCATTTTTAATGTCCAGAATGAAATCTATATAAACCAACAATTAACCCAATAATTAGTCCAACTTACTGAAACAATGTATCCTTATCATCTGAAGCAAGATTTATCAGTCAGGTGCAGGGTCCAAGCAATTTTGTACTGATTCAAGCCTTCCAGTTTACAAAGAAGTGAAATGCCACTTCAGAAAGGACCTGGGACTATCATCTCCCCAAAGGCTCATAGAAAAATCTAATCATCAAAAGAAATATGCTTTACCAACTGTTTAGAGATTTGGGTTGTTTAAACTGAAAGTAAAAAGTTAAAAAAAAAACCTTGAAAAATGTAATAGACATTCATATTTTTTTCTCTTTCACACACAAAAAAGATGAATGCTCTCCTACAGGCTTGTGGGGAAAGGGATAGACAATATTACAATACCTTAATATCAAAATACATGGTGGAAATGTTTTATGTGGGAAATGACTGCATTCTGTAAATGATGTGATTTCCATTAATTAAATTATTGCACATTTGTATATTGAAAACAAAGAGTTTTCTAGAACTCAAGCCTTGTTGTAAAAAAGATTAATACTAATGTGCAGCATCATGTCTGATTTCTGTCTTTCTCCTTCTCCACATCATTTTTGCCATCTTCACTTATTCTCATGAATGCAATAGCATAAAGGAAGCTGTGTTGAATCAGGCCAAAAATTTATTCACTCCAGCATCCTATTTCACACAGTGACCAACTAGATGCTCTGAAAGGCCCACAAGCAATAGATGAGTCCTTTCCTTCCTGTTCATCTTCACCAACTAATATTCAGAGGTGCACTATCTTAGTGATTGGTTTTTCTTTAATTGATCATCCAGTATTCCTAACAAAATTAAATCCTGGTTTCAATTGAAATTTAGTTACCAAAACAGCTTGGATCCAGCAGGATGGCTTTCTAATGATGAAGAAAATTAGATCTGATCTTTTCCAGGTTTTCTGAGCAGCTTTGCATCTTTTGGGATGCTAGTTTTCTCTAGCTGCATTTATATTTTGCTTTCAGCACATGACAGGCAATATTTTTCTCCTAGAAGATGCGAATTGTTTGCATCCTTTGAGCACACACAAATCTTCTCTTTGCCAAATACAGCCAATTAATGTGGAGAAGGATCTCCTGAAATACTGACAGTAGAGGATATGAAGCAAGGGCTTTATTATAATCTTTCTGTTGAATCTAGCTGAGCGAACAGGTTGTGCAGCGTGGTGATTACAGTTTGGGAAAACAAGAGCTGAATCACACTCTTTTTCTTCCTAGCTTGGCTATTTTGCCTGTGTATACTTTGTGCCCTGTCATTCCTAATGCTCCTCAGCTGAGATGCTCCTCAGTGTTTCCTTGGTCAATTGATCACTCACAATCTGACATAGGTGCAGATGCTCTTGAGTTGAAAGATTCACTGTATTTTACAGGAAGGGTCTGACAAGCTGCAACAGCTAGCATCTTCCGAAAAGTCAACTTCTCCACAGTAGCTGCTGTTTTGCCCGCTTTAAGCCATTATTATTATTATTTGCTCTAGATAAACATCATTTTTCCTAGGATTCAGCTATCACCTCACTTAAATAATATGATGCTATTGAAGAAATCTCATCATTTTACATCACTTTAAAATTAGGTGGAGAAAGTATAGTCCAGGGATCTCATGAGGGCCACAAGCCTCCTAGCCCCACCTCATTTGTCTTGCCAATAGAGTTTAACTTTCATTTCCTGGACTTTAAGACTCTTTGGAGATTATCACACAGGAAAACAGGTATGGGCAACATCCAGTTTGTATCTGACTCAAAGGGATCTTACCACACTGCCTCATCCCCAGGCAGTAGGCAGCCCATATGCAACCTGGGCTTCTCCTTCAGCTTTTCAAGAATCGGAACAATGTCTTGACAAAATGTATGCCTGTGACTCTAACATCATCATATTCTTCCCCTTCTGTATGACTGCTAACATTTTTGCCTGATGAAAAAGCAGTAGTGTTTGAGAAGCTTGCATCATGTATTTTGGTTGGCCCAATAATGGCATTGCTATTTTGTGGATTTGGGATGTTATTCCCTTTGTGGCACAGTGGTGAAATGCCTGTATTATAGCCACACACTCACAAACCACAAGGTTGTGAGTTCAATACCAGTCAGGGGCTCAGGGTCAACTCAGCCTGGCATCCTTATGAGGTTGCTAAAATGATTATCCAGCTTGTTGGAGGCAATTAGCTTACATGGTGTAAACCACTTAGGGAATGCTTAAATGCATTGATAAGTGATAGAGAAATGTACTTGCTATTGCTACTGTGTTTTAAGTTGGACACTCCCATTTAAGCCATTATGTCAGTTATGGTACTGATGTGATAGCCTATTATTGTTACAATAGTAACCAACTTGTTAGCAAAGCAGTAAATCTTTGCATGAGAGAGAGAGAGAAACACATTGACACTGCAAGTGATAGGCCTTTGGCTAGAAAAAAAAATAAACTAAACTTCAGCAACAAAGACAATGAAAGCAACAAAGAGCCCAGATAAATGAGGAAAGCTTGAATAATGAGTTCATTGCATCCAGTCCAAATCACCTGGTTGCCAAGTGAAGGCTAAGATACAGAGTGACTCATGTGAGTGATCCTTTCACCTGCTCTTCTGTTGCTTCTAAATTATTTTGTGTGAGCTCTCAGTACTGTGATTTCTGTCTGTATCTCAAAAAGACAGAAATAACGGCAGCAAATACAATGGACTGTACAAGCATGAAACATGACAACATGGTGCCAGTGCTGTTTCAATTATTGCCAGTTCAAAAAGGATGGATTTTTTTTTCTGACATGCTAAGTGATGTCTCCTGGTGTGTTATTTCATTGCTTATTGTTGCTTCTTTTTATCGATCATAGCTTTTAAGCATTCCTTTGATTTATTAGAGTCAATGCACAGTTGTCTGAGCTTGGAAAAGAAAACTTTACCTTCTTTGGCATAGGGATATTGCTCCCTTTGCAAATGGCTGCTGACTATGACCTTGCAGTCGTTGTCACTTTATCTCTCCATCAGATTAAAGGGGAATATGATCTGGTAGTGATTTCAGTTTTATTCCATGCAGAACAAAGTGAAGGTGAACAGTTGGAATCACAGGAGGAAAAACAAGGTGTGATTTTCTTCAGTTTAAGTAGAATGTCAGAAGCTCATTTTTTACAAGATAGTTAATGCAAATAAACTATGAATAATTTTCCTATTGGAGGTGAAAGTCCTGGGGGCAGAACAGACAGTCGGGAAAAAGCAGCTCAAACCTCATTTTTCCAAAGCAGTTCAAACCCTCGCTGTCCACACTGGCCACTCCCAAGGTGGCCCAAATGCACATGGCCCACACTGCTAAGTAATTTTTTTGTTGCCTCGCCACCATCCATGCATACCATCACACACAAACACAACATCAGCAATGGAGACTGCCTAGATGCCAATTCTGTTGAATGCCCTCCCCCTTGAATGACCACACAGTTGCACCTGCAATCCTCCACTGGTACAGGGCATCAGAGCATTGGTGTACCCAGTAAAACACTGGCAAATCACAATCATCGAGATGATCCTTCATAACCCCTTCACGCCATGCTTGGTGTGTCTGGTTTGTGTACATTGTACTTGTATCTATTGCAGGTGTCACACTTTCACTTTATTGCATTGCTGCCCCCAAGCACTTGAGTGCAGCAGCTTTGTCCCTTTTTAATGCACACCAGCACTGGTGCTTTTATATGCAGCTTTGGGGTTACAGTTATGACGGATTGCTCCTTCAGAACTATTCTGGCATCAGGGCATTTATATGCAGGCACAAAGGTATGTATTTTTTCAGGCAAGGTCAGAATATCCCACATTCTTTTTGCTCCAGTTTTTACCCCCAGAGCATGGCTTCATCCTTTGGAGATGTACTTCACCCAGCCTTCAAAGTGGTTTGAAACTGCTTCATTTGGTCTGTGTGTTTCACTCCTAGGTGGAAGAATCAAATACTCTGGCCCAGGAACAAAATTAGGTTCAAAGAAAGAAATTGATAATAGTTTTGTAACTGAGCAATTAATCTATAAATATATTTGTGCAATGAAATGCTACTTGTATTTCTTGGTTTGAAGACTGTATTTGACTTGATTAGTAGGGAAACATTTGTATTATGAATGATTACAGACCAGTAGTATACAGGCAAAATTATGTCTCTCTGTGTTATTTTGTGGAGGATGAGGGTGGAATTATTCAGTACTTTCATCCACCCCCCCCCCCCCCAATAGCTAAACTGTTGTCAGGAGGGGCAGGCACAGAGATAGACAGACATGGGAAACCTGTGGGCTCTATGTGCTACTAGCTGTTGTTGGACTCAAAGTATCATCAGAGCCCCAGCTAGCATGGATAGCAGCCATAGGTGATGGAAACAGTAATCTAACAATATTCTCTAGAAATACCAGCTACAGATGCTGGTGAAATGTCAGGAATAAACTCTTCTAGAACATGGCCACATAGCCCCCCCCCCAAAAAAAAACACACAAAAAAATTAGGGATGCTGACGATGAAAGCCTTCAACTTCACAATAGTTGGATGGTCACAGGTTCCCCATCCCTGCCTATATTAGCTGGTAATAATAATAATAATAATAATTATTATTATTATTATTATTATTTCACATTTCTACTTAATCCCAGTTTAAAACAAGTGTTTTCCTTTGTATGACAATCAGTGCTTACCCTCTGCTGCCATGAAATCCTGTATTCCTTCCACTTCAATGAGAGCTGAGGATTATTTGAGTTTATTCTCACAGAGAGAAACTGTCACCAACCTTTAGCCAGAAAATTATGACTTTATGAAATAACTGCTGTTTCTTTACTTACTTTATATGATTGGTTGGTCAGTTATCCCAGACAAAGACATGAAGCTCTGCAAAGCAAACAAAACAAATCCCAAAGCTAATAAAATCTCATGTTTCAGGAAAGTGTTAGAAATGATGTGCTTCTGTGTAAAGCCTTGTACAAATGACATTGTGAAGGAGATTTACGTTGTGCTCTGGCTGGATTTGGGTTCACAGTGCATATTTGTTGGGCCAACCTCCGATTCAAAGCTAGCATATCCTGTGAATCCTCCCATCCACACAAATAAAATCTCTGTCCTGTTCACCTCTGTCCTATTAGGAATGATATCTGGGATGTCAAAATACTGCTTGCTACTTTGCAGAAGGACCAAATGCAAACTGAAATGCTATCAAAACACTGCTAGGCAGAGCAAACATTAATGAAAGGTGCTATGTGTGTGTGAGACACTGGCTTTCTTTTACTGCTTTTTGAAATCCCAGTGGTGTGGTCTTGCTTTTACAATGTCACTGCTGATGAGGACAATACCACAAAGACACAAGCAGGACCAAGAAATTACACAGAAGAATATCCTTTCAATAATCCAGGGATGAACAAAGGGCAAACATACAGATTTTTTTTAAAAAAAAACCCTTTAATAAATAAATGATATAGCAAAGCTCGAAGTACTAGTTCTGGTTAGTTCCTAATAAATAAATGATATAGCAAAGCACGAAGTACTAGTTCTGGTTAGTTCCTACGGTTAGTTCCTACTTTTCCCTCTTTCCCGGTGTCACCCTTCTGAACAATTCTGTGCCATCGGGAGTGTGAGCAACTTATGACTACATCTCCCATCATCCTGTATTAGTACAGTATAATATGTTGTAAGCAATCAAAGCTGGTCCCTAGTAACTATAGCTATACACTTTTAACTATGGCAAGCAAACTGAAAAAAATTCACTTGTACTTGCAGGAGGCCCATAATTTTAAGAGGATAAAAAGCTGCTGCTTCCTTCTGGATATAGAACTGCAACCAAATGGTATCCAGGAATCCTCTATCCTTCCCAGCCACTAAATGGTTTGGGGGACATGATCATCACTGGAAATCTTCCTTTTGCATAGGGCAGAAGTGGCTGCCCAGTAGAACTGCACGAGCAGAAGGTTTTACTCAATCCACATGGCAAAATTTATAATCCAGGAATATTAATATAGCTACCATATACTCCAAAGACACAATAGCCATGTTTAAATATCTGAAAGGATATAATATTGAAGATGTTGCAAGCTTATTTTCTGATGTTCCAGGAACTAGGACACGTAACAATGGATTCCAACTACAGGAAAAGAGATTCTACCTTAACATTAGGAAGAACTTACAGTGAACAAACAGTGGAATAAGCTGCCTCAAAGTATTGTGGCATCTCCATCTTTTGAGGTTTTATGATAGAGACTAAATGGCAATCTTTTGGGAGTGCTTTCATTGTGCTTTCCTGTATGGACTTGGATGGCCCTTGAGGTCTCTTCCAATTCCATGATTCTATGATTCTATGACATACAGTTATGGAGAACAACTACCCCCACCATAATTGGAATCAGTTAAAACTATCTCAATACTCCTATTTCTTTTTAAAAAGAACCTACCCACTCCCTTGCCATTACAAAACAAAAGCTGTCTTCAAACTTTCTATTTCTGTTATCTTTAGACTAGTTGCTTGCAGTCTTGTCTAATGAGCATAAAAAAGAAGATTTGACAGAACCAGGCCAATATTTTAAGGATAATGATGAAGCAATTGAAAATTGTTGTCAGAAAATGAAACATGGTAGGATGGCAAGGACATATGACATACCTTCCAACAATTCCAATTAATCCTCTGATGTCACACTGTGTCAGATGCTTTTAAAATGTCCCAGCTTCTCTCTCCCAATTTCTCCCTTCATTCTTGGCTTATTTCATTTGTTGCAAATTGAGTTCAGAATTCAGAAACCCATTAACTTAGCAAGGGTGCGAGGAGGTAGTGGAATCCTGCCCTCCCAATAGTTCAGGCAAATGCAAACTGCTGCAGCCTCTCCAAGCTTGTATTATCTTGTGACATCTTGACCACATTCTGATGTTGCTCAGTCACACATGTCCTGATTTTTATCTATTGGTAAATGTAAAATGTTGGAGGGCAGTCGCATTCTCCGGCACTTAGCAGTGAGTTCCCTGCAGAGTTGCGAGCCTTAGCAGGATCCAATACAAGTGACTGCTGATGCTAGCCTGAAGAAGAGACCTGGAAACCAACATACTTCTAGTTTTTGTAAGAAATATTCTGACCACTTCTCTTTCCTAAAAGCTCTCCAGTAACAGTAATAAGGAAGCTAAACTGGAGAGTTTTAAAGGCTTTCATTAGACTCAAGACCTTCTCAGCAGTGGAAAGATATCTGGAAGTTATTATTTGATAGAGCTTTCAGGTTTAGTACTAGTTAGTCTATCTTGATGCTACCCATAGCAGCTGAGCCTAAGAAAGTGTAATATGACTGAAAGAAGAGTTTGGCAGAATCACATATAAGAAGTTTTCCTGCCTACCACATCAAGTTTGTATCATATATTTTGCTTACTATACACTCTGTCCAGATTTGTCTGAAAATCTGTCTGTCTGTCTATATATTATATATAATATTTTGCAGAGTGAGGTTAAAAAGCTTTGCTATGTTATGTTTATATCCAGAGTTACAGCAGCATCACATATATACAAAGGGAACTATGCTGATGTTTGTGGAAGGATGACAGATATTTAAACATATTGGGAAAGATAAAACATAACTGATGAAGCCAGTTCACAAATATTGTGTTGTAATTTATCTGGGCTGAAAAAATAATTTCCTAAAGAAGGTAAGAATATTTTTAAAAAAGAATTTTCTCTTTCTCCTTCATAATTTACATGATAAGTAGATTTATATGCAGTTTGTAATATGTTTCATAATTATTTGTCTGTGTTTTAGTTTCCAAGACAAAGTAATAACCCCATTATATTTTGTGCTAGTCAGGGCTCACTTGGTAGACTGCATTCAGTTCCGCTTTTTAAGGAGGACATAGAGACGCTGAAGCAGGTTCAGAGAAGGACAACTAGGTTGAGAACATGTGGAGAACAAAGCACATGAGGAAAGGTTGAAAGAGTGGGGCTTGTTCATCTTGTTGAAGAGAAGAGTGAGGAGTGATTTCATTGCACTTTTTAAATATCTAAAGAGCAGTCACAGAGCATAGAGTGAAAGTTTGGTCTCTGTTGGTCTCCAAAAGTTACGACCAGTTCTAACGGTTTTAACTTACAGGAGAGTAGATTTTATTTGAAGTTGACAAAGAACGTTTTGACACTAAAAGCAATCTGGAAATGGGATGAATTGCTTAGAGAGGTGCTGGGATCTCCTTCCCTTGATGCTTTCAAAATAAGGCTGGACAGCTACGTTCTGGGGACGTTCTAGCTGGATTTCCTTCAAAGGGTTGAGGACTGATGATTCTTTGATTCTATGTATAAAATAAATTTTATAAATAATAAACCACGCTTTGCTTGTTAAGAAATCTGAAGGCCCGCTTACCTAGAGGCTGAGGAACTGGCAAAATATCCAGGAAGGACGAGCTCTTTGTTCATTCTTCTCAATCAAAAACCACGTGAATTTCCTGTCTGGAGACCAAAATGAGGTAATCCTTGTTATTATTACTTTTATTTTCATAATTTTTTTTAAAAAAACAGTAATCAATTAACAAATTTAAGTAACAGTACTGTGCGGATAATGAGAATAGATATAAGCTGACTTTCCTTGCAGGTATTCTTAAGTTACTGGAACCTGTTCTCACACCTGAGCGTCAATTAAATGAACAATTTTGTGCTTCGTGAAAATTTCATCTCAGGTTTCATTGTACATCTTTCAAAAGCCTTCAATGATTTCAGTGGGTGCAATAAAATGACATTTCTAAGTACATATTCAAGGAAAAAAAATGAACCAAGTTGTTATAAAACAGTCACGCCTCTAGATTCCTTTAAGAGTTCTCAGCTTATTCGTTTTGCATTTTGTTTCTTGCATGAAGATATCTAAATGCATTTTCTGCCCAAAATGGAGGCAAGCATGGATGTGTCCCTCTGGAGGGTTGATACAGTCTTCTGGGCTTTCAAGGCTTCCAACCTTTGTCCTAACATATACAATAACAGATTAATGTTCTGACTTGTACAAACTAAAATAAAGTTCTATAGAGGCATTGTGACAATGATTATTTATATCCTGCAGATGTGTTAACATATCACCCTAATGGCCTAATAGATGTGTTATTGGAGATCATTTTGGGAAGACTTGCTAACAGGCATGTGTTCTCATCATTGAACATATAGTTCTGTTGCCTCATATCAAATGATTGAGGACTGGGGCTTGTCCTCTTTGCTTCTGCAACCTTGTATTGAATGCAGATGTTCTGCACTGGACAAAATGTCAGACCTTCTCTATAGAGGAACCTAGGCTGCGTCCCCACTGCAGAAATATTTAGCTTTGGCACCACTTTGATTCCCATCACTTAATACTATGGAATTCTGGGAACTGTAGTTCCAACAGGAGTCTCGCCCTAGGGTTTTCAAATACATACTGGGTTTGTTTAATACTAATCTAGTTTTATTGAAGTGTGGTATAGTGGTGTGAATGTTGGACTGTGGCTCTGGAGATCAGGGTTTGAATCCTGGCTTGGCAATGTAAGCCCCTTGGGTGCCCTTGGGTAAATCACACTCTCTCAGCCCCAGAGGATGACAATGACAAATCGTCTTTGAAGAAACTTGTTAAGAAAAAAAAACATAATAGGGTCTCCTTGGAGTTGCCATAAGTCAGAAACAATTTGAAGGCCAACAAAAACAACAACCACTATCGCTCTGTATAACCTGGTGCTTATTAATGAAAGAGTGCAACATGATTTTGCAAACTCGTTTGCCTTCTCTTTTTCATCTTTCATCTTTCTTCTCCATTTTCAAGGACAATTTAGCATCGTATATCTTCCTGCTAATTTGCAATTACAAATCATTCTCTGATGGCAGGCAGCAGATGGTGGAAGGGCCTTAGCTAATTTCCTGTCACCTTGTCAGTATGAAGGCATTCTGGGTGGACATCACCATGTTGTTTCCTTCTGTCTTCTGCTTGTCAGGAGGCAAACAGATGAACAGCCCATTGTGCAGGAAGCAATAATGATGTAAAGTCTTGGCCGATGCATATGTTAAAATTAGGAGCACAATGCTCTTGAATGTGGATTCAAATTTGCTGAGTTTATTAGTCATTTTTCATAATGCTCCAGCACTCATCACATGCCACACCTGGAAAGAAACTTCAGCTTAAAAAAGAAAGAAACTACAAGTGACCATGTGATCACTACTGGTTTGACTTTTACATTATTTTTTGTGGACTAACTTTGGCGTTGTTGGAACACCAACTTCTCTAAGCACAAAACAAAGCATAAGGAGGCATTTGAAAAGCAGGAACAGTGTGATAGTGGCCTTGGTGACATATTTGGCCCATGGGACAACCTCTTGACTACAAAAGACCAACAGGTTGACATCTCCTTAGCTCTCCTTAGTCTGCTTTCATTCTTCCATTGTGAATATGGACTAACTAGTTTTTGATTTGTTTTATTCATCCCCTGTTCATTCCACATAGAAAAGCTGGATGATCTGGCAGCTGACTTACTTGAACGCTGACAGTGGAACAGTATCCTTCATTACACTGGAAGAGGGATAGATTGAATGCCCCAGAATAGTTTGTAAATGCAGTCTCTGAAATGCATTTGTGACCACATGAAAGGGTTTTCCTAAAAGGCAGCTAGGTGGAAGGAAAGATAGAAACTCTACCTTGAAAGATACTCTTACTCATGAATGCCATCTATACAGGCATATCACAGACAGCAAAGCTTCTGATAGAGAAGTTCTTTTTTTACAAAGGTTTTTTTGTGCCTACCCAGTCCCACCCTATTCCTCCTTCTTCTCTGTCTAGATGGAACTTTTAGAGCAGCATCAATGTTAGGTGGATGGAGAAAAGGGGCTGGGGGAAAATTGATTTTCAGTGCTGGGTTGCAGCAATGTATTCTGTAGTAAGCAATATAATAATGTTTGAGCTGGGAAAAGATGAAATTGTGTTCTTACTGATCCTGCTATAGCTGTGTGTTCTTGCCTGAAACAGGCAAGGTAAATAGCAGCTGCCTCCAGGGCATGCATGAAAAGCAAAAGGGGACAGCAAATGGGTTGGCTTCACATTTGTATCCCAACTTTCTCCCCGTTCCAGATTCAACGTGGCTTACAGCAGATTAAACAACACAATCTGCTTTATCACACTAGGGGGCAAACAGGATTTAAACGAGAGTTCAATGACAGTTAAACAGGAAATGTCCTGTGATAGACATAGGGCATTTCCTGTTTAACTCTCGTTTAAATCCTGTTTGCCCCCTAGTGTGATAAAGCAGTTTGTTAAACCATAAGTAACTTCAGATCAGTAAGTCTGGCCACCAGAATGGAAATCATAAGAAAAGTGGAGGCTAGTGAATGAGGAAAAAATTATCCCTGGATGCATTTTAGAAGAAGCCTTCAAGTGATCTCCAGGAGAGCCAAAATGTTTTTTCTCTACTTAGGCAAGGTTTCCCCAACCTAGTTATTTAATTCACATGTACATAATGTTAACATTGAAGGAAAACTTTGCCGAAGTACATTGAACTGTTCCTTTTTGTGGAGTAGGAACCTATTCTGTTTCTTTCCATGTTTTTGTTGCCCCGATTCCAAATTCTCTGTTAAAAAAGTTATGATCAGGAATGCAAATCAGAACTAAGAAATGGCTGGTTATGTGTATTCATTTTATTTCCAAGCAATTACTTGCCTTGTTTGCTAAGCACAGAGAAGAGAAGAGAAGAGGGAAAGAAAACAGAGGGGAAGAGGAAACAGTAGCAGAAGATTCTTGTTTAAGGTGAGAGAAGATGACCCGGTTAATAATTGTGTGACTGGAAATGGTGGGTGGAAAGATACTTCAATTACCACCACCTTCAGAGGTGATTTCTTTTTCAATTGTTAAGGGGGTTCTAATCTGACAGCACTTTCAAGTGTTTAAAATGGGAGGGAAAGGTGTTGATAGAGGAGTGAGAAGAATAGATGATAGCTTGCAACATACACCGGTCACTTGGGGACTGTTTTGAACAGCTGCTTGAGACTGTACTCAAGCAAGCATCCCTCTGCATCCTTCTTGCTGCACCTATTTCATCTAATGCAGAGATTATCATGTGTGACCAAGGATCCTTCTCACTGTCTTATTAATTTGTTTCATGTTTTCTCTTCCTTCATTCAATAGATGCTCTAGGGAACAAAGATTCCAGAACTGGTCTCCAGATTGGTTCTTTCAAACTCACTAGCCTAAGATGGGCCCCTTCACATTACAAAATCATAATGCTATATTCCATTTTATGGAATCCTGGGGTTTGTAGTTTGACCAGGCTCTAGGGTTATTGTGCCAAGAATTCTTAATAGCCTGAATTCCAGGTTATTGCCATAGCAGTAAAAAGTGGAATATAGCTTTATAACTCTGGAGAATGAAAGGGCCCAATGAATCTGGGTTATGTCTTTAAGTTTGTCCACTATGTCTATTACCTTTTCCTTAATCTTTTCCACTCCAAATCCTTTTTCAGTTATGGAGTCGGCAACTGTGGTAGGCCTGTGGACCATGTTTCCAATTTCTGCTTATCTTGTTTGTTTGTTTGTTTGTTTAGCATTGAAAACTCAGTTAATAGCACTTTCAACCAGTTTAAAGAAGCATAAAGAAGAATTTAAATTTATATTCTCTGCATTAAAAAAAATCAGAACTCAAAACTGTATAAAATGAATGAATGAATGAATGGCTGTTAACTTGCACCACACCAAAAAAAGCCAGTTTAGCCTGGTGTGCACTAGGCCAGTGATAAGATGAGGAGGAAGTGGACAAAGTGAAATGTACTTTAGGGCATTTTATTGTACAGTATGCTAGTTTTGAGGCCCTAGTAAGCAGAAGTGTGCAATAAATTCAGATAATGATAATAATAATACGTAAAAATAAAAAACAAGTATGTGAATGGAACCCCCGGGGAAATAACTTTCCTTCCAAAGCATCACCGATCTGGTTGACATGCTTGCTTCTGATTCTCACACCCATTTGTAGCTATAGGACTTTCTTACAGTCTTTTCTTTAAAAAAAAATAAAAGAAATAAAGAACACATTGCTATTTCTTATAATAAAGTCTTAATCCCAAATAAATGTAATTATTAACATATACTTCGCTGAAAAAATTGAAGCAGTCTACATAAAAGAATTTGCTGCAGAAATTTACACAGTGGGTATCGTATTTTTCTTTGAATAAAAGGTACTCAGAATTGTGGTAAAAGAAAAGAAGGGAATGGAAACAAACAAAGCTTTCAGGCACAGCAGGCTGATTTGCGACGGTCAGGAGCAGAGAATCCTGCTGTATTATTTGGATAATTAGTCTCAATAGCAAGTTGGAACAAATTATAATGTAGTGGAAAGGCTATGTAACAGCTTGACAAATATTTTTTTTTTAAATGCCTGTTCTTTTTTGTGGTATTTTGACAATAACTGGTGGGGTAATGTATTGGTTAGAGGAGAAACCGGATAACATGACACAACATCTTTGGCTAGGGAAAGTGTAATGTTGTACAGGAGGCATCAACGTGTTGCAGACAAGCTGAGTTATCGGCCACTTCAGTGTCAAATCCAGACATCTGACACAAGGGAAACTGTCTTGTATTGACTCGGACCACTGCATTGTGTATAATAACTAGCAGCAGCTCAGCAGGGTTTCAGAGAGAGATCTTTTCCTAGGGACTGAATCTGGGATTGTTTTGATAAAAACATGTGCTGTATTGCTAAGCCCTATTCCTATAGAGGTTTAGAATTAGAACCATACAGTCAGCCCTCCATATACATGGATTTTTTAACCATCCATGGCTTGAAAATATTAAATACATACATATATATTGAAAAAAAACCTTGCTTCTGCCATTTTATACAAGGGACGCCATATTACTACACCACTGTATTTAATCAGACTTGAGCATCCACAGATTGTGGTATCCACAGGGGGTTCTGAAAACAGAGTCATCTAGTTGTTCCCCCTGCCAAGCAGGAATTTACAACTAAAATAATCCCAAAAGGTGCCCACCAAATCAGTGGAGTCACCAGGGCAGTGTGGGGGGTTCAAACCACACCGGGTGTCACCCAATGGAGTGGTACATCTGGACTGGCATGGCTACTGGGTGGGAGAGAAAAGGCACTTTCCAACTTGTTCAGCAGATACACAGGATGCCAAAAATAGGCCCTCTGGTGACTTTGGAGCTCCCCTTTTCAGTAGTGGCTGCTGCTGAAGAAGGGTGCTGCTTTCAGTTTCTGGCATGGCAGCAGACACTCTGGATCCTGAATGCCTTTGGGAAGGATGCAATGGTCTTGCCAACTCCCCCTTACTGGGTGTCACCAACATGAATGGTACCACTGCACCCTATCTTTATATAAAGAACTCTTAAGACAAAGATCCAAAACACACTGCAGAACTAATCCAGACTTGGATTAACTGACTTGGCTCAATGCTAGGAAATTCTGGGGAATGTGAGACATTTAGCCTTCTCTGTTACAGAGCTCTGGTGCCACAATAAACTAAAATTCCCAGGATTCCCTAGCATGGATCCCAGGCAGTTAAAGCAGTCTCAAACTGGATTATTTCTGCAATGTGTTTTGGGCGAAAGAGTCTGCCATTCTTGAAAGTTGTCTGTTCCACTCATGATGTTGTGCAGTCTGCCCTAATTGACAGGGCCAGAATTATACCATTTGTCACAAATGCCTTCCATAACACTACATTACAGCAAATCTAAAATATTAGTGGGGAAAGGAATTGGAAGCTCAGTGGAAGAGAACACTCATCCCTCTACATACGTGGCTTTGGCTTTTGCGGATTTGTTTATTCATGGATTTTATTAATATGTTCTCTCTAGGAAGATCTAAGTCATCCAAAATGGTGCCTGGGCACCACAGTGGGGGCTCAGAGCATCCAGATGCTCAGTCCTCACCACATGTACAGGCTGGTACAAAGTGCCGATCTGTACCGCTCCTTACTCAGTTGCATTAATGCATGTGAACAACAAAGATTCAACTTACATTCTACTGGGATGATTTTCACCATCTGAATAACCCCTCAGTTTAGGAGAAAACTAAAATTCTGCACTGTCTACTGTAGAGGATGCCTCAACTATATTTAGAAATCTGTTTCTGCCATCATTAACCTCTTCCCCTCAATAAAAAGTATCATTGTTTTTGACAAATGTAGCAGAAAGAACATCAAATCTGTTCAGATATAAGTTCTGTTTCTGCATGGTTTTGTTTTTTTTAGAAGACCCCACATCTGCTTGAGCAGATGCATTCGTACCAAAGCTTGGAAAAGTTACTCTTTGGGATCAAAATGTCCCAGAATCTTTTTGAAGCTCTGATTGTGTGCATCATAGACCCTCGAACGACTTCATTTTTTCCTGTATACCTGTAAAATTGTGCAACATTTGGTTTTTATTTTTTTTAAAATCTTCCAAGCAATTGGAGGTGCTTTATGGAAACCCTCTGAGAATTGTACACAATTGTAATTGTGGAATGAAGGACTAAACCTCTTCCTTCTGAAAAAGCCCCAGCATTTCTCATAGTTTTTGTTTAGAATTTATGTACTTAACAATAGAAGAAAAGCTAAAAGAAGACAATAGGGAAAACTTGAAAGAAAGAGATAATGCTGACGTACCCAAAGTATCTATCCCCTCTATGGGAACATAAGGCAAGTAATTAACATCTAGCCCAAACTAGGGAAAGAAAAAAACAACACACCCCAACTCCTTGACTTCATTAGCAGTTAAAAGAAAAGAGAGATGGAAAAGAGAACTCATTGCCAGCAGGTTAGAAGTTAATTAGGAGCGGTGTTAGGAGATTTCTGTCTCTCTCTGAAGTTTATAGACTAGTTTAAAGATCTTTATTGCCACTATAACAATTCTTGTGATGATGTGCTCCCTGGAAAAAAAAATGTCAGAGTAATTGCAAGCCAGAGTGCAATTCAGGGTGGATCTTCCTTTAAATTCATTTGGCAAGAAATAGTTGTTCATGCAATTAAAGTTGCTATTAACAAGAAGAAAAGAAGGAAGGAAGGAAGGAAGGAAGGAAGGAAGTTCTTTGAGAAAGTCACAAAAAAAAAAAGCAAAAATATGCAAATTGAAAACTCATAAAGCTGGGACATCTATTGGTTAAAGGACTCTGGAGTTTCAGTGGGAGGTAGAAGATGACTGTTAACCAGAAGGCTGATATTTGTCTTTATCAAACATTTATATCTTCCCACTTCCCACAGGAGAATCCCAAAGCTCCTTATGGTAGGAGTGGAGAGGACAAATTAACATTTTAAGAGAAATTGCCTCCTATGAATTTTGTCTCTGGTGGTGTGTGGAATGCAGTCAAGACAGGATTATTTGCAATGTTGTCTCTCTCATTGCTAATTGGTTTATCACCATTATACTTTTAATTACCTACTACTTATGTGGCTCCATCTCAGTGAGATGGATCACATTGCCAAAACTAGAAGGAATGGTGACCCAAAGCAAAGCAGTATCAAGTGGGAAATTAAGCAATGATTAAAAATTGTGTGCCCGCTCTCTGCTGGTCACAAAACTGTATTGGGATGAGTTGTATCACATGAATTGTATCAGGCTGTACTAGATGAATTCTCGTTGGGCTGGGGGTGGGGGATCACTGTGTGATGAAGGGAATGGAAACCCCAATATTGGTTGGGTTTTAAATAGTGGAAGGAGTGGTCTCTCTAGCAGAGTCTATGCTCAGGGCAAGAGCTAATGGATACAGTAACCAGCCCACACTGTTCCCACACAAATATGCATTTAGCAGAAAAAAGAAGCAGACTCAGTCTTGTTTAAAAGGTACAAAAAAGGTACAACTTGCTTGTACATATCAATACACAGGTTCAGTATCTTGACGTAACTAGAAGAGAAATCTACATGTTAGCCTTAAAAAATGGACCTCCTTAAACAGGAGAACTCACCCACAGGCTTCATGGTGGGGGACCAAAGAGGTGTTTGTACAGTCGGACTCATATTTTCAGGGGATCTGTTCCAGAGCCCCCTGTGGAAACAAAAAAAACATGGGACCTCAAGTCCCATTGTCCTTAATGATGGCACTATGTGCATGCAGCCACTACTGTGGCTGTGTGCATGCACTGCCATTGGGGACAATTGGGCTTGCCATTGGGGACAATTGGGCTTGCACAGATGGCAAGCCCAAGGATAGCGAGGCCCCACTGTGTGTGTGTGTGTGTGTATGTATATATATATATATATATATATAGGGACAAAAATCCTATGTGACTAGGAAGAGAGTGGGCTTGAACCAAAATGAACAAACAATACAATAAAAACCATAACATTAACCCCCCACACACACACACACACAACTACGCTACCTTTTGTAATAGCTGAAACAAACATCTCAGATAATAAATCACACTAAACAACAGAAATCAACACGGGGGCCAAGGTTACATCCACCAGAATTGTATCAATTGCGGTGAAGATATCCAGAGCATCCATAAAGATTTCAGCATATCCCAACTACAATCCAGTTCCAGCAGCAATACTCCTTATTCCCAAGTCCACTCTTCCCATCTGCAATTAGTTTGCAATGCTAATTTCATAACTGCAGCGTTCTTTATATTGCTTTTTCCTTTA
The DNA here is from genome assembly GCA_034509955.1 of Urosaurus nigricauda. NCBI lineage: Eukaryota > Metazoa > Chordata > Lepidosauria > Squamata > Phrynosomatidae > Urosaurus > Urosaurus nigricauda. Next base: position 8,930,177 of record JAOEGL010000009.1, on the reverse strand, counting down.
CTAGTTTATCAACTTTCTTCTACAATCAAGGGGATGTTGTGCTGTTTTTAAAAGTGCAAATAGAACCAAATCCATACTTTACAGGTATTATGGTATTATAATAATTATTATACCTTACCTTACAGTGCCCACAAAAAAAAAAACAAAAAAAAAAAAACACTCACAGCTGTCTGGTTAAAATATACATCAGATTGTATTAACATTATACAGTTTGGGGATCAAAGGTATTTTTTTTCTCCTAGTTTCATCTTTTCAGTAGTAATCACAAATGTTCCTTGAAAATTGCTAATTTATTCCTTTTGGGAGAAAGAGGCTTCTTCTCAGTTCACCTTGGTATATTTTCAGCAAGGGAAAAACCCTCCTCCTCCCTCTCCCCATGAAAGGAAGTTCTTCAAAAGCCTTTGAATAAGTTTTGGTAAAATTCATCAGAGGATCATTCTGCTACTGTAGCTTTAATCTCTAAGGAGCGAAGTTCATGTTGATCATAGCTACACGATTTGCCTTTCTGCATGAGCAGAAGGCTCCTATTGCACTTCTTTTTTTTTCTAAGAAGGAATTTCAGAAGTATACTTGAAGGAGATGAAAACAATAGCTTCAAAAATGTAGAAAAATGATCATTGGTTAAAATATCGCCTCTTTATTCCTGTTAAATAAGAGGAGGATGGCTGAATGTTAGCACAAATAAAGTTATAACAAATGGTTTCTCTATTTCAAAATAAAGATTTTTTTTAAAACTCAGGATTTGCACCTTTATTATCTCCTCAATAAGAAAGAAAGGCTGCATCCAGGCTGATTGAAAAAGTCCCAGATTTTGTTCCTATTCTTTTCAACTTTATACTGGGTTAAAATAAACGGACCTGGGGAGCTGCTGTAAAAAGTCTCTGATTGTACCAGGATCTTACAAAAATATTTTGGGAAAAACAAAATGCACATGGATCTCCAATATAAAATTGGAAAGAACAGGAACAAAATATTTTTAATCATTTTATAGTTGATTTTAGTTTATTCTAATAGGAGATCCAATGTTAGACTTTATCAGTGATGATGGTTTCTAAGCACTTAGAATGTCTTAGAGGCTGGACAGCGGGATTAGGGCTCAGCATCCACAAACTGGATGCCCTAATCCCGCCCCCAGGGTGCCATTTTGCCATGCACCAGTCTACATGGTACATGCCATGATGACACCCCTCCGGTGCTGCATCCAAATAATCCAGCATCAAAGGGGTGTCATAAAGTCACACCGCTGCAGCTATGGTGTCCCTTGCAGGGCACATAAAAGAACGACTTTCTGTGGCTCCTTTTTGCACTCTTCAGAGGCTGGATCAGGGCCATGGCAGTCTGCATAGCCCCTTAGTATGATCTAGTTTTCAGAGAAATAGTCATATTAGTATTTTGCAGCATAACAAAGTGAGGAGAGGAATCTAGCAACTCCTTTAAGACTAACTGGTTTATTTTAACACTCCAAGGCCATATAGCTGCCACTGATACATAGCTTTCTTCTGGAGCACTAAAGGTTCCTTGATATTTTCTCCAGTAGTTGTCTGTGGACAGAGCATAGCTCACATCACTAAGTCCTTGAATTTATCATAGCCATTGTCATCAACCCCCAGCACACAGCACCAGCCCATTACTCTCTTCCCCCTTCCCAGATTTTCAACCTCCTTTCCTTTCCTTCTTTGCCACCACAATGGGATTGACACATTTGAAGGACAGGGGACTGAAATGATGATTGGGAGGAAGAGAAGTTGGGAGAGGTCTTATCCCTTCTTCTGTCCCCCGTACCAAGCTTCAGTTTCCCATGGAATGACCTTGGGTAACTTGCAGCTCATATTTCCTCCCCCAGACATCTGCTCCTTATCCCTAGCCAGGGATGCTCCATGATTTTTTCTTCCCAGAATCACCAGTTGAGTAAAATACCCATCAGCATTCACTACGAAATAGATGCTGAAGCATGCCAGTTATGAATGGAGGGATTTAGAGCCTTATCACATGAGAAAACAAAATGGAAACAGAGCCAGAGAGTAGTGGCTTTCTCCATGCCTTACCACATGGCATTGTGGCTCTTCAGTTCTGTTCCTTCAGGAAACTGTTGTAAAAGCACATCTTTTGTCTAGCTGGAAAAAAAAATCCATTTTACAAAAGATACTCTTTTGTGACTGTCTCCCATGGGAAGAGAAAATGTACTGGCCTTAAGCCTTGATAAGGGATTTAGTAAAAGTTTCCTGTGTCCTATACTCAGAACATCCTAGGGGAACTATCTTATCTTTTTCCATGTTTTGTGAATTTCCATGCTGTGACAAGGATATATCTGCCACGCTAGATTTGCATATTCTAAATACAATTACATTTGCTAAATGGTGAACAAAACATCACAGCAAGAACATCTGCTTTCATAACTCCATTTGAAAATAAATAAATAAATGTAAAAGTCTTCACCACCACTCTCTCAACACACAGAAGTGTTATCTCTTCCTCAACCTGTCTGACAAGTGAATTATACAACAGAGCTTTTTAAAGTTCAAACCATATTGTGTTGCAGATGCTCTGACGCTATTAATTCAGGCACTCTATCCTGACTCCCTATTGCCGTTCCCTTCAGACAATTTATGACCACCTCCTGCTTCACAGTATTATATTAGGGCCAGATTAAGCCTAAAGCTGCACTTACATCACCTCAGATTTTTTAAAATTTTACAGTGAGAAACTATAGAGTCTTCAACATAAGCTCTTGTCCCTGTGAAACACCCTCTCCATCAGGCAACTTTTCTTTTCCAAAAACATTTCCACTCCTTTAATTTATTCCACTCCTTTAATTTACCCCTTCACTATCTATTGGTTTAGGGTGCACTTATATTTTTCTCTAATTGGGTTTAATTGGGGAGAATTTCAATAAAACAAACACCCGTCTATGTCAGTTTCATCAACTAGAGCAAGCAGGTGTAATTTTGAGCAAAATTGCTTAAATTTGTTGTTAACAGCTCCTGATGAAGTCTCTAAACTACTTTGATCAGAGATCCCAGTGATCAGATTAGGGCAATGGTGTTTTTACTTGCTGCAGGTGGTGGAAAGCAGCTCTACTCTATAATCAGGATTTATTTATTTATTTTATTTTTTTGTAATCATAATATTACTTTTCCACACAGTTTTAAGATGTTTGGATATTTAAAAAATTATGTCCTCCTCTTCACTAATGTGATAAGCTTTTAAACTTCACTCATTTGTTTTGGTACCTGGAAAATTTACTTGCTTAGAGAAGGAGGTTTCTCTTACTTGGATTGCAGCTGCACTGCAGAAATAATCCAGTTTGACACCAATGTAACTGCCATGGATCAATGCAATAGAATACTGGCACTTGTACTTTTGTAAGACATTTAGCCTCTTCCATCAGAGAACTCTGGTGCCAGAACAAATTACAATTCCCAGGATTCCATAGGATCGACTCCTGGCAGTTAAAGTGCTGTCAAACTGGATTATTTCTGCAGTGCAAAAGCAGCCTTGGATTTTCTTTTTTCTTTGCTCTGGAATCTCCTCCAATAAATAAGCCACTGAACATTGTTTTTATTATCTCCCTCACAGAGGGATTGGAGTCTCTTGCCTGGTTTTCATTGAAAAACCTCCTAAAATTGTTTTCAACATTTTCCAGGAAAGATCAACTCAGTAACAAGTAGCTGAACTTAATTTCCAAATGTGCATTTAAGCTTCCAAATTTTAAACAGCTACTCATTTACAAAATGATACATAACATGGATGGCATTACAGGGACAAGAGCCTGCCACAAATCCAGATGCCAACTCTCTCCCACATCTATTCCGGGAGCAAAATTACAGGAGCCAATAATATTACCCAACATCAGAAGTGGTATCAGGTGCTCTTTCTCCCATGTCATATATGCCGTCAAGACTCCTCTACAGTACATATTGGACAGACAAGGCAGTCCCTGTGCAAAAGGATTAATAGACACAAATCTGACATTAGAAATGGCAATACTCCAAAACAGGTTGCGGTACAATTCAGCCTTTCTGGACACATAGTAAGAGGCTTAACTGTCGTGATCCTTTAACGAGGAAATTACAAAGGAACACGGGAAAGAGAAACAGCTGAATTGAATTATGTTCAAATATTCCAATCCATTAGCAAAGTATGAACGAAGACATTGGCTTTTTGGCATGCTACATATATTAATACAAAAGTCCTCACTACGGCACATAAAACAAAAGAAATCTTCTCTGAGGGAGTTTTGAACACAGCGAAATTGACTTTTGATAAGCAGATTTATCATGTTCACACATCAGCACTAAAGGACTGTAAAGCTCTAATAGACCTATATCATTTTGCCCTGTCATTTGAAAATTTAGGCAAGGACATGGTTTGGATCCTTCTGGATCCTATTACCTTTTATCCCACTCCTGCAACTGTAAAAATATGCTTTATACCTTAGGCGTTAATACCACGCAGTACTACATCTGAAGAAGTGGGCTTATGTTAATGAAAGCTCATTCTAAAATAAAAGCCAGTTCGTCTTAAGGGTGCTGCCACATTTTTTTCTCCCCTTCCCTTCCTCCTTTTTATCCTCAGTATAGTTAGTGTCAGACTTTGAAACTAGGAGATGAAGAACTAGTATACTTAGGCAAGAAGACTTTTTATTCCGTTTGTGGCATTGTCTGGATCTGAGACCCTCAGATTGCTTGTTATTTATGCTGTATCTGCTTTGCTTTGTATTGCTTGATGATGGATTGTGTGATACTCTTGGTATTGCTGGATGGTAGGGAGGTTTATTTTGCTGGAGATGGGTAATAAGCAGATGTGAATGGGAGGCAAGGCCACTTCTGTCTGAATGGCTGATACAGAGAGGGACAATGGTACAGTCCTGGGAAAAGGGATGTTTTGGAGTGGGAATGAATGGTATTTGAGCACATGAAATGGTTGGCTCAGTATTTTTATTATACTCTGAAATTGCTTTAGTCCTAACAGCATCACCATATTATGAACTGCTTTAGTTTTTGGAATCAGGCTTTCTGTTACTGATTTATGATCTATGGTCACCTAGTCTGTGATTTTATCTCACCAGGGATCATACAGTCCAGAGGTGGATGTAAGTTTAACTAGGATGGTGGCCCTTTTGAAGGATATGGGAGAATGTGAGGTCGACTAAGTTTATGGTTCAATACCATATTGGTGTTACATGCAAGTATTGTATCTGATACAGTGAAGCTGTCTCTATGACGCAAAGGAGATCTCTTATAAAATGTTGAGGGCATAAGGCAACCCAAAGTTCAATGCTTGGTCTGCAAGCCTCCCTTTAAGTAAAATGAATGATCTCTTTGCAAGGATTTGCAGGAGAGAATATGTAATTAAAAAAAATCTTCCCATTGCAAGAGTGTCTTTGAAAACTGTGCAGTTCCTTAAGACATTCTCACAGGGAGGAGAAAGTTTCCCACTGACTCCCCATTTTCCTGCCCCACATGCCAGGGCAGCTGGGTGAGATGAAATCCCCATTATCACCCGCTAAAGCTGGTGACAGATGTGACTCACTTGGCTGCCCTCTGTCACCAGCACACACATGTGTGGGTGATGGAAGGTGGACAAGGAGTATAACCTATTGACAGTTATCATGGCAGTGACAGACAAGTCCCTTGAAATCATAGCCATGTAGTAGAGAGCTTGGGCTAATAAGGTCAGGGAAAAAGTGAAAAGGGTCTGTTGCTATGTTCTGACAGACAGCGCACAATGATGCACGAATAATCAGGGACCTCCTGGTGTCCTGTACAGGTCCTGGAGAATGTTTCTTTTGTCATGTCTTAGCTATCAGAACTACATGGCCATAGGAAGGCAGGAAAAATGTGAGTCTGTGTTGGAGGAAGAAAATTGAGCTCTCAAGTCTCCAGGGGGAAATAAGAAAGAGGACTTTTTTCTTAGCTCCACACCATTAATGACATTACATATATAGAGCAGGGCAGCTAGTGTAATAGTGTTGTAGTGTTTACATGGAAAATAAGAAAAGTGAACTATAAAAGAAACATGCACAAGTTAACCAAATGCATCATGTGAGGGGGATACATTATAGTTCCTGCTCACAGACAATAAATGTTATACATTTACAGTTAGCACAAATGGGAACTGCCATTCCCAATGGTCCCGGAGTGCATCTTTTCTGATGACAAGCAGTTAACATTATGGATAGCATCTACTCATGTTTTTATCATTATTTAAATTTGTTTTGCATTCACCAAGTCAGTTCATAAGAGGAGAACATTGAAATGTGAGCAAATCACAAATGTTATTAATATCTCTGCGATTGTCCTAGTGCAGAGGGATGATCTTTGTAAGTGAATAGGAGTGCAATGTACTTTGCTGTCTTCAATATTTTCTTTAACAAATGGAAGGTATAATAATATGGAGAATTTTGCTTTGGGAATATAATACTGAAGATTTAGCTGTCTAGGTTTTATTATTGGTATTATCTGGAGCCATTGAAATGCTTTATGGTAAATGACATTCTGACTTATTTGCTGTTGGCATCTGAAAGGATACACAATTCCAATGATTTCCTATCACCCGAGGGCCCATACACACAACAAAAATAATCCGGTGTGGATATAGGGTTATTTCAGGATCATTCACACTGGCACTGAGTAGACTCAGTGCAGTTTGGGGGTGGGGGGGGGCAAAACAAAACAAAACAAAACACAAAAACAATTTAACCTGGTTCTATTGGAACTGTGAATTTTAGTGTGTCTTTTCAAAAGAACTGGTCTTTTCTTTACCAGCCACAAATGGGAACTTGCTGTCGATCCAATTCGGAGCACAAGAAGGGAGGGATTAATGTGCAGGGGGTGGATCATGCCCACCCCTTTGCTGTCTCCTTGCCAGCCAAAGTCAGGGAGGGGGTTCTCCTGGGAACATAATTAGACATTGATTGATTGATTGATTGATAATTAGACAGTGTATTTTTTAACAAAATAAACAAATAAATAAAACCTGACAGCTTAATGGCCACAGTAGACAATCTTTTAAATACTGGCATCATCAGTATGACAAAGGTGCTCATGATTTGATTGACATTTAAAAAAAACCCCTGGGGGTTAGAGGTCAGTTTTTCCTCGCTCCCAAGAAATAAAACCACAACAGACTCTGCTCCCACGCTGGTGCAAACAAAGTTCTCACACACATATTATATTGCATTTATACCCCACATTTAACTCACAAGGCTTTCTTGGCGAAGAGTGTGTGACTCCCCCCCAAAGCTAACCTATCCCAGGGTTTCTTGCCAAGGGTTGTTCTGAGGGGCTTGGTATTGCCATCCTTTGATGCCGAGAGAGTGTGAATGCCCCCAAGGTGAACCTATTGAGGGGCATTGGAGGAGAAAAGAAGAAAGGTCACAACTGCTCACATATCTGCACAGTCATGTCATAAAGGGTATGGACTTGTTAATTTGAATGAATGTTCTTATTCCTTGAAGGAAGGATTCAACCATCTTCCTTTAAATAAAAGCAGGATAGATTTATGGGAAACCTTAGGAGAAGCTTCTTAATGGTAAGAGTACACTGACAACAGAACCAATGATCTAGGACAGTAATGGGTTCTTCTTTGAGATTCTAAAGCAGAAACTAGGAAACTTTCTAGCTCTGCATTACTTGTCTCTGAGATAATTTGAAGTAGGTCTGTGAGGTCTCCTCCAGCTCTCAAGTCTCTCATTTAACCTAAAACAGACAATTTCTCCTGAAATTAGTGGAAATGATGCTGTTAACTAAAAGCATCCATGGGATGTAAAACAGAGCCTTTGATAAAGTATTATATGGGGGAAGGGGGCACTGGGGCATGATTCTTGGAATCAACATTGTGGCATTATAAGCATGGCTCCGTTTTCTTTATTGAAATATTGAAGAGCGTAAGTAGAATCTCACTTCCTTGGTAGCTTTCAAAGATCTATGCTTTTAGTCAAAATATTCATTTTTTGGAAACAAATAGGAGGTTGTCATAAGGCTATTTCCTTTTTAGAAAAATGGAAACGAGCAAACATGATACAAGAGGAAGAACTGAAAGGTGTAAACTATTCACATGTTTTAATGTAAATCAACAGTATTGGAATGAATGAATGACACGAGGGACAGCTGTCAGAAACAAAGCTAACAAGAGCAGAATACCTTTAGAGGAGATTAACTCACTGACCATTTTCTGAGTAGATGTGCTGTTGAATGGGAGTGAAGGAAAATAGGAGAAGGGATTCTCTTATAAGACAGATGCAGGATTGATGCACTGACATATTCACAAGTCAGTTCTCCAAGTGTGTCTTTGGGGATTGCAGATAAATCCCACAAGAATCTTCTTTCCAAGCAATACCTGATTAGTGGCTCAGAAATACTGCCAGTCAAAACCACAGATGATCCAGATTGTAAATGTTATAGGCAACAGAAATTTTCCCCATCCCCTTCCCACAAGCCAAGTATAATTTTGTAAATTATTGTCTCAGAAATTGTACACAGTGTGGAGGACAGAGAGCACCTTCCCATCTCTCTACTATAATTTGGGGTAAGCCAAAGACTGGCCATAGATCAGGATAGACCAATGATAATGTAACAAACATAGGAATATAAGCAAAACTGCACAGTAGCAGAATAAAAACCTGTCTCATCCAGCATTCTGTTTGTCCACAATGGCCAATGGGATGTCCCTGGAAAGTCAGAAAACAGGGCATGGGGTCAGAAAACTGAACACTGAGGAGTCACAAATGCTTCATTGTGGACAGTAGTAACAGAGTTATATAGTTTGAGTGATCCATTTTTCCCCTACTTATGCCAATACTCTATTCATGCTTCTGCTTATGAATAACAAGTATTAGTCCTCCTGATCCCTGTGGTGGTACACAGCCACCTCAGCTAAAAACTATTGATAGCATTCTCCAGCACATTTCATTTGGTTTGTGTCACTACATTTCATGATGGTAGATTCCATTGGTCAATGACAGAAAATGCATGGCTCTCCAGATACTGTTTAACTGCAGTTCGGTTTACTGTTTGGCACAAGTCCACCCCCCCCTTTTTTTTCTTTTTCTTTTTCTTTTTTTTTAATGAAAGAGTCAATCAGTGTCTCACATACAGTGATTTTTTAAAATTAATTATTTTTATATCACACCAGAAAAATTCCTGGTATTGTCTGGGTTTATGTTGATGGTCTTGCTTTGGTGATTTATTATCACTTTTAACATTATAGTATAGATGAAATGACAGAAGATACATTTCCCAATATAGAATATATGAATCTAGTTTATAACACAGAAGATATGAGTTTAAAAACCAAATTAATCTTACAGAGAAGACAATGCAATAATCCTGTCCAGTCATAACAAACAAACAAACAAACAAACAAACCCAGACTACATGCAACAGGCATATGTCACAAAGACAAAGGGACTGGACTAACCTTTGTAAATGCAGCCCTGGCTACAGCCACCATATAGCAGCAATCAGATATATGTTTCCCTAAAATATTTGATGAAGTGGATCCAAAACTTTTCTACAATCTCCTTTCAGGATCCTGTACATATCACTGGATGACACATTGAGAATGGAGCAAGCTTGTTTTTCTGCTGCTCCAGAGACTAGGATAGGGAGCAATGAATACAAACTAAAGGAAAAGAGATTCCACCTCAACATTACGAAGAACTTCCTGACAGTAAGAGATGTTTGACAGTGAAACACACTCCCTCAGAGAGTGGTGGAGTCTCCTTCTTTGGCCATCTGTCACGAGTGCTTTATTGTTTTTGCTGCTCCAGAAAATAGAAATGGAACCAATGGATTAAAATCACAAGAAACAAAATAAAAAGTGGTCCAGAATTAGGTAATGCTCTTATGAATGCTAGATACTAAATCCAATAATTGTTGTCTTTTATATTTTCAGGGATACTATAGCTATCATCATAGCTTAGGAGTTTGGAAGCTCTAGTCTGCTTTCAGACTCTAGCTCTCTTCAGCCCCTAGCAATATGACCAGAGTGGTGGAAGTTACAGACCAACAACCCTGCTCTAGTTGTTAGAACTTCATTAAGGACCTTATCAGATGGGAGGAATTTCTCTTTATTCCAAATGGAGCCAATTGGAGCCAATTCGAACTGACATGAATTCGCTAGTTTAGCAAATTTACATGAATTCCAGTTGCATTTGGAATGTGTTCAGAATTACTTCCCATTACCCGAAAATGACACCCCCCCTTGCCCAAAATTGCGTGAGATGCTTTAATTCACAATAAGTTAAGATCCATGATTGCATTTGGAATGACTTCCCTTTTGCCCAAAATTGTGTGAGATACTTTAATTCGCAATAATGTGAAACCCCATGATTGCGTTTGGATTGCCTTTAGATTATACTTCCAATTTCCAATGTCTGATAAGGTCCTAAGTCTGTATTACACTTCCCACAATTCATTTAAAAACTATTATAAATTCCTGGTGTGGGGATTTTTGTTTTTAATCTTTTGCTTTTCTTCTTGTCTCCATTCCCCAATGTTTAAAATTTATTGTCCAGCCTAAGGCAGAACTGATGAAGTAGAAAGCTTCGTGACCTTTTCATTGCTCTAGATAGAGGCACTTCCCTGCTTTTAATAAATGTTTAGAGTTATAGATAGAGTTTATAAGAGAATTATGATGTATTAAAAATAGTGAATCAAAATCAGAATGGATTTTACAATAGACAAAAGAACTTCTAGGTTTGGACACGCAAATAGGAGAATTGGAATACTTAACATGACTTTGCTAATTTTGGCAGCAAAGAATACAGTCTTCAGAGCTTGGGCTTTGTATTTTTTTCTTTAACCATATGTCTTTCTGAAGAATAGCAGGCCAATCTTCCCTTCTCAAAACTGACAGACAGGTAAGCTCTGTGCAGTCTTATTTGGCTCCTACCTTGATATGAGATAGTCAATGGCAAGATCTTTGCTGGATGAGGATTGCCATGTGTGTTCTTTAATGGTTTATTTGGAAGCATATAATATATTCCTCTCTGGCTCCAAATTTAAATCAACAATAAGACCTTTCCCAATTTTTTTTTAAAATGCTCATCTTTTAAAGCTTTATCCACAAAACTGATATTATTTGGCAGGTTATCTGAATGTAACTAGTATAACTATTTTTATCTGAATTTAATTTAGCATGGTTACATGATTCTTTCTGCAACATTCTGCATATGTTACAAAGTTGGAGGCTGGGATAAGGGGAAAAGAGTGAATTAAGCTCAAAAACATAGAAAGAGAAAAGTTTCTCTCTTCCCACCCCCCACCCCCCAACTGTGTTAATCAGAAAAAGCTGAAATATAGAATATCATTTCTCTTGAATAAAACTGACAGAATATAAATCACTCTTAATACCTCCAGTCCTTCACAAGAATACAGAAGAAATAAGGCTGTCGCTGTTCTACACACACTTTGTATGCTTCAAAGCCTTCCGCTTTGTCTGGCAATTCTGAATAATAGAGGATCTTGAGCCATGTATATGAAAGTTGGATTAATGTGCAAGATTTAATCTACAGTTTGCAAGGGCCAGGCAAATTCCAGGGGAAATCAAGAGTTTAAAAAATGAGACTAGTTCCTTTTTGGGAGGCACATGTCTAACTTGTAGAAAAGGCCTGGCAGTGTCCTGACTCTTCATTTGTTGTGAGAGTAGGATTTAAGTTCCATGTTTAACTGAATCTGCTAAGAGATGAACACAATCATAGGACATATGAAGGCTTCACTTTTCCCTTTATTCAATTTTTCCCCCATTAGTTATTTTTATTTCAGTTATTTCTCAATTTTAGTAATTTCTAATCAAATGTGAACAAACAAACAAAAAAATTCTCACCCATGCACAAACATGACAAAATCATCCATCTTGCCAAATTCAATGGGTACAACTGGTCATGCCACAGGGAGGGGAGTACTTTGAACCTGTCAAGAATAAAAAGAGAAGGTGACAAATTCAGCACCACAAACATCACCTGGAGCTTGAGCATGCAGAACAAACCCATTAGATATGGTAAAGCACATGTATGTTGCTTAGAAGTTTCTATGTGCTCTATCTACCCCTGGGATACACAAGACATGTTGGGGCAGCAAAGCTTGACCATCAAAGGCAAAGTCAAGTAGACTTTTTTTTAAACCTATTCTCCAATATTGCATTGAGACGTGGACACTTCTTTTGCTAGAAATTAAATATTCAGAAACTATGAGCATTCAATAATTATGAGCAAGAGCAACCATGATATAGTGGTTTTAGTATTAGACTATGACTCTGGAGACCAGGGTTTGATTCCCTGTTCAGCTGTGGAAACTACTGGGTGACCTTGGGTGTCACACACTCTCAGCACCCAAAAACCCTGTGATAGGTTCACTTTAGGGTCACCATATATTGGAAATGACTTGAAGGCACCCAACAGCAAAGCTATGAACATGGAAATATCATGGAAATTTTCAACTTCCTTCGGCAGCTGCCCATACCCTCCTTCCAGCCAATCCCATAGCTGTGTGGGTGAGATAGAATGGGAAATATGATTAAGATGGATCCTCCATTATCTGCCGAGGTGTGGGGAATGGGACTATGCTGGGAGGATTGCTTGCTGACAACGCACACTACTGCTTGGTTGTCAAGACAAAAGTTTAAATTTAAAAGACATCCCCTGAAAATAAGACCTACCGCATCTTTGGGAGCAAAAATTAATATAAGACACTGTCTTATTTTGGGTAAAACACGGTAGCTGAGTTTCTGAAGCTAGACCCACAGGGACCCAGAGGAGGTCCAGGTCGAAGCCTCATGTTGGGACAAACCTGTGCTTCTATAAATGAATATAGTTGTGGCTTCTTCATTTATTTCAACACATTTTTAAATTAAAACGAGAATGTAAACAGAACAAAGGAAGAAGCAAAGCATTGCATCATTAACATAAACACAATAAGCAGAGCATTCAAATGGTAAATCAATGTATTTTTACTGGTAATTTTATTCAAGGTATGCAGACAAACTGCAACATTTATTATGCTAATACTTTATAAGTACCAAAAGCCACAATTCTTCTTTCTAATTGTTCCACAGTATTTCACACATACAGCATGAGAAATAGAAAGACACAGTTCTTTGCAAGAAAATGTCATGAATGAAGAACGTGTCACCTCAGACTTGTCTCTGTTATTGTGTTTGTTTGCTAACTATTATTGATGAGTCAGTTTCTCTAAATCTACCACCTACTATCCCCTGTTTATCAAGACCTACAAGTAATCCTTACAATATCCTTCAAGTTTTTAGCAATTTCAATTCATCCCTCTGCAAAAAAAGCAATGGCATTAAACCTTTGTACAAAAGAAAATGATTGATGCCTTTAAATATAGAAGAAAGAGAACCCTCAGTATTATACATTTTGATTGGACACTTTTGAGAAGAAGCCAGCTGCATCACTCTAAAACATCTTATCCGTGAGCAAATGCCATCATGCCCAGCTTCCCATAGTTGCACCAGTAAACTATGGATTATCCATAGATTAAGATATAGATGGAAAAACTACAGTGATTAACTACCACAAGTATATAATCTTTATATACTCTCATATTGCTGGTGGTATGAACTTGTAGAGGAATATAGACTATATCCTGTTCCACTGTACACTTGTGATTTCTGTTTCTAAATCTGTTTGCCATTGAGGATTTAACCTAAGGCTCATGTATTCTAAAAGCCACTTATGCATTTTGAAAATTAATTTTTGATTAACTTGATTACCTTCTTGATTACACAATCTCACAAAGTCAGTTATAGATAAGTGGTCCATTTTTCCTAAACCATGTTTTATCCGATTCTTTCAGGATCTGAGTCCCTTAGATTTCCTGCCCTAGCTGCTTAGAGACTTTGCATGCTTATAGCATTATTCGCAACGGATGATGGGATGTGTTGTGCTCTGATAACAGTGGTGTTGGCCGCTCACATTCCTGGGGATGGATAACTAGGAATAGAGATTTTGCTGGAAGCTTCAAGGCCAGTCTCATGACAATGGCTTGTACAAGGTTGAAAAGAAGGGTGACCCTGGGAAAGGGGAAATGCAAGTGTGGTTTGTTCTATGAGTAAATGGGTGCAAACCCACAAAAAGTTTGAATTGCTATGTGCTTTTATTATGCCACGTAACTACCATTGTTTTAGTTCTAACAACATAAGGACTACCGTGAACATCTTTAGTTTCCGAATAAAGTTTTCATGTTTTCTCAACAGAGCTTGGATTTCTGAACTGAAGTGATCCTGTATATGACAAATTCACATATTTGGAATTCTGTAGCCAAGAGCAATCAAGATATTGTAATTCGCTACCATTATCAGGGAACCTTTGCAAAAGAGTGATAATGTGAGTGCAATTATATATATTTTTATTCATATCTTTATATGACTGAATTAATTGTGATGGGATTTTATTGCTATTGCAGATAATACTGGAGAAAGGAGAGTTCTCAACACACCTTTATGGAATTGGAGGTACTATTTTGTAAGCACAAGCCTGGAGTTTCAAGAGTGGTGGCCTTTTATTTCGATTCCCTCTGTCAATATCTGCCACTCATTGCTAGATCTACAATTAGATGCAGTTTCATTCTTTTGCAAAATAAGCACTCTTTCTCACCCAAAGCACCATCTATGCAGATTTACTTCAAATTAAGATTGTTTCTCTTCCTGTTAACTTCTTTTGAACAAAACACATTAAACAATCTAGTCCTTTATAGAGTAAGGGCATGTACAGACCGGCACTTTGTGCCAGCCTGTGGGTCGGAGTCAGGGTTCCAAAATGGTGATGAAATAGACAGGAATGAGCTATCTGTGGGTAGCCCATGTGCAGGAGTGCCTCATTTTCCCTAATAGATCAGCATTCACTGCTTGACCTTTTGAGCCTTGTATGTCTGAGACAGGGCTGCCAGACTGAAACCTGTAGAAGGCTTATTTTTAATGGTTGTGTAGAAGATGGAATTTTAGCAGGTGTTCCTCATTACCCAATTGCATAAAAAAACACCTGATGAAATTCCTTCTTCTACATAATCATGTACAGTAGAGGAGCCCTCTCCAGTTTTCAGTTTGGCAACCTAGACTGGTATATTGTGAGCACAGCTTCTTAGGAAGCAAACAGAGAAAGTTAACTTTCTGGTCCCTTTGTGTTGGCTGTGTTAAGAACAAGAGTAAGGGAGGTGAAACCCTCCAGGTGATGGGATACAACTTGTTGTGGTAAGTGGGGTTGGTATGTGGTGGAGTCCAGCAACAGCTGGAGGATTACCAAGTCACATCTTCCATTTTAGAAGGACACTTGAAAAGTTGCCTCTCCCAATCCTCTCTGGAGTTTATCATACAACAGATTTTGGGGGTATAATGCAATGGCAATCTGAACGCAATCATGAGATTTCACGTTATTGCGTATGAGTGTATCTCATGCAATTTCAGGCAATGGGGAGTCATTCTGAACACAATCATGAGGTTTCACGTAATTGCGGATTAGAGTATCTGAACACAAGCAGAATTCAAGTAAATTTGCTAGCAAATTCACGTAATTGCGATTTGTCTTCATTCGCAATTGAGAGAAATTCCTCCCATGTGATAAACTTGTCTGGTGCCTCTCCACCTAAAACAAATCTTAACAGCTTAAAAATCATGGCCAACCAAGCCAGTTATTTCCACAGTTGTCATCCTCCTCAATTCTTCACCTTGTATTTTTGACTCTGCTACTCCCTTCTGTATGTATCCTGGTGTTGTCAAGGCTGGTGCCTATGGAAGATTTCATAATTGGGTAAACTGAAATCAACACCATTCTTAACAAGACAACAGCAGAACAAATGTTGCCATTCTGATTTTGTAGATCCACATGTACCCCCATTGCTGTGAAAGAAATCCTGCTTCCATTTTGAGAAATCCCAATCTGTATTATTGGAGAAAAGAGACAATGGAAGTTTTCTGTGAGCTGAAAAGTTATGTGAGCACAGCAGTATTTGCTGGCCTGGTCTTCCCTTCTCCCACAATTTTCTGACCAATATTAATCTGAAAACCTGATTTCAAGAGATCCCCCCCCCCCATCCCACCATAAAAGCAGCCCTGGATGAAAAGCTTTCCGCTGAGATTTTGGGAGACACAAACCCCTTTTAGAACCAAAAAGTAATTATTCTTCAAAGTTCTTTGAAAAGGGGAGTTTAAGGTATTTAGTGATTAAAAACTTGATGTCCTTGAGTACAAGTCAGATAAAGGAATTACCAGGGACCTTAAAGCTGCCAAAATGACAAACATAAAGGCAACAATAATGAGTCTGTCTGAGGTGATTACTTTTTCTAATTAGAAGAACATGTCTCATTTAGGCGCCTATCTTTGATGTCATTTGGTTTGCCCCATTTCACATTAACTCTTTGGATTCTAAAAGAGAGCACTCACACAGGCCACCCCCCCACCCCCCCACCCCCTTATAAAAGTCTGGACTGTGCTGCTTAATGTTTGATTTCTAAACTAAAGCTTATGGCTGAAATCCTGTTAAATTAATTTCATCTAGAATAAACCTATTAACTCGGTGGGATGTTCCTATGTGTTGATCCTTCAGCAATTGTTTCAGTGAAGATGCTCTAGTGTAGGCTAGTCAACAGGATAGTAACCTATGTCTGGGGAATTTCATATAGTACTTAAAAACTGCTGAGGAGCTAGACTAAATGCACCAAACAGCTACAGAGCAGCAGAAGTAGTAGAAGGTGACACTATGGAGTTTATCACACGGGAGGAATTTCTCCCAATTTCGAATTGAGCCAATTCGAATTCACGTAAATTCGCTAGTTTAGCAAATTTAAGTGAAATCTAATTGTGTTTGGAATACGTTTAGAATGACTTCCCATTTCCTGAAAATGACCCCCCATTGCCCGAAATTGTGTGAAATACTCTTATATGCACTAACGTAAAATCTATGATTACGTTCAGAATGACTTCCCTTTTGCCCGAAATTGTGTGAGATCCGTGAAACCCCATGATTGCGTTCGGATTGCCATTGGATTATACCTCCAAATTCTGTCGCATGATAAACTCCTATGGGAGGATCTCTCAGAGACAACAGCAGTGAAAGCATAACTAACAATTGTTAATACTGTACAGGAGGAGGCATGGAATCAGGCACATGAACGGTTCTTCACAATCAAACCATAATCTGAAACAAATAATGCCAAAGCTGCATTGAAAGTCAAGAAGGCTGGACTTATCAGTATGATAGGAAGAATAGTTATGTAGTTGTATATTTTGAAGTACACTTATTGTGATAGGTGCACCAGCCAAGAGAGGGCTCATAGAGTTCAGAAATTCTGGCAGAGCATTGGCCAATATCAGCAACCACCAGAAGAAGGTCTTTTGTGCTGCTAATAGATCTTTATTGCACGTTGGCGGTGAAATCTTTTGTACTTTGCATTTCAACAGGAACAGTTCACAACATTGGATTTTTCTTTCTTTTTGGCAATGTATTTTCTCCCCTAGCTACTGTTATGGTTGCAAGCTAAGCTTAAAGGGAACAGGGAAAGCTAGAAGGAGTAGCAGGTGACATCCCTGTGCATGTTAGTGAAAAGGTCCTTTTTGCTTTAACTCTATGAGCCCTAGCTTTGTACCCATTCTGGGCAAAACTCTCAGCTGATTTACTTAAGGGCTGTGCTCTTCACTTGCAAAACTGTTGGGCACCTGGGTTTGAAGCATCACTTCGAAACACTACAAACTCTTCTGTGTTGTGTCTGTAACCACTTCCTTAATCATGTGCTGTGGCTGTTCCTCTCCCAGAAGAAGCATTTGGTCTCTTATTATCCCTTGCAAGTGGGATTTTTTTATGGGGAAGGGAGGGGAGGTTCCCTCATTAGGCTTAAGAGGCTGATCAGATAAAAACACAATTTCTAAATCAGGCTGATTGAAGCAATCAAGCTGCTTGCATAAGGCTTTTTAAAATCCTTCATTAGCCTCAAGGATCCCTTTGTCATGAACATGGCAGCAGAGGAAGCTCATTGATCAAATGAAAAGAGCAGCTCAGCCTACAAAGCCAAGAAGATGGGCAGACAGATGGGCAATGACTGGTATCCAAACTGAAAAACCTACCACAGTTCAAGGAAATGATGGATGTTTTTTTCTGAATGCAGAAGACTTTTCTCCCTTTATTGCTGAGTAACTATAGTGTGGTATAATATTTCTTGGTAGGAATGGGTCTGTTTCACTTTTGAGAGCATTTGCAAAAATCAGGGAGGGGGAACTTGGCCCCAAAATGTGTATTAATTTTTCTACACATCTTAATGCATATTCATTCACATTTTAAAATCCTCAGGCAGCGCCACTAAATGGCATGAGATGTCAACAGCCATCATACCATTTACTACGTGTGCTTTCTCATTAATTTTTATGGGAGCCAGATTCTCATGACCAAAATCAAATTCATACAAAAGAAGAACTGTCATTCTTGGAAGCCTCCAGTGATAGTGATTCTTCATTAAAATATGACACCCTTCCTTGTCTGGTTTTCTTTCCTAACAAGGGTTTTTATAACCATGTCCAATTTCAGGTTAATTCTTGGGGTGGGGGGTGGGTTCATACTTGGCTTCTGTAGAGAGAAATTGGGCCCTTGACCCCTGCAGCTTCCCTATCTCTGCACACAACTTTCTTTACACAGGTGTGTAGCTGTCCATGATATGCAGGGTTGCCAAGCAAAATAAAAGTTCTGGTAGCTTTAATATTTGTATCGGAAAGGGAATTTTTGCAGGTGTTGACTTATCATGTAAGGACAGAGCTCCTATACCTTCAATAGTTGTATAGTAAAATGAATTTCAGCTTACGTGACAAACCAACACCTGCTAAAATTCCCATTTCAGTAAAACTATTAAAGATGCAGGAACTCTGCCCTTATTTTTCCTGGCAACCTTAATGACATGGCAAGGGCTAACAATGTCCTAATATTGGTGTGCATCCTTAAACATACCTTCTAAAGGAGTCTTTACATAGCTAGCACTTACAGTTAAATCAATACAAGAAAATAGGATGGATGAAAACGTCAGGGCAACATTGTATCCATTTATTTTGCATTTAAATGCAAATATAGCAATAACAAGACTACCAGATTGAGTGGCTCAACTTTGCTGAGATTTAAAAACAAAAACAGAAAAGAAATTTATCTGTAATCTGAATGCGATCTAGAGAAGAAACAAGAGTTGAAAAAGAATAGGATTGGTAAACTATAATGAACTGTACATAGGACACAGAGAAGCAACACCATAATATTGTGGTATGATGGTTGTGTTCTTTGTTTTCATAATGCAGTTTTTTGCCTTTTGAATTGGCATAAAATGAAATGAAATACTTAAAAATAAGGGGGTTCTTACTTGCATACAGCTATATGGGGGTCCACATAATCAGGAATTGGGGTTCTCAGTGAAATGAAAGCTACATGTTGCAGTGGCCTCTCTGATCAGCTAAACATGCATTCCAACTTTCCAGGGTCAGGTTGCATACGGAAAAATCCATTTCTCCGTGTGGACATGGAATGCATGGGGTTGGGGACACTGTTATGCAGTGGTTCCAATCTTTCTTGGAGGGACAAACTCAGAAGGTACTACTAAGGGACTCGGCCCCCTGGTTGTTGGCCTGTGGGGTCCCTCAGGGTTCTGTTTTGTCCTCCATGCTGATGGCATGTATGTGGATGACATCCAGCTCTATCTCTCCTTTCCATCTGATTCCAAAGAAGTGATCTCAGTACTGAACCAATGTCTGTTGTTTGTAATGGTCTGGATGAGGGCAAACAAACTGAAACTTGATCCAGAGAAGATAGAGATGGCCCTGTTCAGATAAGGCAGATCGGGAAACAGGGACTCTGCCTATGCTGGATGCAGTTACACTTCTCCTGAATTTCGAGATCAGAGCTTGGATATACTTTTTGACTCAGCTCTGAGTCTGGATGTCCACATTAACATTGACCAGGAGTGCATTTGTACAGGTAAAACCTGTGTACCAGCTGCACCCATTTCTTGAAACGTCAGATCTGGTTACAGTGACACATGCCTTCATTACATCCCCTTTGGACAAATGTAATGCACTCTGCATGGGCTGCCTTTGGAAACTGCTAGAAAACTTCAGAAGGTCCAAAATACTTAGCCCAGAATGCTGTCTAGGGCTAGTTATAGGGAGTATACAACATCCTTGTTGAAACAGCCTCACTGGCTACCTGTTCTGGTCATTACCTATAAACCCGCATACTATCTGAAAGATCTTTATCTCCCCATATGAACCTGGTAGAATTCTAAGATGTATGGGGAAGGTTTTCTTTCAGTCCCTCCACCATCACAGGCTTTCTTGGTGAGGACATGAGGGAAAGCCTTCTCAGTGGCTGCGCCCACCCTCTGGAATGCCTTCCCATGGGAGACTAGCCTGGCCCCCTCCCTGCTTTATTTCCACTGGCCGACCTTTTTTGTTTAAGCAAGCTTTTTTTGTATAAGCAGGAAGGCTTTTATTGGGACATTTTATCAATTTTTAAAACATTTGTATGTCTTTTAAAATTTTATATTGTTTTGTCTGATTATTTTAATTGTTTTTATTTATTTATTTTTTCACCTCACATTTTTAATTGACTCTTTATGGGAACCACCTTGTGTCCCACTATGTAAGAAAGATGGCATGCAAATCAAATGAATAAATTAATGAAATAAATAATAAAATTATATGGGTTCTGGTCTGAAGGGAACCCCTTCCCTCTTACCAATGGTCAATGATTCAGCTTGATGCTGAAGTAGCTACCACTTTTGGTATCCTTACTAGGAAGCATAAATCAAGACTGTCTACTCATCTTCGAGCAAATGTCAGGAATGTAAAGAATTATTATTTTAATAAAGAAAATATGAAACACAATCTCAAATTCCCTTCACCTACATATTTGACGCTGCTATATACTGATATGAGTTCTTGCCTGCATCAACTAGAGTAATGGTCTCTTGGAAAATATATTAGCAGGAAAATTTCCCCTTGAAGTCCTCTTAAAGTGGGATCTAGGAAGATGAGATGCCCTGGCTATTAAGCTGTCAATCTGTGTAATGCTTATTAGAGAAATAGATTATTTTTGTTAAAAAGAACTGATGGATGACCCATTAGAAATAGATGTGTGTTTATTACATTGGAAACTGAGGATGAACAGAATTGACTGGGTCATTTGCTTCCAAACTTCAGGCTACTCTCTTTACTTTAATTTATTTTTTTAATCTAGAAGGTTCAGTAGCCTTTTTAGAAAATGAGTATGCTGGGAGAGAGTTTAATGGCATTTATTTTATTTCTGTATCCTCCCAATAGGAGGCAATATATAGGTTTAAAACAAACACTTTAAAGCAAGCCATATGGCCCGGTACATATGGGCGGGAAGCAGCATGTCAGTACCGATTCTATGGTTCAGGAGCACGCATGGTCCCGAACCCTAGTACGTATAGGTGGCCCCATCATGACGGCCTCCCGTCCACACAGGGGCCACCATCATGACACAAGTGCAGTGCAGCGCCTACATGTCTGGGTGCCACACTTGCGTCATCCACACACAACAGTGCGGCAATGGTGCACTGACAGCATCTGGACCATGCCATAAAAAGAACCTACTTTTAGGTTCTTTTTACTGCGAAGGGACGCTGCCTGATTTGGCTGCTTCAGTGTCTCTCAGGAGCAAAAACAGGTGGCTCCAGCCTGCCCTTTCAGCCTTTATGTCTCCAGAACAAGGAAATTTGGATCACAGATTAGCCCTCCCATACCAACTGAAAACAGACGCAAAGTGAAGGATTCCCCTATGACATTTATGATGTGAAATGATTATGGGCTTATATAGACGACCACTTTGTCCTGGACTATGGGCAGAGCCAGGGTACAGCATCCTCACACAGGACACCCTAACCCCATCTCCAGGGTGCCATTTTTGGTGTGTGCCAGTCGACACAGCATACACCATCATGATGCAACTCTGCTGCTTCATTTACATGATGCAGCCTTGAAGGGCCATCACAAAGCTGTGCCACCATGGCTATGGTGCCCCATGGAGAGCACAAAAAGGAGCTGCATCCATCTAGAGAAACAAAGCCAGATGCTAGAAAACAAAGCTGAAATAGAGGGAAGGGGAAAGACATGGGAAAGGGCTTCCACAGAGGCCGTTCTCCCTTCCTTCCTGCCCCACGGTGCCCCACGGGGGTCTCGGGAGGAGCTCCTGCCCTGCTATCCCACCTGACAATCCCCATGGGTTCCTGCTCCTCCTTCTCATTGGCAGTGAGGAGGAAAAGGGTCCGGTCGGGACTTTGGAGCTCTCTCCCCCCATTGGACTCCTCACCCCCCCCCCCAGCTTGTGGTCCATCATCAGTTTCCCCCATCCATTTATCAGCCTTCTTCCCTGTCCTGGTTTCATAACAAAACATAGAAATTTGGAAAAACTATAGCATAGACAATCTTCACTTTTTATGACATATCTTCACTCTTGATTTACTAATTGAAATAGCCTAAATTATTTTAATACTTCCTCTTTTTAGTAGTCATTTAGCATATACCTCTAGAACACCAGAGTGCTTAAAGACTGCTATCCTGTTCATGCATTTTTTGGAACTCTGTGCATGCAAAGTTTTGCCTAAAGAAAGGTGGAAGACTGGGGGTAGGGGGTCCCCACCAAATATATTAAAGTAACATTATAATTGCTGGACTAATTAGCTTTGCAAGAGGCTGGGTAACATTTGGAGCATTTGCACCAGTTTATACCAGTAATTACTGAGGAGAACTCTAGATTGGGGGATGAATTAAAAGGTTTTTATTAGGAAAATATCAAACAATAACAATTCACATAGGCATGACATTCAGAGATAACAGGAGAGGAAGTATAGAAATGGGTACAGAGTTTGAGGGGTTTACAGGGAGCAGGGTGATAATGACCTGTCCAATGAATAGACCACGAAAAGCTGGAGAGGCTCAGACTGGGAGGTCTTGGGGTAGCACAGTTGCATACATGCAGGGCAACCTGAGACAACCGTTTGCATACTGTGAACATACAGGCGCTAGGTTTCTGAGACCCATACTTATACCTAAAATCTAGCACCAAGAGATGTGCTATCTTGCCAGGTAACAAAGATGTCCTTTCCCAGGAATCAACAATGGTTGATGGCTTTAACTTTAGTGTGATAAAAATATCAATTTGATCAGGATATCCCCAGGGTTGGTGGACAGGGAAGTTTGACTGGGAACAGAACAAGAGGTAGGCAGGGAGGTTGGTTCACTGCTTTGGGTGCAAGGAGATCCTTTGCCTCAATTTGCAATAGAAAATGCAGTTGATTTGGGGGGAAGCAAGGAGCACTTAGCTCACCCATCTAGATTTGATTGTCCCATTGCTTGGATGTACACATGCCACAGGACACAATCTTTTTCTCCTGGGAAACTGACCTAATGTTCCTGAAAGGTCGTCAATCTCTTAAAAACATGCAGTTTCCAGATATGAGATATAAAATATGGGGACCCCAAAACACAGTGTTGGGTGTGCAGGGTGTGTTAACAAAAGGAAAGAAAAACCCACTGCTGCACTACACCTCACCCTGCTCAGAGAATTTAATATGATCCCAGCAGGAAGAAGATACCAAAGTACAAGCTGTTAGCTCTCACTAGCTTTCTGGAAACAAAGCATGTCCCACAAGAGGAAAATACGAAGAAGGGGAAAACAAGGGAGGGAAAGGAAAGGAAGCTGGGATAAGAAGCTGGAGTAAACATAACAGGATAGTGATTTATCAGGACGGACAGGAGAAAAGAAATGTAAAGTGAAGGCCTTTCTCTTATACAATGTCCAAAAATGAAATTAGAAGGGATAGATTTAGAGAGTTAATTTCAATAAGGACTTCTCACAGATCCACTCCAGAATTAGTGTCGAAGCTATCACTGTTACAACTTGTCAGTATCTATATAATTTTACTTTTAATATGATTTCAACAGCAATAACAACATAAAGACCTTTACAGATAATATTTTGGGCAATTCAGAACTAAGATCAGAGCTTAACTGAAAAAACACATACAAAAGTTATTTGCTCCTCTGAGAGCTACCTTTTATTTTTATTTTTTATAAAAATGTTCTGTTAGTTTTGGTTAATGTAAATTAATTTATAATATTTAAAACAATCTTCTCCCAATAAGCAATTTTCACAGCAAATAAATCTTGCTAGAAAGATGATTAAATGCTGATATTTCATAGTCATAGAATAGCCCCTTTTTCTGATAGTTTCACCCTTGCAGCATGAAATTGGAATGGTATGTAACACCGTCCTAATAAATCATTTCCCCCTACCTGCTCTTGAGATGTGTTTTTGGTGTCAAGTAGCAACTTTTAAAAACAAAAGTATTCATTTCATGGTCCACTGTTAATGAAAGCACACACATATTGTTCAGTATGCACAAAACACACATTAATTGTGCTTACATTTTCAGTTAGTTTTTTTGCAAATGAGTTTGGGAGATCACGGTTCAAATTGCCCCAGAGCCAGAAATCTCACTGCACAACAGTGATCCAGTTACTTTCTCTTTGCCCGAGTTACTGCACAGAATTGCCATGAGAGAAAGAGTAGGGAGAAGAACTTCATATGCTATCTTGGGATCATAGAAGCAAAGAGAGTTTATAAGTAAGTAAATGTGATGTTATAACTACAAGTCATAACATTAAAACATTAAAGATAATCATTAAAACAACAACTTCAAAGCTAATTATAGGTTAATAAAAGAAATAAATAAAAGACAACACATAATTAAAACAACAATGCATATATAAAATCTAAAACAACTGCTGCATTTTGGCCAGGGATGTATCTGATATATCTCTCTTTTCAATTTGGAGATAAAAAAGTAAAAATAGCCACTTGATAAGTAACATATGGGAGTGCATCTGTCAGTAAATAGTTGATACATTCCTCTTTGGACCCTAAAAATCTTCCTATAAAGTGGCTCAGAAATCCCCCTCTTATGTTTCTACTTAAAAAGACAATGAAAAATATAATGTTTAATATCTTCCACTTGACCCAGCCCACAGGGACAAAATTACTGTTCCACAGGGACCTTATTAAAATTGCCCTCAGGTTATGCAGAGGGCATGCTTTGGAAATGTAAACCTGTAAATGTCTTCTGTAAGGGGACAGTAGTAAGTTTTAAAAGGTAGAAAGAGAAACATTTTATTTTTCTTAAAATAAGAGTACTGCCTGAATAATGCTGAGTGCTGGACCAAGTGGTATTTTGATTAGCATCCTCAGCAAACAGCCAATTGCAGACTATATATATATTGATCATTGTGCTCTAGTTAAGACTGCTTTAAGATGTGTATTCCAATCCATGGATTCTTGAATTTAGAAAAGGGACATTGTTTTATTTGCTGTGTATTAGCTAACCTATTGTGCGATCGAGAAGACATGCAGTGATGGCTGCTCTGGAAACAGTATGTTTGCAGTTTTTTTTAAAAAAATGATGGGATTGATGGGCTTGTATGGTAATACAGTACTCTACGATTGGAAGCCACCAATGGCCATTTAATCAATAAACCACCAGAGGTACCATATCTTCCTTAGGAGATTTCCTTAGAATTAATACGGCAATCAACTACCTGTATTCAGAAACAGGTCTAGGAGGCCACACTGGGAGTGAGGCTAAATCAGGAAGAAAGTATTCATAAGTTGTCTCATTCATGGTGCTGAAAATGGCTGGGAATGATTGATGATGATGATGATGATGATGATGATGATGATGATGAGTATCCTGCCTCTCCCTGTGTTGGATCGAGGTGTGTAACAACAAGTAAGAACAGTAATAAAGAAACAAATAACAATATAATACAGCATAAAAATAATAATCTAAAATAGTAATTTTAAAAAACATTGAATTAAAATTTCACAATAAAATCTGATGAGGGCAATGAGGCAGATGGACTGTTAAAAAGTCTGAGGAGGTCAGTTAGGGAAGGCCTGCCGGAAGAGATGGGAAATGCTGGCACCATAGTTTTTCTAGAATAGGAAAATCTAAGAAGTAATTGAAGGGTACCAATGGCAACCAAATCTTAAAATTTTCAATCATTTTAAAACACTAATTCAAAGGCCTAGCAGTTTCCATTGGGCTTCGCAGTAGAAAGTTCCCCCCCCCCCCGCAAATTCAGACTGCTTCTATTTGCAATGAAACAGGATTAATAATTAGATTGAAATGTCAGATCTGTCTCTCTTGACATTCTTTGGGAGTTTACTTAAGCTTTTATGCATGAACCACCCACTCATTTACTTTGCCTCTCAACAATGTTCCAGGATATAGCTTTTGTGCTGCCAGGAGCTTTGCATAGTCACTTGGTGGAATTCAGATCTATAAGTGGATTTCCGCATAGAGTATAAGTGTAACCAATAAATAGTTAGTCCATATAAAACACTCACTTAAGAGCATATGCAAGATACATAGTGAGAGAAAAGGGTTATGGCTGCAATTCTGTTGCTTGCATTGAGAAATAAACAGTGGTGGCCTTTGGTAGTATAGGCAGGGGTTTGCTGCCATCTCATGGTAAGGCCAAAGCATGGCATCTGGTTAGCTTTCCCAAAACAAGTCAAAAGATTATTCTGATGATTCTCCTTGTCTTTTTTGCTATATTGGGATTAAACGGCAAAAGAACCTATAGTAGCAAGCAAATAAACAGAATACTGCAACATGATAGGTGAAAATGCAGGTGACACGTGGGAATGAGTGGCTCAACCGATTTTTGTGTCTGTTTAACATGAGTGGATTCATAAATCTGTTGTGTCCCATTCCCCTCAACTGCTCTTTGCATAACAAAAAATGGGTAGGCTGAGTCCATTCATACAATTAATATCCTATCTATTTATCCTCAGGCTAATTCAGTTGTCTGTTTTGATGCTTGTTGTGCCCTTGATCCTAAGCATAAGCCAGGACTTAAATATGGAAGACAAGAGTTACTTAACTCTGTTTCTCCCTCAAATGCCCAACACAGACCCACATGATCATAAGTCTGATGCTAACGTCCAACAAAGTGAGGCCTCCTAACCAGATGTCTCAGAGAAAGATCCTCCTGGGGTTGGTGCCAATGAAGAACCAAATCCTTGTTATGGTAATGATTGTTGGTAACTTTCATGGAGAACTTCAGTTTAGGTGACCCTGTGAAAAAGAGATGTCTAAGTCTCCCTGTTATCAACAGGCTTGCTAAGGCCTTGCCAATTCAGTCCTGTGGCTTTCCTGGTTGAGTCTATGTGCCTGTAATGTATTTTCTTTCCCCCTACCTTCCACCTTTCCAAACGTTATTATTTTGTTCTACCTTCTCATTTTATTCATCTTGGCTTCCGGGGAGCATTCAGGCTTGATTTGCTCTAAGACTCACTCCTTTGTTTGTTTGCTTGCTTGTTTTAGAAGTCCATGGTATCCATAGAAGTCTCCCCCAAACTATGTTGTACCATATCAGAAAACCTCATATTCCCTAAGAAAATGAACAAGAAAAGGTAACTGTGGCCCTCCAGATGTTTCTGGCCAACAACTCCAACCAGCTTTTGCCAATATAACCAGAGGAGAAAGATCATGAGAGATGTAGCCCAAAAGATTCTGAAGTCTACACTTGCCTATCCAGAATGAACCTGGTAGGAAATAAAAGAGATGAATCCAAAGTGCCACAGCAATAGCAATAGCAATAGCATTTACATTTCTATACTGCTTCATACTGAATTAAGTAGTCTCTAAGTGGTTAACAACATGCATGCTAATCCCCCCCCCCCCAACAAACTGGATACTCACTTTAGTAAACTACAGAAGGATGCAAGGCTGAGTTCTGAGATAAAACTCACAACATTGTGGCTGCAGTACTGGTTGCAGCACTGGCATTTAACCACTGCGACATCAGACTTCAGAATGTGAAGACAAATGGAAGAAGGTAGTAATGGCATGGTATCAATGACTACTAGATATATGAGATACTTTTTTTCCCTTTTATTAACTGATATTTTGCAAGACATATATAAAGAAGTAAATGATTTTTTTTCTTTTCTTTTTATATGTAACAAACGTGGGAACATACCACCATTAATATGTTTAGTTATTTTATTCTATCGGGTATTCGATATTGTTGCCTTTCACTTGGTAATATTTCACCTGTATCCTCTCATTACTGATGTATAGTTGAATCAAGCTGAACTGAACATAAATAAATAGATAAATATACCCTAAAGTATATTCTGTGTAGTACATCCTCCAACTATCCCAATTTGACAGGAACCGTCCTATTAATCCTCTATCATTGCACTTTTTCGATTGCTTTTACTTCAACCACGGCAGACTGAGTCAAAGTGCAAAAGTAGTTTACATTCTAGTAGCTCAACAGTGGGGAGACAACAGGTGGGGGAAGAATCTTGCCCTTCCCAGTAGATAAATGGAAAAGCAAGCGGCTGCAGCTTCTCCTACCTTGTGTGTTATTTTTTACCAATAACTTTTCCTATTGTGACCACATTCTGAAGTTGCCTGGCCCCATATGTCTTAAGTTTTCATCTTTGAAATGTTGGAATATATGACATATTCACAATTTACAAACCCTTCCGACAAATATTGGTTTGGGCGTTAATTTGAGTGTAAAGGAGATCTGATTATAATTGCTCTGAGTTAGCCAGAAAGCACACACATATGCAAACACAAATAAGAAGAAGTACTTTGTGAAAATTGCAAAATGGCTGCTGTAGGCCTGTTGTTTCATTGCTATTCAAAGCTGCAGCTGGCTACAGCTGGGGCCCCTTTGGTTTCAGTAGGGAAATGATGGGCATTTAATAACTATTTATTTAAAGGCCATGATATTGTATTTTCTTCACACCAGCCAGCATGCCAGTGAATTGTTGTTTTGCTACTTATTTTTCCTGGACATGTGTCCCCTTTTCAGACAAAATCACCACTTTCCCACTCAGCTGCTCTGATTGCGTGAAGAGGAACCTGATTGCATTATTATTCATCCATCACTTCCATAAAAGATTTTTGAACACTCTTCGTGAACCCTAGAAGCTTTGATGAAATTATATTTCATTGGGGAGTGAACTGTTGGGATAACTAGCTAGATCTGATCCCAGCAGGTGCAGAAGTGGGTTGCAAGGCCTGCCATTGAACAATTTGCAGAAAATAGTCTCTTGTTCTTCTCTGTTGTTTGTCCTTTCCCTCTCTCTGGGGCCTAGCCTATGTGTGCCAAACTACACATGGCACAAGAGATCTGTGAACTTTGTTACATTCTTGGGGTTGGTTGATGCAGCTGTAGTTTCACAGAAGGGGAATGTGTTTGGAAAACGTTGTTCCCTTGTCATCCCCCCTCCCCAATTTTTCACTTAATATAATTTATAAAACATTCTGTTTTTGAAGCATTTGGAACAGGATACAATAAATGAAAACAACCAAATAGGGGGAGAAACCATTATGAAATAGATAGGTAGGTGGGTAGGTAGGTAGGCAGATAGATAGGCAGATAGATATGCCACAAGAATAAATAGCACTGTGTATAAAAAGTACCTTTGCACTGTTGTAGTTAACTGCCTTTGAGTTGGCCTTAACTCATGGTGACCCTGTGGATGAGACATCTCTAAGACCCCTTGTTCTCTACCTCTCTACTGAGATCCTGCAAATTCAGGCCCATGACTTCCCTGTTTATCTGGTGTGTGGTCTTCCTTTCTTTCTACTTCCCCCTACCTTTCCTGTCATTACTGTCTTTTCTAGTGAATCATGCCTTCTCAGGATGTGGCTAAAGTACAACAACCTCCGTTTCATCCTCTTTGTTTCAAGGGCAAGTTCTGGATTGATCTGGTCCAGCCCCCATTTGTTTGTCTTTCTGGTTTGTCCACAGTTTCCTGAGATCTCTTCTCCAACAACACATGTCAAATGAGTTGATTGAAGGGTGGCCTCCAGCCGTCCCTTTTAGAGCCAGATCAGGGCTGTGGCAACCGCATTCTGTGGCCCCGATCTGGCCTTTGCAGGGGGCAAAAAGAAGCTGCAAAACATAGCTCCTTTTTGCACCCTGCAAAGGATGTGATAGCAGTGCCACTGCGGCTTTATGGCGCTCCTTCAACACTGCATCATGTGGATACAGTGCCATTTTGTTTTTATATGTTCATTAATTCAGAATCTCCTGTGGGCTGGGGAACGATCCAGAAATCTCTTAAATAACATAATAAAACATTGGGACAACAACAGGTTGTCTTCCTCTCCACAATGGTTTCCATGTAGTGTTTCCAGCCTACAGTCACACTAGGATTGCTATTATGCCTTACATGTTGGCAGTGACATCACAAAGATTCTGCCAAGGAAAAGGCCCTTTTAGAACCTGTAAGTGATCAGTTGGGAGAGAAGAAAGACAGGACAGGAAGAACCATGTCTATGTACATACCAGAAGAAGAATGGATTGAGGAGATTGCATCACACTGTACAGATTATATCCAAGTAGCCTTTATCACTGCATGTCTGTCTATTTTTGTCGGAGGCCTCACCCTCATCATTTTGTTTAGGATAGTTGAGAGCATTTTGAACTACATTTTCAGTCTAATTGCTAGTCAGTTTAAGGTAAGCAGATGCTAGGAGGGAAGGAGAACTGTGTATCTGGGCAATGTAATATGCTATTGAAAGGATTACAAATATACAGCGACTAACTAACTAATTAAAGCCAGTTATCACTTAAATTAGAAAGCTTCCAACAAAAAGGGGCCATTTACATTTATTTTAAAGCTTAGTTGTTTGTCTTAAATTGTACTTTTTAGCACTCACTTCTTCCAAGTTAATGAAGTTATTAATTGGCTTTTGATTAAATGTCTCTTTTCAACATTGCCCAGCTGGTTCTTTAATAATTGCTATAGGAATCATTGGCCAGCCAATATGTTCTGGTGATATATGCAGATATAATTGCAAATTATGCCTACATATTATCTTTTTTTTTAGTTACCGTGAATGGAGTTGTCCAACATATCTATCCACAATTACCTCCTGGCCATACCACAGACATGTAGTTTCTCAATGGGTGGTGCAGGCATCCTTGGTGAACCTTCTGCACTTTCTGGGAGATCCAGAAGAGTGATATCATCTTTATGCATCTAGCTCCAAAAACACTACTTGGCCACCACTACGTGCTCATGAGGGGGCATCAAAAAGCTAAGTGCCACTTCTTGAGAGAGGAGGATGGAGTGTAAATATGCTTGGCAGAGCTTTATGCCCAGTCAATTCCATGAAGGATGTCAGCCTTTGTATATATTTGTACTGGATTAGAACAGCATCATTTAATTAATTCCAAGATTAACCCATTTAAGTGAAATCTCACCTGGAATATTGTATCCGGTTATCAGCATCACAGTTCGAGATTGATCAGGATGGTCAGAAAACCAAACCCTATGAGGAATGACTTAGTAATCTGTGTCCCTTCTGCATTGCCAAACTAATGCAGTTTGACCTCTGTTTATCTGCCACACCTCCATGCTATGGAATTCTGGAATTTGTAATTTTGTGATATAGTTACCCCTCTCTGTCAGAGAGCTGTGGTGCCACATCAAACTAAAAATCCCAGGATTCCATAGCATGGAGCCATGACAGTTAAAGTGGTGCCAAATTGATTTTTTTTTCTGCAATGCAGATGCAGCCTGAGAAATACTCACCCAAGTTCACACAGTGAATTTCCATGGCTGAGCAGAGATTTAGAAAAGACAATAATTCTCAGAAGTATGGTAGGTAGTGGGGAGAGAAGAAGACCATAAACCAGATGGATAGATTCAAACAAAAATGGCATGGCCCCAAGTCTGCAGGATCTGAGCAGGGTCATTGAGGACAGGGAATCTTGGAAATGCTTCATTCACAGGGTGGCTAGAGGTCAAAGTCGACTTGAGTTCAGTTCATAATAAAATCAGGGTAGTAGTCCAACACTATACCACACTGGCTCTTCATTATACTGCATATACCTGGTTCCAAAATGAAAATTGTTCAGTTTACTTAGCAAACTGAAATATTGAAATGAGGAACTAACTAGAGAGTTGTTGCCTTTGAAGTTATCTGGGTGGAAAAAAATACTTGCTAAACTACCAAGTTTTGAGATGACCTGTAAATATTTTGTTACAACTTATTTGGTGTTATTCTGTTGGTCCATGCTTTCATCTGTTTGTTTTGTTTTGTTTTTGTCGTAACATTTGGAATATACAATTAATTCTTCTAAAGAAAAATTAGTTTCCCTAAATTCAAGCAGGCTTCAGAACACCTTCTTTTAATAGCCAAGATAAAGATCCATGCTTTGAAGATGAGCCTTAATTTCCAAGCAGGTGCTTGACATCACCTTCCTGATTATTAGGGAAAAGAAATTCAGATGAAGCCATTTCTTTTTGCAAATGTATTCAATTCATGGTCTATGAGATTGTTATTGGGAAAAAATGTGCATGTATTTCAGCTTCCAAATAACACTTTTTAAATATGTTTTAATTGAGTAATAAATATGGATAATTAGGATATTTGAACGGGGCTTGGGAGCAGTGGGCCACCCGATTCCTCTAGTCATGAGGAGAAATATGGGACAGCATGAAGGAGAGGGTCTGACCAAGTGGCACCCCTATTCTGGGGTGTCACCCAGTGTGGGCCACACACTCCACAACACCTAGTGATGCCACTGCTTGGGAGATCCAGGTTCAAATCCTTGCAGAGCACTCAATGACCTTGGGGCAGTCACTCTGTCTCTCTCTTAGTCTGACCTACATTACAAGGTTATGGTCAGCACAGAAATGGAGGAGAGTCATGTGCCACATTGGCAGTTTATTGGTGGAAATACTGTTTAAAAAATCCAACAAATAAATGATTCAGATGAAGTACTTTTTCAAGGCCTTATGTAAGCTACATATGAAAAAAAAGAATTCTAACAGGATTCCTTTTGCATTAGTCTAACATAACTGCACTGGTATAGCAGCAGGAGAAAAAAAGTCCATGGGGACAATGTCTTTGAAGGAAGGTGGGACTGGTTAGAGTGAAGGTGAGAAAAAATGTTTTTGGCTCTAAGTATTTTTTCCCCCTAATGTCTGGCTTTGGATGGATCATTGGATCCAGGGTATTTATGGAAGTCTAGCTTGAAAAATCACCCATATGTTAGGGCAGGTGGTTTTCCAAACTAGCCTTATCAAAACACCCAGGATTCAGGGAATCACACAGAACCAGGCATGGGAGAAATGGGCTTTTCATAGTCAGCATCCTTTCCTTCCCACCACTGCTTTTTCCGTCCTTCCTTTGCCATCATTGCATGACTTCTATAAAAGCGTAGCCACTAGTACAAATGACAATTAAGTTAGTCTAGTGCATCAAGATGATTCAAACCTTTGCTCATACTACACGTCAATGCACAAAAAGGTACTTTACAAGGACTATTTTCCCTTTTCACATTGAACAGATACAGTCTGTAAAATTCCCTCTACTGGACCGATGGAAAGGATACTTTCAAGACTGGGTGGTGAGGATGCTCTCAGCTCAGACTGCTGTGGGACGTGTAGTGGTGAGTAGTTCCATGTGTACTTATCCCCTTGGTGCAGTCAGTATAAATAGTCATAGATGAAACCTATCGTGGGAAACAACATCATATGGTATCATCTGTATTTCTATCATTTAGACATGAGATCCAAAAATTATGTAATCAACAGAGCATACTGTATGCAATTTGTTCCCAATCTTCAGCCTCAGATCTTAGACTACAGACTTGCAATCTCTGAGCATTGGTTTTTTGGATTTGATTTGTTGTTGTTTTTTTAAAAGTTGAAATCCAGTAATGTCTAGGAATGTCAGTTTGGGGCCCACTGTTCTAAGAAGAAAAGAAATATAGAAGATATCAACAGGCCCAGAGGTGTTCCAAAGTTTACCAGAATACACCAAATCTGGTAGGAGGGAAACCTCTGAAATCTGTTAGAGGGGAAGGATTCTGAGAGATTGTTATTGGAATGAGAGGCCTGTTGGAGCCTTTATTCCATTCATGGTGGAGATGCCCATCTTGGGATGGTGAGTCTGAAAGAACCAAATTCCAGGCAGAAAAAGAAGTTTAGAATCCCAAACAGACAGAACATTTATACATTCTTAGATATTACATTTTTGGATAGCAATAGCCTGATCCTTTTTAAACTAATCTTGGGAGTTTATTAAAGGGGAGGGATTAGTAGTTTAAATGGGGATTATCCTGTGAAAATCACACAATCAACATTTTCACACACTACAGTCATTATACAAGGAATAACCAGGTGATAAACAGCAACAAATCATTCATGGGAAAATACTTTTTATTGCCTGGTTATTCATTGGTTAATGGCACTTTAATCACTTTTCAGTGTGATGACATGTGAAAACCTGTACCACAAATGTGTGATTTTCACGAGATATTCCTGGAATAATGGCACTTTACACTTTAATTACACTTTTATTACACTTTAATCACAATGCCGTGTGAAAATCTTACTCGCAAATGCACAATTTTCAAGGGATAATCCCCTTTTATACTTCTAATTGTCCCCGTGTGATAAGAAGAAGAGAAAAGGCTGGGAGAGAGACATTTTGTGGCATGTTCTTCCTTCTCAAAAAGTAGATGAGAAGAGAGTGGAGAGTTCAGTCTGGGATGGTTCTTTTTCTTTTACAACAGAAGGCACTCATGCTTTTGGGATAGATAGCTGACAGAGAAAGGGAAAGCAAGCAGAAAAGGAAGACAAATGATCCTAATCCCTTTCTGCCTAAGGCATCCAATCCTTAGCAGCAAGAGCAAATGTAGAAGCTGCTGTTTCTTCCAGCAATTCAATGGTTCAACAATTCAGTGTTCAGTGACAACTCCGTTTTGGTTGCATGCATTACAACATGTTAATTTTGCATTAAAACAGTGTGATGAACCTTTGCTTTCAATCAGCAAGGTATCCATCACAATAAAGTAATATAAAACAGCACCCAATTTAAAACCATTATGTGTGGCTCTACCCTTCATTATTGGGGAAAACTTTAAGGAGATGTAATATGACTGACATATTGATTTTTGTTTCAGGTAATACTGGTGTTCCTCTTTAGTATTGGATCACTCGTCATTTACTTTATCAACTGTTACGGGTAAGCTGAATTTTGACACTTCTAAAGTTTTATTTTATTACTTTTGATAGTAAATTACATATGCATTTCAAATAATGAGATACTTTAAATATGTCTGCCCCATCTCCAGGATGCAATATACTCAACAGGCAATGATAAAGAAATAAAAATATTAATAGAAGGTGACAACTTTTAAGATACCAAGTAAATATAAATATATTTGGGAGCAGTAGCCCTCAAACTGTCTACTAGAAAAAATACATGTTCAGGGAATGATGAAAGGTGAGTAAAGATATGGTGATGTTCAGAAGCAGCTGAAAAACACTCAATCTGAAAAGGCTATATATTATACAAAGAACGGATGCAATACACCTACTGTAGTTCATTGTCAGAGTTAGTGTGATGTAGTGGTTTGAACATTGGGCTCTGAATCCGGAGACCAGGATTTGAATCCCTGTTTGACTACAAAAACCCACTAGGTTACTTGAACAAGTTAAATTCTCTCAGCCTCAAAGGAAGACAATGGCAAACATCCCCTGAAGAAATATTGCCAAGAAAACAGCACAATAGGTTTGCCTTAGCGTTGCCGTAAATCAGAAACAACCTGAAGGTGCACAAAAACCAGTAGAGTGCATGAATTGCATGGAAAAGTCCTTAGGTTTAATCCTTATCATCTCCAGGTAGAGCTTGGAAAGATCCCTGACTAGAAAAATGAAAAGTCCCTACACTGTAGTTTAGGATTCAGCAAGAGCGGACTTCTCTTGCAACATGGTCTTTTCTCTGTATATTAATCAGTGTAGTATGCAAGCAAGTAGTGGTTCAAGGTTATGGATCTGTCTGCAAGGAAGTATAGATCTTCCACCCAAAGTGTGCAAGAATGTCCTGAACGAGTTAGCTAGGCTTGTTATGTGTTGGAATGGTCTCATTTGTAGGTCCCACAGAGGATCCCACAGAGGAATACTGCTCAGGGAATTTCCTATGGAGGCACTGAACCAAATCCTTACTGACAAACACCAGGAGGCATATTCTATCTATTACACAAAATACATAAACAAGGCAACCCTGGACAACTTATTTTCTCCAGCATTGGAACATTCACAGTTGGTGCCTCCAAATAAATGGACAATATCCTTAAGCCATATGCATTCCAAGCTATGTTGAAATGCAGATGCACACACAACACACAGAATTGTTTTTAACAAATCCAATATAAAAGAGACAGTATATGTATTGTGGTAACTAACATTCCTGACCAGATGCCAACATTATCATCCCAAGCTAGGCATTAAAATTGACCTTCCTCAACTATTTCTTGACTCCTTGCTTTCAGAAGGCCTTTTTCCTGTGTCAGAAAAAGTATATATTGAGTGTATATCTAGCTGGGTTGGCTTGTTTTGCTGGAGAAAAGTCCTTGAAACCAACACACACAGTTCTAAAGAAATGCAAATGTTTTTTCTGAGCCCAAGCAAAGCTATGCTAGTGTCTCCTTCCCCTTCGGAGAATAGGAAAGATAACAGCTTAATAATTCCTTAACAGATCTATGTTAATAGCTTCATCAAATAGTCTCCAAAATGTGAACCAAATATTGAGATATGTTTCTTGACATTTGCCTTTTAAATGTTACTTCCTAACATGTCCATTGTTCTGTGGATAGTGGACACAAAAAAGAACCTCCAGCTCTGTTCTAAAAATGATACCTACAGTATTTCTAACATCCAAAGATCAGTGTGACTGTTCCCTCCATCAACTGTTACATATGCATTAAAAGAAAACATTCCATAATTTTTTTTTTCAGAATTTGAAATTTTAATCTATAACATTAAATTCTGGACATACACAAGCAGCTAAAAATGTGAATTGCTTTAAAAATAAATAAATAAAAATGAGTTGTCCAATACTGATTTCAAGGGTTGTTTGGAAACCTTATATCTATAAAAGATAATGAATATTTGATCATCCTGTTTTCTCCAGTGTTAGTGAATTCTGTCTCACCTTTGAAGACAAGACAATTAATATAGACCTATTCTTCAATGTATTCTTCCTCCTTTACTTTGGATTACGGGTAAGAGATCTTTCTTGTAATGACGAAAGCAACCATGAGTAACAAAAATAATATGTCCAACTAATGTAGAGATAGAAATCTCAACTCTCTGAATCTTGCCAGGCTGCAACTCCCAACAGGCATAGTGTGTGTGGCCAATATTAATGGATGATACAAGTTGTGGTCCAACAAAACCTGGAGTCACCTTTTCCATCTCTAATCTAGAAAGAAACATGCTGCCAAGGGTGAGATTCAGACCAAACTAGTGAAAATATATTTTTATTCCCAGATGTTTCATTACAAAACAATTGAAGGGTTAAAAACGATGTTTGAGATACCATCTTAGTTTGTAGGTGGATGCTCATAACTGATATCTTGCCTTCTCTTTCTAAAGTTTGATCCACACTTGCAACATAATGGAGGTGGTGGTGGAATGGACTGTATTGTTTCATAGGCTGAAAAATACTGTTTATGTTTATGTAGTGGGTAGGCAGGAGTGTTTGTTATTTAAGGGTTACTCTGGATTTCATTACACTCACTATAGCTTGGTATTAGTATTATTAAAAAAAAGAAGCACTGCCTTCATTCTGGAATCTTAAGGATAAAAGAAAGAAGGAGACCTTGTGTGTTGGAAAAAAGTACTAGATTGCTCTCATCTTTATAGTGGGAGACATATACAGAGTGTTTATATCCAGTGTCTCCATACGATGGGCAAAGGGCTGAAGGGGAAGCTGATGTGATCATGAAAATATGCAGGCTTTGCGTGGAGAAGTTTCTACAAGCACAGACGGCAACCCTTTTAGACCTTTCTTCAAGGTACGGATATTGGGCTGATACAGTGGGCCAGACATGCAATGCTTGCAAAGGGGCCAGAAAACATGTTCTTACTAATTTTCCATGTACGTATGAACATGGATGATCTTTTAAGTGAAATTTTGTGAGAGACTAGTTTGGAAATAAAGGAAAGTGTAGTTAGGGAGATAATGGCTATTGTGTCATCTGTATGCAATTTTTTTCCTAGTTCTTGGCAGCTAATGACAAGTTGATATTTTGGCTTGAGCTTAATTCCGTTGTAGACTTCTTCACCATCACTCCAGTCTGCATAGCCTTCTATTTAGAAAGAAATTGGCTTGGTGAGTACACACAGAAACAATTCTGCTTCTTCAAGCAGGTGCTCATTGTGACAGTCCCCTTAGCCATTTCCCAAAGAAACAGCCCAAATAACAGTAGCTCTGTGTTTCTGCATTAACAAACCACTTGTGTTGGTTCCATTTGGGCCAAAGGAGATACTTTAGGGATGTGTCTCAATTGCCCATTCAAGATCAAGCCATCTATTTTTAAAAAAACTGTATTACTATATGAATAGTGCAGGAAATTGATGCTTGGAAAACCAATTTCTGTCTACCATGTGGATTATAATTAAAATCAGAGATAACAAGGAAGTCTTTCATTTTTGTGAGTCAAAAGTCATGGTTCTCTGACTCTGTGAGGCCTGTATCCACTATAGCCAATGTGCTGTTTAGAACTGCTTTGAGTTCCTGTAGAACAAAGCACACATATGTACAAATTGCTCAAAGTGAAAATAGCTGAATAATATCAATCAAGAAATACTACTGTTAAATATATATAAATCCTGCTTTACATACACTATTAGGGATCAAACATAAGAAGTAAAATGTCAAATGCTATCAACTGTGAGATATCCATCATGATGATGTGGAAAAGAAGTGTCTTAAAATTTGTTTCAATTGTAATATATAAAAAGGAAAAAAATGCACTATATGGCACATATTTTACTCCCGTTCCCATTAGTTTTTATGGGGAAATCAAGCTTCGACCCATATTTGCACACACTGTAGTGGGATGCTTTTCATGTGACTGAACTGTTTATATTCTTCAGAGTACTGTTCCTGTGATTTGCTATCTTTCAGTCACTGGGAATGCTCCGTTTCAGAGAAGAGGATCAGAAAAAAAAAATCATTGTATAGTTTGGAGTATTGAGCCTTTTATGTTGACTAGATAAGTCATACCCTTGGGGTCCCAAACTAAACATTGAACACTGTAGTCCCATGTTGGTAAACCTATAGCACATGTGCCATCTGCAGCACATGAAGCCTGTTCCTCCTCCTTCTCTGCTATCCCAGGCCTTCAGCTGCCTCTGGAGAGGAGGAGGATCTGGTGCATGCCAGAGAGGCAGCTGAAGTCCTAGGTGGCTGGGTGGGTAGAAGAAGTCCCAGCCCTGGAGGATTAAAGTCTGGCATCGGGCAACACTGATGCCAGACAGTAACACCCGATGCCAGGTAACACCCAATGCCAGAAGACATTTTATTTAGCCCCCAAAAGGTTTGCCATCACTACTGTAGCCTTAATGTTACCAGCCAATCAATGGGATTAATAAAGGTGTTGACTTCATACAGCAGTTGAGTCAATTGCTTTGATGACAATTTGCAATCGGATTTAAACATACGAGTTAGCATTCCATTATGCAAAAAGTTCTTGCCAAACAATCATTCATACAATCAGTGAACAGTTACGGGGTCCCACTGAGAATAGTTCCTGTCCCCCATCAGTAATAACAAATACGTTAGGCTAACATTTCCTTGAGGGCTGAGCCTAAAAAATGCTCTCACAACAATGCCATCCTCTTCACAGGATGGGATACTGCGGATAAATAATTTTCTCAGGAGGAGCTATAAGAGTTCAATGGGACCTTCTCAGACATAAATATAGGGGACTGAGGCCTGCATTTTCTCACTTTCTTCTCTGTAGGTTTGCGTTTTTTGAGAGCACTCAGATTGATGGAACTTCCCAAAATAATGCAATTCCTTCACATCACCACAAGTGGGTAAGCAAAACATGGAGTGAGTTATCCAAGGTCGGCAACTATGGTCCATTTCTGTCTCACAACCCTCTGTAGACTGCCAAGACCACCAAAAATGCGGGCAGGAGGAACCCACAAATTAAAGCAGAAACAACTAGAAGTCTACTTTTAAAAACAATTTCTCCCAATATAAAGCAATAGAGAGGGTTCTTGCAATCAATTTAAAATGTGAATTACAGCTCTTAGAGGTTCCAGGAAAGAGAGTTTATCTAATTTTCCAGAGAAAAATGTAATCAAGATTGTCGTTGGAGGCTAAAGGCTACAGAAAGAGCCAAGGAATGTTGCATGTCCTTCTCTTTGATAAACAAACCATTCCATCCCCCACTTTGAATTTTCATTTGCTTGCTAAGTAGGTCATATTCTTGCACGACCACTGAATGATATGATCTTCTATGCTGAAAAACAAATAACTGCAAGATAGAATGTGAGGATGTTTTATGATTGAGAGAAACAGTACTGATTTTCTTTCCATCAGCAAATCAGTAATTTGTGAAAGATGGACTGTGTTTGTGTGACTTCCTCCTCCTGACATTGTCATTTATCCTGCTGGAAACCTCTTCTGCACTGAGACAGCACCATATCAAGGAATCTCAGATATATATATACTGTATCTCATGAATGCACAAAGAATTTTTTTTTAAAGTACATCAAAAATAGAGGGAAGATGCAAACAGGAAAATTCTTGAAAACTCTGCCGTGACTGTGTGCAACATTTAGAAATTAAAACAACAACAAAGCAATGAAGAACTTCTAATACGTTTGCTCCACTTTGGATACAAAAGTAGGATATTTAGAACTCCAATCTAAGAGGAGAAACTAGAATGAAGATAATTTGCTTCAATATATGTGATTGTTGTTGGGAAATTTATAATTTAGTATTATTTTTTGTTAGCCACTGTGAAAGCTCCAGGATCAAAACACACTCTAAAATATAAATCTAAAGGGGGGAAAAAAAGAGATTTGGAACAGAGACTAGAATCTGTGCTGGGAGAAAAAGTGTGGCTCTGAGCACTCTTCCATTTGCTGCACAATGCACACCTTTCTCAAATAGGGCTAAGAGCAGTTGCTAATTGTTAATGCAATGTCTATCACGGCATTGAGCTAAGATACTGGGAGGACTAAGTGGATGTGTCATTGCTGTCTGTCCCTGTTTTATCACTCACACTGTATCTTTCGTTTCCTGTCCAGTACTGCAATCAAGTTGACCAAACTACTAGCTGTATTTGTCAGTACCTGGCTAACTGCTGCAGGATTTCTTCATTGGGTATGTAATAGGGATGGAAAGAGTATATGAAAATATTCAAGATTTTTTTAAAAGACTCTTAATTTTTTATTTTATTTTATTTTATTTTAGTGTTTGAAAACCCTGATGAAAAGAATCTTTGACTCATGAAAATATTTGTATTCTACTCTACCGAAACATGTGTGTGTGTGAAAAGAGAGAGAGAGAGAGGTGGTTGTTTTGCATACCATTTTCTGCATAAAACAACCACATGCAAATTTAGCATATAATAAGACCCTGACTATAGCATTTCCAGTGCACCAAACAGCATTTTTCTCTGCAGAAATGTTATTTTCCATACAGAAAATGCTGTTACCTGTGCAGAAATTTCTAATTTTTCTGCAAAATAATTGCAAGTTTGTGCAAAACAAGTCCTGAGCCACATGTGTTGTTTTAAAATTCTGGTGTTTTTGAAGATTTTCCTGAAGTGGAAAGAATTACTCATTGCTTACTTTCAGAACAAAATTAGTGAAAAAGTAAATAGTATGTACAGAAAAGCTCCAGGAAAAATCCAAGACCTCTGGAATGGTTGGGCTGAGAACCAAATGTGTCACTATAGGCAAAGCCAACTACATTTATATTGGTATCCAAACTTTTCAACTAATTCAATGTGCTTAATAGTGCATACTGGAACACTAAGCAAGTCTTGGAAAAATGTATTTTGAGTAACAAAAAGAAGAAAAGCACAAAGGAGAAAGCAGAATAGTGAACTTAGTTCTATCCTGTGAGAAAAGATTGGTCTTCCTCACCATCTTCCTTTTTGGCACACAACTCTTTGATCAAAGTGTTTGACTCAGCACTGGAGTTTATCACATTGGAGGAATTTCTCTCAATTGCGAATGGAGCCAATTCGCAATTACATGAATTCGCTAGTTTAGCGAATTTACGTGAAATCTGATTGCATTCAGAATGCATTCAGAATGACTTCCCATTTCCCGAAAATGACCATCCATTGCCTGTAATTGCGTGAGATACACTCATTCGCAATA
Organism: Urosaurus nigricauda; assembly: GCA_034509955.1. Taxonomy (NCBI): domain Eukaryota; kingdom Metazoa; phylum Chordata; class Lepidosauria; order Squamata; family Phrynosomatidae; genus Urosaurus; species Urosaurus nigricauda. Next base: position 8,887,927 of record JAOEGL010000009.1, on the reverse strand, counting down.
ACGTGAAACCCATGATTGTGTTTGGAATTACTTCCCATTGCCCGAAATTGCGTGAGATACACTCATTCGCAATAACGTGAAACCCCATGATTGCATCTGGATTGCCATTGCATTGTACCCCCAAATTCCATCATATGATAAACTCCACTGTCAGCCAAAAATGGAAAGAAGAAAAAGAGAAATATATTGCTTCAGTCTTATGCGTAATCACATGACATTAAGCTCCACTGAACAAAGTGGGACTTATTTCTGAGTAAAATTCATAGAATTAAAAAAGGAAAACAATACCTAGTAGAGAACCCAAAAACTATCCAGTAAGCTCTGAAAAAGTTCAGTGGGCCAAAAATGTACTGGCTGATAAAAGATATACAACCAACAATACGATTTGGGGAAAGGATATGATTCAACATGTGGAGAAGGAAAAAGAGGTAGATGTTTTGTGAGATGAGATTGTTACAGGCCAGATCAACATTAGTTTGAATAATAATAATAATAATAATAATACACATTTTAATGACTTGAAGGCAAGCAACACCACAGCACAAGGTAAAAGATGGAATATTTCATAACTTGACAACCTTGTCAAAGGGAAAACTTTTATCTCTTAAAATAAGGTGTAACAAGATTACTAAATAGTCTGAGTTTCTCTTTTTTAAAAGTACATATATAATTAAGGAGTGTAATGCAATTTTAACAAAGATTGCTTATAACAGTAACCAGTTCTGTATATTGTGTTTTCTCCATTATTTTTGTTTGTATTGTTTATTCTACAGATGGAAAATACTGGTGATCCATGGGTAAAACAGAAGAATTCCCAAAACCTGACTTATTTTGAATGTTTATACCTGATTATGGTGACCATGTCTACCGTTGGTTACGGTGATATAATTGTCAAAACCAGCTTAGCACGTGGATTCATCCTTTTCTTCATCGTTGCTGGTTTGGTAGGAACCTATGTTATGATTTGAACTAGCAAACAGATTCTTTTCACATCTCTCTTCTGTTCTCTTCAGCTAAGTCCAAAACATCAGGATAAGAAAAGCTTAAGGGCCAGTGCACTATGTTGAAAGCTAAATTGTTTGATGTCATCAAACTATGATTTAATTATGGTTTAACAGTGTCTCAATTCAGACATATTTTAGGTTTACTATGTTAATGAACTGACATCCCAGCCTAAGGGTTTCAGGCTCTTCTTTCCAAGGAAAGAATAATTAAATTTTCCATACAGTTTCCCAATTTAGGTTTGTGGTTGCTGCTTTTTTTTTCTTTTTCTTTTTGAAAAAGAAAATAAAAATATCTTCTGCTTTGATTAGACTTGTTCTTATGATTGTATAGGGGTTTCTTCATAAACATGTAATGATGTTGGGCCACTGTATCAGTTTTGCATCGGCAGTTCCTCGAAATTCAACTTGGCTTGTAAAAATTATGTCTGCATTCAACAAAATAATCATGTTTTTATCTCCATTATCCTAGATCCTTTTTGCAAATTTGGTTCCTGAAATGGCAGACATTGTTGGAAGCACTAGGATTTACAAAGGGTCCTATGAGGCTGTGAAAGGCAGGAAGTAAGCGATTTCAATTTCATTTTCACTGCAATAAAAACCAAAGCCTTTTAATATTTTGAGTCTCAGGCCCTGTCTGAGACCAGCCCTGGTGGCGCAATGGTTAAATGCCTGTACTGCAGCCACTCACTCAAAACCATAAGGTGGCGAGTTCAAGACCAGCAAAGGGCTGAAGCTTGACTCAGGCTTGCATCCTTCCGAGGTCGCTAAAATGAGTACCCAGATTGTTGGGGGGCAAATAGCTTACAATTGTAAACCGCTTAGACACTCCTTAAGGGTATGAAGCGGTATATAAATGAAGCTGTTTGTTTGTTTGTTTTGTTTGTCTGCATTGTGTGCAGCTGCCATTGTGGCCAGTCTGGTCTAAGTTCCAGTGCATAATCTCCTATATTTGGACTTTCGGACAATGCAGACAGGGTCTGAGACTCAAAAAATTAAAATGACTGGATGAGTTGCTTACTTTTACTACTTAAGGAAAAGAAGAAGTCCTGAGAAATTCTTTCTGAATTTCCCTCGTTGTTACTTCTTTTGCAAATGAAGTATTTACAAATTCCCATACCTCTGTCAAGCAAGTACTTGAACTGAGCATCAAGAAAGCCCAAAATCTTATATATTTAATGAACAGCAACAAACTCTCATCACATTCCTAGCTCAGTATTCAAGTTAAACAGATAGGGTGATAAAATGCAGCATTGTCTGACCCTCTTGCCAATGGGAAACCACTACATTTCTCCATATTTTGTTCTACCAATAGACTCTTGTCCTGAGTACAGGTTACAAATCAGGATAATAAAATGTCATGGCATACCTATTTATTTAATAGTGATCCATAGTATTTCATGATCTATACAATGAAAGGATTTGCTATAATCTGTAAAACATGGGCTATTTTTCTTTTGAAATTATTTGGTGTGTTCCATTATCCATCATATATTTATGGTATGATTCCCTAGTAGTGACTTTTCCTTTACTGAACCCAGTTTGAACATCTGGCATTTCTCCCTCCATATGATAAAAGTCTTGGTAGAATTTTGAACATCACTTTGCTTGCATGGGAAATTAATGAAATTTCTTCTTCCTGCAGGTTTATAGTTGTCTGTGGTAATATCAGTCTGAACAGTGTTACTGCTTTCATAAAGGACTTTCTAGCTCAAGCTTCAGGAGATGTTGCCACTGAGATGGTCTTTCTGGGAGAGTAAGTATTTTCTCTTTTATGTGGAATATCATGTTCTGAATTGGAGTTGAAACATAACTACATATGAATGGGCTACACTATTAAGGCTTATTAGTCATGATAGCTTCCTGTGACTATAAGGATGAGAGTCCAACAGCGTCTGGGAGAAATAGTCTTTGGTTTGGATTCTATTAGAGATAGATGTGCATGTGCATTGTGTGAATGTCATTTTTTTTAAATGTGGCACCTCATTGAAATGAAGCTATTCTATATCCATTTGCACTCCAAAACATGCACATTGGAATATAATAAAATGGCGAAAACTGGTTTGCCTAATACCTAAAAGGAATTTTAAAAATCCCAACAAAATGACTGAAATCCTAAGTCTAATCGTAAAACTACAAATTAGCAGAATGTCCAAAAGAGTTTGCTATTGCAATTCTCCTTCTAACTTTAAAAGTCAACAATATAATAAATGGCCACTCATCAACCAACCTAAGGAAATGCATCCACCCATGGTTCCTTAATATGTTCTACTTCCAAGCTGGTTAAGTTATCTGTTTTTGTTGTTGTTAACTGTCCTTGAGTCAATCTCGACTCATGGTGACCCTGTGGATGACACATCTCCAAGACTCCCTTTCCTCCACCACTCTGCTTAGCTCCTGTAAACTCACAACCATGTTCTCCTTAAAAGAGTCCAACCATCTAGAGTATGGCATTTGTCTTTTTCTACTTCCCTCCACTGTCTGAGCATTATTGTTTTTCTAGTGAGTCTTCCATTCTCATGATGTGCTCAAAGTATGACAGCCTCAGTTTTGTCATCTTGGCTTCCAGGAAGATCTCTGGCTTGATCTGTTCTGGGATCTATTTGTTTGTCCTTTTGGCTGTCCATGGGATTCTCAGGACTCTTCTCCAGTACCACATTTCAAATACATTTATTTTCTTCCTATCCGCTTTCTTCCCTGTCCAGCTCTCACATCCATACACTGTAATAGGGAATACAATGGCTTGTATGATTCTGACTTTTGTGCTCAGTTGTATATCTTTGCATTTTAGAATCTTTTCTAGTTCTTTCATAGCTGTTCTCCCCATTCTTAATATTCTGATTTCCTGGCTGTAGTCTCCATCTCTATCAATATTTGATCCCAGCTATGAGAATTCTTTTACTACTTCTATTTCTTCATTGTCTGGGTTGCATTTGTGAAGATTCTGTGTTATCTGTAATGTCATCCAATGTCCTTCTCCTTATGAGTTCATAAAAAGAGCAGAGTAAGGTATAATTTTTAATGTCCTTGACTTGTCCCTGACTGTAAGGGCAAAAGTACAGCTGCATAATGACTTTGCAAGATGTGCCAAGGGCATAGTTTAAAAATGTAAACTAGTAAATGCCTTCTTGAATGATGTACTGACATAAATACCATGAAATACATTCTTTTTCTCAAAGGATGAGTACCACAGGATAAATTTTGAATGCTTAACCACATCACAGTCTCAGTTGCATCTTACTCAAAGTCTTTCTTTCTTTCTTTCTTTCTTTCTTTCTTTCTTTCTTTCTCCAAACACTTGATACCATATAATGAGGGCATAAAAATTGTTGGCAAGTTAAAGGATATTTGTTCTTTGATTCCTCTCCCCAGTAGTCCAAATAATAGGATTTAATCAAATGATCTTCCAAGAGGCTGCCAAGCTTCTCAAGATATTTTAACAATGTCAGGTGAACTCTTAACAGAAATTGGGAGCAAATCTGTTCATTCCTCAAAATGTGTGGCAGTGGTACCTTAAGCATGGACCAAGTGCCTGAATCCTCTCAGTTCACTGAGTAGCTGGTAAATAAGAATACAAGGCACAGTGTCAGACTGAATTGCAAACTCTGTATTACAGTCCATTCCCAAGTGTCCACAGTTCCTCCGGCAATGGTTTCAGACCATAGTTTGCCTCAGGGTTGAAGGCATTAACTGTCTCTGAAGGAAGGTGGGATGTCTGGGATGCTATCATCTGTGCCTGGAAAGTGACAGGTGAGAAGTCAGAGTTAGAAGACAGAGAATAAAGAACAAAGATGAAGTTGAACACCACAATCCACTCTGAACACAAGTATTGCTGAAGTGGCATCACTAATGGTGTGTGGACCACACCAGGTGACAACTTAAGGGTGTGTTATGACCCCACTGCTCTTCAGACATCTGTATCTGTTCTTAACCATGGAAAAATATGCACCATGAGTGTGACCTGAGTTGCATTACAGTCATTGCCAACTTTCAGAAAGTGGTGGTTTCTTCTTTGCTAGTCATCCATCTGGAGCTTTGGCTGTGAATTTCCTGTACTAGTAGGGATTTTGAATTGATGGTCATTGGAGTATCTTTTTAATATGCAATTCCATATTAATGACAATGACAAAATGTTCACCCTTGTTTTTATTTCTCTTATATAGAAATCCCCCTTCTCTGGAGTTAGAAACTGTGTTCAGATGTTATGCTGCATATAGCAGTTTCTTCCAAGGTACTGTCATGAAGATTGAAGATCTTCTGAGAGTTCAGGTAGAGTTATCTTGTCATCTGTAAAAGCAGGTGTCATAGTCTCAGCTATGAATAAATGTTCATGGAACTAAAATAATGATGGGAAGACAGGAACCTTGTCTTATATCAAGTCAGGCCAATGGTCTATCAAGCTCACCAGTGTGTACACCAACAGTAGGGAAATATGACCCTTGGCTACCTGTGTCCCCTCTTTTTTTGGTCAACTCAATACGGCCCTCCCACTAGTCCTTTTTCCATTTTTTTGTACCAAGGAAGAAATGTTGCTTCCACGAGTAACAATTCTCCTCTAAAGCAAGGCACAGCACCTTGATTTAGTGGAGATGATAGTACGGCCTTCATACATGTGTGTGAGCTGTCGTCATTATGCGTGTATTCGAGAAGTAAAGTTTTGATCACTTCTGGTTTTGAAAGAAAAATACACATCCCCCCCAACAGATATACATTTCTGTTTGATTCACCTCCACCAGGTCCTGGGAAACAGAATGGGTACCCAACCAACCAATTTTCCCATTCCTGCTTTATCCTCTGGCGCAGGAACAGAAATAGGCATAAATCAGACATTAGGAATGGGAATATACCAAAACTGGTGGCAGAACATTTCAATCTCCCTGGGCATATAATCTCACTATAATTCCTCATTTCATATATTGCAGACAATGACAGAAGAAGCTAAGAATGATGCAGGAAAGGAACAGTACTAGCAAACTCATTCTTACACTCCTCCTTGCAAATAGTTTACATTCAATGGGAATATTGGGCTTTAATTGTTTTCCAAAGTAAGTTATAGAATAAGAGAATTATAAAAAGCTGTTCTATTTTAGAATGCATTAATAAATTTTATATATATATATATATATATATATATATAAAAAGAATTATAAAATTGGAATGGATCCTGAGGGTCCAAGACCCTGCCAAAGCCAAATGTGTAATATAAAGGTATAACAACAATATTTATACAAACTGAGGTTACAATCTCCTCTATTGTCTTGGGAAACAGATGCATAGTGCTGAAGCATGTCTCATCTTGGCTGACACATGTTCTGCTGAACCTTACATTGAGGACACTTCCAACATCATGAGGTAAGACAGAATGTGCAAAGTAGATGTTCAGTCTTGGGTTTTGGTAGTCCAGCCTTCCCATTCCTGCGATCTTCCAGTATGCTGGTCTATAGGTTTTATCAACCCCAGCCATCATGATCATTGTACTTTACAGCTAGCAATGCTGGCAGAAGCCAATGGCAACTGGAGACTCCAGAAGGACCACAGGTTCTTTGGTCTCTCCGTATGTTCAAATTAGAGTTCATAAGTAGCAATCATTCAGACACTTGCTCAAGGACCTTGTTGAATTCTCTTTCACAATCATCTAATCCAGAAGTGTCAATTAGGCACCCTATGACCCCCCAATACAATTTTGTTTATTGTTAGAGCCACTAGAGTTCCTGCCCCAGTCCTTCCTTCCTTCCTTCCTGCCTTCCTTCCTTCCTTTCTTCCTTCCTCTCTCTCTCTCTTTCTCTCTCTCTCTCTGTTTCTGTACATTTTGCCGTGTAAATTTTTTTTCAAGGGGAGTCTCTTTTTTCTTCTTAAAAAAAGCCATGCACCCTTGCACATTGTCTTTATTATTAATCTATAAATTGCAAGTCATCCTCCAGTCACTTCTTTTTTTCTTGGAGGGATTGGTATGGCCTTCAACTGCTCTGGTGGTGATGAAAAATCCCCCCACCCTGATCTAACTCAATCATCACCACTGCATATCATGACAGTGACTTCAGATCAATTCAACTTTTATTTGGTGTACTAAGGGTATACCCACATTGCAGAATTAAAGTAATGTGATACCATTTTAACTGATATGACACTGTTCTACAAAATTCTGGGTTCTGTAGTTTGGTGAGGTATTCAGCCTGGTCTGTCGGAGAGCTCTCATGCCTCACCAAGTTTCACATCCAGGGATTCTATAGTATAGAGTCATGACAGTTAAAGTGGTGTCATACTACTTTAATTCTGCAGTGTGAATATATCCTAAATCATGTTAACATGAACATATGAAGTACAGATATGTTTCCATGCACTGCAGATGAACTATGTGGGTTTCAGTAACATCTCTTCTAGCTTGGTGCAAACTCTACTATCCTTTTCCTAATCTTTTCCCAACTCAGTCTCATCCTACCCTACACAGTATCAGTTTGTGTGACTCAATGAATTATTTGTATTAAATCACCTGCACTCAATGAAGATGAGAACAGCCACTGTGATGGTCTTTCTCCTTATCACATATTTATTATCCTTACTAAATCCTAAATGCAAAAAGTATACTGATCCACACTTTCTTTTCTTTTCTTCATGCAGGGTACTGTCCATCAAGAATAACTTCCCAAGTACCAGAGTCATAATACAAATCCTCCAATCTGCTAACAAGGTTGGGCATGCTTTCTTTAAGGACAAATTGTAGTGGAGCACATCTTTAGAGACTGGGTCTCACACTGAACAGAAATAATTTATGCACCTTACTTTTCCTACTGTGCCTTGTTTCAACTGCAGCATATCATTTTGTTGGGTAGTCCAACCCCAAAGAATGGTGGTTTTATATGGGGGAGTGTGTAGTCTGCAGTAGAAAAGTGGAGGTGGGAAAGTCCCAGTCAATATATGGAACAGCATTCACAGACGTTGGTCACTTTCTCTCATACCATACATGGGTGACAAGTGCCAGGAGAAACAGAGCCAAAAATGAAGCCAATGAGATGTAAGAGAGAGGTGTTCTCAGGGAAGCCACAAGGTTGCAAACAGTATTTTTTAAGCATGCCTAGATACTTAGATGGGAGACCACCAACAAATACCAGGTGCTGTAGGCTATATTTCAGGAGAAGGAACTGTCAAGAACACCTCTGAGTGTTCCTTGCCTCAGAAACCCTATGAAAGTCTTAGGATGGCCATAAATTGACAGGAGTCCTTCCCAATCCAGTGAAAACTGAGCTTTCTCAGTGTTCATGGACTGTAAGATATCACCTGGAAATGAAAAAAACGGAAAGTGGAGGGGAAGATGGAATATCTTAGTTTTGATAAAGGCAATAGCAGTTGGCTGGAAGTTTGAGCAAGACTTCTATTTGGGAGGTGAGCTTAACATGGAAATTGTGTTGAAAGAACAGATGCTATTCATTTCCATTGAAATTTAGACTAGTTACATTTTGCCTTCAATATAACTACATGAGGAAAGTCACTTAGGTTTCATGAGGCTAATCTACACGTCTATTTTCATTAAAAAAGAAAATAAGCAAGAAACAAAAATAAGAATTTTGAAATATTGGGGATTTTCATTACTTAACATCCTTAGACCTTCCCTTCCCTTCCTCTTTCTTTCTTTCTTTCTTTCTTTCTTTCTTTCTTTCTTTCTGAAGGTGAGAGGACAATAATAATAATAATAATGTTTTATTTATACCCCGCTCTTCAGCCAAGACTATCAGAGCGGCTTACAATTTGTTAAACAAACAGCTTCATTTACAATTGTAAGCTATTTGCCCCCAACAGTCTGGGTACTCATTTTAGCTACCTCGGAAGGATGCAAGCCTGAGTCAAGCTTCAGCCCTTTGCTGGTCTTGAACTCGCCACCTTCTGGTTTTGAGTGAGTGACAAGTCTTCACTACTGTCTCCAGATAATGTTGTTGTTGTTTTTAATGGAAACTGTTCTATGTTTTCTCATCCTTTTGCATTTCTCTTTGTTTTATCCGGAAACAGCTCTACTTGCCAAAGCTTCCCAACTGGGAATGGAAGAAAGGGGACAGTGTCATTTGCTTTGCTGAACTCAAGCTTGGGTTAATAGCACAGAGTTGTTTGGTACCTGGTTTGACTACAGTGTTGACCAGTCTGTTCGTCAGGGAAAGTTTACAGGTGATTCTGTATTTCTTCTATTTTATGGGCTGTTGCTTTAACCAGAAGGCAAATAAGAGAGGTCAAAAGTGAAGATCCATTTGCGTGCCATGAAAACTGTGCCATGAATTCTTTGGAACCAAGAAATCCCAAAGGACCTCAAAACACACAACCTTATCTTGGGGAAAAAAAAAAACACTCTAGTCATTAGCTCCCATTTCTACTTCCACTGTCATATTTACTGCCTTCTCTTTGTTATATCTAACAGCAGCATGCTAATAAAAAGAGTGCAGGCTCTTTCCCAGCCTTACTACCACCACCCAGAAACTTCTGTTTGAGTGACTGCCTTATTTTTGCTATTGATAGGGCAAGCCATGAATCTTCAGAGCTCACAAGTCTAGCAAAAACTACAAATGCAAAGTCTAGCAGAAACTACAAATGTATAAATCTACAGCTCTATATGAATAATAATAGTAATTCCTCCAAATCATAATTATATCTGTTGCAGCAAGAGGGTCTTAATTTTGTACGCCAGTATGAAGTAGAAGGCGAAGAATATAAGGTGATGACTCAGCTTTTCTCCTCTGATTTCGTTGACATGTCTTTCAAAGATGCTTGCCGGTAAGTGTTTTATTCTTTCTCCACTCCGCATGATTTCTTAGCTCTCACTCATAGTTATCAACCCACACTGTTCACCTTTCCTCTCCTTACCAGATGGGCACACCTGTCCATTCAACAGGTAACCATAGTCCAAACCAATTAGCTGAAAACCAGGCTTTCTCTCACCATCCCATCCAACCAATGGTGATCGCAGAGATGATGTTGACTCGGGGGGGGGGGGGGATGGCTGAATTGTGCCTAGTGGACACCCATTGTTATTATTGTTTTTATTGAATGCATGTGCTTTCCCTCTGTCCTCTATCATGGAACTCAGCACAACGTGTATGGGATTCTCAAGCATTCTATCATCCAAGGCTAACATGAGGTAGAGTGCCTCAGTCAGAAGATATTGGGCATCAGAGGTGGTGGCCTCATAATTGTTTCTCCTGTTGAAGGACAACCTTTCCTGGAACTCTTAAACTAGTCTGCTTCTGTAGGCATGATTGAAGAAACTCATACTGCCAGTGTTTAGATATTTTTCAGTTGCCAGTCCTGTAGGCCTTTGAGTGTGGGCTGGGGAGGGGGTGACATTTTGTCCTTCATCTCAAACAGTAATTTCTTAGACTAGATCTGGAAAGGATGACCCAATATAGACCCAGAATTACATAGATTCAGTAGAGTGTCCTGCACAGTGTGCCTGAGATCCAAATATTTATCATCATTCTGACTATACCATCCTGATAAGAATCTGCAGCCTAGAGATGACTCTATAACTTTATTTTGCAACTGATAGCCACACATTTTCATCCGTCCCACTAGGGATGAGGAGATGTTTATTTTTTTCAAAAACAGATAGCATCCTGAATTTACCAAGTTTTTAAATCTTTGTTTATTTGCACATTCATCTGTTTAATCTGAGCTCATTTCTTTTCTTAGATTGTGCTATGTGAAGCTTAATCTTATGCTGCTTGCTATTGAATATCAATCTGGAACTCGTGCAAACAGGTGACCAAACATATTACTGAACACTTCGAAATATAAGAAATACAGATACTACTCCTTCATTATACTTTGAGTGTAATATACCACTGACAAGAGCCACTTGTTCTGAAATTTAACGATAGCCCTAGCTAATAAAATTGTGAACTGATTTCTGTAAAGTAAGGTGAAATCCTCAGGTCATGTAGGATGAAATTTCTGCATTCCTGTCCTTATCTGTGAATTCTTTCTATATTTGAAATGAGTATTGATGACTAGCCATGAAATAATGAGGTCATGCACAAATAAATGGGATAAATAAGGGCTACTTTATTGACATATACCCTATATAACTCGATTTGGATTTGAGGATAAGTGAAGCAGGGTGGGGGAGACCCAGGTGTCAACCTGTCACCAACCTTCCCTTCCTTCCCTTGGGAGAGACATCATACCTTGGGGGCAATCCAGAAACCATTTGTCGCTGCCCAGCCAGTCATTTACTGCCAGGTAAACCAGAGGCCTCCCCCTAGTTCGAAGACTTTGTAAGAGAGGAGAAACCCCTAGGTTTGCTTCCAAGGACAGAATTTTTCTCCATCCTCATAGATCCTATGACCCATAGAGGTTCCAGAGCCCAACTCTTTGCCAACAGGGTGCCACGGTGTACATCAATCTGATAAATTCTCCCCTTGTAACCTGCCATGGAGAAACACTTGCTTAGTCCCTTGTAACCTGCCATGGAGGAACACTTGCCAAAAGGAGAAACACCAGCTTAGTCCCGTTCCCACACCAGGCTAGCCAATGTGGCCCTCATCCCATTTTGCCCATCCCCACCCACTTCCTACCTAGAATAGTTATAAGAGTGACAACCTATATTCAATGAAAGAAGTAGAAGTTAAACTGTTTATTGTCATTCTCAAACTGTTTGACAACAGCATTCTCATCAACCCACCAGCCAGTACTAAAATTGATATCAACACAATGGGGTTTTTCGTCGCCAGATCTGTAAAGGAACTCAGAAGGTAAATGCTTTTCATTGTATGTATTCATGATTAGTATTCTATCCAAAATGTTATTATATTAGTATTATATTAAAAATGTATTCATTAGAATGGATTACAGCCAGTGGCAAGCCACATGTGCTTTCATGTATTTTATTGTATTTCATGTATTTTAATCTGTTGTAACCCGCCCAGATTCCTAGTGATTGGGTGGCCTATAAATTTATTATTATTATTATTATTATTATTATTATTATTATTCCACTTGAGAGTGGGGGTAGGACAAGACCTTAAGCTAATAAAAGAAATAAAGAAAAGAACGCTAGAAACAACAGTTAATATCTATGTAAGCGACAACTCGATAGAATTTATTATGGTGGGTCTGAGGACAATGGATGAGGAGGAATGAAACTATCCTTTCTCCTACTTTTGATCTTTCTGTAACACAAGGCTAAGCAAACTACAACTACAAGCCCTTCCTGACAATTTCCAGTGCTCCTCAGATTTTGTTTTCATGGACGTTTAACTGAAATCCAGAGGCAAAGTGCTTAAAGACGCAAGAGTCAATGGGAAAAGAAATGACATTTACTACAGTTGAGATAGTTGTAGTTGATATTATAGCCAAGTTCAGTTACATTAGGGTTCATTTGCTCCCAAATCAAATGAGAGTGGGAGGCTATTGCTTTTTTTGTGTGTGTGTGTGACTAATGAGGGGGGATTTGGTTGTTAATAATGCCGTTTAAATATAAAATTAAAATTAGAATATAGGGTAGACTAGCTATATCTATTTTTGGTGGGGTTTCTTCATTTTAAAAGGACATGTGCTCATTTTGCAATTAAAAAAACCCCAATTACAGCTTTTTTTTCTAGAAATAAAACAACATTTTCTGCACATGAGCTAATATTTCTACTCTAAAATATTATTTTACATGCAGAAAATGCTTTTTTTTTCTGCATAAAACAACCATGTGTGAATTTGGTGTAAAATAAGTCCCAAACTGCAAAGATTCATATCAGTCCAGGATTTTTCTCATAAGGTTTCCCAATACTTGAAAAATATGTTTTTGAACATTAGAAAATTTGTTGCTGTTGTTGTTGTTGTTGTTGTTGTTGTTTGAATATTTTCCATCTCAATCCCCTTGTACCCAGGACCTAGAAATCTGGCACAGGATTGTTCTGTCTTATTATTGTTGTATCAAATATTTATACTGTTTACTACTGTGTTCAGTTCAAAAATGCAATAGTTTTTTTACTCAATTTTTGTTATCCAGGGTTCGAAATTATTGCAAGATTTGCCACAGTCACATCATGAATCCAGAACTAATTGGAAAGTGTCGTTGCAAAGGACGAAAAGTTTTCTCAATTTCTGGTAATTTTGCATTCATTTCAGAGTAAGCTAACTGTATTTGAGAAAAAGAAGGTTTGGATCACTAGATTTGTTGCCTATCACCTATCAATAGAACCTTTTATTCTATTACTGACACTGAGAGAAAGGTATCATAATATAAAAACAGTGGGCTGACCATATTGCGGTGCTAGTAATCCACAGATCTGACTGCCCATAGATTACCACACCCCATATTATTCAAAACTGGCACATGCACATGGACACATCAACATGGTCATCTCATGAATAATATGTGATGCAACCATACATGTTCTTTCCCCCCACAAGGGGACAGAACCAACCTCTGTGAGTGGGAAGGATGCACTGTCTCTGTGTATGTACACACAGACACAGACACAATTGGTATTCAGGGAAATATAGAGGTGCTTAATATCTTACTTTCCTATTTTAGCTCAGATTGACATATATTTCCAGAGTTCTGTCCCAGAAAAAAAAATCCATCAAGCATTCCAGTTTTACTATTTTTATTATTATTATTTATTTGAGTATTTATACCCCGCCCTTCAGCCTTAAGGGTTATCAGAGCGGCTTACAATTATTATTTTGGGATCAGGTCCAAAAGTTCTTCTCTCCCTCTGAGGCCTGGACCAAGGCAGGGGAGGGCTCTTCTTCTTAGTTCAGGCCAGGCCTGATGGAGCTGGCAGGCCTCTCTCTCTCCCTCTGATGATGAAGATTTAATTTAATATTATATTTAATGTAATGTTTAATTGAATATATATATATATATATATATATGGTTACAAACTTGGTAGATTAAGGGAATGCTGGATACAGAGTAGTTTGAGTTCAATAAGTTCGACAAGGTCCCCCATGATATTTTTCCAAATAAGCTAGTTTAATGGGGAGTAGACAATGTGACCGTAATTGGTTGGACAACTGATCCCAAAGGGTACTCATCAGTGGCACCTATTCATTCTGGAGGAAAGTGACTAGCAGGGTGTCGATGGGCTCTGTCTTGGCCCAGTACTATTCAACATCATCAGCAACTTGGATGATGAAATAAGGGGCATGCTTATCAAATTTGCAGAAGACACCAAATTAGGATAGGTATCAAATACCCCAGAGGACAGGATCAGAATTCAAAATGACCTTAACAGATTAGAAAGCTGGGCCAAAACTAACAAAACGAATTTCAACAGGGAAAAATATAAGGTATTGCACTTAGTGAAAGTGAAATGAAATGCAGAGATATAGCGTGGGTGACACCTGGCATGACAACAACGCATGTGAAATGGATCTAGGAGATTTCATAAACAAGCTGAACATGAGTCAATAGTGTGATGCAACAGCTAAAAAGCCAATATGATTCTAATCTTTATCAATAAGAGTGCAGTTTCTAGAGCAAGGGAAGTAATAGTACCACTCCATTATGCTTTGGTCACACTGTATACAGTTCTGGGCACCACAGTTCAAGAAGGATATTGAGAAGCTGGAGCATGTCAAGAGGAGGGAACCAAAATGGTGAAAGGTCTGGAAACCATGCCCTATGAGGAGCAGTTCAGGGAGATGGGTACAACATCAGCATTGGCCATGCTCAATGGGAATTGTAATCTGTCAATAAACAGTGGGACACATGTTCCCCTTCCCTGATACAGGGACTTCTCACTGATCCTGGTGCTGAGATACTTTTGCAGCTTTACTATTCAACTTTAACCAAAAGTCTCACTGAAGGACCTAGAGATCCCTAGAGAGAACACTCCACTAAGCATTTGTAGATCCTCCAAGCTAAAGTCTATGGCCAGAGTTTGTCAGATGTTGACCACAGAGTGGCACTGGAGGACCTAGAGATTCCTTTCAGGTAAAATATAGTGTTTTTGTGAATGTTTTTCCACATTCCTGGGGGTCCTGTGCCCCTAACCCCAGTGAATACACAGGGATGAGTGTATGAGGTCAATGTGTACTAAAATACAATAGAAGGAATAAAGTCTTTCAACCTTTAACAAAACTTGGACATGACTGAGCATGAGGATGGTAGAAACAGAATAAAAATGAAAGTGACACATTATTACGTCCTTAGTAAAAAAATGTGAAAGCATCCCTCCCCGATGAGAGGAGCACACATATGTTGCATATATATGTTGCATATATATATAACCATGAGGCTAACAGAAGATTCATCATCACCATCATTTATTTATGGTCATAGAACAGTGGAAAATTGATTTATGTAATTTTAGCATCCTTTCTATGCCATTCTGATGAGTGGCTACTCTCAATATGTGTGGAAAGGCACAGTACCAGAACAACCCACAAGGTTGCAATATTTTAAAAGGACGCTTTTGAAAATCAGGCCAAGGATGTTAGAAAATTGCAAACTGCCATACATTTGACTTGTACTGTTAACCCTAATCGGCAGCTGTCACTTCTCATTTTGGAACCACTTTACCAGCTCTTGTGCTGCTAGGCATGATGCCAGTTGTGTCTTACTTTCCATAAGACCTCTGCTTGGGCTCACTGATGTACTGAGCTGATACATCAGCACAGAGACCTACAAAACAGAGGCTTCTATGTCCAATGCCACTTCAAGTTATAGCTAAGGTCATTTCCACTTCATAGAGAATTGTTACTCACCTCTTGATACTGGCTATGCTTATTCAGCACTGCACCCTTCAAAAGTATATTCTTGAACATCTTTATTTCCCATCTCAACAGCAGATGGCAGGCAAGCCCTGCTAGTAACTTAGTTGCTTTGTCTCCTTTGAAAATTACACAGGCCTGGAAGAACTGAGTTACCCAGTGAGATTTCAGAATAACACACCTGTCAGCTTGCCCATACATCATATTCATGATAGATTATTATGATATGCTTCTGAAGGTCTTTCTCTCCAGTGCAGGGGGGTGGGTGGAGAATGTGTAGCTTTTCAGATGTTTAAGGTCTACAGCTCCCATTAGTCTAGCCAGCAGAGCCAACAGTTAGGAATACTGAGCGAACTACAATAGGAACAGCCACCCTTTCCCCCATCCCAACTGTAGTGCTAACACTATATGTTTGTATCAATTTATGGATAAATAACTTTAAAAAATTGTATCAGTTTATGAGAAATGGCATGTCAGAAGCATTCTACAGCCCAATATAGCTGTTTTTGAATTCAATAGTCAGTCTAGTGGAGCTGGAAAGGGTACCAGAGGCCATCAGGTCTACCCCCTGATCAGTGCAGGATCTCCAGCACAGCTATTCCCAAACTTTGGTCCTCCAGATGTTTTGGACTTCAGTTCCCAGAATTCCTGACTGTTAGCCAACTGGCTAGAGCTTCTGGGAACTGAAATCCAAAACATTTGGAGGACTAAAGTTTGGGAATTACTGAACTACAGCATCCCCAGCAAGTCAATTAGTTTCAATCTAGTTTATCAAGTTGTTGTTGTTATTATTATTATTATTTATTATTATTATTATTATTATTATTCTGTTCATATTTTCTTATGGGTTAGCAAACCCTTCAAGTTTTGTATCCTCTGCAGACTAGATAACAATCTAAAACATTAATAAATAATCTAAGTAATTGATTAACTAATGTTGAAGGCAGGTGTAGGTCTCCTCTAATTTCTAGTTAATTTTCCCTATTCTCTAGTTGAATGAAGCAATGAATAACTTTAGCAACTTTCTTTCACCTGCAAGAAAGTGTTTAAAAACTGCAGTATTTGGAGAATTTTTGTTGTTAGTTTATTTTTTCAGTGAAAAAAAAATCACATATACTGTTCTTGCACAGAAAACAGTATTTTCTGCTCAGAAAATAATACCATGTATAAATTTTGTGCAGAATAAATCCTGGGTTGTGTACAGTTGTATAAGTCCAGGATTCTCCATGTAAGGGCTTCCCAACATTTTAGAATCATATTTATCAACCATTTTTGAATATTATTTTCCATCCCCAGTAACACCTCAGTGTGTTAGATATGGCCTAATATGTACCAAGCATATAATATACACTAATTACAGTTATATCATTTGCCTGGCAAGATCTTCCAAAGAAAACCTACTAGTCACAAACTGTGGACAATGTGCAAATCCCTCTATATGAAAATGTGTGTCGTTTCCCTTTTTACTATATCTTATAAGCAAATGATATAGGCTGGCATCTTGCCAGCAATATTTGCCAGTGTATATTATATATATATATATATATATATATATATCCACTATAGAGAAAAGTATTATCTAATTTCCTTGCACAATGTCCCTGAGTCTCTCCAGATCCACCTCTATCTGCAGGAACTCTGTCAACATAGCCATGAAGTGGCCAGAGACAGAATAGACCCCTATAACCTGACACGCAACGATAACATCATCTTTCAGGACCTTAGGAGGACTCCCAGGTGCTCCTGGAGTATACCTTTGTTGTTGTGCATATGGCTATAGGGAGATCAATAGATGCTGAATGGCCACGTCAGTCCACAATATGGCTGTTTTGGGATGGACACACATGAGAAAAGTGAAACTTGTGGGAAGAGGACAAAACAGATTTCCACCTGTATGGAACTTTGTGCTCCATTTCCCAAGCAGGTTCTTGGCTATTGTGAAAAGCTTTTTGACAAATTAGGTTAATATTGAAAATCAACAACAATCTTGAAGCCCATTTTGGGAGCAAGGTGGGATAAAGGCGGGATATAAATCCCATAAATAAAGCATAAAATAAACAACCTGTTTATTTGACCAAATCAGACCACTGGTCCATCTCATTGGACAGTTTCCAGGGCCTCAGGTAGTAATAGTCTTACCCAGCCCTAACTGGAGATGTTAGGAACTGAAGTGATACTTTTTCCAAGCAAAGCGTGTGCTCCTCTTCTAAGGTGAAGCTTCCTCTTCATTAATGGTTCTATCTTTCCACTGTTATCACTATAACCTGACTTGATTTATAATAACATTTGATTTGACTTGGCAGCTATCACAAGTCTGAAGCAAATGAAGAGGTTATCTTCCTATACTTGTTTTCTTGCATGAGGGAATGCCCAAAATGTCTTTGTCCAGGCTCAGGTTTTTCTAAAGACAGTTGAGAAAACCTAAATAAATAATGACTTCTTAACTGTTTTTTTTTTAATTTCAGATCGGATTAAAGCTATGCAGGATTATCTGACCCTTCAGGATCAAAGTGCACGAAAAAAAGCCACTGTCCCTGAGTCAGAGGTTGTTGCTGAAGTTGACAGGTAGAACAGCTAAGTCTCTCTCTTTGCTGTGCAGGTTTTCTGGACATTTTATCTGGGAATGAACCCAAAGAAAGATAGCTCTCTTTTCTTTACAATCAGGATGAAAAAATTCTTTGGTATCTTTCTTCCCGTGACAAAGGGGATAGATTTATCTGGCAAAGGTTTATCCTTGGTACTGGAAATAAACTGAATATATGAAGATTCCAGGCCACATTATTCCACTTCACAATGAATTCAGGTCTGGATTTCTCCTCTCAACTGCCTCCCATTATCCCTCTGTGCAAGTTTGTCCTTCCTCCTTCTTTGGAGAGGCAATGGGACTTGCATCAGGCTAGGCTTGCTAGAGACTTCTGTGGGATTCATCATTAATTACATTGGACTGCTGCACATGCTGAGGAACATTGGGGCTTTTTACACCGCCCCAAAAGGGGCGGTCCATTGTCGCCCCTTCTGGCAGCGGGATGACGCCGAGGCTGCTGCACGGGCAGCCTCTAGGCCTCATCCCGCTGCTTTTGGAGGCCGCGGGGAACCAGCAAACTGCCAGTTCCCCACGGCCTCCAAGCGGGGTGCAGCAGGTGCTCTGGGCACCCGCTGCACCCCGCTTCCCTCGGTGGGGCTGAAGGGGGAAAGGGGCCGCCGCCGCGGCCCCTTTCTCCCTGGGTCTTTGCCGCGGCCATTTAAAGGCTGCGGCAAAGACCCGCCGCAAGAAAAGAGCTCCAAAAAGGAGCTCTTTTTTTGCGCCGCAGGAAGGGCGCGATTGGCACCCTCCCACGGCGCAAAAGCATCATCACATGCGCAGCGCATCAAAACGCTGCGCACGTGATGAAGCCTTTGCGGCGCGACCGTATGGACGCCGCCATATTTAAATGGCGGCATTCATGCGCTTTAGGGTTAGGGAGGGTGTAAACGCTACGTGTGTGTGTGTGCATGTGTGTGGCTGCTGGCTGTTAAACTGGATGTGAAGGATTGGGCCAGGAGACATTGAAATCCAATGGTGTCTTCTGGAGAACAAATTCCCAATGGTTGTTGTCCCCAATGTCATGCTCGTATTTGAGAAAACACCCCCAACAACAACAGCAACAACCTGAAGACCAATGTACAGCATGCTAACTAAGGTCAACATTTATC
Source organism: Urosaurus nigricauda (assembly GCA_034509955.1). Lineage (NCBI taxonomy): Eukaryota > Metazoa > Chordata > Lepidosauria > Squamata > Phrynosomatidae > Urosaurus > Urosaurus nigricauda. The sequence goes on along the minus strand of JAOEGL010000009.1, from coordinate 8,868,539 downwards.
TCTGCTCTAGGATACAGTATTATTTCACAAACCTTTAAAAATTTGCCTGTATTCTACATTGGTTATGTTGGGCTGGTCTAGATGCGCAAAAAGCTGCGCGTCTAGGGTTTAAAAGGGCGTTTTTTAGGGTTAGGGAGGGCGCAGCATCTACACCCTCCCTAACCCTAAAGTGTATGGGTGCCACCATTTTTAAATGGCAGCGTCCATGCGGACGCGTTATGACAGCATCATCATGTGAGCAGCATTTAGATTCTCTGCGCACATAATGACACTTTTATGCCACGGGAGGGTGCCAGTTGTGCCCTTCCCACGGCGCAAAAAAGGAGCTCCAAAGGGAGTTCCTTTTTTGTGGCGGGTTTTTGCCGTGGCCTTAAATGGCCGCGGCAAACACCCAGGGAGAAAGGGGCTGCAGCGGCGGCCCCTTTCTCCCTTCAGCCCAGCCGAGGGAAGCGGGGTGCAGCGGGCACCCAGAGCACCTGCTGCACCCCGTTTGGAGGCTGAGGGGAACCGGCAGTTTGCCGCTTCCCCGCGGCCTCCAAAAGTGGCGGGATGAGGCCTCTGGGGCTGCCCGTGTGGCAGCCTCGGCGTCATCCCGCCTCTAAAAGGGGCCAGTACAGACCGCCCCTTTTGGGCAGTCTAGAAAGCCCCATAGCGACTGAAACTAAATATCTAACGTGGAATGTCTAACTATCTAACCCAATGATTTCCTCTCCTATGTTATCTTATTATTCCCTCATCATGATCGGACTGGATGTTCCATTAAGCCCTGGCGGACATTGTACCCTACCTTCTATTTTTACTGTGTTTGAATGTTTTAATTTTTATATATATGCTTTTAACTGTTTAACTGTACACCGCCCTGATCTTCGGAAGGGCGGTATAAAAATAAAATTTATTATTATTATTATTATTATTATTATTATTTTGACAAATGCTTAAACATCTGTCAAACAGTACTATATCCTGGGGTGGAGACAAATGTTGACCCCCAACCAGCACTCTACATTTGTTCTTCAAGGTCTCCCCCCCCCCCAAAAAAAAAGAATATGTGTATGGTATCTATTGGGATTTTTGTTCTATAGAAGATTCAATTGGCTCCCAGAGCTCCAATGGGCCAATGGCTACCCTAGGCAAGATGGCAAACTAGGCAAATTAAAGTAAACTAAGGACCATACTAGGCAAGATGGCAAAATATTGGTGACTTGATTTTTCTCCTCTATCTGTACTTTTAATGCAGCCATTTAATGCAGGGAGAGGGACAAGGATCAGATCAGGACCATAGTATTGGGAGAAGTAATAACTTTCCCTTTGAATGCCTAATTCAAATCCCTCCTTCCAAAGCTTCAATCCCCCCCCCCAGGTAAACTGTACAACATCTTTGTTGTTGTTGTTGTTGTTGTTGTGTGCCTTCAAGTCATTTCCAATTTATGGTGACCCTATCACTGGTTTTTCTGGGGCTGAGAGTGTGCTACTCACCCAAGGTCACCCAGTTAGTTTCCATGGCCAAGCAAGGAATTGATGCCTGATCTCCAGTGTCATAGTCAAACACTCAAATATCTGCCTAAAATGAGTTAGGACAGTGGTAAATACTGGGTGGCTATGGAAAGAACCCTTCCCATAACTTAGAAACGCATACACATTCCCATGGCATTGCTCCAACATTGTCAGAAGGGGAATCATAATTAAGTTTATAGCACAGTCTTCCAATCCCCTCCCATTCCCTATAATATAATTTGAAGAAGGGGGAAAGGTCCTCTCTCAACCTGCTGAAATATCATTATTAAAATGAGCATGAAAAGTCAATTATGCCAGAGGGAGGTATTTAAGAGAAGTGAGTTTCCATACTGTGGGATTACACCTTGGGGATTACAGATACTGCTGAAATCTTTGCAGCTGTTTAACTTAAAAGAGAAGAGGATTTTCACTCTCAGATCTTACACAGCCCTCACAAGGGGAGGGCAAACACTGAAGGAAGCCATTGTCCCTTTGGTCCTTGAAGCTAACTCCAACCATCAAATGGCAGAGAAGAAGATTACCACAGTGAGGGATTACTCAGTATTATTTCTCGTGGGTGCCTCTCATCCTGTGGAACGCTGCAGTTTTTAAAAACTCTTTGGCACAGAACTAGTAGCATTTCTGAAAGCTAGACAATCAAGATTTTTCTTTTCCCAAAATGTTACCAGGTTTATTGCCCTTGTGTACAGAAACAGCTGGGGGAGAGGCATGGATGACATTGGAATCGAAGTGCTAGATCAGTTTTGTGCATAATATATTAAAGATGCCTTCAGGTTTACTACATTTAGATCCAAGCCTTTTACATATACTTTATGGAATAGATAAATAAATACAGTAGAATATATTTTCATCAATAGTTTTAATAATAACTTTGGCAAATGTTTTATTTCCCCTTATGATAGTGAAACTTCAATCTGGATCAGCCCCCTGACAAATTAAGTGTATCACCACCATCCCCTCCAACCGATTTCCATATTTACATCACTGCAACTTGTCTGGGCACCCTGCTGTACATTATTATTATTATTATTATTATTATTATTATTATGCTTTATTTATACAGCGCTGTAGATTTACCCAGTGCTGTACATACAATCAATAAAATAGATGAAACAATAAACCTGCCCATGACGTACATTCTACAAAATAATAGCATAATACATATAAAATCATACATAATAATACAGGAAAGGGTTCAATAAAAATAAGGGTGGCAACAAATTAAAAACATCAAATAACAATCACGCAATGCCTGGGAATGCTTCCCTGAAGAGGATGGTCTTCAACTCAGTTTTGAAAATTTGAAAAAATCAGTGGAGAAAATACTGTGGAAAACCCTATTGAATGATACAGAATGAAATTTAAAACTCAACATACAGTATCTTTCATTGACTAAAGATGAACAAATCTGTCAGCATTGCTGACTTCGTAGGTAAAAATTCAGTAAAACATATTTATTTATTTATTTGATTTTTTAACTCTCTTTCCCCTATGGTTGGGCTCCTGATTCTCACATTCTTTCTATCCTTTTTATGAATAAAATTGTGAATTTCATCTCTAGTTCTTTGCTTGGCAGCGCAGTTGTAACCTTCTAGTGTACAGCTAACCCCGATGAATAACTTCTTCAAAGGAGATCAAAAACATTTCATCGATCAAACATTTCATCAAAAACATCCTTCTGTGGAAACAGCAGCCATGTTGCTGGAGAAAATGAGAGTGGGTGCTCTGTTAGCAATTCATTAAAACTGATTTGCAATCCTTCATCTGTTAAACATTTCACTACAACATTTCAAACTTTGTTATTTTAATCACTAAATACTAACAGCATGATTTTGAGTGGCAATTAAAGGTTCTCATTACTTTTTAAAAAAAGCAAATGAAAAACTATCAATCATCTCATCTGACCATTATGACTAATATGAAAAACCAGTATGTACCCACCTCCCATATAGTTGCCTAAATGGAGAAGCCTATCAGGGGACCTTATCAGACATTGGAAATTGGAAGTCCTAATGGCATTCCGAATGCAATCATGGGTTTTACGTTGTTGCAAATTAAAGCATCTCACGCAATTTCGAGCAATGGGGGGGGTCATTTTTGGGTAATGGGAAGTCATTCTGAATGCATTCCGAACACAATGGGAATTCACGTGAATTCACTAAACTAGCGAATTCACGTGAATTCGAATTGGCTCCAATTGGCTCCATTTACAATAAAGAGAAATTCCTCCCATCTGATAAGGGAGAACAAAGATGCAGCAGCTCTCATTCAGTAGCAAAAAAATGCAGGTGTACACTGGGATTTATATCCAGATATTAAGAGCTAAGCAGTCAAAGTATATTGCCTGGATAGTGAAGAGGAATTGCTTTCCCCACGAACTCCAGGAAAAATTAGATGACCCTGCTAGTGAATCAAAGAATAGACTTTCTTGAAACAAATGCTTTACTGTCTCAAATCCAGACAGACCAGAATCTGGACAGAATGGAGGCCCTGAGCTCAGCCTTTGTATTATTATTATTATTATTATTATTATCCTTTATTTATATAGCGCTGTAAATTTACACAGTGCTGTACATACAATCTTAAATTAGACGGATCCCTGCCCTCAGGCTTACAGTCTAAAAGAGACAACACAAAAGGAAGAGGGGAAGGTGATGGGAAAGGGGGTGAGGTCCAGTGGTTCTTCTCTCCCTCTGGGGCCAGGACCAAGGCAGATGGACAGGAGGTAGGGCATGGCTTCTTAATACAAAGTTAAAAGGAGGCATCCTGGGGCAGATGGCACAGTCCTGGGAAAGCTTCCCTAAATAATATAGACTTTAACTCAGTTTTGAACCTGGTTAGGGAAGTGATGAGGCGTGCATGTGGGGGAAGAAGGTTCCAGGAGTGAGGGGCAGCAAGTGAGAAGGGACGAATCCGGGATGGGGCAGTGGAAATCCTCGGCTGGGACAGGAGACCTAGACTACCAGAATGTAAACTTCAGTTGTTGTTAACTGCCCTTAAGTCAACCTTGATCTGGCCTGAGCCTACAAGACCTGAACAGAGGAGTAGAAGACTGGGTAGTAGATAATACTTCTCCAAGACCCCTTGTCTTCTACTGCTCTGCTCAAGTATTGTAGGCTCATGTCCATGGCCTCTCTCATTGAGGGCACCCATCTGGCATATGGTTTCCCTTTCTTTCTGCTTCCTTCTACCTTTCCTAGCATTATTATCTTTTCTTATGATTCATGCCTTCCCATAAACTCCTGTACAGCATGTTAAAAGTTGCCATACATTGTGCATGTGTCAAGATAACTTTCTATCCATCCAACCAACATTTCTAGCAGATGTTTGTCATTCTAAGCCAGGCAGCTAAATGGACCTTCTATAGACTTCTTGTACATAAACAACAAGTTTTCATCCCTTGCTATCAGAAAGTTCTTAACTCTTATGTGTCAGGAAGGAAGAAAACATTCAGGACAGTTTTTAAAAGTTTCATTTTTAAATTAGCCTAGGCAAGGACAGATAGTGTTTGCAAATCTGCAGATGAGTGTATTCACCATGTTTTGCTTTGATATTGTAACTTTTAAAAAATGCCTCCCTCCTGTTGGATCTTACTTCTGGCTGCACATTTTGGCCACTGTTCCCTCTTCACTTTCTACATTGACCTGGTCTGCTTGAAAGTCCTTGAACAACTCAATAAATATCTGCATGGCATGTTATATGGGGGGGGGGGGGGGGGAGAGAGACATCTGCTGGATGAAAACTGGAGGGTGTAAAGGACCTTGGAGAGTTTAGCATTTAGTTTTCATCCAGTCTTTCTTCCATGGTGGATTCCAAGGGGGTTCTAACTAGGGTTCCCAGCTTCTTTCCCATCCAAACATTGATCAAACTCAAATCCCTACATGATTTCTGAATGCTGACTGCATCATATATGTATAGTTTTTTGGGCCAACACTTTCCTTTCCCTGTTCACAATGTCCATATTTTCTTTGATCATCGAATATTTTTATTGGTTGTATTTTATTGGTTTATTGGTTTGAGCGCTGGACTGGGATGTAGGGACTGAAGGCCTGGAGGGGCAAGTCTCCAATGGGAACCTTGGGCCAATTACTTTCGTCCTAGTCTATCTCAAGAAGATTTTTGTGAGCATGAAGTGGTGAAGAGATTCATATATATTCCAATGAGCTCATAGGAGAAAAAGATATATATATATATATATATATACACATTATTAATATTTTTTTTCTTTGTAAATTAGCAAATCTTTTGCTGTAGCTATAATGTCTTCCATTTAATTTTGGTTACATTTTCCCCCCATTTACACTAAGATATTAATATTCCATATGAAGGAGATATACCAACACACAATTATATCTCTACTGAGTACATAGTTTAAAAAAAATTAAAGGAAACTTTCATTTAAAAGGCAAAAACAAAATATAAAAAGGGGATACATGAAAGAAAAAGAGAGCAAGAGATCCCTCAGCTTTTTTTGAGGACACAGTAGAAAACAAAACTAAATTGATGTTTCTTCTTAATTGAAACTTACCTAACATGTGGTTAATTGCTCATAAATACCTGTTTAGTTGCCAAGGTGCAATTATGGCACACCAGTCTTTCATAAATCTCCAGGACATAAGATCTTACTCTTTGATGCTACTCATCAAACCCTGGTCCAAAGAACAGGATGAGCCAAGAAAAGGACATCCAATAATACTAAGCACTCCTGCATTCACTTAATCTGGCAGAATGCACTGCACTCTTTATTAATGTGTAGGAGAGGCTGTGCAGGAGTCTGCAAAAAGGTCACTGATATTTTTGCAGTAATAAATCATGGTGGGGGGGAAAAGATTTGCATTTTGGCTGTATAACATTCAGGGACGGATTAGAGAGAAAGGAAAATTCTTTGAAGTAATATTTCTTTGCTGACTTGTTTTATTAGCTCCCTTTTAACATGTTACATTATTGCTTATAGAATTTCATTTACTTGGATTGGCAGCTTGATAAATATGTCTATTGGCGATGATTTGGATTGCTCTGGGCATTAATATTATTAAAACCTGTCACAAGGAAATGTCTGAAAGATGAGTTACTGTAAAGATTACAGCACAAAATAAATCACACAGTGGTATTTGTTACCGTTTATGGCCTCTTGGAGCCAAGTCAATCCCTTTTTATGTTGCATTATTTTTCAAGTTTTTATAGCTTTACATTATATATCGCTGTCAGAAATGAACAGATGGGGTGTCAAACATGAGCTTTCTGAATAATTCCCACCCTCGGGTTATTTGTGTGAAGGACAAGTGTAAAACTCTGTTCTCCAGAAAAGGGAGACAGGCAAGGGTGGGTGAATGTGTTGTTACATTAAAGAAGGCTCCACTTTTCTTTGTCAGCTTGGACAAGGTGGTTTTAACTTCTGACCTTACCTGGCTTCCACCTCTTAGTGTGGCTTCTGAGAAATTCTGATATTATTTGCTTGAGGAAACTCTTTCTTGAAAGCTAAACAAGCCAGAAGGCAGCACCTGGCACATCAGACAAGATTCTTTCCCATTTTTTCCTCCTTTCTTTCTAGATGAATGTAAAAGCCTGTCCCCAAAATCATGGATGTTTTCCCATGTTACAATTAAGTATGTGTTCCTGTGCTAATAGCACATTTCTCTGATGCATATTGGAATGGAATTGCAGGTACCTTCCCTCGGGGGTGACTGGTGGCTTTTTAAGTGGTGGTTAGGACCATGAATCTGCAGTGGGTTTTACACTGAACTTGAAAGGAGATATCCAAGGTGGTGAACCCTATCACTAAAATTGGATGCCACTATCTTTTCTCCGAGAATAAATATTTTCCAACACTTTCTTCTCTATTTACATGTCAGTCTAAGTGGCTTTTTGGCTAACATTAAACAACTGCAGGCTAATTTTGTTGGAATATTTATCTTGGTTATTATTAGCTGCACGTGCGTGTGTAAGGAAGGGACCTTTTGAATTCAGCTACAGCCAGTTATTGGAAAAGCCAGACTAGAAGGATAGTGGAGAAGGATCCTAACATGAGCAGATTATATGGATTGTAGAAATGTGCATGAGCATTAATAATTAAGAACCTCCCTCCATCCCCTTCAGTAGATAGGATGCCTAGGCAATCACTTTTGTTGGAAAGCCCTTCAAGGAAGCAAAAGCTGTAACAATCTAAACAAAGAGACAGTATAGCTATTGGATGAATCAAGGTAAAAAGTGTCCATAGCAATTAGGGATGAAGAGGTCAGACGTTCACAGCCACTTTCAGATGTGGTTGCTTAGACTTTACATCTGGGCTTTTTAATGCTTTCTTCCAATTCTTTTTGCTCCTTTACAGGCTATGCAGACTACCCCTATGGGCAATCCACTCCATTTAGGAGTTCCTTGCAATGGCAGTGGCACTAGGCCACCGCGAGCTGCCTGGGGTGGTGCGGAGACGTCATGCGCGCACTGTACTATTTGGATCTGGCATGCAAATGACATCATCATTATGCACAACATGTGGACGGCCCTGCATAACAATGGCACCATCCACACATACTAGGGCTCAGGAGTGTGCAACAGAAGCACACAACAAAACAAAACAGAAGCACACAACAAAAGAATTAGGAGATGTATGGGGGAGATAAATTAACCAAGGCAACAGCTAGGAATTAAAGACATGGGAGAAAAAGAAAGCAGGCAGACAGAACCAGTAGACAGAGCTAAAGGCAACCACAGTACAGACAGCAAATGTTGCAGACTAGCCAACAACAACAAGAAGAAGCAAGCATGGAAGTTTCAGTATGCAACAACCACCATAAACAACTGTTATAACTGAGTAGGAGCAAAGCTATGGTTTTGAGATTATGGCATGCAAAATCTAAAGAGTGTATGTGAGGCGGTGGCATGGCCTTACATATTCTCTGCCTTTACCCTCATCATATATATCAGCTTGGCACCTCACACTAAGCACAATGCATTCTGGCCTTTATTATGAAGAACATCAAATTGTCCCCACTCTGCTGTTAGTCATGCAGGCCCAGGAAAGCAAACCAGAAATACAAGAAACAAAGGCAAGATCATGAGGGGGTTGATCAGATTGTACATAGCTGTATCTAACATTACTACCCACATCACAAGAAGACACCCACCAACGAACCAAAATGTGCTGAACTTATATCATCACTCATATTAGTGGTGTTTTTAAAAAGCATGAAGAAAATGTCACAGTGTGAATGGTGTCTCAAGAAGATGTGACAGAAAGCAATATTAAAAGGCAGAGGATTGTGTGATACCAATTGCTACAACAAAAGTTCTGGAAGACCCCTGAGGCTATCTGAATCAGATTTCAGGATGCGGCTGAAGGATTTTGCAATATACCATGTATTCAGCAAACTAGAACTATTTATTTATTTCCTAAATGGGGACTATATTTCCTAATTCGATCCAGGACACTGGAATTGGAAGAAAAAAGTGATGTGATGTGATGTGATAGATGTAGGGTTCCTGCATATCAGTATTGTATAGATTGTACAGTGGCATCTACTGGGATTTGGTTCTAGGACCTCCTGTGGAGATCAACATTTATGGATGCCCAAGTCCTATTAAATACTATGGCACAATAAAATGGTCCCTTATCTAAAATGGCAAAATCAAGGTTTGCTTTTTGGATTTTATACATATTTTAAAAATATTTTCAGGCTGTGGGTGGTTGAATATGCAAATAAAAACATCTGTGGATATCGAGAGCCAACTGTGCAAAGCAAACAGGGCTCCCTGCTCCCTGTAGCTGTTATGTGGAAAGATAGGGAATCTGTTCATCTGAGACCTGATAATATATTTGGTTATCTTAACCCTTTAGAAGCAGCCATGCACCAGGGGGAAAAAAATACAAATCTGAATCTTGCCTTCCTAATTCAAGCATCTAAGAATTAGTTGTCCAATTAGTTTTGCCCTGTAAGCCTTGTGTGAGTCTATTTATAACCTGGTCAGTTCTTTACTCTGGATTGAGTTTGTGGCGAATGACTGAATCTTTGGCAGTACTCGCTTTATATTTTAATTACCGACAATAATTCTAAGAATTGCACGTACATCATAAATCATGTCATAATGATCCTTATTTAACTGCTGAATGGGGACTCAGATTAAACTGTTGCAAAGGGTATTAAGAAGGGGATCTAGGTTCTCGTAAGCACAGGGCCCGCCATGTATCATTTTGTAGGTTATGAAAAGGAAATTTATATTCTCTGGAAAGACAAAATCCTGAAGACTGTGGTGTGAATAGGATTTGCCCCATACATTTGATTAGCATTAAACTAACCACATGATGTTGCATTTTATTCTTCTTAAAAGCAGCACAGTCTTATTCTACTATGGTTAGAATCTAAAGGGCCTTGAGTAATCCCCTGCATACATGGGCTACATTTTGGGATTCACTTTGGTTAAACCAGATATGTCAAACTACGCCTGAATTTATAGCTCAAGAAAGTAGTCCTTGAGATGTTGCTGGATGCAGATTCCTTTGTCCTGAAGACTGGTCATACTAGTTAGGACTGATGGAAACTGAAGTCCAATGACCCACCTCTGTGCCATTCTTTTTAATCATCCTGTGTTCAAGGAAGGCATCTTGCTTAAGGGCTCTTCCACATTTGGATTATATAAGATAGTTTGCTATGTTCCTAACATTACAGAAAATCTTAGTCTTGAATTTGCTTAAGCCTAAGGATCAAGGAAGCTCTCAATTTCAGTGTAATATATCAAATCTTACTTTCTTTGTGTACCAAATGATGAGAGTTTACTGAGTCTTCCGCTTGGTTTATCCCAGACTTTGTGATAGGCAGATAGATTGAACTTGTAAATTTGTAAATTTGCAAGACATTTTTGCACACATTTCTTTTTCAACATGCAATTTATCCCATTATTGACTTTTTTTTAAAATACTAACATTTTTTTCTGGACAATTTCCCCAATATTATGGATTTTGAACAAGAATGCAACATTGGGTAACATTTCATTGGCAGATGAACTGAACAAATTTCTCTTCAGTTGCTACTTAGGCAGGTCCACAGAGATGCTTGACTTTTTTTTTTTTTTTTACTTTTTCTCATACTCATTTAAAAACAAAGTCTTTCGCACCAATCTATAAGAAATTTGTGTATTTTTGTTAACACATAAGAAGTGAACCAAATGAAATTCTTAACTGCCTATATTTGCAAACTCTACTATGTATAATTATTCCTTGTATGCCATGACCTGGATAAAACTGCCTCCCATATATATCTATCCAAAAATAGAAGGAGAAGGAAGAGAAGGAGCAGACAAATATGACATAGTGATGCTAATGCATCCGAAAAACACAGTTGGGGTAAAATTGGACTCTGACTGTTAGGAGCTAAGGGCTCACTGTTTGGATGGTTAAACCTGTCTGTTTCACTTTCTCCAGCATTCAAATGTTTGGAATCTCAAGTTCTTTCTATTTTATGCAGATATTTAGGGATTTTGGAAAGTGACCATAACAAATAAATAGAACAAAACATTCACTCATCGCTTAGTCAGTGTTGAATGAAAACATAACCAGTGTTGTTAACTTTCTTTGTGAAAAAAAAACTTGGCCATTGCAGCCTTTGCTGAACCTTTCTGTCCATGTATATTTTCCACTAAGACACTTTTCTTCTTGCTCCGTGTGTGCCTGAAGATACCCAATGTGGATTCTCTATTCACTAGAATAACACCATGATCACCTCCCCAAAAAAGTAGATTCCTGGACAGCTCACATCATTTGTGTGGAATATGGCAGATGGGAACATTAGTTAAGGCACGAAGAGATAGATGAGCATCCCCTCTTTCTTTCTTTTATTTTTTTATTCACAATGCTTTCTGGAGAAGGATGCCTTTGTGATGAAGTGTGTATCAAACAGTCTTGCCTTTTTATTTTCCTACCCAAGGCTCTGACAGGTGTTCCCTCTAGGGCATAGATGCTTCCTATAATGTTTGAGTGAAGGGAGCTATCATCTGTGACAGCTTGTGTACATAGATCATGGTTTTATGATGATGGAAAAGTGTGCTCTGATTGATTTGCTGAGCTGGGCTGAGTTAAAAGAGCTTGCAACAAGATAGCTTCTCTCTTGCCAAAACACAATTTAATCAGCAGCTGACCGATCCATCATCTGGGCAGGAGGGAGGAGGTTTCAAATGCTGGGGAGGTGCCATATGACTAATGGACAAGAATGTATTTTGTTGGCATTGGTGCACTGTGATATGCTGGTTTATTTATTCTCCCATATTACCCACTAATGTGAGTCTCTTTAAAGAACCCTGTCTCAAATGGCAAAGAATATGGCCCTGCATTGTGCTTTCCTTCTTGCTGTGTGAACTTAACACACATTTTACACCAGCTATTCAGTGAAGGGTGGAAAGTGATTCTGGCAAGGTAGGAACCACTGTTCATTGAAGGCTTTAGAAAGGGATCAGCCTACTCTGGCATATATATGTTGGCTTGATTATGACAATCTGTATGTTAACCTTAACATTCCTTGAGACAACAAGGTGTTTAGCATTTCTTCATATATTTTCCTAGAAATGGAACTCACAGACTGAATCTTCTGCTTGTATTTTGGACATGAACCTTAGCTACACATGCACAGCTACAAATGCACAGGAATGCAGTCTTAAACAGGGCTATGTGAAGAATTTGTTTTCAGGTCATGGTTTGACAGACTATATTTCAAATGTGCACTAAACACAGTTTCAACAGACTTCAGTCAATGGGGGAAGGGGAACCTGATCAAGAAATGTCTATAATTTAAAACATGCCCCTCCCCCCCCCCCCCACACACACAGACCCAAAAGAGCTGAATGGCTGGGTGTTGAACAGAAATGAATGTACAGCATTGAACAGAGCTGAACGGCTTGTTGGTTGTTGACCCCTAACACCTGCTTCTGAGGTGGTTGCCTCAGGGGCATCACTAGATGGATGGGGGACCCACCAGCTAACACCCTAAAGGGGGTGTGTGACACTACAAAACAGATGAAATAGTCTGCGGTGTTTGCCTGTGTCCCTTTAAAACTCAGGAGCTCAGTGGAAGAGAAGGCATGAGTGGGGTGAGCCTTAGTGGGTGGAGAAAGGAGAGACCTCAGGGTTTTGTTTTTTTTAAATATGTTTGCGCTGTGTGTTGTAACCCTTCGAATCATTTCTGACCTATGGCAACCTTTGCTTGTTTAGTTCCATCAGTTGTCTTAAGATTTCCTCTTCTCTGAACTATCTCCTAGAATGTAACTGTGTGACTACCTCCCTTATTTCTTCTACCTTTCCATTTAAAAATGTACCTTTTCTATGAACTATTTGAAAAATGCCCATAGGGTTGAAACAGAGGGGTTGAAGAGGTGGCTTGAAGCTGCCCCTTCCAAAGGCAGATTGGGGCCATGGCAATCACATGCCATGCCCCCAATCCACCTCGAAGCCACCCAAACAGGAGCGGCAAAGATCCACACCTTTTTTGTGAAGAAAAGCCGCCTTTTCCTGTCCTGCCATGACCCCATGGCTGCTTCAGGATGTTTCGGTGGCATGCAGCGTGTAAACACTTCGGAGCGTTATGAAGCCATCCATGTCTGGGCAGCCAGGGAGCTTTAAGACTTCTAAATGTCATACCCCTAAGCCACCAGGAAATTGACTTTTTGGGCTGGTCTGTTTCAGTTCTGGGTGACTTTATAGTTTTTAAACTCTAATGTACAAAAGCCAAGTCTTTCTAACTGAAATAATAATAATATAACCTATACCAGTTTTGATTTGCCTCCATTTGTTTTCCCATTCTTTTCCTTGAATTTAATTCTAGATTTTTAATTCCATGGCAGGGGGAATAATTTTGTTTTTATAAAGTGTTATTTACATTATCATTAACATATTACGACTTATCAGTGTCATTCATCTTCTATCTATTCAGACCTCCTGAAATCATTGAAGATCAGCGCAGTAAAGTTTTACTCGATTCCACTGGAATGTTTCACTGGTGTGAAGCCGTTTCTTTTCCAAAGGCTGTCATAGTAAGTATAATAAATACTGTGGTGTTATATTACCAGATTTTAAAAAATCCAAAAACCAAAATTCTGCATGGATGAAAGGGTAAAACAGCATATTTTTAATCTATGTCACTCTCACCATGTGTGGACAACAATGTGAAACCTGTGTCTCTCTAAACGTTATTGGAATCCAACTTCTGTCTCCACGGCCAATGGCCATTGCTCATGGGAACAGCAGCCCAGTAATACCTGAAAGAGGTACAGGTTCTTCATTTCTGTCCTAAAACATTGTGTCACTCCAGTAACAAAACTAATAAATTTAGATCTCTAAAATCTGAGGAAAAATTAAAATATTTGAAGCAGCTTTTGTTCGGAGCAGTACACATGTGTTAAAACTGCTCTCGTGGCACTGGGATTGCACGTTAGTCTTCATCTTCAATATACTAAATGTATATTTATATCTACTATACCCTATTCCCTATCATCCAGTAGTTCTTATTAAAAGGTTATAGAAAAGATCATTTCCATTGTTTAGCACCACTTGACAGACTAATAATTGGATTTAAGGCACGTTCTGCTAAATACAGTTTAAGGTTTCATTATTCAATTTAGACTAATCCAATTAGTTAGAGATGATCATTTAATTTGCCTATGATTCTAATCACTCATCAGCAAAGTTCCCCTGACATGAATCTTTTATTTCCCACTAAAGAAAAACCTATTGTGAAGAGATTATTTTATGAATGTACTAGCTTTGACAGCTCTTGATTGAGAATGAGAACATATACCATGTACAGATCTTGTAAGATTTTTCTCGGTCACACCTAATTAGTAGTCAACTTGTCATGTCATATGTACAGGCCAAAAATGAGCACTCATGATACAAAATGATATTGTCAGGTGCTCAAAACTAAAGCACATAGCAGGTCCTGTAGTAGGAAAACTACTGTCTTCTACAAGAACAGACTAGGTTGTGTTATATGTTATGTTTTCCATTGTATACAATGGCAAAAACCCCCTTCTAGTTGAGTGTTTTCATGTTTTCCCAAAAATAAGACAGTGTCTTATATTAATTTTTGCTGCCTGATATATGCTAGGTCTTTTTGTGGGGGGGGGGGGCATCTTGTTTAGCCCATATAAACAGCAAAACTTTCCAACCCTCAAATAGGTAACAATTGTTAAAGGCACCTGTCAGCCCATTAAAGGATGAACTAAGTCTACAGACAGCTCAAATAAGGGATATCCCTTACAACAGAGAACATCAGGCAACCCTGTGTTGATATCAAGTATGAATTCAAGAGTAAATACCTAAATCTTAGACTCAACAAAGTTCTTAAGCTCAAGCTACATTAAAACCTATGACACTTCATCTGTTGCTGAACGACTGCTCTCATTTATTTATTCATTTGCAAACAGTTGTATAATGTTTTGAAAGCAGTATGCAACAATAAAAATATAAAATATACAAAATCCCCAAATACAGAGGACACAGCACATACCTTCTTTTTAAAAGTCCAGTAGAGAGATATTTCATTGGACTAAAGGGGAAGACTTGGTTAAATAAGTATGTTTTAATATGTATTGAACACTAAGGATAGGTGGACTGCACGCATCAATCCTCACCACTGAGCAAGCTGTCTATGGCTGGGGAAATGGTGTATAATCTGGAAGGCCATGGATTCCATAGACTTCATGAAGAAACATTCGAAAACATGGATGTAACCTTAACTTAAAGTTCATTCATTGATAGCACTCATCAATGTGATCTGAACATCTCACCTAATGATTAAATTTCTAGCTTGTAGAGCTCTGAAGTACCTATTGTTGAAAATTTAAAAGACAACATTTTCGGGATTTCTGGGTTGTGATAATGGTGATATGCAGCACTCCTTTATAGTGGCTGCTACAAAGAGGATAAGGGAAATGGTGATTGCTGGCTTTTAAGCTATCAAACTGGTGCTGAGAATTATCAATTCGAGTCCCAGTATATGACTTTAGTGCCAGGAAGCTGCTAACAGTGGCAACCAAGTGCAGATGAGACAGGGGATCCATTTTAACCATCTTGTTTCATTGTATATTCATCTGTCCATTTGGTGAAATATTTATGAATACATATGTCTAATAAGAATTCTATGTTTTTTTCTGAAAATTTGCAATGAAATTAAACAAGACCTTCAGAGATGGAAAAAATTCAAACTGTACAGAAACTCAAAATTTTGATTTTATTTTTTTTGCAAATTTTAATTTGATGATTTAAAATTCATTATATGCCTAATGAATTGTATTCCAAATCCCCGATCATTTTTCATGGCACACATTGCATAAAATGCTATGACACAATACAAGAGGTATATTTCATTGCTGTTGTCTCTTTCTGGTCCTAATCCAAAGTGCTCTAATTGAAAGGAATCAAGTCTTGATAGCTTGAGATTTCAATATCCAATTATTCTATACAGTAAGTTTTTTGGAAGGGAAAAAAGTCATCAATAGCTACATCCCAAAGGTAATTTATTAATAATAACAATTTTTGGACAAGGGAATGAAAATCCTTTGCAAGAGTAGGAATGCTCTATGACCAGAAGGAGAACACATTACAGGGCCAAATAGAAATAAAAAGATGATGGAAACAATATATGGAAGATATATTCATCTCTATATAAAAGAGATGAAAAATGACAGATTCTTTCAAAGAAGAATGATATGAAGACAAACCTCCAATTTTAG
Source organism: Urosaurus nigricauda (assembly GCA_034509955.1). Classification (NCBI taxonomy): domain Eukaryota; kingdom Metazoa; phylum Chordata; class Lepidosauria; order Squamata; family Phrynosomatidae; genus Urosaurus; species Urosaurus nigricauda. Next base: position 8,852,312 of record JAOEGL010000009.1, on the reverse strand, counting down.
AAAATGAAGCAGAAGCAGTACTCAGAGAATTTAGGAGAAATAAATCACCAGGAATAGATGGCAAGTTACAGAGACAGAGTCTTCTCTAGTTCTAAATAAAATCTATCAACAGCTATGGAAAGCAAAAGAATGGCCCAAAGATTGAAAATGCTCAACATACCTTACAATCCCCAAGAAAAGGGACACCAGTGATTGCAGTAAGCATGGGATCAATTTTTCATGCAAACAAAGTGATGCTCAAAATTCTGGAACAAAGATTGTGACCATATACAGTGTGCCTGCGCCATACACAGGTGTACTATATGCAGCTTCCAGCTTGCACGGAAGCTCCATGGCAATTAAAGTAATGGTGTGCATGCCTGTGGTGTGTGTGCTACCCCGAGCACTCACCCTATTGTTTTTAATGGGGTGCAAGCATACATGGATTTCCCCTTATGCAGGTGGATGTGGAACAGATCCCCCACATAACAGGAGGGCCCACTGTACTGGAACAAAGATTGTTACCAAAGAGAAATGTCAGATGTCCAAGCTGAGTTCAGGAAAGGAAGAGGCAATAGGGATTATATTGAAAACAAACACAGGATAATGGATTTAAACAAAAATCCACCAAACAGTGATACTTTTCTTGGCCAACTGAAAGCACAATATACTTGCTTCAAGCTTTCAAAGTTCCACTGTCTTCTTCATCAGACAAGATGTTACAAACCAAACCGGAGAAAAACTGAGGATGTTAGTAAGATGCTTGCATTTTGTTTCTGTCTTTAGTTAAGGTGGCATAGGGCGGGTAAATTTAACAATCTGGCTCCTCTCCTTCTGGCCATGTGGCAATTGGAAGATTTTCAAAGTTCAAGAAATGTAAAGTCCATTTGCATATCAATACAATAATGGAGTGCACCAAAGAATTTCAGGGGGGAAATCAGTCTGCACGTTAAAGATTATAGCAAAGCCTTTGTATAAACAAGAAAAAAATACAGATCACTCATGAAGATACGGGTGTGCCACAACATTTGAATGTTCTGATGTGTAACCTGTACTGAGGAGAAGAGGCTACCATTAGGACAGAATAACACACTCCCTCGGGGAGCGGTGCAATCTTCTTCTTTGGAGATCTTTAAGCTGAGGCTGGATGGCCATCTGTCAGGGATGCTTTGACTGTGAGTCCCTGCATGGCAGGGGGTTGGACTCGATGGCCTTGTGGTCTCTTCCAACTCTATGATTCTATGATTCTATGATTCTAGTTCACAAGGGGGGCAGGCAAGGCTGTATTTTATCACCCTGCCTGTTTAACTTGTTTGATTAACATAGGATATGTAAAACAGGATTAAACTCAAAGGTAGAAGCATTAAAATTGCTGGAATGCATATCAACAGTTGAATATATACAGATGACATCATCCCACCAGCAGAAAATAGCAAAGACCTGGAGCAATTATTGAAGGAAATCGAGGAAAAAAGTGCAAAGGCAGGCTTACAGCTGAATATTAAGAAAATAAAAATAATGAACACAGATGGTTTACATAACTATAAAGTAGATGGTGAAGACAGTGAAATAGTTCGAGGTTTTCTAATACCTTGGGCCAGTCATTAAACAGAATGGAGAATGCAGTCAAGAAATCAGAAGAAGACTTGGAAGGACAGCTATGAAGGAACTAAACAAAATATTGAAGTGCACTGCATTGTCCGTGCCACTGTATTTCCAGTTTCTATGTATGGCTGAGAAAGCTGGACAGTAAAGCAAGTTAATAGGAAGAAAATTAACTCTATGGCAATATGGTGTTGGAGAAGAGTTCTACAGATACCATGGACTGCCAAAAAGACAAATAATCCTGTTTTGGAAGAAAGACAGGACAGAAATCCAATCAATCAATAAATGAGTTGTACAGCAAATCAAGCCTGAACTGTCTCTAGAAGCCAAGATGAGTAAATTGAGATTCTCGTACTTTGGCCAGATTATGAGCAGGCATGACTCACTAGAAAAGACAATAATGCTGATAAAACATAAGGAAGACAGCTTTGCAGGTGGATAGACTCAATAAAGGAAACCGTTGCCCTAAGACTGGAAGCCTGAATAGGATTGTTGATGATGGGATGAGTTGCAGGTCTCTCATTCATGGGATCACCACAAGTCAAAGTGGACTTGATAGTGATTAATACCAAGAAATAATTGCACAGTGCAGTAATGCATTGAAGCATATTGCCACAACATTTTAAGACAGTCATCTCTATTTTAAAATACTTTAGTTTTAATTTAAAATTTTCATGTTTGGTCTTTCTCAATTAATAACTGCTCTTGATGGTTTCAGGTTTTGGGGAAAGACATCCATTTCTCATCATTGTTTGACCATTCAGTCACATTATTCTCTGAATCCAGTACACATTATGACCCATAGGAAGACGTACAGCTCGTTCTACTTCCTCCTATAATCATATTGTAACTATGATGTTTATTTTTATTTACTTCATACATCACTCAAAGTTCTGCAGTTGTTTATGTACAAATCCTGTTGAAATATTACTCAAGATCTGAAGTAGGTGACTGATATGATTTCTCATGTAGTCAGGCATCTGTTTCCAAGCATAAGACCTATCCAAGTTTTACTGAGTTGTCCTTCAAGATTTGAAGGGGGGAAATGGTTTACTTCTACAGATAGTTGTCTTTGGTATTTTTTTATTTTTTTTTAGAAGCGAAAGAAGAAAATGGTCATGAATCTAAGTGATCACATTGTAGTCTGCGTTTTGGGAGATGCTACTTCAACACCAATTGGACTCCGCAACTTTGTGATGCCTCTACGAGCCAGTAACTTCTCACTGAAAGAACTGAAGGAGATTGTCTTTCTTGGAGCTCTTGAGTATCTACAGAGGGAATGGGAATCCATCCAGAATTTCCCAAAACTGTATATCCTGAGGGTAGTATATATCTTATTTATATAATAGGTTTCTCCCCCCAATTTTTTCTCCTTTATGGTTTGTTTATTTTGAAAAGATATAGCTAAGTAGATGGTTTCGCTAAGACAATCAACCCATATCTTTGATATTTTTCAATGTTTAATGAGATGTATATGCACTTTATGTCAGAGAAGGACATCCCGTGGCAACCACAAACTTTATGCCCCCTGTCCACCATTGGGATACATCTGCAATGCTCTTGATGCAAATAATAATAATAATAATAATAATAATAATAATAATGTTTAAAAAAAAGCTATTGCCACTCTTCAAAAGCAAATCTCCTTTGTAGCCTCCTCTTGCTTTACTGAAAATATTTATTTTTCATGTTGTTTTACTGGGAAGAAATGTCTGCTCACCTCCAAATAAAAGAAAAAGCTAGTGGGCAAAACTGTATAGGGAAAGTACAATGTTCCATATGTATTCCAGGTGTGCCTTGCAGAACCCTTCCTATCCCATACCTTCTAACATTTCACATGTGTGGCCAAGAGCCATCAAAGTGTGGTCAAGATGGCAAAAGTTATTCATGAGCTAGGAGAGAATGCAGCGGTTTGCTTTTGCATGAGTCTACAATGAAGGGATTCTGCCCCCACCTATATACTTCCTCTGCCTATACTCTCACCACCGCTGAGTTAACTGAGTGCAAATTATTTTTATGCTTCTAACACACTTTGCAGCAAAGTAAGCTGAAGACAAGTAAGTGGGTAGGAGAAGAAAAGAAAAATTAGGACATTTTAAAAGCAGCTGAAAAAATGAGATAACAGTGAATTTAGTAGGACTGTCCCTGTGAAAGAGGGGGAAATGGTATGCTATCCAAGCTTGTTTGGATGAGATAATTTTTATTGCTTTGTCATAATGCCAACTGGTGATAAATAGCATCTGAGGAAAGTAAATCCAAGATAGTTTTGTTTCAACCCTCGTGTCTATCAGGTTTTTTAAAAAAAAAACTCATTGGAGTTTAGTTTTCATTTTGAAGCTGCTGCAGCATTCTGAATGTCCTCCAAGAGAGACCTTGAGATCTTATAGGTGGGGCTTATCAGCAAAACACATACCACACAAAATAACTAAAAACTAAATACCATAGTTGAAGTTTCCTTTTTCGGGTACGATAGGGAAGGAATGTGGAAAACCCTATATTAGTCCAATTCTCACTAGTCATCAGCTATTTTTTAAAAAGTGATTTTGTTTCATATCTATAGTAGAAAATATGGCTCATTACATCATTTGATCAGGGTCAAATGGACTGACCTGTGTGTAGAGGACCAAGGAAACCTTGGAAGAAATTTTGAAGGTTGCACATACCAGTAGATGTTTCAAATGAAGCTTAATTTTTTGGGTGCTCCCAGTCCTTTGACTCTCATGCTGACTCTTTTTCTCATACCAGGGCACGGCACTTTCTTGTGCAGATCTGAAGTCAGTCAACATCAAGCAATGTTGTATGTGTGCCATTCTCTCAGCCTATGCCAGCGGAGGTCCTGGCGATCAAACATTAGTGGATACAAAATCTATCCTGGCAACTATGAACATACGTTCCATGCAGATGAAGCTAACTACATCAGCAAGTAAGAAGGGGAGAAAAGTCAAAATATCCTAGTGAGATGGCTAAATGAGACCTATTTTCTCACCTGCCAGAGACTAGGAAAGGGGAAAAAATTATGTCAGTGTGTTTTAATAAGAATTAACTAAAATCTGCATATATATTTATCATTTACATGCTGGAAAATACTTGAAAATTTGAAAATGTGGGGAAACTCACACTAAAAAATTTGTTCATCCTTATCCAAAGTTTGGAGCGGTATGTGACTGATCTTCCCAAATCCTGAATCCCAAAGCAAACTAGCCCTATTTTTATAAGAATCTGACAGATCACTGCACACATAGTTGCACAAGTTAAGACACAAAAACCATTTTAACTACTATGAGAATCACTTGCTTTAGGTAACACATTCCACATGGAGCACTGTTTCCCAGGGCTAACTCACTCCAGAGGCAGAGAAAAAGTAGCTACACCAGCCACATAGGATGGGGAGTAGGAGGCATAGGCACAAAACAGCAGTGAGATGCTGGAAGAGAAACATGCCTGCATCCCTGAAGTACAATGAATCATGAAACAGTTTCATTTTATCCTCTCTTGTGGTGTCCATCTGGTTGTTTAATCCTCTTGCCTGATATCATCTGTTAAAAGAAAGAGAAAGAAAGAAAGAAAGAAAGAAAGAGAAAGAAAGAGAATGCCTCCTAATGTAAAGATGTCTGATGCCAGGCCTTGGTGCAAAAATTTGAACTGTGTGCCATGGCGGAGGGAAAAGGCTGTAGAAATCAGTGAGTTTTGTGTTTGTGGCTTTTCTCAGAATCCCACTGGCATACTCATTTCAATGCAGTTCTACATTTGGTTGCTCCCACATGAGAACTAATGCATATTTTAGTATGCTGTGTTTTAATGCATTTCTTACAGTGTACACGTTTTCCCCATTGGCCTAAGCATGTTTGTGTCATTTTTCAAATGTATGCATGGTTCTGCTCACTTTTTTCCTCTCCACCAAAAGTCTTTATAAGCCTCAGAAAGAGGCAGCTTTTCAAAAGCAAGTTTCTGGAGAGGCAAATATGGAAGATTTCATAGGGAAATGCAAATGCGATAAATTTATTTCCACTCCTGCTGGAGAGATGTCATCCATAGGGGCAAAACAAGAATGTGTAAGAAATAACTATTTTCCTAGGCAGCAGAAGGAAATTGTTTCTGGAGTTGCCAACATATGGTTCCGTGGGTAATTTGCCACATTGCTGAAGGAGCTTTGTAATGTGATGTGAACAATAAGTCTTTGGGGCAAAACATCTTTTAAAGTTAACTATGTATAAATGATAGGGAAGGGGAATCATCATGGGTGACAAGTTCCTGTCAAAAAATGATTCCATAATGCCATCTATAGAGACGGTTAAACTGTCATATGGGGAGAAAGAAATGCAGTAAACTAAGTTCTTTTGTGCTCAGACCATGAGGTTTCTAGGATCTAGAAACAAATTTATCATTGTTTCTCATTTCCCTGGGAGTAAACCACATCTAACACAGTGGGGATTTATTCTGATGAAACATGTATAGAATTGCTCTGTTAATATGCTTTTTATTTAGAGAAATGTCTTGACTATTTTTTTAAAAAAATGTAAAGACAATTAGAAACCTGCCTTTTAAATACAATGCTTCCCAGATACTGACAGACCAGTTTTGAGTTGTTTTGACATACTGTCACCCTGCTGTTCCCATTCAGTTGTTATTTTAAACTTTGCAACAGTAGATAAAGTCTCTTTGTTTGATATCAAAAACTTAGCCAAAACTGATTTTTGTCTTGTTTTGTTTTGTACGATATAGACTCCAAATGCAACTCTCACAAATAATTCTGGTGGTGGTGAGATGTCAAGAAATGTTAGATTTCCATCTTGGAAATGATAATAATTAAGGAGAGATTGGATTAGATTTGATGTAGACTAAAGGATTCAGATTAGACTGCACTTCTCCACATATAAAATCTACTTCTGGAGGCAAAACTACCCAAAATGGTACCAGGTCAGAGTCTTGAGCTGACGATGTGCCTCACTGACATCTAAAATCTGAGCCAATGCTACCAATGTGAGTGGCTTGCCTCAGAAGGTAGATGTGAAAGTTATCAACTGCATCTTGTTGATTCATTTGTGTGAAATATCAGAATATCAAGAAGAGATCCCTTGACATGGAATACAATTATGGTCGAATTCTTCCATTGGGGGAAAAATAATAGAAAAATTAATAATAAGAAAACTAAAGTTTATTCTAGGAAATGCATAAAGAGCAGAAGTATGGACTGAAATCCTGTATCAGCCACTTGGGGTGCAACTACACTAGAAACAATGCAGTTTGACACCACTTTAAGTGCTGCAGCTCCATCCTATAGTGTTCTAGAATCCATCTGGAGTTTTACAAGGTCTTTAGACTTCTCTGTCAAAGAGTGCTGGTGCCTCACAAAACTACAAATCCCAGGATTCTATAAGATGGAACCATGGCAAGTAAAATGATATCAAAATAGATTATTTCTAGAGTATAGATGCACCCCAAGTTAAGGGTCACAATCATGACTGAGTAGCAACCATGACTACAAAACACAGTTATAGATAAATAAATGTAGCTATTTCATATTGATGATCACTACTTAGTCACGACTGTGACACCATTGTCATGCTTCCAACTCCCTGCTGTCAAGCCTACTTTATTGGGCATCAGCTGCATGAGGAGAAGGAGGTCCATTTTATCAGTGATTGGAGTATGGGTGCATACTCATTTTGGGGGGTGGTCAGACCAGGAGAGATTACTAGTTAGGTATACTTAACTAAGTAACCTCTCCTGGCCTGACACACACACACACACACACACCATACTTGACAGAAACATCATCAGCTGGAATCCTGTATCTGCTACAGATACATCTTTGCTCCTACACTTTGGAACAAACCCAAGATATCTCATTTGCAAGAGAGATTCAAGGGAATTGGGTGAAGAAGGAGGATGCTACATCAGCAGACCTAAAGCTAGATCAGAGATTCCCAAACCTTGGTTGTCAAGGTGTTTTGAACGTCAGTTCTCAAAAGCTGCAGCCAGCTCAGTCAACAGTCAAAAGTTCTGGGATCAGATGTCCAAAACATCTAGAGAGCAAGAAATTGGGAATCATTGATCTAGTTCATAGGCAAATCATCACACAGTACAACAGAGAAAGGAGATAATTTTTTGTGGATTTTTCAGGTTATGTGGCCATGTTCTAGAAGAGTTTATTCCTGACGTTTTGCCTACATCTGTGGCTGGCATCTTCTGAAGACAAAAACGTCAGGAATAAACTCTTCTAGAACATGGCCACATAGCCCGAAAAGCCCACAAAAAACTATGGAAGCCAGCCATGAAAGCCTTCAACTTCACAGAGAAAGGAGGGTCTGGGAAAGAGACTTATCTCAATCTGCTCCCAGCCCCCATGCAAACAAATGCCTCCATACAAATGAACGCATCTTCAGTGAGTTAGATTAACACAAAAATTAGCATCCCCTTGGGTCAGTGTAGGAAGCTACTGCTTTCCATGGACGGAAAAATGTAGATTTCTTGGTATTGCTCTAATTAGTACTCTGTCATGTAACATCACAAACAGGTTGGCAAACCTAGGTATTGAACTAAATAATCTGGCATAATCTAAACATACAACAGTAATTAAGTCTGACAATTTAATATGCTACTGCAATTCAAATATACAGTAGAAGTATGCAATTAAGTAATCTTTTGTAATAACAACCTGCCAAGATGAGATATTTCAGGTGCAGAGCTATGTAGGGTCTCAAAGTAAAAATATTGACACACACACAAATGGATCCAGCCTGTGACTGGCAGCAGTTTCAAAAACAAATACACAGTCTCATCTGATATTTTCCATCTGAATTTATCATAGGATTTTAGCATTAGATATATGATGCTTTGTTACTACCTGGCTAACTTTTTGTGTCTTTCTAACTCAGTATCTGCTCTTTCGAGTCAGCTGCCTCCTCCAAAATCCAAGAAGGATAAGGATAAAAAAAAAGGTAATGCTGGGGATGTTGGGTACTGAATATGGGGCTATCTCCACATAAGGGATATATTCTACCACTGAATCCTTTCATATATAATATGGACTCAGCTCCAAGATAATTTGTGTCCCTCTTAGAGTTTTTTTAATTAACTTTATATATTTTGCAAAATTCATTATGAATTCAGTTGAAAGAACTTTAGATGATGATGATGACAGAGAAGCTGAATTATTTCACAAAACTACAGTTTCCAGAATTTCATAGTATTGAGCCATGGCAAGTGAAATGGTGTCAAGCTGTATTATTCTTCAGTGTGGATGCAGCCCTAATGAAATTCTCACCTATTCCTATTGGATGTAGCCTTCAACTTTTCTGTTTCACCTTATCCCTCCAAAATCTGACTTGGATCAATTATCTGGGCTTTCTGAGATAACTAAAATCATTAGAATAGGCAATAGTGAGATATGTGATATACAATTAATACAATTTGACATCTGAAAAGTGTGGCTCTCCTCAAAACATAAAGCATTCCCCAGCCTCGAGTACAAGAATTTCCTAGCTTGTCTAAAGCACTTTCATCTCCTTGGTTCGTACACAATTTGCTGAGTGACTGCTATAGGCTTCATTGACATATAAATTGGATTAACTACAGCATTAAAGTTCCCTCTGTATCCTATAGGATTGTATTAGTCTATGTCTGCTCCAAAACCTTTTAAAATGCCTTTATCTTACGACATAAATATTCTAGCAACATGTTTAATACTACCCAAATTCTTGCTTATACAGCCAATTCAATTTTTAATCCAATTTAGTGCCACCTTGGCAGTGTGACCTTGTTTTCTTCATTAGCATATCGGAGGGAGAACTAAATGCAGTCAAAGCTTTCCTGGAATTAAATGAAGAAAGGAGCATTCAGCTCTTGATTTGTTTTCCTAATTCACAGGTATATAAGCAGGGCACTATGTATTTTATGTTATAAGTAACAATCAAAAGAGATTATGGCAAGCAATCCAATTTTTCAATATTTTTTTCATATAATTGGACCAGGGATGGAAATGATATAACTTTCCAGATACTGATGGACTGCAATTCCCAGCAGCCTTAGCTTCCATAGCCAATGGTGAGAAATGCTGGGAGTCAGAGACAATGGCATACTATCCTCCACCACACTTGAACACAAGGGACACAACTATCTACACCATTACTTTGCTCTTTGCCACCCAAGCATACTCTGCCTCTGGCCATTGTCTCATATTGTTTAATGATAGGGATGGGCCTGAGCCATCTTCTTATATATGTCAGTTATTCTGTCACCTCTGAAATTATATGAATAAGCTTATTTGCTATTGATCAACTGACATTACATATTTGTCCATGTATTACCTCTATAAGTAAAATGACCGCTTTGATAAAAGCATTCGGAGACATGATGTGATGTGTCTTTGGGAGTATTAGAAGCCCAGTCTGGCTAAAGCCCTATTTCCAATCATCCTTCCTTGAAGGAAGAAAAAAAAAGATGTCTCAGTAACAGAATGAGCACATTGATTTACCAAATGTTTAAAATGTTATTTGGAATGGGCAAGAATTGCATTAGATTTGGGTTTTTTGAGGAAATTTTTTTTTGAGAATTCACATACTTCTTCATATACTTAATGTATGTATGTATGTATGTATGTTTAAAAGAATCTGTAGTGGAAGAAGGCAAAGCTGTTTTTTAATCTTCCTTTCCATGTGTAAACAATAACAATCACAACAGCAGAAGGAAACAACAACAACAAGTTTATTGATTAGTCAACTGACTGTATCAAGGAATGCACAATACAAATTGCAAAATACAAAATACAAAATACAAGTATCAAAATACATATCAAAGTAAAACTTGGTCACATCTAAAAACTCATATAAAATTAAGTCAAGAGTTAAAACCAATACAAGCTAAATAAAAGCAAATGTAATAAGATAGGGTACAAAATACATTAGACTAAGATAAGACAAATGACCTAAAACAGAGTAGAGGAAATCAATACAGGTATTAAATAAACTCATCTCCATGGCACGAGATCCCATTTTATATGATTAATTGATCTCTTAAATGAGCAGCTTTTACAATAAATTTTGCAATACATCGCACTAGGTGTAAATTCTCTCCAGAAAGGAGATGGGACAATCTGACGGTGGGATCCCAGTTGGTCATGTTAACCAAAAATGGTTGTAAGTAATGGGAATACTCTTTATGATTTAAACAACAATCATACAGGATATGTGTAATGTCCTCTACAGCTGAAGTGCCACAAATACATATTTTTTTCATGGTAAGGTACTTTTTTGGAATTGCCCTGTTCTTATTCAAATCTAGTTCTAGTGAAAGCTGTTCTCTGGATCTGTGTTAGGTGTGACCTGAGATATTTTTTCAAGGCCAAATACCGTTTTATTTTTAGATAACCACTTTAGAGATTTACAGCCAGACAACGAGGTTATATCTAATTGCACGTTGATACCCCAGACCCTTTGTTTTAAAGATTCTTGGACTAGATGAAAATAGGAAGGAGAAAAGTCTAATTGTAACAATAGAAGGGACAGTTGACATATCCAGAAATTTGGAAACCCAATGGCTATCAACAACAGAAGGAGGATCATAGAAAGAAAGAAAGAATAAAATCCATAGGACTGCTGACAGATCATTAATCTCCACCAGCCCTTTTTAAAAAAATATTTTTTGCTACTGCTGCAGAGACCAACAGGAGTCTTTCCTAAATCTATGAGGGAAGATACTAGGAGTCTTGTAGGCTCAGTTCCATGTGCCTAGCACAACTGGACATGGAGATACACCCAAGTACCATCTAAATGACCTTGCACTCCCAGTGAAGAAGTAGCCATTACATCCCTGGAGAAGAATGGAGGCTGCATCTTCTTTCCCAGAGGTGCAAGAGCAGTACTACGGACCCTTTAGCTGATCAGTGATGGAGATGGAGTAGAGCTATGCCTGGGAGTCCCTTTCCACACTCACCTACCTGCTGCAGAAATGTTACACAAGAAGATACTTGAGGAATCTCATGCAACATCGCTAAAAGTAGTAATGCTGATGTAACCAAATGTTATGCCAGCATGAGGCCCCCATAAGAATTGGTAGCAGTGAAAGAACTTACTGTATATACTCATGTATAAGTCTAGAAATTTAGGTCAAAAATTGACTCAAAAAACCTGAGTTGACTTATCCATGGGTCAATGTATGTACTGTATCTTAGCTCTTATTTAAAAGAAGGAACCATCCCATGGTGAAAAGCAAGAGTATAATCTGTCCTGAAAGCACTGACCCCCCCCCTTTACTCTCTCATCCATCCAATCTTAAGAATAAGCACAAAGAGTTATGTCTAATGGACTTTTGGAAGTTATTTGACATTGTTTTGCTTTGCTTCATCTTTTAGATCCTTTCCTATATGCCCCTAAATTTTACCCTCGACTTATCCACGGGTCATAGCAAAATCCATAATTTTGGCCCCAAAACTTGCCCTCGACTTATACATGAGGTTGACTTATAGTCAGGTATATTGAGCTGAAGTTTGCATAGACAAGATCGAGTCTGCACCATCTTCAGAACTCTTATACAGATGGGCAAGTTACAAAGGTCAGATGTTTACAAATATTCATTCGACATCTTCCTCAGGGCAACAGATTAGCCATGTTAGTTTGTGACACATTCAGTCACAACTTTATTGAATGGTGGCCTCTATATTTTTAAATTGTACAAAATACACTGCATTTCATGAAATTCTCCACATTTTTCTATACAAAGTTCCCCTAAAATAAACATTTGGATTCAATTTTTCCTTTAAAATATTTGGAATGCATTTTTTTCTGAGCTGAGAACTGCAACATCCAAAGGATAGATGAGTTCTGATCTGCATATTCATCCAGAAATGCAAAGTAGGTCAGTTTGCTTAAAAGTGCAGACTGAACAAAAATTCTCCAGCGCCTCTCCAAAGGATATGATTAATATTATTGTGAATTCAATAAACAGCTTCAGGGTAAGCTATCCATTTGTAATACCTAAAACCTATAAAGATAATGACACTTGGAAAAAACAATATGGGACAAAAGGAGTTGTCTTTTTCTCTTGCATAACAATAGCACCCAATAAGTATTTTTTGACAGTCTCCAAACCCGTTCTCTTCACTCCTGACTTTATTTTTTTTTCTTTCTTTTCTCTGCCTTTTTAGGAAAAGGCAAGCATGAAAAAGACAAGGGTAAAGATGCAGGCAAAGGAGAGGCACGGACTCAAGCACCGCGCATTACCTATAAAAGGATCCCCGTCATTACTGAGCTGAGTAAGTTCTTCTCTGGAAACAAAATTTCACCAAAGCAATATGCGTTCTGCATTATTTATTTACTCCAAGCCTTCTTTAGAATTCAAAGACAGAAAGTGACAGCGTGCCGTGTCCAAGGAACATTAAAAGGTTTGACTTAAATGTTAATTCAGTGGCTTTGAAGAAATCTCGATGGCTGATCAGGAGAATAAATATAACAAAGTGTTACAAAGACTCAGCATGAAACTAAAACAATTTTTTCATCTTGAGAAGAGTCTTTCTTTTCTTCAAGGCTGGGCACATCCACATGGATGTTCTTAGAGGATTTAGAAATGCTTTTATATGTTGATGCATTCTGAGTTCACTGGTACATTTTCTTGAACTTGGAAAAGTTACTTTTCAGATCACAACTCCTAGAATACCACAGTCAGCATGACCAGGATAACTATGGTATTCTAGCAGTTGTTATCTAAATATAACTTTTCCAAGCTCAATATTTCATTGTATTGTGTGTGTGTGTTTCCCCCCAAGTAGCAATGCTGGATTTTGAAAAGGTTGCAAGATCTTAGAGTCTACTGGCAAAGATGGCTTGTAGTGAATTTAGATAGAAAAGGAAGAGAAAATAACTAGCTAAGCTAACTAGCTAAACTAAAGAGGCAGGGATCAATCCTGCTTTTTGCTCTTGAAATAAAAGTATTAATATCAAGAAAAGGTTGGGCTCTTTCATGCCACACAATTATAGCGCCATGTTCTACTTTAACTAGAAACATCCTAATGGATTTTGGGATTTGTAATCTGGTGAGGCAGTAGAGCTTTCTGGCTGAGAATTCAAAATATTGCTTTCTAGATTGTACATTCCAAAATAAGATAGCATATTACCATGGTAGCTGAAGTGGAATCATAGTGGTATAGCAGTGTAGTCTGAAAGGACTTTGAGCAAAGAATTGGGGAAAGTGGCACCAAGAACTCTATGAATATCACATTGAGTCAGAAGTAAGTGCAGATAGCTTAAGCTGACACAGGACAATCTAGGAACCTGAACAGGACTATCTATTTACTCCTGTCTCTATATCTTTCATTTGAATTGAATTGAATTGCATCACTGTCACTTTTAAATGAAGCAAGTCCTATTGCTTGAAAACAATGATGTTTATTGTAGTGATCAATCCCTTTTAATTTTGTCTGGTCTCATGAATGTGGGATAGGGCTGGGGAACCTGGTCTTCCAGATTTTGTTGCACTCTAGTCCCCATGAGCCTTAGGCAAACTGGTCAATGGTGATTTATTTTTATTTTTTTATTTTAGTGAAAACGTACTTTTCACAAAGACGATCCAAATTGCAAAATATTAATATTAATATTAATAATAATAATAATAAGTAGTAGTAGTAGTAGTAGTAGTGAGAAAAGATATTTCTAAAATGAATATATATATATATATATATATATATATATAGTAAAGTATCTTTTCCTCCTGATAATTTATACCTAGTGAGTTTATTGCAATGGGCAAAATTGTAAGATCCTTATATGAAAAATGAAATGCAGATGAAACATGACATGTAGTATCTTTTCTATATCAGCAGTGATTACATGAATTGTTCTTTTATTTCTTTTCAGCTTTTGTAAAGTCACTTTCTGTACTTTACATCCAACATATTTACATTAATAACAGCCCAAGGTGAATGTGAATGAAGAAAATTGGATTAAAAGTTAGACAAGTTTTGCTTTTGTGAACCGCACATGGGAACTTGACCTTGTTATGACGCATGACAGATAAACCAGGTTTCTGATCTGTTCTTTGTCATCAGAAATGATGTCACAGAAAGATAGCCCCACCTAGTTTGCTTGTTCACCATCATTCTCACCAAACATTATCAGAAGAAGAAGCTGCTTCTGGAACCAGAACAGCAGAAGGGAAATAAAATATTGTTTTCAAAAAAACAAACAAACCCCAAAATCAAAAAACCTCTTTTCTGAATTAGGCTTAACTCCTGGCCTCAGTAAATAAATTTGTTGTTGTGTTCCTTCAAGTAGTTTTCAACTTATTGTGACCCTAAGGAGAAGCTATCATTCAGTTTTCTCCAGCTGAACATGGGAAATCCAGTGGGTTTCCATGGCTGAGCATGGAACTGAACCCAAGTCTCCAGGGCTGAGCATGGAACTGAACCCAAGTCTCCAGATCACTACACCACATTAGCTCTCTCAGTAAATAAATAGGGCACACAAGATCAGGAGAAAACATAACAAAAACTCCATTACGTTTCCACATTTTTACAGCAGCTTCTCCTAGTTTGGTGTCCTCCAGATGTATGGACAGTGACTCTCATTGGCTCCATTTGGCTAGTGCAGCTTTGCTGTCTACATGTAGCTGATCTTCTGTTTCTGTTTGTTTGTGTTTTATTGTCTTACAGAGGTAGCTTCAAATGCTCAATTCTTTCAACAGAGTGGTGCAGATGATTATGATTTTCTGAAGTACACAGAAAGTATGTCTAGAGGAACAATATTTTCTGATAGCTTTTTGGATTCCTTGTTGTGCACTGTAAGTCCTCTCCCAACTTTGATGTCTTATTAGGTGGTCAATCTCTGGAAAACTTCTTGCCTCCATTATTAAGTCCCTAATACTCTCCAACAGAGTTCCTACAT
Source organism: Urosaurus nigricauda (assembly GCA_034509955.1). Taxonomy (NCBI): domain Eukaryota; kingdom Metazoa; phylum Chordata; class Lepidosauria; order Squamata; family Phrynosomatidae; genus Urosaurus; species Urosaurus nigricauda. The sequence continues at coordinate 8,836,854 of JAOEGL010000009.1, read as the reverse complement.
GGACAGAAACAGAAACTAACTGTCAGGTTTTTCTTCAGTTACAATTTATTATACAAACTCTGTAAAAAAAAAAAAAAATTAAACATGAACTGTTTGGGAAGATATGCTCCCAAGAGAGTTTAAAACAAAGTGGACATGAGCTAAAACTTAGAATTTAGTTTATATCAAAGCCAAAAATTATTTATTTAGCTTGGGTTCCTGTTAAGGCAAATTGATTTTTAGAATAGATGAAGCAGGATTCAACATTCCTATGGGTTCTTGGTCTGATCTGTAAGCAGTCTCTAAGCTGAGACCTCTGGTATGGCCAACAATCATGCCAACTTCTTCCATACTAGAGGAAAACTCTAATGGGAAAATGGGAGTTGAAGTCCAGTAGTCTGGGGACTACTGTACAATATTGTATCTTTATTTGCATGTGTACAAGGTTCTGGCTTTGCAAGGGATGGTTCTTAACTCTTTGATGCACAAAACATATAAGAGTGCATCTCAGCAAAATATGGAGATATTTTCAGATTCCCCATAATTTCTAGGAGTGCAGTAAGACCAGCACTAAGTCAGAAAATTCAGGAGTCAGGGAAGAGGACTCCCTTTCATGGCTGCCAGCCTCCTCTGGGATATTTCAAGACTAGAATAATGTGGAGTGACTTGATGTTTGTTTCTTTATTGGCCTACTGATATTATTCTGCTTTCTATGTATTAAATATTAAATGCAGGGCCAGCCAAAGACATTTTGCTGCCTGAATCAGAGCAGCACATTCCCCTCATCCAACGTCTTCTGCAAAATATCCCATGCAACCCCCAGGTTTTGGAACACAAGGTAGAAAATCTTACCTTTCCATATCCTGGAAAGCAAAAATTCAACAATGTAACTGCCCTCCCAAATCCATGTGACCAAGCCACACTCAGCCAGTTGAAGAAAGTCTGTTCTGCTGGCAATTGTGGCACTAGTGGATGACCTTTCTGCCTGCCTCCTGCCAGCTAGAAGGACTGTGGCAGTCAGAAGTTGGACTCCCATTACATTCCTTGTCATTCCCTTTCATGAAGAATCCCACTTAGCAAGATAAACCTGGCCTTGAGCATAGGATAACTCTGGTAACTCTCAATATCAGTCAGGAAGCACTCCAGTGATTTGGGAGGTACAGTTAATTAACATGGTGCCTATGTTTTGGAAAAAAGCAAACATATTTTATCTACTTGTATGTTGTACGTTAGGTAAATAGAATTTGCTACATGCCATATCCTACATGAGGATCATATATGACATATTTTTCATGCATGTGATATTTCCAAAAGCAATGGTCAAACAAGTATTGGAATTATGCAGCTAAGTATGTCTATAGTACAGAGTGTAAAACACAGATTGGGAACATTTGTCGTCCCCGCCCCCCAGGTGTTTTGACCTACAATTTCCTGCAACCCATTAAGCATAGCCATTGGAAATAGGAGAGTAAAAGTAGCAGCCCACAATGTCTAGAGTGCCAAAACTTCCCCATCCCTTGGTGACAAGACCCAAGATACCTAAACAATACTCCAGCTGTATATGAATATGCTGCCTTTGAAATGTACATTAATGGCAGAGAAAATATCCAAGTTTACCAGAAGACACATCAATGTTCAAAGTTTTACCTGATGCAGCCATTGTTCTAATGTTCTCCTGATTCCATTTTGATCAAATAGAAGTTTTCTACCCTTTGCTTCATCTGAGAGAAAACAATGGGATCTTTTCTTTCTCTTTTTTACTATTCCTTTGCAGACCTACCATAATCACCATGTGTTAGCGTTGTTCCAGACACTCGTGACTGGAGGAACCAGTCCAGAACTAGAAGAATTTTTGGCTGAGGAGACTCAATTGAGTGGCAGTGCAACTACTGTGGTGCCCCCTGATCTCAGGAACAGGTGCAAACTGTCCCTTTTGCCACTGTCAAACAATGCAGCTTCCACAGAAGGATTAATGGTAAGTTGTGTTAGGTGTGAACTGATTTCCTTCATACTAACCCAGCAGAACAGTCTCAGTCACCTCTCTATCTCACAGTCTTGTGCACCATTTTTTTTCTGGAGGGCTTCCCCATATTCTGGAGCAGATCTGGAGGGTGCACAGTGGGCTACAGTAGGAAGGGACAATCACATCTTTCTTGGTTTTGCTGCATGGAAGCTATTCCATCAGCAGAAGAACACAATTGTATCTTTGCTTGCATGTGCAAAAACATCTGACCACTTTAATGTGTTTCTGATTTAATGGCATACAGTTCCATATCATATGTATAACGCCCTTTGCAGCTCTGGTCCAGGCTATAAAGCAGACCATATCTCCTTCTATGAGCCTGTTTGGCCATGAGACAAACAGAAAAACAACCCTTCTCTCAATCCTACATTTGGGTTATCAGGGAATGTAAATATCTTTTTTTTCCCTTTCTAGGTCTACTTTGGAGATGTGTTCACTAAAGCGCTTAACAAAATGGGAATCCTTTGCTTTGCTATCTACCGCTTGAAAAGAGAGCCCAATCCATATGAGTTTAGGAAAGTATAATGCAACTGAAACTTACAGATACAAAGCCATTTGGTTGTTCGATTTATCACAAACTCATTGTCATCTGTTTGGATCAATATTGATCCAAAATCTTCCAAATTGAGTCAAATTCTATAGCTTAATGGGGGGGGGGGGGGGGGGGGCAGCATTAAAATCAGAGAATAAACAAGCTATGCATAGAAATAAGCTATGAATAGAAACATGCTATGAATAGAAATATGAATTTCTGTGTCACATGATGTTCACTGTTCCTTTAAAAAAATGTTAGCTGAGATCTTGCATTGTCAGATGCAACTAAAATGGTGAAGCTCTGATGAAGCCATGCCCAAACTTTTTCAGCCAAACAACACTGCAACCAAAGGGATTCTGAGGTACTGCAGTTTGGGGCTCTGAAAAATGACATCTGCAGTGCTCCCTGAGCCACAGAATGTGTTGAGAATAGACAACTGGAAAGACCCCTTAATATCCTTCCACAACTACTTCTCTTGAAATGCCCTGTGACTGGGAAAGTCAGGTGTCGTTTTGCAGAACTCTGATCTCTAGCATCTTGGAAACCCTTCCGTTGGAGTGTTGCCTGGCTGAAAGGTAGTGGGCTTTGAGTTCACATTTGCTTGTTAACAATTGTAAGCAAAACAATCCCAAAAGTTATGAGATTGTAAGTCCATCCAATGATCCTGTACGTACAGACATGTCAGCAATAATATTTTAGGCCATCTCAGCCAGCAGTCATTACTGTCACATATCGTTTCAGAAAATTTTACAAATTAATTGTATTTTTAATAATTAATTAATGCATATCAGTGCCTGATGTGGTGAGGGCTGCTGGATAAGGGGTCCGTCCAGTGGTAGATGCCATCAGAGTATGTGTGTATGTGTCTTCACATCGCCTGTTGCCCTGTGGCAACCCCAAGAATTTCAGAGGTTGTTTTTAGACAATGAAAAACACAGAGGTGGTTTTTGTCACTTCTTTTCTCTGCTTTTTTTTTAAATAGCCTGCAGCTCCTGGTCTTTGGTAGTGATCTCCCAACTAAGTAATAAGGACTGACCCTGCTTAGCTTGCAATATCAGACAGCATCTGGTGTATTGTATATCCATTGAAATTAATATGATACATGCTTCTTGTAACTAACAAGTCCCATTTATTTCAACGAATAGACTCTGTCTAACATTAAATTTATCAAATCCAATAATATCCAAACAATGATACCTTCATTGGGTGAGCCAAAATGCCCATCTTCTTTGAGTTGCAAATGGACATTAAATTTCCTTGACTCTGAAAATCTCCCAATGACTGCATGGCCAAAGGGGGAGGTGCCAGCCTGCAGATAGCCCTCCCTACCATCTGAACTAAGGCCAGATACAGAAAATGCAGGCCTATGACTAACATCTTCAATTTTTTTCTCCTGTTTGCCTGATGAAGAAACCAGTGTGACTTCAAAAGATTGTGAGATATAATTGTGCATTTTGGTTGGCCCAATAAAGGTTTTTTTATGTTATTACTGTTGTTGTTGTAGGTTATATTTGCTGCTGCATGTGGTGGTGAGCATCTCCTGGTCAGCTTGAGGGAAACAAAATTCTCCCCAAAGCTAGAGCCTTATTACATTACAAAAGTAAGCTGAGATGGCATGGCAGAGAAGCAAATTCTGCTTCCTCTCTGCATGCCCACAAAGCCTTTCCCTTCCGTTCCTTTCCCAATGGAGACAGTTGCAAAAGGGTGTCTTTTATCATGCTAGGAACATTTGTTTAACAAAGTGCACACTTTTCTCACCATCTCCCCCTGAAAGGAGAATAGAAGTGTTTCAACAGCATGGAAAGAGATAAGCAGAAAGCTGCTTCTCTGCACCTTCATCTCAGCTTACTTTTGCAGTATGATACAGCTCCTTTTGAAGATGCTTACCCCTACTGTTAAAGATGCATAAGGATCCAATGAATATTTCTGGATTAAGTGATTTCTTGGTAACCCACATTTTCTATTACTAACATTGTTGTTTGGTCATCAGTGCTCAAAATCTTTGACATACTCAAAAACCAATAGTTTTTTTTTTAAAAAAAAATCTATTCAGTGGATAGATGTTTATAATCTGATATTTCTGGTTTTTTCCCCAAAACAGGTTTGTGATTGCTCAGCCACCCATCGATTTAGAGATGTTTTCTAGTGATCAGTTGTTTTGTCTTGTTCCATTCAACGTTTTTGCAAATGATCTGACAGCTGTGTTGAAGACTATTTCACCAGCCAAAACAAAGGAACCCACAGAGGTTGGAGAAACCATGGTTTTGCCATAAAGAAAACCACCATATCCTTATAAATAAAGACTTTATTCTCGGTTCCATCCTTTACCCCAGGATATTATGTAGCAATAAATGTACATTCTGGTGACTGCCCCAATAGGAGCCATGTGAATGTGACAGAAAAATATATTAAAAAATCTGCCAGCATGAGATAACAGGTGGCAATTCATGACTACAGGGAGCAAACAACTCTCTTGTTGCAACAACTCCATTGGCTGTTGATCTGTTTCCAGGCACAATTCAAAGTGTCCATTATGTACTATAAAGCCTTGTACAGCTTAGGTCCAGGCTGTCTGGCAAATCACCTTTCCCCATATGAGCCTGCCCCTGAGATCCACAAAAGAAGCCTTTCTCTGAGGTCCACCAACTTCAGAAGTATGGATGGTGTGAAACTACGTGCAAAAGAGATCTAGGAGTCGAAGTAGACCATAAGTTGAACATGAGTCAACAGTGAAATGCAGCAGCTAAAAAGGCCAATGCAATTTTAGGCTGCATCAGTAAAAGCATAGTGTCTAGATCAAGGGAAGTAATAGTGGCACTCTATTCTGCTCTGGTCAGGCCCAACCTGGAATTTTGTGTCCAGTTCTGGGCACCACAATTCAAAAAATATGTTGAGAAACTGGAGCTTATCCAAAGGAGGGCGACTAAAATGGTGAAGGGTCTGGAAACCATGCCCTTTGAGGAATGACTAAGGGAGCTGGGGATATTTAGCCTGGAGAAGAGAAGATTAAGAGGTGATATGATAGCTCTGTTTAAATATTTGAAGGGATGTCATATTGAGGAGGGAGCAAGCTTGCTTTCTGCTGCTTCATAGAACAGGACCCAGAACAATGGATGCAAATTGCAGGAAAAGAGATTCCACCTCAACATTAGGAGGAACTTCCTGTCAGTAAGGGCTGTTCGACAGTGGAACACACTCCCTCGGAGTGTAGTGGAGTCTCCGTCCTTGGAGGTCTTTAAGCAGATACTTTAAGCCAATACTTTTTTTAAAATTATTCAGACAGGCTTTTAGAATTGAAGGCTTTTAACAAAAGATCAGTTCTGGAAACAAGACTTTTCTCAGACTTCTGTTGTGTGTACCTTCAAGTCATTTCTGATTTATGGTCACACTAGTCCAACACTTGAAACGCTATGCCATGCTGGCTTTCTGTTCCAATTAGTATAGCATATGTATAAAAAAAATAATTCTAGACCTTGATATTTAATGGAATTACTTTTCCACAAATAAGGAAAGTGTTTATCGAACCGTGGTTCCAAAACACCAGTTCTTTTGACTGGCATATATTTGAGGAACTCATGGCTCAGAGGGAATGTGGTGTGTGTGTTTGCATTTGTGTCTGTGAGTGTGCATGTCCATGTGTAGCAGTGCTGGTCTATTTTCACTCACAGTCAGGTGGAAAAAGGGATATTGGTAGTAGTGTAGGACAGTAGCCTGACACAAGGGAAATTGGAGATAACTTTCCAAAAATTTCCCTGATTTTATTCAGTGTGCTTTATTATTGCAATTTTTTTTACACTTAAGTTGAAAATTTTAAACTACTTCATCTTGATGTATTGTCAATACATGGTAACCTTTAATTTGTTTCTGGATAAGCAGTAGTTTTAGGGCTCTGTTTTACATTAATTTGTAGACATTCTTATGCAACATTATTCATATAGGAGAGCGAGAGAGTTCATTGGCTGTTGGGTGCAAGAAATGTATTGATTATTGATTATTAAATAATCTCAGAAGGTATTTGCTCTCCCTGTTTACCTTAACAGACACTGCAAGCAATCTGAATTCATTTTAGAAAACCTATTATTTTCATTACTTTCATTAGTATTGTCAGATTAAATAATCTCAATGCTAATAAAGGCCATCACAATAGGTCTAACATGGACAAATGAAGAGCATCCTGTACTTCACACATGATGTCACTGTTTGTGAATCTAATGTGCACTGCAGCAATAATGCAGTTTGACACTGCTTTAACTGTTAAGACTCAATTCTATGGAATCCTGGGATTTGTAGTTTGGTGATGATGATGATGATGATGATGATGATGATGATGATGATAGTAATAATAATAATAATAATAATACCTTCAGAGTGGTCTGCTGCCACATCAAACTACAGATCCCAGGATTCCATAGCATTAGGCCATGACAATTAAAGCAGTGTCAGACCAAGACAGGGTAAGGAGTTCTGCTGAAGGGGACATTTCCATAAACTGTGTACAAAGAATGGCATGAGAATGCAGGTGGGATTCAGAGAAAGAAACTCTGTTCTTGTACAAAAACTGATCAGGATAAAAAGAAAGGAGGAGTGAGTCCCCCCCCCTTCCCCTAATCTTAATTAGGTTTGAAAGTCTGCAGTTTGAGCCCAGCCACCACATACTGAGAAGAAAGAAGCCCAAGCAGCTGAGACAGAGTTCAGACTAAACTAACTGCAAACTCCCAGGAGATGTCCCAAGGTAAATCTGATAGTCTCTGTCATTTATAATCATTATCAGACAACCAAACCCACTGCATTTTTACTGAGGAGCCAATTAAGTGATCCCTGAGGCTGGAGACAAAGGTCTGCACTTCCTTCTTGCTTTCAAGGGAAAGTTCTATGCTTTGCTTCAAATAAATACCAGAGATCTAACCATCGAACTTCATAAAATAATTGGATATGGCAGAGGCTAAGTTGGGATAAAGGTGAACAAAAGAAACAGCCTTGGTTCTTCATCAGGCCAGTGGCTCAAATATCTAGTGTGGTTGGAAGGTGATAGGTCACAATCACATTTCTCAGGGTCTCAGGCTGAACTCTCCCTGGCCTGCAATTGAATTCCTGATAATGGGAAATGCAAGGATTGAATTGAAGGACAGCATCCCTGTCCTAAGCCATTACCTTCTAGAGCTACCAGTAAAAACTTGCTTCTTGCTACTTGCTTCTACGCTGCTTTCTCGGTGCTAGTAGCAATGACTCGGACCAGGTACTCCATAGCCACATCATCACTACTATAGTGGCTGGAGCCCTACTTCACCATACCCACCTCCATCATCTTCTAGGATCCTATGAGACAGTCTAAGCAATACTGTTCTGTTGCTTTCATAACTAGGAAGAAGCTTGCTTTCTAAGTGCTGGGTATGACCTATATAGCCCTATATGGCTCAGATCCAGACGATTTGGCAGACCACACTCCTATATGCTCTGAGAGCATCAGGAAAGGACCCAACCCATGGTCGGTGGGGACATGAAAGAGGCCTTCTCAGTGGCTGCCTCTAGACTCTGGAACTTGCTGTCCATGAAGGCCAGAATAGCCTGCTCCTTGTTGTCCTCCTGGCAGCAAGCAAAAGCCCTTTTATTCAGACAGGCCACCAAAATGGCTGACAGGACCTGGCTGCACCTGGGATGGACCCAGGGGACAATTTGGGAGCAATTTCTTTGTGATTATACCCAGCTTCCTCATGAATTAGGACCGAATTTGGGAAAGGTGAGCCAGGTCCATGGTCCTGCCGTGCTTAATTCTGGCCATACCTAATTGCTATGTTTGAACATAGGTGTAAATGTGGGATGATAATGTGTTATGAAGTCCTGCTGATGAAGCTGTGAGAAGTAAGGATTGTGTTGCAATTCCACCTCAACACTAGGAACACAAATTATGGAACACACTCCCCCGGAGTATGGTGGAGTATACTTCTTTGGGGGATTTTAAGTGGAAGCCAGATTGCCATCCATTGGGGGATGCTTTGACTGTGTGTTCCTGCATGGCAGGGGTTGGACTGGATGGCCCTTGTGGTCTCTTCTGACTCTGATTCAGTGATTCTATCAAGTACAGTCTCAAATAATGAGCAGATGTGTGGAGAGAAACATGAGTTGCCAAGGTCATTCTTGTGGGAAATTGTAGCTTGGTACAGAGATAAAATAAGGAGGGGACAGACATGGGGAAAAAATGTGTTGAATTGCTGACGAATGGGGTGAAGGGTTTTGTAATGGGTAAATTGAGGCTCGAGTACTTTGGCCACACTATGAGTAAAAATGAGTATTTAGAAAAGGCAATGATGCTAGAAAAGGTAGAAGACAGCAGAAAGAAAGGAAAATCACATGCTAGATTGAGGAGGACACAGGTCTGAGTGTCCAGGACTTGAGCAGAAAGGATGAAGACAGGGGATCTTGGAAAAGTCTCATCCACAGGATTGCCATAAGTCAAAATCAGCTTGAGGGCAGTTAACAACAACTGCAACAAAGTACACCAGGGTAACTCAATCCTGACAACAACTACATACTGTGATTATATCTACTTGCTAAATAAATCTTTTCAGAACTGCTGCAGGTTTGTGTTAAGGAAGTGCAATTAGCCTTTATATTACCAGCTTTGTCTGGGTATGTTCAGGCTTATACCTATTGACATTTCCCTACCATGGAACATCCAATTTCACCCTTATTTCCTCAACAAACTTTCATGTCAGATTTATTTTCACTTAACAATCTGGGGAAATAGTTTAGGTTTTCTAAACATCATGAGCATGCCCCAATCAAATATTGTGAGTCTGTTGGTAGTAAAAACTATTTTTTATATTTCTTTTAATTAAAAAAAAATAGGAGCATGTGAAATATATATCATTAAAAGAAAGTGGTACCCCCACTTTCCTTGCATGCAAGTGTTCAGATCTAGTGTTGAAAGCGTCTTCTCATACCTCCAAAGGATCCTCACCAGAGAGGTCTTGGAGCGTATGCTATTTCTAAAAGAGAGAAACGACAGAAAACAGCCCCTCCCTTATTACATAATGGCTGTGCAGAATACAGATGGAGTCTTGCTTGAGACAGGCGAGAGAAGGGCGATGAAAGAAATGAGATGTAAAAGTATTTTTGAAGAGGTGCCCAACTGTAATAGATCTAATCTGTAGTCAAGGGGAAAGAACCCAATATTATCTGTCACTCAGGGATTAGAAGATGACTGGGGGGAATTTCCAGTCTGTTCTGACAAGGTGGGTGGCTTGGCTGTTTGCTTACGGAGGTAGATCTTTCTTTCTTTCTTTCTTTCTTTCTTTCTTTCTTTCGATGTGTTTGGCTTGATTTCTTCAGTAATCTGTAGGCCAAAGAGACATCAACTTTTAGGCTTGTCATTTCCTATCTGTCTTCTGTGGGATACTGCTGATCCATGGAGGCTGTGGTAAAAATACAATAATAACTGATGTGTTTACTGTACACTGCAAGACTAATAGCTGATGATGAAACTTAAAAGACTAAGGAGACCAAAGCACTGGATATGTCAATATGCACGGCTACCAGCAAAGATCACCAACAGTCTGATGTTCGGGTAGACTAGAGAGGTTCAACAACTTTTAAAGAAATTTGATCGTTGAGATTTCCTGTACAAAATGACCTTGGACCATTGGAAAATCAATCTCATCTCTATCTCACATCAGACACAGAAGCTATTCCCTGCATGGAGTTCTAAACAGATGTTTTCTCTCACAGCCATGTGTTTAGTTAGGGTTTGAAGCTGTAGCTTGGTGAGAGAACACATGCTTTGCATGCAGAAGATGCCATCGTTGGCATCTCCAGTTAAAAGGAGCAGAGAGTTAATGATACTAAGAGCAGAAAATTGTCAGCTAGGCAGACAAATTGACTCCCCTGGCATCAGATAAATACAATCTCTGCTGTACTTGCAAAAGGTAGTCACCGTTAGTCCTTTATGCCAAAGAGCCCTGTACTACCTTAAAGACCATCAAATTTATTGGAGTTTAAACATTTGTCCATCAAAGACCTCTTTATCACATGCAATAATACTCACATAAATGGGTCAATATATAAAAACTCATTTTCCAACTTCTTGTGGTTTATTTGTAAATCAGTTTTTGCTTTTCTGGAGATGGAAAGTGAAGAACACTCCTCATGAAAGGGAAATGCTTTACCGAGTCAAGACCCTTTCTGCATAATACTATTATTACGTGGAAGATTCAGAAATAATCATATTATGTATGTGCTATGGAGCATCAAAGCAAATGTTCTTACCTTGCTTTTTGATGTTGGAAGGGTTTATGTTCTGCATAGGGACAAAATACTAAGACAATTGATCAACACATGATGTGCTTGATGAAACTAAACATGACTAGGAGAAGTGGAAGTATAAAGTAAAGGCTGCAAAAGATGTATAGGTGTACCTTGCTTTAAGGCACTTTTTCATTTCCTTTAGAGCGCTTTGCTAATACAGCACTTTTCAATAATAGAGTACAGCATAGTTTTGTTCCCCTCAATCCATTTACAGCCCTCAGTCCATTTACAGCATTTGTACACTTTGTGTCTCAGTGTCACATTCTGGGAATTTATTTATTTATAATTTTATCCCCTCCCCTCCCGACTAGCTCTATTGAATTAATAAATGATAGTGTAAATACGTCTTTAGGCTTTTATATGCACTGACAAGTGAAGGGGGGGGGCTGTGATTCACTTTAAGAATATATTTGCTTTATGGCAGTAATCCAGAATGTAAACCACCATATTAGAGAGGTATGGGAAAATTACAGGTGACAAACAGGGTCAGAACCCTGAATGCAACTGTTCAGTGACTTATGTGCAGGGACAAAAAGAACTACTACAATAAGCAATGCAGAGAAATAGAAGATGGCAACAACAACAACAAAAAAGAACAACAGACATCTTCTACAAGATCTGAGAATTCAAAGGGAAATTTACACCAAGAGTAGGGACACAATGGCTTAGCAGTTAAGATGCTGACTCTGACAATTGCAAGGTTGGCAGTTCAAGACCCAAGCACCATGTAATGGAGAGAGCTCCTGTCACAAGTCCCGGCTTCTGCCCACCTAGCAGTTTGAAAGCATGTAAAAGTTCAAGTAGATAGATAGGTACCACTTTGGTGGGAAGGTAAAAGACTTCTGTAAAACCATTCTGGCTACATGACCACAGACAATGCTGGATCCTTTGGCTTATTAACAGAGATGAACACTGCTCACTACAGTTGGACACAATAAGGCAAACTTGTCAAAGGGGAAACCTTTACTCTTTATTGTAGTGAACAGGCTGATCAATCAGCCAATCATGGAGCAAGATGAGACCAGCCAATGAGAAGCAGGCTGGGCAGGGCTATAAAAGAGCCTTGGCAGAGAGTGAAAAGGGGGTTAGTTTGGTTTGAGTTTTGAGGAAGAGAGTTACATCAAAGGGAGGGTGTGCTCTTAGGATTCCTGAGGGAACATTTTAGGTTGGTTTGGAGACCAGGAAAGGGTCTGAAGAGTCCGGAGAGGGACTGGATGGGCTTGAGGGAGTCTAGTGGAGAGAGACTAAGAACAAGCCAGAGGTTTTAAGGAAGATTTTGGCCTTAGTATAGGAGATAGGATTGCCTGAGTGGCTGTATTGTTATTAATAGGTTAAGGAACTGTTTGTAACTAAGCAATAAGTCAATAATAACATCTTTGAAGCTACTTTATAATTTATTTTATATTTTATAAATAAACCTTATTAGTGTTTTAAAATACAATTTGGCCTCCAATTGTGAATATTAAGACATGCTACCAAATATTAGTGCCTCAGCGGAGAACAGGTTGGGGGGGGGGACTGAGGGACAGAGAGTTCACCACATATAAAATGGTGGCAGTGGTAGGATCTAAAGGCCCAGGGTGCTGTCATCAAGAAAACATAGGGACAAACAGTAAAGTGTTCACCATATTTACCTTTATGCAACCAGCAGAAGAATACATGACAGATCCAATCAAGGAAGAACCATTTGAACATGAACCTTGGACCCTTTAGATGTATTGAGTGTCAACTCCTAGAAGCCCCAGAGAGCATGGCAAATAGTAAGGGTTTGTGGGAGTTGTAGTCCAAAACATTGGGAGGGCCAAAGCATCCTTAACCTTGGTTTCAAGTAATTTATGCATCCACGATATAATGGCTGCATGTTTTAATGCTAAATGTCTTTGCTGATGTTTGCATCTACCTTGTTGTGGTTTTTCAAATGCTTGCGGGTGGACACAAAGCATAAAAAAGTAGCTGCAGCACACGACCTCAAACTAATCCATCAGTCATAATCCTTAAGCTGCCAGAAGTCATGTAACTCCTTAAACAACTCAGCAGCCTGTGGCACATATAGGGGGAGAAACCCCCATCTAATTAATCACAGGTGAAACTGCTTGGCCTTCCTCCAAAAAGCCAGAAATATCTGCCAAGCTTTGATGCTGACTTTCTTTCTAAATAACTCCCTAAAGAAATTTAAGATTAAGCAATTAAAGTGATGAATAAAGAGATATTCAGTAAATGGAGAATGGATTGGTGGGGGGATGCAGTAAAAAGTCCAAATCCATCTTCACCCTATGGAATAAAGCACATTCTTCCATTTTACATAAATGTGTCCACATAAACCAAATAGCAGTTCCCATTTCTGGATATACTCCAAGCTGACCCTATTTCCAAAGGGTTGTTAATTTCCTAGTTGTATCTGTCCCCTTTTTGTCCCCTATTTTTTTTTTTAGATTTAGAAAAGAGATTCCACCTCAACATTAGGAGGAACTTCCTGACAGTAAGGGCTGTTCGACAGTGGAACACACTCCCTCGGAGCGTAGTGGAATCTCCTTCCTTGGAGGTCTTTAAACAGAGGCTGGATGGTCATCTGTCAGGGATGCTTTGATTTGGAGGTCCTGCATGGCAGGGGGTAGGACTAGATGGCCCTTGTGGTCTCTTTCAACTCTATGATTCTATGATTCTATGAAATGGGGATGTTCAATGGTTTGAACTAGGGATGGGTGAGAATTATCTTCATTTTTGTTCTGAAGTTATCAAATTCATTTCAAATGAGAGACAGTGAAGCTGGCAGATGTTTCCATACACAGAGATCAGTGAGAAATACATTTCAGATTGCCTTTTAAGATGAATTTACCATTTTGCCAATTGTTGGAATGTATATGAAAAACTAGTTCCCTATTTCCCTGTGTGGTGATTGTGTCTCCTTATTTACAAGGTTTGGTCAGAGATGAGGGGTGTTGTTGTTGTTGTTGTTGTTGTTTTGACAAGCAACTGGGTTGTCTTCATATCTTGGTTTGAAATTTGCAATACACAACAAATTGTCCCAAAAGTTGATAGTATGAAGAGTCTTATGCTTCCCTGGAAATGTGTAGGTTGAGCTGAGACAACCATTTTTCATCAATATAAATAATGGGACATACATTAGTATTCTTTAGATTCCTGTCCATATCCAAATGCCTCACTTCATCTAGACAGCATTTCAGAACTTCCAACACTATCCTTGGTATCATTTAGGAACAAAAGGTAGAGCTAGGCACCATCATTCTCTCCTTTCAGCTTCACAACAATGCTGTGAGGTGGATGAAAGAAACAGTGGCTTTTCTGTAACCATCCAGATAACATTATGTAGGTTAGAAATTTCAATTGGAATTTTCTGCTAAGTTCAAAAAATTTGAAGCAGGCCAAAAACATCTTGCTGGCTGGGAATGATGGAAATCATAGTACAAAACAACATGAGAGTTCCAGGTTGCCTGTTCCTGCTCTAATCAGCTCACCATAGTGGCTGGCCATCATTCATTGCCTTTTGGCTTATTAAAAACATCTTGATTTTTCTATTTCCATATCCTTAATGTCATAATGTCATATAGATGATAGTTCCATATCTCAAGCATCTCTGCATCTCTCTACATATTTGTATTACTGTGTGGAGCATGCAACACACCGCACTGAGTATTCAACAGATGAAAATCAGATGTCCAGCTTATCCGCCTGTCCATCTCTGATGAGAGTGATTTTTCTCACTCAGCTGTTGTTGGAGTTGTAGGAGGAGAAGTGAAATAATGATGGAGCCATTAGAAGAGCAAGGGGTTATTCAGTCTCATTCCACAACTCCCCCTTCTCATCACTTTAATGGTCTCATAGTTTATAGTTTTAATAACACCAATTATAATTTGAATTGGTCACTTCTGGGGCCTTAGCTGTAGCGCAAGATAAAGCACAACCTAAGGCACTGTGTTGCCTACTAATGAAGCAATACCCCCTGCCAGCAGAACCCAGCAAGGAACAAGATCCTTGTACAGGGTCAATTAGCTCTTCCTAGAGTCCTAGCACCTAGGGAAAGGATTAAGAAAATGCAGGGATTTTTACCAAGCCTTCTGCAGAAAATCATTTATCAGATGTCACCCAGTTTCCTTTCTCTTCACACATGTTCTTTTAAACTACTCTTCAGTGATCAGTTTGATTCTTTGTGGCTCCCACACTAGGAAGAGAGAAAAAAATGCAGTCTCTTCATGTAGTTTCTCTGGTTGGCTAAAAGGTTTCTCTTCAGAGTCAGAGTGGAGACAATGTCCCTAGAGACAACAAATTTGAAGTACAGAGATGGACAAGCTTAAGGTCACCGAAAGGGTTTCAGTGAAATGGTACTTGCATAGTGATTGCTTCTCTAGATATGTCCGTCTGCTGTCACACTGCAGAAATAATGCAATTTGACATCAGTTTCATATCCATTCCTTATAGGAACACTTTTAATTGTTCTGCAGTTGTTTTCCAATCATTTTACATTGTGTTACAAAAGAAGGAAGTCGCAGCAGACATTGCATTTATATCATCATGGTCAGTAGCATCACTACTACCACCACCACCCAATTTAAGCAAGTAACAATCAGACTAAACTGGAAGGAGTGGCAACTTGATGAAGGAAAGAGTCCAAAACTGAGTTAATAAAAATAATCCTTAAGTAGGAATACTTTTACACACACAATGGGTACTTACATTTCCCATCCATGTGTTCAGTGTAGCTTATTCCCAAGTAAGTGTGCATAAATTAGATGGCCTTTTTTATTCCTAGGAATGCTCAACTACAATTGCTGTATTGATATTTTACGTTCTTAACTGTTTAATGCAATTCTGACTTTGTAATACAATTCTGATCAATAATTCTTACAAACAGATCTTATTGGTCCAATTTTGCTTGGCCATTTCAGAAAGTGTTCACCCTCTAGATTACTCTTAGCAGGGCTTGAGCTCCTTTCATGTCCCCATCCTCTAAGGTCCTGTACTCAAATTTGTCCTTACATTATGCAGAATGAGGCACCTATTTCAGGCGGCACATGCTGGATAGCTGCAGTAGTAGTCTCTCTGTTGGAAAGAATCACAAGGCCCATTTAATCCAACTCCTTACCATGCAGGAATACACACCTAAAGCACTCCTGAAAAGTGCCCATCCAATCTCTATTTAAAGACCTATGAAAGTGGAGAGTCCACCGTCCTCCAAGGCAATCTAATCCACTGCTGAATAGTTCTTATTCTTCCTAATTTTTAGGTGGAATCTCTTTTCTTGAGATTTGAATCCATTGGTTCTAGTTGCTGGAAAAGCAGAAAACAATTTTGCTTCTTCTACTTTACAACCCTTCGGATACTTAGTCATCTTGTCACCTCTCAGTCTTCTCTAAGCTAAATGTATTCAGTTCCCTAAGCCATTCCTCATAAGACTTGGTTTCCAGATCATCAGCTTGTTGCTGTTCATCTTTGTAGCTATCATCCAAATATGTTCCAGCTTGTTAATATCCTTTTTGAACTTTGGTGTCCAAAACTATTCCAGGTGACATCTGACCAAAGCAGAATAGAATGTTACTACTACTTCTGTTGGAGTGGACACCGTAGTCCTCTTGGTGTAATCTAGAATTGCATTGGTGTTTACAGCGACCATCCTCAGAAGGTCTTCTCCAAGTTTCCCTGCCATCAGAAATGAATTGAATTATAAGAGGAACTCTTTGATCTTGGTCTTCTCCAGTATTGAAATCCAAGCTGCCTGGCACCAGTACAAGAAGTCAGGTGAAGGCTTCTTTTAAATTTGTTCAGGGTTTATCCTGTTTTGAGTTACCACTGCACTCCTAATGATTAATCATTATGTGACTTCTGTTTGGGTTTTAAGTACATATGACTCATTGTGAGCCTTCAGGCTGATGAACAGTTGAATACATTTTAGTAATAAAGAAATAAATAGTCCTTTTTGAGGGATGCTAGCTTAGATTATTTCTTCTAGACATGCTAGTTTTCTTATGTGCAACAAGACTTCCATTCACAGGGAAACATTGAAAGATAAAATTCCCATGCTAGCATGCAGGTCTAGAGGAAAATAGGCAACATTATTTAAGTGCATGATCAGTCTGGTTAGGGATATCTACTTTGAAATTATTATTTTTAAACAAGGTCTAGGGTTCTTTATTAAAACAAAGCTACCTCAACAGCACAACTTTGTTTTAGTTTTGGAACAATCTTATTTTTTAAGTTCTCAGAACCAGAAGTGGAGGAAAGTCAGGACTCCAAGTACCCCTGAACACGTGTGTGTGTGTGTGTTAAAATTAACTACTGCCACTGCTTAGTGTTCTTTTTCAGCTATCCAGGGCATCTATTGTAACTGATCGTGTCATTTACGAAATGGAACTTTCTTAATCCCTTCAGCATGTTACTGCTTTCTGACATTTCAAAGACATCTGCCCCATGCAAGAGTTATGCAAAGTAATGGAGTCCTTACTGGAAAACACAGTCTGTGTGGAATAATATTTGGTTTGTAGCTTGTTGCACAGTGTTTTGAGCCTCAAAGTAAGGAAACATTTTGCATATTAATATTACCCATGTCACCTCTGCAAAGCCCGTGACAAATTACTGTGGCCTCCAAAGTGAAGGCTCTGCCGTTTCCTTTCCTGCTCATCTCTACTGGGAGTAAATGAGACCTCAGGATGCATGACACTGATATGAAGATCTTAAAACATTTCAGCTCCCCAGTTCCATGGGCAATGCAGCAGCATCTCCTTCTGGTCAGCAGTAAGCTTCCAGCTAATTTACTGCTCCCAGTTTCCTAGTTTGTAATAAAGTTCTCAGCAGCTGCATCCGGTGCCTTCTTCCTTCCTCTGCGCATGTCCTTGTGCTCACACATACGCCCCTCCCTATTTGCTTTGTTCTGCTGCTTACCCATAATGTCAACTCGTAAACCTTTCATCAAGTCAACCAGGTGGAGGTGGAGAAGCCCATTCCTGAAAGAAGTGTTTATTCAGTTTCTGGGGCAGAAAAGAATGGGGCCAAAGGAGGCCAAGAATGTTCCCCAATGGTTTCAATAATAGCTGTGTGTGCTCTTAGCTGAAAAGCTGGCTTTGCTCTGCCCCTAAGGTGCTGTGGAGCCTCTGAGAATCCTGACACATCAGTCATCCTGGTGACAGGGTCTGGAATGCGCTGTGTACATAACCAAAGAGGCAGCACTTTCAGCTTAATATGGGGTGATGAAAGGAAGGTTTCAGCACAAGACGGCTCTGCCAGTTCAAGCACAAACACTTGTACATTTATGTGGAAGCTTTGAGATTGGGAGGATCGGACTCCTCTGCCAAAGAGATGTGTTCATACTCTTTTGGCACCAGCGAACCTGCTGACAGATAATTTTAGTTACCTGAATTGGCCTGTTTCAGCAGATTCTGATAAATGGACACAGTGAGGCTGCAAAGTGTGAAGAGACAGAGGAAAAGTCAGGGCAATAGGCTACACCCTCAGTAATGGTTCTTTAAAAAAAAACTTCTTTATTTTCTTTCTCTGATAAATCCAAGTCCCCATTTGCCTTTCAGGTGATGCTTGCTTTAAGATATTAACAACACCATTTTAAGCTTTAAAACTCCTACCACAGAGTTGGAAAAATAGAGAACAACATGTAGCTCTCTGGATGTTTCTGGAGTATAATTTCCAGAATCATAAGGGTTGCACTGCCTTGTTGGAAAGTGAGCATAAAGGTAGCTGCTGTGATCCATGTTTATGAATATCATTTGCTTGAGAAATCAGTGTAAATTAATTGATTACAGAATAAATGCATCACTACAGCTAGGGTTGCTGACATTACAAATGGCTTCTGTCCATCCATGATCTTTTGCAATCAGCAGGTCATAACATAAGAATCTGAGGTATCATAAATTAGACTTATGACCTTATAACTGTTTCCTATTCACATTTACAATCACGACACCGTTGTCGCAACTACAAAAGCTGCTAAACTGTATATAAAAAAAAGTGCCTTAGAAGTTAGGGAGCCATGCTGAGCAAAGGGAGTTTGCAAAAGTACCTGCTTCTGCTTATCGCATTATGGGGTGCTAGCAGAATAGGGGTTGATGTGTCATCTTTCAGCATCCCACTCGCCAGGGCTACAGAACTCCTTGGCTAGTATGGCTCTTGAGTTTTTAAAGTGAATTTTAGGGGGTTGGACTGGGAGATAGAGAGTATCAATGATATCATAGCTAAATGCCATGTGCAAAATCCCAGCCAAAATCTAATTAGAATTAATTATCTATACATTTTATTATTATTATTATTATTATTATTATTATTAATTTATTATTAATTTTATTTATATAGCACTGTAAATTTACACAGTGCTGTACATACAATCTTAAATTAGACGGATCCCTGCCCTATATAAAATATTTTTTTGTAGAGCTTTCGGGCTATGTGGCCATGTTCTAGAAGAGTTCCTTTCTGATGTTTCGTCAGCATCTGTGGCTGGCATCTTCATTCTCTGAAGATGCCAACCACAGATGCTGGTGAAATGTCAGAAAGGAACTCTTCTAGAACATGACCACACAGCCCAAAAGCCCCACAGAAAACTATGGATGCTGGCCATGAAAGCCTTGGACTCCACAGCTGAGAAAAAGCTGAGTATTAGTCTATCTTCTGAGTGGGAACTGTGGTTAGAATGGGTTGTGCATAAACTAGAGTATACCTTGGCTGTCCTAGGTCTTTGTTTCTCATAAATAAAGTTGGAATGGCCAGTATTTTACTTTAAATTCTCCCATCAACATTCTTTTTTAAAACAGCAGAACAGAAACAAGGAAGGAAGGAAATTTGTCTGTTCTGATAAATACTGAGATCATATCAGCCAATGGTGGCTGATGCCATCCTGAGTGCAAGCCTAACATGATTGGAGAGATTTCCACATAAATTAACTCAACTATTCCAGTTTTTGACTCATAATGGGATATGAATTAAGCCATCTGGCTCTTGGTTTTAGGTGTCAGAACCACTCACAAAACCTTACACTAATCCTCAATGATGTAATCTGACTGGTTCTATTAATGTCTCCTTTCTCTCTGCCTTCCAGAAACCAAACTCAGATGTTGCCATCCCAATACGGGCCAGACGGTTACACAACTAGAGTGATAGTATCAATATGTGATGCAGCCCAGAACTGCCATAAAAAGTTGCCAGCGACTTCAAGCATAAATAGAACCATTTCACTCTCTCCCTTGGTATTATGGTTCAGCAGTAGGATAGAGAATGAATGAGACTGTATTTCAGCATTCAAAGAAGAGGTTGTAAAAATAAAGCCAAGTTCTGTTCAATATGCATTGTTCAATAAATGTCTTTCACAGCTTTCTAAATATGTTTCTCCAACCACACATTTTCAAGAGACTAGTCTCAAAATCATAACAAGTGGATGTTCTCCATATTTTATCTTATATTCTCCATAAATATTTGTTATCCTTTTTTGTTCATATGGGATTTTGCACCTTCTTCAAAAATATGCTGTTTTTTCCCTGTTTTCATTACATGTGGAAACAATGTGAAACTATTCCTTATCCCATTCCATTAATATATATAAACCTCTTTTCTTCATGGCAATATATTTTTCCCCTTTTAAAAAAAACTGTGCATATCAAGCTATTCACCTCTTCACTGGATAATTTGATCCCTTGTCTTTCAATCAAATTAATGCATATGTATAAAAATATTACCATATATTTGTACATATACCCATCTTGTAGTACTTTGCCTTAGGGTCACCATAAGTCAGAAATGGCTTGAAGACTCACAAGACAACATCATTAATAACCTTGACCTTTTTGCACTCTTTTTCATTTATAATCTTGATCTTCTTCTTGCTTGGCTATATTCTTATATTCTTAGGACCAAACTCTGATGTTGCTCAGCCATGTACCTTGTAGGGTTCCTTTTACATCGCTTTCAGAATCACTGTGTTTGAAAGTAAAATTAAGAGTCCTGATAAAGTTATTCCCTGGTTGGAAGCTAGAACTATCATTCTTCCATCTCTTCATCTCCCTCCTCTTCTCTCCACTCTGGCATTTTGCTTTTACAATAATTCAGGTTTTATAGACACACTGTCTCTCCAAATCTTTGACTCACTCCCAAAACTCCAAGGGGACCCGGATTCTACTTCACTGCATTTCAGAGGAAACTGTGGGTGAATTCCAAATCTATCCAATCCAATTTGGTTTCAGAGCCAGGATTTGTCTGAATCTGACACCAACTCCTTACTAGTTATAAGATGAGCCATGTTCCAAAAGGAGCAGAAATCCCATGGTGTGTGTGCTAGCTTTAACTTTTTTTAAGACCTAAAAGAAGACCTGGAGCTAGTTAAATTATGAATGGTCAAACAAAGCATTTCAAGCATGCCTAAATGAAATGTTTTGACATTTAAAATCATGTTGATCCATACAGTCACAAAACATGTGCTTCAGGTTTGACATTTGCAAAATATTTAGCTGCAGAAATGTTGAAAAATTCAGTTTTATCAGAAAACAATTGCAGTCACGTCACAATTCAGTCTGTCATGATTTTGAAATATTGTATTTTATGGGAAATCAAAATCTGCTCTCCCCCCCCCTCCCAATCTATCTAAGACCACCTGTGTAAAGGTTGTAAATGGATCTTTACCCAGGGGGATTAGCATTCCCAGGATTTCATCCGCTTCACACAGAACAAAATGTTGCTGCTTCAATAGTGTGTAATAAACAGACAGTTTGTAATAATTAGTGTGTAATAAACAGATGGTATGAGAATTGGAATACTAAGGATGTGTCTCAGTTGTGCATGCGAAATGTTGGAGACACATTTGTACAAGCTTCTGGTGGTACAAGTATCTAGTTTGGTAGAATATAGAAATATTAGTGCCTAGAGTTTTTTTTTGGGGGGGGGGGAGGTTTCAGGCTATGAAGCCATGTTCTAGAAGAGTTTATTCCTGACGTAAAAGTATTTTGCAAGGGCCTGGGACTCAGCTTGAGACTTGAAGTTAGAAACGTGAACTTAGAAATCTATCAAATATTGATAGATGTGAGGACTGTAGTCAGGAAATCAGAAGAAGATTAAGAATGAGCAGGGCAGCTATGAAAGAACTAGAATGTTATACATGTGACCTGAATTATGCTAACAGAGGCAGAAACAGAGTTGTGCATACAATGTGACATGTGTTGTCCAATGTCGATATTCTGCATGGGGATTGGTGTTACTAGTGCATTTTGTGTCCATATTTGGATTTTTATACTATGCTGGGGGGGGGCAGTGTGGGGATCCTGTACATGTGAGACATACCCTCCATTTCTTTATCTTCTATTTATCCTGGATATCAATCATAATTTTAAAAAGCCTGTGTACACATGGGTGTCTACATGTAGGCATTGTATACAAAGTGCAACTTGCATGTGTGGCTAGCAGAGAAAATGTACTCCGGTCAGACCTTTCTTTCCTCTTTGTCACATTATCTGGCATTGTACAATTGGAAAAGGGGCAACCAAAATCATCAAGGACCTGGAGCAATTCCCTTAGGAGGAAAGAATGCAAAAAAGAGAAAGGGAATAGTGGGAGGGACAATAAAGGTCTACAGAATTATGGATGGTACAAAATATATGGGGGATGCTTTCTGCTTTTAATACTAGAACCCATGCATCCACTGTAAGTAAGTGATGGGAGATTCATAAAAGAAAATTCTTCTTCTAATAAATTAGATTGTGTTGTTTGCTTCCAGAAGAAGCTGCCTATTTGATCAGGCTTAAAGGAAATTAGATCAATTTACAGAGGACAGCACTATCAACAGATACTAGGTGTGACAGAGGGCCATATCCACCAGCACAAGAAATACCATGTATGCCAATTACAGTATGTTGATTGCTTAGGAGCAGAATCTGGAAGGTGCTTTTGCATTCATGTTCTGCTTGTGAACTTCCCATGGAGACTTCTTGTTGCCCACTGTATGAAGAAAATGAAAGACAGGAAAAGCAGTTGCTATGATCCAGCATGGGTGTTCTTAGGTACTTATTTTAACATAGATTAATGACTGACAGTGGTACTTAGTCCTCAGTGGCTTCATCCATTCATTTCATTCCAGGGGGGTGAAGGATTCTTACATTTTGATAGTATCTCAAATTGGAAGCAAATGTTAAAATAAATATAGGAATCCTGAGTTCTCCTTGCCTGACAGCTGCACAGATAGGTATGGTAGCAGAAAATGATTAATTAAAATTAATTAACTGTTAATTAAACTATACATTTGCAGAACATGTGAACATGATCTTGGGTCTTAGTAAATCATAAGTTTCTCATGAGCTACAAACACAAAAAAGCCGATAAAATCTGAATCTGCATCAACTGTGTCCAGGTCAAATGAGATAATACCACCATTCTGTTCTGTTTTGGTCAGGCCTCTGGGTAACAAAGTTCAATAAGAAATCCATCCTCCTTCCAAGCTGCCCTAACTAATTGTTGGTTGAAAAAAAATTAGCCTTGTAATATGAATTTTCAGAGTACAAAACATTAACTAAAATGATGATTTCTCTAGTTCTTTGCTATTATTATTATTATTATTATTATTATTATTATACCTCATTGTGAAATCAGAAATATATGCATATATGAATCCCATTTTGGGAGAAATATGGGATGTAAATCCAATAAATAAATGAATGAATAAATAAATATTTCTAAACTTGGATTTATAATATATGCAATCTGTATTTGAATGGAATGGACCATATTTGCTATTTGCACAGCAGTTTCAAACTAGTAGTCCACCAGATATTCTTTTATTTCAACTGCCAGAATCCCTGATAAGTGATGGTTGTGACTATTGGAAGCTGAAGCCCAAAATTCTCAGAAGCATTGGCACATAGATTCTTCCTCTTTCCCGGGAAATTTCATTTCAAAAATGTTAATATTGTGACTTTTGCTGTGATCCAAGTGGGAATCTGTAAGCTAAAGAAAGAGAGAGAGTAAGGAGATGACATTTATTGGAAGGGAGAATGGAAATGCTAGAGAAGGTTTTCATGGAGAGGTTGAGAAATGTGGTTTTCAAGACATCATGTAACTGCTCTTTACTTTCAAAAGCTCAAAATGAGAACCAGTGGGAAAGAAGGAGGGGAAAAATGGATTTTTCTCACATTCTTTCAGGCAAGGCTTTTTATGTAGTTGTGTAACATAAATTTAATGCAGCATAAATTTAAATGCTGATTTAAAATTAACTTGATTGTAAAAAGCATTCCTATTTCAATGTAATTGCAAATAATCTAATATATTAATGTTGGATGTGTTAACTCTTCTCCCCTAGCCTTCTCATCTGTTGTAAAGTTGGCCTGATGAAGGTTGCTCAGGTAAGAGCCTATGGATAACAGAATACACAGGTGTTAATAGTAGGGCAGGTCTCTCTCATCTTAGTTACCATGCTACATATTTTCCTAGAAAAAAAGCATACCATTTCTTCCTTGATCTCTTATCGCATTTATATCATATGACAAATATATTCTTCCAACCACTTGCTGGGAAATCATAGATCCTATAGGGTTTCCTTTTGATTTCAATATACACATCCAGGTCTCCAGTAGCGGGTGGAGAGAGCTGTTAACCCAAGAGCATCTTGCTCTCAGACAGTCTCATGGGCTGTTAAGTTTGGCATGAGCAATTTCAAAACCCCAAAAATGTCTAGTAGCAAATAAAGGATTAGTATCTCTTATCTGGGATTCTGAAATCAGAAATATTCCAAAATCATTTTTTTTTTCCATGGGTGGCTGAAATAGTGACATGTTTTCCTTCT
Organism: Urosaurus nigricauda; assembly: GCA_034509955.1. Classification (NCBI taxonomy): domain Eukaryota; kingdom Metazoa; phylum Chordata; class Lepidosauria; order Squamata; family Phrynosomatidae; genus Urosaurus; species Urosaurus nigricauda. The sequence goes on along the minus strand of JAOEGL010000009.1, from coordinate 8,812,242 downwards.
GACAGTTCAGTTCACACAGACTTTCTTTCATGCACCAAATTATTAAAAATATCATGTCTAAAATTATCTTCAGGTTATGTATAAGGTCTATATGAAACAGAGCCAAATGTCATGTTTAGACTTTGGTCCCATCTCCAAGATATCTCATGATGTATATGCAAATATATCAAAATAAAAGAAAATTCAAAACCCAAAACACTACTGGTTCCAAGTATTTTGGATAAAGGGAGACTCAACCTACAGATGACATTCCCTTAAGCAGATAACCAATAAACAAATAAGAAAAAGTCACATTTTGAAGTGAAATGTCAATATTACACTGAGCTAAATCTGTGCTGTTTTCATAGCCCCAGATCAACACAGTCACTCAGTTATATGTCAGAAATGCACCCATCAGTTAAATATTCAAAGCCATGACAACCACAGAGCATATTCCTTCTCAGGGTGGCATCTCTCCCCCCCTCCTTTAGTCCCATAGGCTGCTGGGATCTCTCCCTTGATCTATGGCCTCTGTTCTTCCAAATTAATTTTCAACTTTTAACAAATCTTCAGGAGAATGACAAGCCAGGGCCTTAGCTGTCTTTTAATACACAAAAGCATAAATAAAGCCATCCATCACAACTGTCACTCTGAAAGATAGATTGCTCATTGTCCAGACCCTGGAATGACATGCAAGGAAAAGTTAGAAATTGTTCCCCCCCCCCATCTCCCCTTCTCTCTTTTTGTGGTCTCCTCCCATCCCTCCTTTTTTTTCTTCTTCTTTTCTTTTCTTTAAGTTGCCAGGCTGTTTGATTCTGATTAATGGTGCTGTCAGGGTGGGATTCCGCTTGCCCGGGTAATGAGTTAGGAATATATTCCCTGTCACAAACACACCAGATGTCAGGAGCAGAAGGGCCCGGGAATGCCAGAAACAATATATAGTTCCTTCCCAGTCCCCTGACAGGCCAATATGCTACATAAGGTCTAATTTATGTAGACAAAATGCAGGCAAGGGGCTGCAGTGGTCGGAGAAGATGCCAGAAAACCAGTACTGTAGTGGAGAGGAAGGGGACAGGTGATGGGAGGCAGAATGCTGGCTGGGAAACTAAATAGCACTGTGCACATCAAACACCCAGAACAAGAATGGCCCAGAACTGCTTCAGTTATGTTATCTCTGCTTTAAATCATTAAGGGAATAAATCAGAGCTGGCAGAGGGCTTCTGTTGCTTTAAATAGCTCAACTGGATCACTCATGCACTGCCATTGGCCACCACCATTCCCATATGGTTTGCACTGCTCCAAAGGTTTTTTAAAAGTGTTCTCAGCCACATGTGAACCAAAGCAACATAGAGCAAGGGGACAAGGAAGATCTCAAGATTTAGCACTCTATGGTTGAGTTTTCTGATAATTATATTTGTATTTCCACAGGATGCCACCATAACTGCAAAAGTGAAACCATAGTGTTTCAGAGAAAGGGATCATCCTGAATTCTGGAGATGACCAGGATCAAACCTGAGACCTTCTGTATTCCTAGCATGTGAACTAATGCTGACCTACAACTCTTTCCTATAGATGGCATTTCAATGAGAAGACAATAAATACTGGGAGATCAATCTAGCTGAGTGTATTTCCACACTACCAATTGTAGAAGATAGCTAGATTTCATGGTTTTTTCCAAGTTATACCTGAAGATGCTAGGGGTTGAACTTGCGGTGCTGAGCATACAAAACATGTCCTCTAGAGGGTTATAACCTTTTCGTTCATTTGTCGTTATGATTGCAGCCTTAGTCTTGGTATATAAAATGCATTTAAACATCTAAAGCCACCACAGTCATATTTCAACCAGCCAACCCTAGAAAATACTAAAGGCAAGATGGGCCCCACTCGGTACAAGCAATATGGTGTTTTCTATAAACTTCCAGCTGCTGGTGGGCTTGCATCAACAATGCCTTTTCTTCTAAATCATTAGCTTTTCTTTCCCCTTGACACAGAATGTTCTCATTTAAAATGGGTTCATTCCTTCTCAGAAAGCCACTAATCAGAAACAGAGCCTAAGAGGCTGGAATAAAGGAAATAAAATGATATATTGCTGCAACTTTTATTGTATAAGCCTGGGGCCTAGGCAGCTCAGTGTAGGAAGGAGGCTTTGTTTTGGTAACATTAGTTTTGCTTGTATTCAATTGATCAAAGGCTCACATCACTAAGTATGTATACACCACACACACCTCAACATTATGTTACAAAACTGTGGTAGTCTGGACTGAGTCAATACCTAAAGAAAGGATTTGTATGCCATGTGTCAGCAGTCTTCATTGCTACAAGTATTACTGTCATTATTATTTTATTTATTTATACTCTACACTTTTCTCAGATTGGGACTCAAAGCAATTTACAAAGATAAAAAAATGTAATTAAAAATCCACAAGATACAAAAGTTAAAACACAATTAAACAATTAGAAAAATTAAAACCAGTTTAAAACAAACCTTATTAAAACACACACACACATCCAGTGTAAGGTGGCCCTTATATAATCATTCTTCAAATGTCTATAAAAATAGGAACATCTTGGCTTGTCTGTAAAAAGAAAATAGGGAAGGTACCAGTCTAATTCCTCTTGGAAGGGTGTTTCACAGCCTGGGGGTAGCCATTGAAGAGGCCCTCTCCATTCTTCCCACCATGACCTCCCCAGCAGATCTGGGTTCATAAGGGACAACACAGTCCTTCAAGTAAGTGGACCTAAGTAGTGTATGGCTTTAAAGATAATAACTAGCATATTGAATTATACCTGGAAACAGACTGGCAGCCAATGGAGCTACTGCAACAAGGGAATTGTGTGGTCCCTGTTACTAGCCCCTGTTAGTAATCTGGCTAAAACTCTTTGGACCAGGTGAAGTTTCCAAATACTCTTTGAAGGCAGTCCCACATAGAATGCATTACAGGGATCCCAACTGGGATGAAACTAAAGGATGTGTCACCAGATATGATGTCTCAAGGAATGGACAAAGCTGGGACACAAGCTATAGCTGGGCAAATGCACTCCTAGCCACCATCGAAACCTGATCTTCCAGGGCCAGAGGTGAATCCAGGGGCACACCCAAACTGTGACCCTGAGTCTTAAGGGGGAGTATAACCCCATCGAGCGCCAGCCAAATCCCTATATCCCAATCTGACTTTCAACTGACTAGGAGCACCTCTGTCTTGTCTGAATTAAGTTTCAATTAGTTTTCCTTCATCCGGTCCATTACTGAGCAGGCACCAGGTTAGCATAAAAACAGCTTCATTGGGTTGTGGTGTAAAAGATTAATAGAGCTGGGTGTCATCCATGTACTGAACCCTTGGCACTGAACCCCACAACTCCAGACAACCCCTCCCAGTAGTTTCATGCATGTGTTAAATAGCATGAGAGACAGAACTGAACACTGAGATGCTCCATAGGCCAACAGCCAAGGGATTGAACAGGAGTGTCCCAGAACCCTGTTCTAGGTTCGCCCCTCCTTGGTGTGTGTGTGTGTGTGTGTGTGTGCAAAGAGTTGTTGTTGTTGTTGTTGTTGTTTTCTCTCTTTTTGTCTGTCATATATTCATTACTGAGAAGAAAGGGGCTTGACAGATAGGCTGCTAAAGGCCCATGTTGCTAACATTTACCATAAGTCAAAAATGACTTGAAGAGATACGACAATAATCTCAACTTAAAACTATTATTATTATTATTATTATTATTATTCACCTTTCAGGCCACCTTCTGACTTAGAGTGTCCCCATGAATTTCATAATGTTTTCATATGCAAGGAATACTCAGAGGTATTGCCTTTCTCTGAAATATTACCTATAGTTCCTGGTATTGTTTGCAAGAGTCCCCTTCCTAGAACTAAACAGGTCTGACTCTGCTTAGTTTCAAAAATCAGACAGGATCTGGTGTCTTCAGGGTATTTAGGCTTGGGTTGAGTTCATTATTCACATATGTTAAATGTATGAATGAAAAAGATGAAAAATTCTAGTTTGGGGAAGTGGATTTAATTATACATTTAAGCCTTTAGCAAGAAAGGAGGAAGCCAACTTTTAGCACTTTTTGCGAGTGTCTCAGGCTGCATACAGACTGCAGAAATAATCCACAGTCATGGCTGAATCCTATGGAATTCTGGGAAGTGTAATTTTGTGAGACATTTGGCCTTCTCTGTCAGAAGCTCTGGTGCCACAAAAGCCAAAATCCTGTAGCATTCATCCATGGCAGTTAAAGTGGTTTCAAACTGAATTATTTCTGCAGTGCAGATGAAAGCAAAGTGTAGTGTAGTATAGTGATTAGTTTAATAGAAGTAGATAAATTTTAGGTGGATATTCAGGTAGGAAGAAGGTTCAATAAGAACATAACCTGAGATGAGGTGTAGGTATGGCCCTTAACTGCTTTGCAATGGGACTCAATTTGTCTCCATTGTGAGTGAAAGTGAGAAGAACCTGGGGGGAGATTATTGAAATGGATCAGCAAGCTCTATCAGCATTTATTTTGGTACAACTAGGTATCCCACATGTCCTTAGGTCAGCATGACCTTTCAGAAACCTGCCTGATGCTAGAGATTAATTCCGAAAACCCAAAATCCAGCTCAGGGATATGTGCAAGGTATGCTAACATAGCACCTGTGATAAACATAGCATACCCCCATGAACCCACACATGTTCTGAGAATTATCCAATAAACTCTGTGGTGATGCTTAGGTATCAAAGTCTGCATGATCAGATTCTGCTAAAGTTAGTTTAGTTAAGTTTTAGACTACAATTCTTAGGCTCCTGCAAGCAGCATGAGCACTGGCCATGCTGGCTGGGGGCAATATTGTGAGCTGAGTCTGAAAGAGTACTGTTTTCAGGCTATGTGCATGACATAGTAAGCTATTATTTCTGAAAGTACAATTTAAATAGGCAGGAAAATCTGAAACTGGAATTCTTAAACGTTTTGAAACTTGCAGTCTTCGAATAACTTGGTTATAATGCTTACTAATGAGATTGCTGATTTGTGATGCTTCTGAAGGAAGTAGTACTTCTTACTCCCTATAAGCCCAAGGCTATGTACATGTTCTATTTAAGAAGATGTGTAGAGCAAGGCCAGACAAATGACTCATGCTAACCTGTGCATCGATGGCAGAACATATTGCAAAGATCAACCCCATTCCAGCTTGTGTTCAATTTGGAAATGCCAAGGATTGTTTCATAGTCTTCTGCGATGTTCATTATAAAAGTCCCCAGATGGCAGATGGCTATTAGCTCACCATGACCTATATAAATGTCAAACACAGAGCTATTGCCCCAGTGAAAATCTCAAAATAAATAACAACAGGAGGGATGCTGTGCTGCTGTCACTGGGATTTAAGGCTTATGAATTTATGCTAATTTATCCCAAAGTCAGCTATGGAATGAATCTTGTCCTTTCAGAGGGCTACACTTAGCACCTGTTTGGAGATGAAGTCAAATCCCATGTGCTTCACACTCTTCTTCCCTCTCTCTCTCTCCTCGACAGCTTCCTTAGAAGCATATCTGACATTGCACGTATATGCTAGTTGGTATTGATTAGGACCTAACAATACTGGTGTCAGCTCTCACTGAGAGAACAGATCAGCTTTTTGTTTGCCAGTATTATACAGCATTCATGTTAACAATGATCTCAAATAGTGTGTTGTTACCATTATCGATCACTCTGACTCCAAAAATTCCAAGAAAGTTTCTGGATTAAGGGTTTTGTACAAATGATGTTTCTTGACAAAATTCTCTTCTTTTCCATCAGGCCTAATAGAACTGACATCATTACTTTAGGTTGCCTTGAATTATGTGGTGTAGAAGTTTAGCCTGCTGCCGTGAAATGTTCTGGTAGGATTGACAAAGTACAACCTGAGCAGAACAGTGGAGGATAGGAAGTCTTGGAGATGTTTCATGAAAGCTTCACAGTGAATCGGGGCTGACCCAATGACAGTGAACAACAACAACAAATCATTAAGGGGTTGAACTGTATTTCAATATTAACGTAATTTATTGGACTACTCTGGAGACTAGGATTCAAATTCCCAATCAGCCATAGAAACCCATGGGATGATCCTGGACAAGTCACATACTCTCATACCCAGAGGATGCCAATGACAAGGCCCCCCTCAAATAGTTCTGTTGGTGTGTTCTAGTATTAACCTTCAGACTATATTGTTAGACTTTGCTATTAGAGTATACTTAACAATGAAACAGAACTGTTCAGCATCTGAACACCATTGAGTAATGGGTCAAATAAAGTCACAGCAATAGCTTGCCTCTGTGATGGATGAGATTTGATTTATGTATTTATTCTGTAGTCCAGCAAAAATAGGGTTAATTTGTCTTTAATGCAGAGACAAAGCAGGCTTTCCCCATTGCATCCTTTGGCATGCCTATTACTATATTTGCACAGCTATGATTTTGGAGCTCTGGAGAATAAAGCCAGCCAAAAGCTCTGTGTGCAGGATACCATAATGTAAATTGCATATGTTATGCAAAATTGTTAAAGGAGAACTAGCAGATGATAATATGCCCAGTGCTGCTGTTAATATCAGTTAATTTCCTCCTGTAATTTGTATAAAGTAAGTCTAACCATCCCCCCCCCCCCCTCAATCTATTCTATCTTTTTGCTAGGCCTAAAATTAAAGGAAGATTTCTGGGCTACCAGATTCCTAATAGGTATCGGCCTAACTCTCCAAGTTTGGCCAAATGTTGGAATATGTCTGGAGCGCACATGGGATGTGTCTGTGCATTCCTGTTTTTGTTTATTGCTTAGCAGGCAATGAAATATGTTGGGAAAGTCTGACAAAATCCAGTATTTCTGTCACTTTTCCAAGCTCTCTGTTCTCCTTCTTTTCTCTCCCTCCTTTTCTCTCTGTGTCTTCCTAAACAGTTTCTTATGTAACCTTTCCTCCTTCATGTGAACAACCAGTGAAATTATTGTATATCCACAAAATCTGGTTCACAATGTGAATTTTCCTAGCACAGAATTTGCCATATGCAAGTGTGTTCTGAGATGAGATCCATCACTCCTGACAGTGGTCTTCTACTTGTAATTGGAACTGGGAACATTGTGAGTTTATGTGTGCAAGAGCACTCTGGGGCAGGATGTGGCTCATGGAAACGTGACCTTTAGAATATCATGCAAAACCAGCTGTTGCAAAACAGAAAGCTCAAGTTGCATATGTGAGAATAGCATACTCTATATCTCAGAGTATCTGAGGCAAATAACTAGTTGTGTTACACGTTCAAAGTCCCAAGGATCTGGCAGATGAATATTCTGTATAGCTGGAGATGGGAAAGCTTCCTTCAGGACCTCACTAAGGTTACTTTGGGAAGGTAGTACAAAGCAGGTGGTGTGACAAAAACAAAACAAAAACATCTCTCTTCTGATATTTTGTTGTTGCCACACACAGCATCTGCTCTATGACGCTGTCAAATCACTCTGTTGGTATGCAGACGCATCTGGTAGTACCTGTGAGCTAGAGCTTTCGTAGACTTGGGAGTTTATCATACGACGGAATTTGGGGTATAATGCAATGGCAATCTGAATGCAATCATGGGGTTTCACGTAATTGCATATGAATGTATCTCATGCAAATTCGAACAAAAGGGAAGTAATTCTGAAAGTAATCATATGTTTTACGTTAATGCATATAAGAGTATCTCACTCAATTTCGGGCAATGTGGGGGTCATTTTTGGGAAATGGGAAGTCATTCTGAATGCATTCCGAATGCAATTAGATTTCATGTAAATTCACTAAGCTAGCAAATTTACAGGAATTCAAATTGGCTCAATTCGAAATTGGGAGAAATTCCTCCCATGTGATAAACTCCTTGGTCTACTTCTTCAGATGCAAGTCTATGAAAGCTCATGCTACAAATTCTTTCATACAGTTAATCCCAAAAGTGCTGCAAAATCCCTTTGCATACCAATATTCCAGACTAACACAGCTATGTCTCTAATCCCACCACTCTGTTTAAAGATAGGGCTAGCCCTGGTAGCAGAGTATTTTCTTGTTTTTCTCAGCAGAAATTGGCTCTTTCACCCCTTCTTTCTCTTTCTTGTACACATAATTTAGAGAGGATCAGCTACAAAAGAGAGAATTTTCCAGCCCTCATCTCCTTTATTCCTTCTGAAGTGGCTTTTTCTTATCCTATGCTGCAAGTTTTCTATGACTGAAATTTGAAAGCATGTAGTTGTTCATGTGAGAGTGATTAAAGAGCCTCATTTCTTGGAAGAGTCAGTACTCATCATCTGCCATGATGAATGAGTGTCTAACATCCCCTGCTCCCATTATATTGTGATTAATTGTGCCAGTTTAAGTCAATAATTCATTTGTTAAAAATAGGTTTGCGAAGTATCATTTGTCTCCGGGGAGCAATCAGAATATTTTTTAAAAAATCATTTGCTACTTCTCATTAAATTAGTGTTGGGAGTCCTACTGAAAGGTTCTGTTCATCAAACATTTATTGCATGCTTATTTGATAAGAAGTTTTATTTGCCTAAAATTATGTCTGCTAACAGACATAATAGCTTACATTTTCCTAACATTAATGAAAGGGTTTTTAAGTCTAAAGAGGTTTGTGACTGAGTGGGATAGGTTGAGGGTGAGGATATGAATGATTTCTGAATGCTCATTTGAGCGAATGGAAAGGAATAATGCCCTTGTTTTTCAAATAAACTTTGAACATCTTCCGTCCCTTTGATATGACAATCCTTTAATTGCAGGTTGAGGATCTGTGGTGAGAAATATACAGACCCCAAAGTCTCATATTTATAAATGGCTGTAAAAGCCACATTCATATTCATTGAGCCATTAAAAAACTCTGCTGCAAATGGTTCTAAGAGGTATGTATTGAGAATATCACCTTCTTTGCTACTAATAATTGTGGCCATAACTATATATATATATATATATATATATATATAGTTTGCTTACTATTATCATTTTCATAGCCCATGCCTCTTTCAACTTATGTAGTATTGCTAGAGATATGCTGATAACATAGATCACATGGTTACACTCAAGGCTCTAAAGACATGTTCCATTTATGTCACAATAAATGAATTACCCCTCGAGTTGCCAAGAGATTTTGTGGTTCTTCTTTAAATAGAATAATTAAATTAATCAAGTAAAATTCTTTAATGGAAAATGACATTCAATAAAATAGCATTCTCTAAAGTAAACAGCATTCTCTTAAGCTAGAATCACCCAAGCCTTTGTATTCTTCATCAAGCTGGACAAATTGGTCCTTGAACAGATCAAGCCTGAACTCTCTCTGGAAGCCAAGATTATCAAATTATGGTTATTGTACTTTGGACACATCATGAGAAGGCGGGACTCATTTGAAAAGATAATAATGCTAGGAAAGGTGGAGAGAAGTAGAAAGAGAGAACAGAGAATTTGGCATGCTAGCTGGATAGACTCATTTAGGGAGGTCACGAGTATAGCAGGTACAGCAGATTACAGAAATGGAGAAGACAGAAATGACTCATCCACAGGGTTGCCATGAGCTGGAGTCAACTTGAAGACATTTAACAACAACAACAAAAAAGATAGCATTTCTTCCTCTTCCTAAAAAAGTGTCTGCAGGTCTACCCATCAAGCTCTATACTTCATCCAAGTACTAGCTAATATCCAAATAACTTTATATTCCTGATCAGCAGAAGACATGCAATTAATGCAGGGCACCTTGTTCTGACCTCACAGTGAGCAATGAATCACAGTGGGACACATATGTGAGGAGCTGCTTCACATTGCAACAGAGGGTCACGGATAATGCAGGATATCGGTGCAGGTCCAGAACAAGAATATTCTGGGCTGCTCTTGGAATATTCTGGCCAATGGAAACACCACCCAGGGCTCATGTTCTGCACTTAAACTATAGGTGAAGAAAGGAAACATAAGGCAGTTGAGCTGTGTCCTTTTGTTTCTTCTCCTCAGCTGCTCATCCTATAACAAGCTGCAGAGCATGCTTGCACAAGAGCATGCATTTAATTTAAGAGTTGCATTTAGTTTTAGCAGTGCATTTCAGTATGGTGAGAGCAAGCAGCTGGGCTGTCACTGTCCTGGCTTAAGAAGGCAGAGAGGACAGAGAGCTGTCAAGGAAAAGACTGAAGGATTTAGGCAATAGGGATAGGAAAAAAAATTCATTAGGTCAAAACATGGGATTCATGACAGTTGGAAAACCCCATCAAAAGAATAATAGATGAGCGAGAATCTTGCACAATTTTCTCCCAGTATTTTAACATTCCAAAGTGTTGGAGAGGAAATATAATACATAGGAAAAAGTAGTATCTTTTTGTAATCCCCCCCCCCCCATTTTCTAAACAGAAAACAGCTTATGTCCCTCTCCCCCCCCCCCCCCAAATGTGTTTGTTTCTACACAGACTAATTCTTCCACAATGCTTCAGGGTCTTAAAAAATGTGAACAATAATGCAGAGGAATCTTCCATTTTTACCACTGTAAAAACTACCATAATTATTAGTGCCTCCATGCCAGGATGGGATAAACAAGGACTTTCATCCCTATTATAGTTGACATTACTTCCTTTTCCCTGTGCCAGTGTTTGATTCATTCTCTTTCCAACACACTCCATACAGCTTAGTCTTTTCTTGGGTTTCTCCTGACCTTCTCAGGAGGCAGTAGATCAAACATGTCCCTTTGGTTGCAGGGAGAGGGAGAAGGGAGAGTTCAAGATCAATTGTGATGCTGTCACTTTGCTTTCAAACAATTTACCAGAAAGAAGGCTTGGGTCTGGTGAAGTAAAATCTTAGAAAATGAATGGAATTGCATGTGTGTAGATGGATGGTTGGATGTAGAGTGGGAAGCATCCAATTTTTTCTGATCGTGGAAGCTAAGCAGTATCAGCTCTGGTTAGTACTTGGATGAGAGACTGCCAATGAATACCAGGTGCCATAGGCAATATAGCAATAGCAAGTACATTTCTATACCACTTATCAGTGAACTAAGCACTCCCTAACCAGTTTACAATGTTTACGCTAATTGTCCCCAATAAGCTGGGTATTCATTTTAGTGGTCTAGGGAAAAATGCAAGGCTGAGTGGACCTTTGAACCCTGCCTGGGATCAAACCCATAACTTTGTGGCTGCACTATAGGCATTTGACCATTGCAACATCAGGGCTACCTATATTTCAGAGGAAGGAAGTGGCAAACCCATTTCTGAATATTCCTTCTCTAAGAAATCCCTATGAAATCCATGGGGCTACCATAAGTCAACAGGCAACTTGAAAGTGCAAAGAGAGGGGAAGTGAAAACATTAGGGGCTTGACAGACGGGCAGCTCTGTGCTGCCCGTCTTTGTCCTGAGTTGGTGTTTCAGCAGCTGCATGCTACAACACTAACATGCTGCCAAAAAGAAACTGCCTGGAGAGGTTTCTTTTTTGTGGCTCTGCAAACAGGAAAGGGTGCTGCCATGAAACTACTTCCTGACAACGACATCTGGATGCTGTATACCACAAGCATCATCACGGCCCCTGTGTGGATGGGAGGCCGCCATGATGGCACCGCCATTATGTGCTAGGATTCGGGAGCATGCAGATGAACACTAGTTTCAGCCCCAGGGTGCCAGAAAGTGCCCATCTGTACTGGACTTTGGTTTCTGATACTCTGGATCATTCAGTCTGATTAATTGTATTGTTGTATTGCTTGCTCCCAACTATATTGCTTGCTCTCAAACTTGTGTGTGTATATATATGGGAAGCCAGTATGGTGTAGTGGTTTGAATGTTGGACTATGACTTTGGAGACCAGGGTTCAATTCTAAGCTCAGTCATGAAACTCACTGGGTGACTTTGGTCAAGTGATATGTTCTCAACCTCTGGAGAAGACAATGGCAAACCTCTTCAGAACAAATTTTTTAAAGGGGGACTTGAAGGCACACAACAACAACAGACTTCCCCCTTTGCAGACTCTTGAGTTTATTTTCAAATGAACTGTACTTCTGTTAAGCTTCAATTCAAAGTACACAAGTATTTTATTAAAAGTTTGGTTACAATGTTGTATTGGGACAAGGGAGATCTGTGTTCAAGTCTCTCCTTCATTAGAAACTCATTGGGTCACTTTAAACCAATTTCTCTCTCTGACTGCTGCATCTTATAGGGTTGTTGTAAAGATAAAATGAGGAAGAAGAGACAACTTTGAATCCAATGGAGGGAAGTCAGAATATAATTTTTCTTTTTTTTTATTTAAAAAACATAATCATTTGTGCTTTCTATAATAGAGTTATTGCTCTAGTAATTAAATGATGACCATTTTTAGCTCTTTTTATGATGAACATACCAGCATGTTTGCAACAAAATCAGTTCTTATGCTGTCTTTCATATGCGATTAAATGCAAGCATATATCGCACAGATTCCTCCCAGAGATTTTGAGCAATTATAAACCACTAGAATGCAGAGAGTCAAGATGGATCCAAAAACTGGAGCTACATAATTCACGGTTCTTCATGTCTGGTTGAAGGTTTGGTTCATTCCACGGAAGATTGACGAGTCAAGCTGGTTCCAATCTATAAAGTAATTATACCAATTTAACAATTATGAGATGTGGAACTTTTAACTCTTTACAAAATAATTTCAAATAGCTAATGGTTGACTATGAATGCACAGTGTGATTGTTACTTATGTCATAGATCCTTCATCACCCAATAATAATTAAACAATAGAATCCCCTAAGCTATTGAAGCTGACATGAGGGTTTCTCATATGTTCCAACCATCAAATAAGTTTCTGTTAAGCAAACATTTCCAGTGAAACCTGGGATCCAGATGTAGTAGAACTGCAGCCTACACTGTATTGGGTTATGAAAAGCTTGGAAAACATCTCCTTTCTTGCATTACAAGTCCTATCATCCCATTCCAGGTGTTAGTGACAGTTTGTGCATTTGCATGTAAGCAAAATGGAGGTTGGGAACGATTTACTTAATGGCATCACTGGGGACCACTATCACCACTCTCCAAATCTCAGGGCCTGAGGGGCTGTGCAGACTGGTATCTTTGGCCAGCCTGGGGGTGGAGTCAGGGTGTGATGTCTACATGACACACACATCAACTCCACCCCCAGGCTAGCATGATGTTGCACGCCATACTACGTGATGTATAGCATCATGGCGCTCCTCTCATGCTATGTCTAGATGACACAGTGCCAAAGAAGCACTGTAAATCTGTGGCCCCAATGGCTACAGCACCCTTTCCAGGGCACAAAAAGGAGCTGCTTTTTGTGGCTCCTTTTTGTAGCATGGAAAGGCCCGCTCAGAGTCTGAGCATGCGGTTGCCAAGGCCGCAATCTGGCAAAGACAGAGGCGGTTGCAGGCCACCCACTCCTTCAAAGGTAGTCTGCACAGCCCCTGATATGTCAAACCTACAAATCTGAATCTTCTGAGAAGTCAAGCCTACCTGTCTGAAGCCCTGGGGAGTCACTGGTAGGCACCATAGACAACAATGAGCTAAACAGATGAATTATCTCATTCTGTGTTATGCAGCTTCTTGTTTACCTGCAGATAGTCTGGATGGGGATTTTGTGAACTTCCTACCCCTTAATATGTGTCCTGATGCTATGATGCTAAGACTATATGCTAAAATGCTAAATCAGGATTTGCAGGAAAAGCATCTTATTGTATGGCTACCTGCACGTTCACGTCAATGATATGGTATTGTCTGGCTTCTCCCCCCCTCCACCCCTTTTAAAGACAAAAAGCTGTTGTACAGAATACAAGCAGACTGTTCCCAAATCTTGCATGAAAGTTATAGAAAAGTAGGGACCTGAATAAATTCTGTCTGTATAAGTCCCAAATCTCTTTCCTGAAACTCTAGGCTATATTTTTTTTTTCTTTATAAATTAACCTCCCCCACCTTTCCCTTTAATTCATTATTTCTTTTGGTTATACATGCTTGTTGTCCATTTTATGCAGACATTTTTTTGTATATAAAATGTGAATATTTGGAGAAATTGTATGCAAAAATGCAAATCTTAAGGAAAAATAACAAACTAGCTGACATATCTAAGAGAAGTTTTTGTTACCTGGGTGATAGGTATACCTCATCACCCCCCTGAAACCAAACCACAAGTGAGAAGAAGCTTCTTTCCATTTTTGTAGGATCCAATTTTTTTTAGGTACATCATGTATATCTTTTAAAAGAGATAATTTCTGCTCCGGTGGACATCATAGAAGTGGCAATTCTCCACTAGTTGTGATTAAAAAATAATATTCTGGGGTGGAGGTCAGGTACAGCCCTGAGCTAGGCTAGAGTTGTTGTTGTTGTTGTTTTTCTTTAAAAGGAAGACATACTAGTTTCTTTACAAAATTGGTAGTTCCTTTACAAGATTAGCCTCACTCATCTTGCTTGTGCCTCCTCCTTGATACCTTACAGGCTATACTCCAGGTTTCTTGGGAATCTGCCCATCAGCCAAGCCGTGCACTGCACAAAACTTTCATTGTTTGCAAAGCTTGAAGTCTGACAGCAAGTTCCATTAATGTGACAGGTTTGGCCAAAAAATGTGCCACTGCTAGAGAGAAGCTTGGGAAGGGGTGAACAGAGAAGACATTTTCGACATTTGAGTGAACAGTTACACAATTGTGTGAAGGAAACAACAAGTGAATGTTGCTCTAAAAGAGCCATGAATGGTAAGGGCAGGTTTGCAGGCTCATTACCTTAGTGGCAACTGCTTGCTTTCCTTTGAGGAAGGAAATTGCTATATTAAATTGTCTTGTGTTAAACATTTGACTGAAAATGTTCACAAAGGGGTACTCAGAGGCCTGGAATAACTACATCACTTCAACCTGTACCACTTTGGGGTGAAAAGGTTACATGTTAGAATGATCTCCTACTGAGCTATGGGTCATCCCCACAACAAATACCATTGCCCTGAAAAGCTCTCCTCTGACCTGGAACATAAAATGAAACTGTAGCATTCACAGCCAATGATCAGCTGATCAGGAGCCCCAAACCACCAGCCATCTATTAAATCATACCTTCCAACAGTCCCAGTTTGAGAGGTGCAGTCCCAATGAATCCTTTGTTATCCAACTTTTTCAGCTGTTTCCCACTTTCCTTCTTTATACTTGCCTTACTTCAGCTGATGCCAACTGAGTTCAAAATGCAAAAGTAGCTTGTTGGGTTTTTGTTGCTGTTCTTGTTGTTAGCTTCCCTCGAGTCAACCCAGACTCAGGGCAACCCTGTAGATGAAACATCTCCAAGACATATTGTCTTCAATTGCTCCGCTCATGTCCCCTGCAAATGCCAGACACTGTTGGGTTTTGTGAAAACATAAAATGATGAATGCCAGTACACATCCAACCCCTAATTCCAGATTAGCTCACAGCTGAGGAGGATGACTGGTGGACCGTGTGCTACATATCCCAGGATTCCATAGGATGGAGCCATGACAGTTAAAATGGTGCCAAAATGCAATATTTCTGCAGTGCTGATTCAGTCTCGGGGCCATATACCACTGAGCAGCAGTTTATAAACATGATTTTTAAGATCATAATACAGTGTAAATTGCAATCCCTTTGACCACATCTTTCCCCATTATTTCATGTGTATATTATAATCATAATTCTTGGCCCCTTTTATCATGTAGTTCTTCACCTATTCATCTTCAGGGGTGATTGGAGGCCAGCATCTGTTATGGCATTGTGGTGGTTTCAGTGTTAGATAGGTCTCTGGGAAACCAGAGTTCAAATCCCTGCTCAGCCATTGAAACTCAGTGGGTGACCTTGGGCAAGTCATTTCCTCTCAGCCTCAGAGAAAGACAAAAGCTAAGCCCCATCTGAAAATTATTGCCATGAAAACCTTGTAATAGGTTCACCTAGGGTTGCCACAATTTGGAAGTGACTTGAAGGCACACAACAACAACAGCAATCTATCTGATAGTGTGAACTCTAGTCTCACTAAGCAGAACAAATTACACCAGCTAAAGAAATAAGGATATTTGCATGACAGTATCATCAATATAGGTTACCAAATTTAGCTCTCTGTGGCACTGAATGTTGGTTTTCCTCTCTTTCTTTTTTAAAGGCAACATATACACAGCCTTATCTTAAACAAATCATTTGACTACACTCCCTTTCACACTTGGCATACTGTGGTTGAATTAATCAATGTTTATGAGCTCGATAATTCACATGCAGGTGCTGGTGAAGACATGCTGTAGGCTGCTGAGAAATACACTTTGGTGTGATTTATGGCACAATAACTTATGCACTGTCAGGTCTCATTGTTTAACCCCATAAAAATGCCATTAGTAAAAAAGTTTCACATTTTATCCCCTTATTTGTTCTTTGACAGAGGCTGCATTGAACCATGTCAAAGAAAAAGATTCATTGGGGAAGGTGGAAGATGAAGCCACTACAGCAGCTGGGGGTATCTCATGCTAAACCAAATGTTGAGGTCCCCATGTATCTTCTTACCAACCAACCAGATTGTCAAACTAGTATTTTATACAGAGTACCTTACACATGCAGATGTCTTTACCAACATTCTAGCCAATATTTGCCTTCTGAATTGCTCACATTTCAGGATGGTTTAAAATATTGGGAAGGATTGTAAATTTAATGATCTAGTGCTCTCTTCATTTCTGATTAGATTATTTTGAAAAAAGGATTTTCTTTTTCCTTATTCCAGAGAAGGCTTGGTTACAATAGCAATCTCTCTGTGTCTCACCTTTCGTCAACCATTTTTGAGGGGACTCAACTGCTCACAATTCTTGCTCCAACTTTGCATTAAGTAGAACCTCATCCTGCTACCCCTCCATTCTAGGGTTTATGCTGGTAGCTTAAAGCAGAAGTGTCGAAATGGCTCAAACAATAAAGTGTCAATTGTCTCTGGGAAAACAAAATGGTGGTCAAGAGGAGGCATCTATGTAGAGATGTCTCGCTGCTAGTTCAATTCTTTCTGTTTTGTCCCTTTAAGTCATTTCTGAGTTATAGCAATCTTAAGGGGAAATTATCAGGGTTTTTTATGGCATGATTTGTTCCAGGAGGATTGCCATTACCTTCCTCTGAGTCTGAGAGAGTGTGGCTTGCCTAGCTGTAAGATTTTATTATTCTAACTGAATGGACATCATTGGAGTTTATCAGATGATGGAAATTGGAAGTATAATCCAGTGGCAATCCAAACGCAATCATGGGGATTCACGTTATTGCGTATGAGTGTATCTCACACAATTTCGGGCAAAAGGGAAGTCATTCCGAATGCAATCATAGGGTTTATGTTATTGCACATTAGACTATCTCATGCAATTTTGGGCAATGGGAAGTTATTTTGGGGCAATGGGAAGTTATTTTCGGGCAATGAGAAGTCATTCTGAATGCATTCCAAACACAATTGGAATTCACATAAATTCGCTGAACTAGCGAATTCACATAATTGCGAATTGGCTCCATTCGAAATTGAGAGAAATTCCTCCCGTGTGATCAACTCCATTGATAGAGGCAAGGAGGAGAAGGCTCACTCAAACAGGAATCATGAAGGACTTTTTGACCCAGGATTCCCAAATCTGAAGTCAACACTTGCAGAGCAACACATCCTGGCACAGGGTAGTATCTATCCCTGCAATATAAAACAAAGGTAGCTTTGTGCCCTCCACATAATTCCCACCAGCCTTGACCATGCTGGCTGTGGCTGATAGAAACTGCAGTCCAAAACAAATGCAAGGCACCACCTATTGACCCTATTGCAGACTGGTGAAAGGCATGACAAAACTGCAAACCTATGAGCATTTCAAAACACAGTGCTTTCCTGAACTACCATGTCAGAAAAGAAAAAGCATTCCCATTGCCTTTCTACTTCATACAGTTTTTCTCAAGTCCTAAATTGACACCAAGAGGAAGGAATGGGGAGTGCAGGATAAAAACACTGCCCAAGATTGTACTTCTGCTCCCCACCCTTTTTCTGTTAAGAAAGAAAAGATTTTGTTCAGTTACTAATTCTGCCCAGGCTCTCCTCTGAGCAGAGACCCAACTGTATCCCTATTAAATTATATAGAGCGAGTCCAGTCCTTGGCTGTCAGCGGGACCCATCAGTCCTAATTTATCGCCCCAGGAAACACAGTACAATTATGGTAATAAATAATAATAGGATTCAGTACATGACAACATGACTGATGGAGCCTCTCCGAACTCATTTACATTGCTTTGTGTTGCAATCACCCTGCCTCTAATGTAATGCCAGGCAAATGAGCCTTTTTGAATATTGTGCAATCTATTGCAAGTCAACTGGCACAAAACTCACTCAATAAATCTTGTTCAAACACATGCCTTTAATGACAGGTAAATCAACAATGAAGTAATTGCATTTAATGTAGTGAAAGGCTGGACAAAAACAGTGACCTCAAAGTGACTTTTTGTAAAAAGATATGATCTAGTTGCTGTGGTGCATGGTATGTATTTTGGTTTTCTTTTTCTCTCCCCCCCCCCTTTTTTTTTTCTTTAAAGTGGGAACTTTTTGCTCAGATGCACACCACAGAATAAATGACAGTGTTCCCTTCATATCCTTTGATTTAGTACTTGACCTCACCAACAACTGGTGACCCTCAATGAGTTGGTTTAGGCTACATAGCTCTTAATGCAGAGTAGACTCATGGACTACACTTGACTCTCCACCAATTAAACAGTATATTAGAAAATATGATGGAAATGTATCTCTTCTATCACCTCCTTTTCTTTCCTTCTTTCCTCCTCATCCCACCCAGTTATAGCTGAGGTTGAAGAAAATTATTTGTTTGTGGAGGAAAGGATCCATGACTGGATTTTCCACTGATGTAATATGAATAAATGCTGCAGGAGGATGAGGGGCTGATCAGATCAAAGTCATCACATTAAGGAAGTAGGATTTAATCCCTCTTCCCTTTCACTGTATTCTTTGTTTACATTTCCTAATTCTAGAACCCCCCCCCCCACATGGTGGGAAAATCACAAAACTTTGGAAATTTTGGTTTAATATTGTTTTATACTCTTGTATGTTTTGGTTATTGTACTTGTCAGCTTGCCATATTTTTGTATTTCTGTCTGGATAATTTATTTTACAATTGTATTGCATAGATTTAAATTTCTATTATTCCTTCCTTGTCCTGTGCATGTGTGTATTTGTATGCCTTCACCATAGCTGTATTGTGTCAGTGTTGTTGTTATTGTTCTTTTTCTTGTAAAGTGCCATCTACACTCAAGACACTATAGAACTCAATCATCATCATCATCATCATCATCATCATCATCATCATCGGCATCATCATCGGCTAGCTCTCATGGCCATCCGAATGGTGACCAGAAGTTTAAGGCTTTAGATATTTCCAATAAATATAAATGGAGAGTCATTTAAGGGTAGTTCTAGTTACCTCAGTGCAGCCATCAAGAACAAATTCTGCACTTAGAATGGCAGCAGAGTGCAGGGAGGATTTTTTTTTTTTTTTTTGCCATTGCTTTCCCTTGAGGCTGAGAGAGTGTGACTTGCCCAAGGTCACCCAGTGGGTTTTATGGCCGAGCAGGAGTGAACCCTGGTCTCCAGAGTCATAGTCCAACACTCAAACCACCAACTCTCTAAATCTCCGACAAAACTACAAATCCCAGGATTCCATAGTATGGAACCATGGCAGTTTAAGCAGAGTTGAACTGCATTAATTCTGCAGTACAGATTCAGCCGATGAGCCCTGTAATTTTAGGTCTCCCAATGGAAGATTTATTGAAGAAGTTCTTTGCCTTAGATGAAGAAAGCCAAAGACCTGCAAAAGTCTGTTATACAACAGTGCCTTAGGACAGGCTCTGCTTGGAGAGGAGCCACTGTTGAAAACCTGACCGATAAAACTGATAAAACCTCTTGCACCATAGAAGCTGATGTGTAAGAGCGTGGATATCTAAGGGCAAGGGAGGGTTAACATTCCCAACTGAGGGAGGGCATCATCATGAGTAAGAGCTGTCCCAGTCAAACATCACAGAGCTTACCTACTGCTTCATACCAGTTCATATACAGATGTTTCAAAGTGCTTTCTGGCCTTAGCCCTAAGGGCTTTGCAAAGTGAAAGAGGTCTGCAGATGCTCAGTGCTTGGATGAGAGATAGACCACTATGTACACTGCTTTCAGATCTATCATGAAAGTGAAAAAGGATGAAAATCTGTTTGTTTTTTAAAGACATGCACTCAGTCCATGGAAGAGATGTAGCTTGGGCCCATGAGAATTATCACCTATGGAGAAGAAAATAAAAGATTTTCAGATTCCAAGAGAATCATGTTCAAATTCCATTGGTCTCAGCAGGTTATGTAATATTG
This sequence comes from Urosaurus nigricauda, assembly GCA_034509955.1. Lineage (NCBI taxonomy): Eukaryota > Metazoa > Chordata > Lepidosauria > Squamata > Phrynosomatidae > Urosaurus > Urosaurus nigricauda. The sequence goes on along the minus strand of JAOEGL010000009.1, from coordinate 8,791,973 downwards.
AATTTAACCTCCACTTTTAAATAATGGAGACAAGTCATATGAGTGTACATTCAGAAAGAAATAAAGAGAACTTACCAAAATATAGGAATTTCTATGTTTCAGACTTCAGTGTTTTTCACTTTGGCTGGATCATGTCTTAAACAATTGCTCCTCTTCCTCATAATTTCACCTTTTGGACATCTACCTTCAAGCTGGTGACTTTTTAGAAGGAAAAATCTGTAGTATTTGTATGTAACAAGCTTAGAAAATTGATAGGAAACTTTGGTCTCCCATTCATTCTTGGCCACCTCTGTGCTCTTAAGCACCAGCCCTTGTCTCCCAGCTCTTCCTTTTTCCTTTCTCAAGTATGGCATTGGGGAAAATATCTAAGAGGTCAGTGTGAAACCATTAAGGTTCACAGATCTCCCAGAGCTCTTGCAGTTGATGGCTCCCATATGACGTAAACTGATTAGTGGGATGGCTAGAGGCAGCACAGAAGAGTCATTAAGGAAAGAAGGGAAAATAACAACAAAATCCCCTAATTTTAGAAAATTGTTACCAGTTGTTTGCACCATGGAGCTGGCTCATCCACGCTGAAAATGTCAGACCAAGTTCACACGGTTTTCCCACTCGGTCTAGGCACCAGGCCTCTGGGACTCTGATTACAAATATATCTTCCGTGTTGATTGTGGTTCTTTTTCTTCTTCTTCTTCTTCTGAGTTCTGTGTTGTATCTATATCTTTCTTGGGAGCATGACAGATATTTGGCACCAGGGCATTCCCCAGCAGGAGCACCAAACATCCGTCACCAGGTGCAAAATCTTATTATAGACCACGGTGCTGCTAGCAGATTCAGGCTGGGGGTGGAGGAAAGGATTTTGGCTGAGTTTGTCTGGTTGACTGCAGTTTGTTAAAGTTGGCTTGAGTGTCAAAATTTGAAACAGGCCTTGGCTTCACAGTCACATTCAGAGTGAGATGCTTCTCAGAGTTCTACGCAGGGAAAGTGTTCCTTTTTAAAGGTGCCAAGCCCCTAAGCCTCTGGAATGATGACAGACTGGTCTGAAATTGAACCCTGAAGCATGGTTAAGAGACATATGTGAATACAGTTTTGAATTCTTCTTCCAGTCCCAAAGGCACCAAGGAGAATGGGGCCTGCAATTTGTGGTCCGTGCCGTTTAGAGTTGCTAAATGTCATTTGGATCAGTGATACTAAAATGAAAATAGGGTTATAGGTGACATCTGGATAGGTTGCCAGGCTGCTATCAACAAATGAAGATGTTAATGGAACATAAGGTTTCACTTCCAGGCTAAAGGTTGGAAGCAGCAGATGACCATAAAGAAAGGTTCATAGTTGGATGAAGACAGTTTTGTTACAGGTTGCTCTTGAGGAGTGTCCCTGGGATCCAGCAAGGCTTTACTTATTCATCAATGATCATTAGCACTCATCCAAAAGTTTATGCAATGTTACCACCTTGGGAACCTTTTATTATGACATTTCAAAATGTAGAGGGCAGCACATGGAACATATAAAACTGCATTATTTATGAGCTTTTTATCCATCCACCCTAGCATTATCTATTCTAACTGTCAGGGGCTCTATAGGGTTTTAGTCAGGGGTCTTTCTCATCACCTGCTACCTGATCTAACTGGAGATGTCACAAACTGAAAGCAAAGCCTTCCATTTGAAAAACATGTACAGTGAGTGGGCCCTTGGCATTCACTGGAGTTTGGTTTCAGAATCCCCCATGGTTACCCAAATCCCTGGTTCTTAAGTCCCATTGAATAGCATGGTATAGCAACATGGTTTAGAACTCTCAGTGTTTGAGCTTTGAAGGCTTTTGAACAGCTTTATTTAAAGAAGACTGTTCAGAAACTGTAACTGGTCTGGATTATAGCAACAAGGATATTAAATGGTATTGTCAAAGAGAAACTTATCTTGCTCATGCTTAAAAGAGTTTTGGTGGCTGAAAATTTGTTTTTGGACACAATTCAAAGTGGTGGCTTTTGATCCATAATACATATCACTTATACAGACAGAGTTCTGTTTATATCCAACTTCACCTCTAATAAGATCAAGAGGTTGTACATGGTTCCTCTCTTTATTGTTTTTACTGAATAACTCTCTGAGGCAAGTCAAATTGGCTTAAAGTCACCCAATAGGTTTCATACTACAATGGAGACTGGAACCTTGATCTCTCAAGGACTTTGTTATACTGCACAATTATAGGGCTATAACTGTCATGATTACATCCTCTGGGATCCTGGGATCTACAGGTTTGAGAGAGATATTTAGAATTCTCAGCCAGAAATCTCTATTGGCTCACCAAACTACAAACCCCAAAGTTCTACAGGATGTTGCTAGGGATGGAAAGAGTATTTAAAAAATATTTGAAAACTAGCTAAAAACATGAGTTGAGAAACCCTGATATGAATTCTGGACTCACAAGAATTTTGGGGAGTCATTCTGCACAAAATTGGCACATAGTTGTTTTGCAAAACAGCATTTTCTCACTAGGAAATGTTGCTTTCTGGGCAAAATAACCATGTACAGGTTTTGCAGAGAATAAGTTCCAAATTGCAAATAGTCTCCAAAAATGGTGCAGTTTTGGAAGCCTTTCTGACCAAGGAAAGAACATTACTAAAATTATTCATTGCTTCTTTTGAGAACAAAATCAGTGTAGAAGTGCATCCCTAACTATTACGATGGTAGTTAGAACTAGAATCTAGTGCAGGATTGTGGGACCCTGGTCCAAGTCCAATGTTTTAACCACTGGCATTGAATGACTGCCTCCCTCCATACAAATATTTCTATGAAGATCACTTGGGGCAATGATAGATCAGGCTTCTGAGAAGACACTTCCATGCTCACTCCATTTGGCTAAAAATCTCTAATGGATCTTAGACACCCACTAAAATTATTTTGTTAAAAATACATTTTGTTAATGGAATTTGTCCTCATGGTGTTCACTGTGTTTTTTGCTGCTTCTTGTAAACTTGTTTTATGTTGTTGTTATCTGTGCTTCATCTCTTTTCGCTGCTCCAGTGCTTTAAGTTTATTTTTAATTTTGGTTGCACTAGTTTTTATCAGCATAATGTTGCTTTCGTTATGCTGTTAAACCTCAAAAAAAATTGAAATGGACAGGCAGGTCCTTTTAAAAAAGAGAGAGAACCTGTAATGTTTTAAAAGCTCATGCTAGAAAAATCTTCATTTGGATGCACATACACACATCTGAGATAACAAGACTTGCTCAAGATATTCTGCTCTCACAAAACACATTCCTGGTCTAGAGATTACCTAATACAATTTAAGATTATCGAGTGTTGGATCACTATAGAATACCATCAGACGTGCCATATGATGACTGCAATTCTGCAAATGTCATATATATATATATATATATATATATCCACCTTCCATAAAGTGCCCTCCTTTCTGACCCCCCCTAGTCCTTTTACTCAAATCAATCCTCCATATCCCCCCATATGTCCCCCCAACTCTTTTCCTTCCCTCTTCCCTCTCATCTACTTCCCTTCAGTCCACCCTGTTGCCTGTGTTGCTTTGTCTACTGGTGCCTCTGTCTATTCATGTTGGTCTTCAGTAGTGGCAGTTGTGATTTTCACCAACCCCTCATGTGTTCCTCTGTTGTTTTTTTCCTCACCAGGTGGATGGTGTTGGCATCTGCTATGGTAATCCTTCCCCCTTCCTTTAAAATCTGAGGGAAGTTTCACGTTAAGGTACTAGGACATCATAAAATCGTTGTTGAGGAATTGGTGAGACTGATGAAGGAACCATGGAACCAAGGATCTTCAAGTTCAAGAACTCTGAAACTGTGATACTGAAGGAAGGACTTGAGGGGGGTCAGAGAGCCCTGCATCCAAACCAGATCAGTCCAACAAGGAACAATCATAATCATCTCAAAGAAATTCACTATTATCACACTAGGGTCAATTCCAGAACCATCCCACAATTATCCCATTATTGGCAATGAATATTCCATTATTGGCAATGGGATAATTGTGGGATGGTTCCTAAATTGACCCTAGTGTGATAATCTTATATATGGAATCAGTGAGCCAAGGCAGACAGTACATTTGGCATGAGCTGTTGGAGAAATATAAGTATGCTAGGCTTCAAGGCAGAGGCCCTTCAGAGGAAGGGAAACCCCTCTGAACAAATCTTGCCAAGAAAATTCCTTGATAGCTTCACTTTAGGATTACCATTAGTTTGAAATTACTTGAAGGCACACAGCAATAAGAACTATGGCTTAGCATTAAGATCAAATGAGGACACTGAGTCCAATAAGAAATATTATTGAATATTTGATCTGATATTTGATTATTTGAAGGTGTTCGCCTGCTCCCATTTCTTCATTTCTTGCCTGCATTTTCCCCTGTCTTGACTTTATTTCTCTTCCAGAAAATGCTCACATCATTACTTCCTCAGCCTCTGCTAGTAACTACACCCAGCTATGCTGAAACAAAAATCACGACCAATTTCCCCATTTGCTAGCCCTTCCTTCTGAGACGCCAAACTCTAAATGGGGAACGAAGCATGGAATATACAACTTAGCACTTCAAAGCAAATGTTGGGGTCATGATCCAGCCAGCTCAACATCAGAGGGAATTAGGTTGCTAGGATCCCAGGATTGTTTATTACTCTCTCAGCTTTAATTAGCTGTAAGTAACATCACGTCAGAGTTCTGCCACAAACACTCAACCTGTCAGCATGATTTTACTGACTCTGACAGATTAAATCAGAAACAAGAAAGTCAACATATCAATAATGGGACTCGACATGATGGATATATTAAGAGGAAACCTGAAAAGTTCTCCATTTCAGTGTGTCTTAAAAGTGATGTCAAAAACTTTATACTGCAGTGAGGGAAGAACGGGTTGGAGTGATTATCCTACTTGTTTCGCCATAACCTCTGTGCATCTCTATACCTGTATTTTTATTACATGATCCATCTAAAACACTTAAACGCTGATGCTGACAGGGGATATAATTTGACATAATTCTATGCTGATATAATTTTTCTGCCACAATATAAAGAGAGGAATAGCATGTTTGTCTTGGAAAGCATGGCTTCACGTCCCAGCTACATCAACAAATAGAAATGGAACTTTGTGAACAAAAATTAGCTTGTTATTTGTTTGTTTGTGTAATTAACCATTAATCTTTAAGATCTGAGTGGAAGGCATACCTTTAGTATGCTAAGAATGAGAACCAGAGTGGTGTAGTGGTCTAAGCATTGTACTATGGACTTATCAGACATCGAAAATTGGAAGTATAATCCAATGGCAATCCAAATGCAATCAAGGGGTTTCACGTTATTGTGAATTATAGTATCTCATGCAATTTTGGGCAAAAGGGAAGTCATTCTGAACGCAATCATGGGTTTTATGTTAATGCGAATTAAAGCATCTCATTCAATTTCAGGCAATGGGGGGTCATTTTCAGGTAATGGGAAGTAATTCTCAACACATTCCGAATGCAATAGGAATTCACGTGAATTTGCTAAACTAGCAAATTCACATGAATTCGAATTGGCTCCAATTGGCTCCATTCGCAATAAAGAGAAATTCTTCCTATCTGATAAACTCCTATGACTCTGGAGACCAGGGTTCAATTCCCTGCTTGGCCATGGAAACCCATGGCTTGGGTGAGTCACACACTCACAGCTCCAGGAAAAAAAAATGTTTGCCTTCGGGTCACCATCAGTCAGAAATGACTTAGAATCATAGAAATTTAGAGTTGGAAGAGACCACAAGGGCCATCCAGTCCAACCCCCTCACTTGAAGGCACACAACAACAAATGGTAGGAATGACTACCATTGTATTGAACTTGGATAATGCAGTTGGGGAAGAATTTAAACTTTGGTTTGTTTTTGAAGAATTTATTAAAATCTGTCCATTTCTTTTCAATGGGGATGGTAAGAACTTGATTTTGGGGGGGGGGGGGATCAAATATAAGAGAAAGAGAAATGGGCAGCTTTTCCTCATCCCTGGGCTGGATGAACAGAAGAAGAAGGTGTGATAAGAGCATTTACTTGGTGGAAAGAGCAATAGCAGCTGATTAAGCTAGCAGAAGCCCCACTAAATTCTACAAAGTGCAGATATTTTGATGACATACCCATGCCATACACAGATTTCCTTTTATAGGCTGACTTGAAAATATTCACATTAGTTAAACATGGGAGGGGAGGCACCACAGACAAAATATTCCAGTGAAACTGATGCTAAAGCCTTTTGACAGCATCATTCCATGCATGCATGGATGCAAATGACAAGCACCTACCTTGAACAAAGAGGACATTACAGAAGATGAATATCTCAGCACCATGCCCTTTGCAAGCTGACTACGTGGGTGTGCTGGAATTTTAGCAACTCTTGCTGTGCCTTGATTGCTGATGATCACCACAGACCAGCATGGTTTTCCTCTACATCATATGTCTAATCCAATTGGAGAAATTCTGAAGTGGGTTATCTCAAAAGCATTAAGTTTAAGGATTGTTTCCTACCCCATGAGCCAGCCCATGTATTAATATTTGTAATTGTGGGCCTTCTCCACTTGTACCCAGACCATGGGTGATGATCAGAGATAAGTAGTGGTGGCTTCCCAACTGTGGAATGTTGTAGCTAGAATTGCACATGGCTTACAATGAAAATTAAACTACAGTAAAATGAATTTGTTAACACTTTAATCTCTGAGTATGGTTTGTTAAAACAATTCTGTTTTTAATCCTCATTGCAAACTTCAGTTTAATAGTGAGGAGGGGAATTGACTTCTGGTGGTAAAGCAGTCTTCTGGAGCACATTACAAAACAGATCTGGTTTCAGTCCATTTGCAACACGAATGGGCCGTATAAACCTACACAGGGAAATCAGTTGGCAGCCATGGCCTGGCAGTTAGGACTAGGGAGACCTGGGTGCATATCATGAAGGTTGACTCACTCACAAAGCTTAATCTTGGAAGAGATGCTAGCTCTCAACCTAATTTTTTCAGCTACCGCACCCAAGCTGTGGAATGGACTGCCGGATGAGATGCGTCTTATAACATCTCTTGACTGCTTTAAAAAAGCTCTGAAGACGCATCTCTTCCAGCAGGCCTTCCCTGAAACCTCCTAGTTCCCGGCTCCGAAACGGGACCTATTTCGACCCCTTGCTTGGTGCTATTTTTACCCTCATCCAAGATCTATGAGGATGTATTATGTTTTTAATGTTGTTATGGTTTTAAATTATTACTAATTTAATTTATTTTTTAAGGATGGGTGGTTGGGTATGAGTTGATGATGTATTTTAATCTGTATGTTTTAATTTGCTGTACCCCGCTCTGATTGTGCTCTACAGAGGAGCGGGCTAGAAATAAAGATTATTATTATTATTATTATTATTATTATTATTATTATTAATCAATCTCAAAAGATTGTTGTAAGGATAAAATGGTGGAGAAGAGAATGCACTTTTAAAATTATTTATTATCTATTAATTTGCATCCTGCATTCAGCATGGTGTAATGGTTTGTGTGTAGGACTATGAATCTGGAGATCAGAACACAAATCCCGGCTCAGCGATCAAAACACATTGGGCGATCTTGGGCAAGTCATACTCTCTCAAGCTCAGATGAAGGTAAAGGCAACCCCCTTCTGTGACGGGTTCACCCTAGGATTGCTATAAGTTGGAAACAATTTGAAGACACACAGCAATAATAGCAATAGCAATACTGTAATTAGTCACAACTATCTGACCACTATTTCGTCTTTACAGACACTCTGGCCTGCCACTGGCCTTCTTGAGGACGGCAGTGAGAAAATGAAGACTCAGAAAAATATATCATAAGAAATTTCAAGTCCCCTGCTGGAGACTGGAGTATTGTAAGCCACCAAATTTGACCTTAGGGTCACCATAGGTCAAAAATGAGTTGAAGTTACACAACAATAGCACTTCTGCCTTTCCCTCAGTGCTGGGACTCATGCTAGCTTACAAAAGTGAAAATGCACATTGTTCCAAAGTCATAAATAAAAAGATGCAAAAAGTTATTAAAATGAAATTAAATCATCCACAGAGAAATTAAAACCAATTAAAACAGATCCACAAATTTAAGTGCTGCAACCTGAATGTCTCCCCTAGGAACTGTTTCCAGAATGTGACTGAAGCTGGGCTGGTAGGCTTCTATATATCAATGAAATGAAACTGTTATCATTTCTCATCATTGGCTATGATAGCTAGGCCTGATGGGGCTCGCACTCCAACAGCATGTGCCTGATCATCACTTGCTTGCCTTTGAAATATAAGACACACACACACACACACACACTTTTTCTCAGAGTAAAAACTGGAAGGATCTCCTTTCTCTTTAATGGCGGTGCAAAAGAGGGAGTTTCAGTAGGTCTTGCTCTTCACACAACCAGGCAACAAGCACCAATTGCTGGAATTCTCTCTTCATGAAAGAGACAAAAAATGTCTCCAGTTTCACCCGGGAAACCCTTGTTTATTCCTCTAGAACAGGCAACGACTTCATCCCCACTCCTATCCCATCTTTCCCAAACTATCCGTGAATGTGCCACTCAAGGTAACCAAAACTAGACTGGCAGTGCGGGCAGGCAGTGAGCCATAGAGGACAGCCCTTCCTATGGGGCAGGTGGAGCTCAACGGTGACAGAATAGTGATTGTGCATCTTAGATGGGAAGCAACCTAGAGGCCATTCAGCTGGGGATTTATGACTGCAGAGTTGCTGCTGCTGCTGGCTTCCCTGCATTAGTCAATAAACACATTTCCTTCCAGGAAAGGCCTAGAAAAAGCTGCTTGTCAGGAGACAATTTCCTCTCTTTCCCTGCAGCCTTCAACCCTTCCCTCACCTCCCCATGATGTTCTTTATAGGGGGAATAAACAAACAGCCATTAACAATTTTCCCTCTCGCTCTCTCGCTCTCCTGCGCTTGGGGCCATAAACTGATTCCCTGCGAGGTGGCTGGTGGCATTTATTAGACCAAGTGGAAAACTGCTTGTTTCATCATGGAAAAGCAGCTGGGGGGGGGGGATGCTTTTCAAAGACATACCACTGACCTCTGGATCAGCTGCTGGATGCCAGAGTACTGCAGATGCAATGGATTTACCCCCTTCATTTTCTTTTCTTTCCATGCCCTTCTTTCTTGTGCACTTCTTCTCATCCTTCTCCCTCCCTTTCCCCCCTTTCTGCAGTGTCCTGACCTTGCAAGGCCTCGGTCCCCCCTATCCATCTCCCAGCGTTCATTCTCTCCCATGAACTCACGCTGGGAGATTAATTGCCGCCATCACCCCTAATCCATCACACTTCCCCAAGATTGTTTTGACATCTAGTTAATTTTTGGCTGATGATTTATCAAATTCTTATTACCGTGCTCTGAAAGGGGTCATTTATTGTGTTGATTCATGGTAATGATAAAAGGGGGAAGCTTTTTGAATTTTAACTACTAGCCTTTTGCCCAGCTCCATTTGAAAACAGAGAGAGAGAGAGAGATGGAGGGAGAGGGGGAAAAAAGAGAAAATAGAACCAGTAATTCCTAAATGTTTTGGTGTGAATAATCCTCCCCCTTCAATTAAAAAAAAAACCCTTCCTTATTTGTTTGAGAGGGTGGATTTGAAACAGGTTAATATAAAGTAAGATGTGTTTTTAGAATCCCAGCCTGGCCTGTGTTTCGATAGCATCCCCTAAGGCTCTTTAAACCGTTTATTAACCTGTAATATTACCTAAATGTCTACTACCATTTTATTTAAATAGAACTTAATAGGGAGTGATGTCAGTCATGTACCTGTGGAAATATAAAATGTGTCTCTTGGCCAAGCTATGGGGCAATTCCAGCATTTAGAAAGTACACAGAGATTATATATATATATATATATATATATATATATAATTTTATTTTATTTGGTATGACTTTTATGTTATTTCCCCCATCTCTGTTACCACCTGGTTTATTTTTTAGAAAATCAAATAAACCCAGATGGCCAAAAGGAGTATGCTGTGAAATATGTGTTCATTTTTTGAAAAGACTTGAAAATCTAATATGTTGGACTGGAAGAAGGTGCATGATGAGCAGATGGAGGAGACTTACTCATATAGAATGCATTACAAGCAGGAGAGTAGGTGTACCTGTATTATCTAAATTCAGAGGCAGTTGTTGTTCATTGTCATCAGGTCAGCTTCAACGTATGTTGACTTTATTAATGAGAAACCTCCAAGACACACTGTTATTAACAGCCCTGCAAACCCAGGGCTGTGGCTTCCTTGACTGAGTCTATCTGCCTGTGATGTGATCTTGCTCTTTTCCTACTACCTACCACTATACCAAACATTATCTTCTTTTCCAATGATTCACCTTGTCTCGTGGTAGATTCAAAATACAACAACCTCAGAAATCTATTCACCATTATAGTAAGGCTGCCCTCTAAATCTGGGCATTTATTTTGTATGTTTTGTAGATTATTTTAAGTACTCAAATTATTAATTTGTAGCCTAATGATGCAAATTCAGCATGTTAATGTTTCCATTGTTTCTTCCACTGTATTGCAGTCTTAGTAATTTTCTTTCTCACCTTTATCTACTTTTCTAAGAGAATGGAATGCTGAACTTGGAACACACACAGCCAGGTCCAAATTTATGCTTATTTATGAAATTTACCATGACTTTAGGCTATTTCTTTCTCTCTGCAACCTACTTTACAGGATTGTTTGGGAATTAATAGCAATGCAGGAACCTTGTAAAGTGGCTGTGTACATTCTTAGTGTGGCCGTAGCAGCAGCAACAACAACAACTTTGTCTTTGTTGCTGTGTGCCTTAGAGTCATTTCTGACTTATGGTGACCATAAAATGAAACTATCATGGGGCTTTCTTGTCACTGACTTCCCTTGAGGCTGAGAGAATGTGACTTGCTCAAGGTCACCAATGGGTTTCCATGGCATAGCAGGGATTCAAACCCTGTTCCCCTGAGTCATAGTCCAAGACTCAAACCACTACATCACACTGCCTCTTGCAGCAGCAACTACATTTTTACCTCAAAGTGTTGTTGTTTTTTACTGCATTTTTCATGCACAGAAAGTTTATATATATATATATATTGTGTATATATTATAAATGTACCCATATTCATCTGAAATTTTTGTTTCAGCTCATAGTCTGTTTGGGCACTTGCAAAGTAGATACGTTCCGATCAAAATCAAGCTGAAGCAAAATTACTCCCTAATCCTATTCTACAGCTCTCTTCAACCTGAATCAAAAGACATTTATTCAGTAAATCCCACTGTGTTCAGATATGTTTATGAAGTGTGCTTAGGCTCAGAACTGCACTCTTTGACGTATCTTACTCTAGAGTAGCCATATTAATGTACAGGCTTTTATTTTTGTTTTTGGACTATTAACATTCTGAACATAAGAGGGCCTCTGTTGAATTTGTTGTCAGTTATATTCAGGGTACTTTTCCTCTGCCAAAAATTAGTTATTTTGCCATAACTGACAATGAGCAAGTTGTGTCAGTGTCCAGACAGGTTGTCCTGGGGCAGGTTATATACAGACAGCTAGCAATAAAGACGGATGAAGATGCAGACTATATTAACATGACCACAGAGACACACTTTCCACTGCCCCTTGTCCTGGCTACAGCTTACATGAACAAGCCTTTAATGTGTTTGCTGAGCAGTGGAAAGTCTAGACCCATAATAAAACAAGATTAGTTTAAACATCAAGAAACTCATCTCGGGCTTAGGATCCGATTAAGACATGATACATAAGGAAAAGGAAATGCCCTGGGGAAGGAGATTAAAGCCAGAAGATACTGCAGGTTCTTCTCTTTCTCTGCCGCCAGGGCATTGGCTATTGGGACGCAGGGAGGGCATTCCACCTGCTTCGGGGCCTAGGCATGATGGAGCTGTACTTGCCTCTTCTTCTCTCTTTCTGAGGCCAGGGCAATTGCAGTTGTGATGTATGGAGGTGTATTCATCTGCTTCATGGGCTAGGCATGATAGCTTCATGCTTGCCTCTTCTTCTCTTCCTCCAAAGGTAGGGCAGCAACCATTGGGACTAATATAGTAAGGAGCCAGTCTCTCATAGTCCCACTGATAGAAGGAAATTCATCATTAGTTGTTAAAATATTAATATTTTACCCTATATCTGAAGATCGCAGGTTAGATGTTATATATATATGTGTGTGTGTGTGTGTGTGTGTGTGTTTGTGTGTGTGCGCGCGCGCGTGTGTGTACACACACACACACATACATACACATATTCACTTAAAACTCAGACAATTTAAAACTGGTTAAATCAATTTACAATAGTGCTAACTGTAGCACACAGACAGCCTGCAGTAAATTAATTTGCCCTCAAGGCTTTAATAAAAAGGAAAGTTTTCATTGGTTATTGAAATGATATCAATTTTGGCATCAATTATGCTTCCAAGGGGAAGACGTTTTACAACTAAGGTGCCATCACAGAGAAGGCCCTCAAAATCTAACCTTTTGGATTTCAGGTATTATTTCATTAGACAATGTACACAGGGAAATAAGCATTTCCATTTTTTTTAATGTGGTTCGAATATATTTTTCCCGCAAAATGCACATTTTTTTTCATTAAAAAGTTCATGAAGCAACAATGTACAAGTTTTTAAAAATTGCAAAACCTGAAGGATAATGATATTGTGATCCACAAGTAAGTTGAACAGTTTACATTGGAATGATAGAGATCAAATTCCTCTAGCATTCTTAATTCAAGCAGTAATGTTTTCATGCATATCATTTTCATCCACATATATTATTTTCTAATGTAGCAAAGCAGCATCTCAAGAAAAGTCCAAATTCTGTGCAAAAGGGAAAAAAAGTTTTCAGAGCGGGAATCAAAAGCTGATAATAATCCAGGTGTTAGGAAGCCCATATTTTTCACAGTAACAGGAAAGTGTACATCCTTTAGCTCATAAACACAGTATAGTAACGTTTCCAGGGATTATCCTTTCACATGAAATAGACACTGCATGATACTGTTCACAACTCTATTCACAACGTTTAAAAGAACGACACATTATTTGTCATGAGCTCTCTCGCTGCCTGCCCAACACAATATTTGGTGAAACAATTTATAAACCATCCAAGATTTGGAGGAAAGAGTTACGCTTACTTAAATCATTCACTCTCCTTGGTTTTCTCTCCTTTACTTTTGCTCTTTCTCTCTCTTACTCTCTCTATCACACACACACACACAGAGACATTTTCTATTCCTTTCAATGAGGTCACCCTGACTGAATGAAGGACACGAGAAGTGAGAGAGGTCAGGCATTAGCACAACTATAACTGCACTGCTACTGAGGGTAGGAGTACCATCCATCACAAGCTACACTACTCCATTAGGCTGCACATGAAATATTCCTTGCTCTGAATCGCAGGGTCATACATCTCCCAGTCTAGACACCTTCCTGTTGTGTGGAGATCAATGCCACACGGTCATGCATCATGTGTCATCCCTTAGCCCTTGCTCTAATAATCGTGTCTATTCTTTAGTCTGCTGTATAAATTATGGTGCTGGCAGAAGTGCTATATTATTCAGCAACCTTGGTCACTAATGGATTATTGGTTTATTGGCTGATAATGTGAGCTCCTCTTTTTGGCTTCAACCTCACATTTATTTATTTATCTCTTCTCATTATTGTGCTGTGTGAGTGATGGCTGCTGGATACTTCTCTCTTCACGCCCCAGGCTCTGCAAAACAAATAAAGAGCAATAATAAGTAGTGAACTGTAATAGGGGCGATGTATGGGCTCCCTGCCCTGCACAGATATACCTTGTCAACTGCCACCAGTAGAGCTGGAGGGTTTCAAATCTTGTTGCATCATTAACAAGAAGGCACAGGCCCCAAAGCAAGAGAATGCAAACCTGGACCATTACTAATCTCTGTGCTATTATTATCTATCACCTCCAACATCGTGGAAGCAATGATGACTACAACCAGTTTTACACAGGTCTGTATGGCTATTGTCATACTCTTTATCCAATAAAGTTCACAAATGTAAAAAGGACATAAAAATAAGCATTGAATATATTGTGATTGTTGTGTGTGCCTGCAAGTATTTCTGATCTTCTCAAGGAAACCCCACGATAGGGCACTCTTACGATCACCATATGTTGGAAATGATATGAAAGAAATGACTTGAAGAATGCAACAACAACAACAACAACAAGATAAGTAGAGAGGGGTCTGTGTGAAAAGAGAATGGAAACTGCTTTCATAGTAGAACACATTAAGCCCTGAACAGCCCAGCCTCACAATTCAATTTGAGTACTGTTAGCTTTGTGCAAGTAAAAAAGCTTAAGCTAGGCCATTTTCTGGTCCTCCCTGCTCTTGTTATTTTTCTGGCTGATGAACTTCTGACCACAAAAAAAGATCTTAGCATCCAGCTCCCTTTTCTCACTCTGATATATTCTCTCTTTTCCCACAGTGATCAACCAGATGTTTCTGGGAAGCACACAACCAGAACAAGAATTCATTGTCCTCTCCTGCTGTAGATGGTATTTAGGGACATATTACCTCTGATACTGTAAGCTGAGCAGATCCATCATGACTAGAGGTGTGAAAATCTTTCTGTTGCAATGTTGCTCCTTTTCTCTGACTCCCAACTTTAATCTCATTCCATCCTTGGTTGACCTCTGGTTGCGACAGCCCATTTTTCCTCTTTCTCAGAAGGAAATTGATATTAAAAAGCAAACCAACAACAGTCCTCCAGAGTCTCTCCTGGATTCGAGAAGGATGCAGTTAATCACAAAATATGTGTGTTTAGTGAAGCAATTAACAAACAGAATTGAAACACGTGTAACAAAATATTTTGACTTCTACCTTCTTTGGTTTTTAGATAGAAGGTGGTAGTTTTGAACTCTCTGTTCCCAGCATTCTTTAGTGAATGGTGGTATTATCATAGAATCGTACAATCATAGAGTTGGAAGGCATTTCATGGGACTTCAAGTGTAATCCTTTGCTCAGTGCATTATCTCCAGCTAAACCATCCCCAACAGATAGCTGTCCAGCCTTTTTTTAAAGATGTCCAGAAAAGGAGACCCCACCACCTCTCACAGTAGTTGGTTCCATTGCTGAACCTCTA
Organism: Urosaurus nigricauda; assembly: GCA_034509955.1. NCBI lineage: Eukaryota > Metazoa > Chordata > Lepidosauria > Squamata > Phrynosomatidae > Urosaurus > Urosaurus nigricauda. Next base: position 8,776,882 of record JAOEGL010000009.1, on the reverse strand, counting down.
CTATTTATGTTCAATTGAAATCTACTCTCTAGTAACTTAAAACTTAAAACCATTAAACCTGGTCCTACCTTCTGGGGCAGTAGAGAACAGACCTGCCCACTTTTCTATGTAACTGATCTTAAAGTATTTAAAGAGTACAATCATGACACCCCTCAGTCTTCTCTTCACCAAGCTGAACGTGCCTAGCTTCTTTAAGCTGAGGCCACATAGTTTTAGGGTTTCCACTCTATAGATCTAAAAACTATCCTTTGTCCTTATTTGGTATGGAGGTGCCTCAGATATTTGGACATTCAGATATGTTGGACAAAAGAGAAATTTTTTTGGTCCATACGCCTAAGTTCCTAAACCAAATGGCTGCAGCTTAAAAGATAATGCCCTCATCCACTAAAGAACTGGAACAAGTAATCTAGTCAGGCACCTTGTATGCAGTTCAGTTTCAGTAGCAACTGACAAAGACAGAAACTGATATATGTTATATGGCAATGTATAGGCTATCTCCATTCCAGGAGCACAAGCCTTCAGCAGCTTCAGAAAAAGGTATATTCAGTAGGTAGAGTAGATCACTGTACATAGATGTTGTCAGGACTAAGAAACTTTCCCCAGTTGCACCAGTATATTTAGAATTCAAACCATTTAAAAACCCATTTCTCAGCAATTCAAAATATATTCTTTTCCCAGATCTGGCTCCTTCTTATTTTCCCTCTATACCAAATTACAGCTTCCCACAAGAATGACCTTGGTAATTTGCAGCTCATGCTTCCTTCCCATACATCTGCTCATTATTCCAAGGGTGCAAATGATACACAATCTTTACTTCTCCCAGCTTCTCTGATAGAATATCATAACCTATCATCCTGCATCTACACACATATGTTGAAATACAGCAACTAAGCATGGGAGGACAACATTTGGACCATGATCCTGACATAATTTTTTCAGTTCTGTTTGATAATTGTTTGAGTAAATATATATGCTTGTATATTTGTGTGTGCCTTCAAGATATCAGTTATGGTATAAACATATACATATATTGCATTTTAGGTGAGAAACTGTGTTTTTGTTCACAGATTCCTATTAACTACAGTGTCCATATCTTTCAGTGTACCTGCTTGCCTTTTAAAAATGTATTCATGGTTTTGTGTGTAGTACAACTTTTCAAAATTCATCATGGGCCTCACAAATGTGCATTTTAAAAGGCAAGGTGTGCTTTGTCTGACAACAATCCCATGGAAGGACAAAACTGAGACCTTTATCAAAACATTTTTAACCCAATGAAATTTTTCCCCACTCCTCATTATAATTAGAAACCATCAATGGGCTTGTCCTTCATATTCATCCACTCTCCTTTTAAAGCCATCCAAACTAAAATCACTGAACATCTGCTTAAGAGTTCCTATGTGGGCTGCTAATTTGCTGATGCTTGTTTGTACAAAACTCTGATGTGTTTACCTCATTAAGACATGTCAGAGTTTCCAAACTTGCTGCTTGGATAGCATGAGCTTCTTGTTTTTGTACACTGAAAAGTGACATGTCAGCTTTTTTCAGCAACATGGACATCGGCACAGTAGGTGTCCTGACTAGCAATTCGAATGCCAAGGTATCTGTGAGGCTTTCCCAAGTCTGACTAAAAAAGCAAGTCTCTGTTGATTTGGCAAACAAATGAATGAACAAACCTCCTTGTTTGGCTCTGCCTGTTTTGTGTGCATTATGTAATTTTTTGTAAGTGCAGAAAAGGAAAAGACCTTGAAACTGGGCATGTATATTATCATAGAACCTTAGATATGGTAGGATCCATAAGGATCATCTAGTACAACCTCCTGCCATGCAGGAATACACAATTAAAGCACTTCTGAAAGTTGCCAATAAAGGAGAGTCCATTATCTACCGAGGCAGTCTATTTCACCGTCGAACATCTCTAATATTTAGGAGGAAATCTCTTTTCTTGTAATTTGAGTCCATTGGTTCCTGTTTTAGTCTCTTGCTCCATCTTCTGCATGACAGTCCTTCAGATATAAGTGTGTATTTATAGACCTTATGGAAAGCAAAACACATATTTTGAATTTCTGTGTAATTCAACCATGTCTGTGGTGTTGAATTAGAGTTACCACTTCTTTTTTAAAGAGGCTCCTCATCTATATGGCAGGCAGATGAAATATAGTCTTTCCATCTTTGGAATAACTCTACTTAATGAATTCAGATGGGAGAGAATTTCTTTCCATTTTCTTTTTGAAGAATTTACCAAAATCTGCAAACATCTTCATACTGAGATTGAAAAAAATCTTGAAATTGTCCCTTTGGGGGGGAAAGTGCAAAAGAAAGTGAAACTGGCAGATTTTCTCATTCCTCCTTGAACTCCTTGAATTTACCAAAATCTGCAAACATCTTCATACTGAGATTGAAAAAAATCTTGAAATTGTCCCTTTGGGGGGGAAAGTGCAAAAGAAAGTGAAACTGGCAGATTTTCTCATTCCTCCTTGAACTCTATGAAAACAGTCCTATACCAATTTCATTAAACTGTATCCATGGAGCAGGCATAAACCACATGTGCTATAGGAAAGAGGAAATACTGTGTCCATGGTCTTTCCAAATATGTCTTTCTCTCTGCTTTTATATGTGGAATTACACATGATTCACCTCTCTTCTTATGATTTCAATTATTTTTGGTGGCCAGAATTCTTTTGAGGACTTACATTTTCATAAGTGGATTTAGTGTATGGGAATTAGAAGCAAGCAATTCTGTAATGTCCATATCCAGTAAAGGTCTGCTGTGATTCTGCTTCAGAGGATAGCTAGTGAACTGACCAATGTGCATCGGGACCTATGTGCATTGGTCCTGTTGTGTGTTGTGTACCTTCAAGTCATTTTCAACTTATGGCAACCCTAAAGCGAACCTATCGTGGAGTTTTATTGGCAAGATTTGTTCAGAGGAGGTCTGCCATTGCATTCCCCTGAGGCTGAGAATGTACGACTTGCCCAAGGTCATCCAGTGGGTTTCATGGCTAAGCGGAAATTGAACCTTGGTCTCCAGAATATTAGTTCAACGCTCAGACCACTACACCACACTGGCATTGGTAAAGCCTGATTTGCATTGGGACACTGTTGCCAGTTTCCCATTAGGCATCTTTGCAATTCAAGAACAATTGCAATTTGTTCTTAGTATCTCTGCTATATAGCTAAATATACCTAAAGTTATGTAATGGAGACCATGATAGAGGTTTTGCGGCCTCATTTACATTATTGTTGTAACTAAATACTCTGAAGGCACCAGATCCCATCTGATCTTGGAAGTCTTTCAGGGTCAGCCTTGGTTAGTACTTGGATGGGAGACTGTCAAGGAATCCCACGTTCTGTAGGCTAAATTTCAGAGATAGGCAATGGCAAACCAGCTCTCAGTATTCTTTGCCCAAAAATGCCCCATGAAATTCATACAGCTCACTTGAATGCAAATATAGATATACACACAAATATAGATGGGAACCTGTGACACTCCAAACATTGCTGGGTTACATCTCCCACCATATCTAATTTAGACAGAACATCTCAAGCTGATAGGAGTTGTATTTTCACAACACCTGGATATCCACAGGCTTCTCACCCTATTGCAAAATGCTTGAAAGGCAGGATGAACATATTTTCCAAAAGACTGGAAATAAAACAATTTCACTGAGTTGCAATCCGTTCTTTCCAAAACCCTACAAGTTGCCTCGTGTGCTTTCGAGTTTGATATGCCTTTCATTGTTTGAAGAACAGGCGCATGTATCAGTACCATATGTAGAATGGTAATGCATGGTCACAACAGCATGAGAAGAGGCAAGTGGAAGGAAATGAAAAATCCCCAGCTCCTTCCTGCAGCAGCCCCAGAAATTGCTTTCTTCTGAAATTACTTCTTGCTACAGTGATATAGGGTTTGCAGTGCATGTTGGGATATACAATCCATCTTCCGACGCACATAGTCAGCAGGTTGGTGCGGGGAGAGAGAAAAAGAGTGAGAATGAAAATCGCAATTCCTACACACATATCAGCATTTGATCCATAGCCAAGGTCCTCTACCTGCAGAAATCTTCAGCTATCACATTTCTACTGTTCTGGCCGATAACGAAGATAATTGTTTCATCCACTTTGTCAAGCTGAAATGAAAAGAGGGCAAAAGCAAAATGATGCTGCCATAAATCACAGAGCTGAGACAGCACAAAGGGGAGAAAAGGACAAGATAGTGACTTCATTAAGGGTTATGTATTGTGTCATTAAGTTGGCAGGGGTCACCTTTCATGTCACCCCGGCATCCCATGATGCATTGCCAGCTCCTCTTTCCAATAAAATTAAACGTAGATGTAAAACTGATTAGGCCGTGTTTGCTTCAGCCCAAGGCAAGGAAACGGCTTGGGGAATAATTGATACAAGATCACGACTGATTCGTAATGGCAGCCATTTCTCTTCTTGGTCATTTCATTGCTGACCTTGCCCATTAAAATAAGCCCAGCTGCCTTGAAAAAAGGCACTTTATTTGTCCCCTCTCCCCGCTCCCCTTCAACCTTCCTTGCCAGGAATTCATTTTCACATCTCATGTTGGAATTTTTCATTCAAAATTATTGCCGATGAAATATGAAAGCAGGCATCTGAGTGCGGGTCTGGGTGTTGGTGATGACAAAGTACCCAGGAGTATCCTTCCTGCATCTCCTTGATGTCATTCCTGACACCAGGCTCATGTTTCAATGAGATTGCTGGCATCCAATCCTGCTGCTGGCTTATAGCCACCTGCTCACCACCAATGCAGACCGGAAGAAGAAAAGTATGAGCAAAGCTACCATTAGGCATAATCAGGCCACAGATTTAGGGTGGATAGTTATTTATTATCATTGTATCTTTAGTCTCAATAAGCAGATTTCCTGCCTCCATTGTGAAAATAACTGATTTTGAGTTCTATGTTCCTTGAGTTTTCTAGGGACATGGTGCTCCATAGACTGCCTAGGGTAGTGATTCCCAAACTATGTATTTCCAGGTGTTTTGGACTTTGGCTCCCAGAATCCCAGACCATTGGCCAAGATAGTTGAGGCTTCTGGGAGCTGAAGTACAAAACACCTGGAGGACCCAATTTTGGGTGTTACTGGCCATGGGGAACAATATCTCTTGGGCTGGCTTTCTAGGTGAGAGTGGTGATGGATGCATCACACACTGGCAGCAGCAAACCATATGTGATGTTTCCTCAGACTTGCCCTATCCCTGGCCCCATATCTGCTTGCCAACTAGATATTTTTATGTGCCTTATGCAGGTTATCCAAAGCAGGATAGAAGCTATGAATTGTACTAGAGAGTCAGAGCTGAGGGAGAAAGGGTCGGAACCAAAAAACACACCAAAATATATCATAGAATCATAGAGTTAGAAGAGAACACAAGGGCCATTCAGTACAATCCCCTGTCATGCAGCAAGACACAATCAAAGCACTCCCAACAAATGGTCATCTGAGGAAGTGTGTCCCATTGTCGAACAGCTCTTACTGTCAGGAAGTTCCTCCTAATATTTAGGTGGAATCTCTTTTCCTGTAGCTTCCATCCATTGTTCCGTGTCTTATTTCTCTGAAGCAGCAGAAAACAAGCTTGGTCCATCGTCAATATGACCACCCCTTCAAATACTTAAACAGAGCTATTATATCACCTCTCAACTGTCTCTTCTCCAGGCTAAACATACCCAGCTCCCAAAGGAGGTTATCGCACAGCCATTTTTGCCCAATCCAGGCATGGGACAGAACCAGGACTGAACGGGGGGAAACGGGTGTTATCACACAGAAAAATGCATACTTTGTCACAGGGTGATCACAAACCATCCCCCAGCTGAACTTAGCCAGCAGATTTTGAGGGACATGAAGCTTCTATATGACCAAAATTGGCGCAATAGCATGGCCAGAGGACAGCTTGTGATCGCCCTGCAACAAAGCACACATTTTTTGTGCAATAACACATTTTTCCACCTGTTCAATCCCAATCCCATCCCATGCCCAGATCCGGTAAAAATGGTTGTGCGGTAAACTCCTAAGTCTCTCCTAATAGAACATGTTTTCCAGATCCCTCGCCATTTTGGTCACTCTCCTTTGGACACACTCCACCTTATCAACATCCTTTTTGGACTGTGGTGCCCAGAACTGGACACAGTATTCCAGGTGAGCCCTGAACAAAGCAGCACATTAAGGACCTCTGCCTGCATAAAAGGGCCCAATGACCAGTGTTACAGCCAGATGTTTCTGCAATCTTATCCATCCCCCACAAAGCATGGAAAAGCTGAGTGGGACCTTCAGAGTTATTCAGTAAGGTGGGGACTTTGGGCCCTGCAGAGGGAAATAGGGAATATCAACCCCACAGCACCCAAAAAAGGACATATGCACACATAAGAGTATATATGTGTGTGTATATACTGTATGTCCCTAACAGGATGCCAGCAAGTGTGTGCTACCACCACATTAAATGCCCTTCTCTGAATGACTGCAGAGTAAATCTAATGAGCATGTGATATCACTAAGAGAGCCTTTCTATAAGATCTCTGGGATTAAACAGTTCTCTGTTTTCTTGCTAGCTGTGGCTCATCATTATCAGTGACCATTAAGACATGTTTCATTTTTCCCGTAAGTAATTGCATTATTAGCCTGACCACTATGCAAATTCCACAGTACCTGAGATCTTATGTCCTTATAGGTCATTGTAAAGGTGAAGAATAAGAACTCTATCAATATAGCAGACTTTTTTAAAACTAAGCCTATCTATTAGTCACTTCCCACAATGGTCATGAAAGTGGATGAAATTTTGTCATTGGAAAACTACATTTCCAGATTTGCAATGCATTCCACAAAAGAGAAAAGATGTATCTGACAACACATATATATTGAAAAATGCACCAAAGTCAAATTGTCCATGTTTCTAAAATGAATGTGCATAGCATACTTTATATTTTCATTTGAAAATATGTACAAACATACCCATATTTTTTCTGTTAAGACAAATCCACATGGCACAGAATGGACCCAGAGGTGGGAAGAGAAGGAATTCTATGGAAACGGACTTCAAAGATCTTTTTCATCCCTAGACAACTCTAAAAAAAAAAAAAATCACACTAACTTTTTTTCTTAACAAAAGTGTTCCCTCCAAAGAAAAAACTGGAGTAGCAATTTACAAGAGATAGGTGCCAGAAAAAGGATAGCTTTTAAAAAATTTAATAGCTGGAGCACATGAAGTCCTATAAACTCCTGTGCAAAATCTAAAACGTGAACATAATGCCATCACGAAATTGTGTGTCTATGTGTGTGTGTGTGTGTGTGTGTGTATAGATAGATAGGTATAGGTATACAGTAGATACAGATGATACTCGTAGATATAGATATATAGATTTTGTACAGGAGTTTATAGGACTTCATGTGCTCCATTAAAATTTAAACCCCCGCCCTCTCTCTCTATATATATATATGCCGGGGGGAAGGTATAAGCATGAACGAAAGGAATTATCTTGCAATTGATTCTGCATACATGATCAGGGATCATTTATATAGATATATATATATACTGAAACTAAGGATTATCCTAAATTTGGACAAGAACAATGGGCTGAATGTTGAGTTTCACCTTGCACTATTTTAAACCCCATAGGCCCAGTGCCCTTCTGAGAACCTGGAAGATTTAGACATGCAGCTCCTTTGTGCTTAGATAACAAGGTGGTCATAAATGTGTCCTCTCAGAAACTTATCTATAGCCCCTCAAATGAGATTTCGTTCTCATACAAAGAGTGAACTGGCCTCATAACTCAATTTATTTAGTTCCTGGCTGCCCTTTCTTCCTCTCTGCAGTGTCCATCCCATAATAGAGAGTGCACGATGGCATGCCACATATCAAAGCAGGCCTCCCCGGTGCTTTATATATCATTGTGCCAGAATAACCTCTGCAGATTTACGTTCCTTATGTTTACCACACTTCTTTTTCTGAGGAAGGTTAGAGAATGTGAGTTCAAAAGCACATAGGAAGTATAAGGAAAGTCATCTGAATCCTGAAGTTTTTTCCCCTCTGTATTTTCCTTGAGACTTTGAAACTTAAGACCTTGCTCTTTCTGAAAAATCCATTCTCTATAAGTAGATCGTAGTGGCATTGCTCTAATATGTAGATCCAGAAATAGAGGAGACATGGGATGTTCATGATCTCGAGAAGTCATTCTAACTAAAAGATCACACAGGGACATATAAAATTGTACATAATTTTTCAAGCACATTTAACTCAATTATATCTTGATCACTATATAGACTGCCCATGCAGTAAAATCTTTTATCTGGAGTAATATCAGTTGTACTATTCATCAGAAAAATAGAATCATAGAAACACAGAATCAAAGAATTGGAAGGGACCCCAAGGACCATCCAGTCCAAGCCCGTGCCATGCAGGAAGACACAATCAAAGCACACCTGCTGCCACACTACAGAAATAAAGCAGTTTGACACCACTTTAACTTCCATTGATCAATGTTATGGAATCCTGGGATTTGTAGTTTGGTTGGGGCACTAGACTTCACTGACAGAAAAGGCTAAATACCACACAAAACTGCAAATCCCAGAACTCTATAGCATTGGGTCGTGACCATTAAAGTGGTGTCAAACTGTTTTATTTCTGCAGTGTGGCAGCAGCTATGGTCATCTGGCCTCCGAAGAAGGAGACTCCACCACATTATCAAACAGTTCTTACTGTCAGGAATTTCTTCTTGATATTTAGGTGCAATCTCTTTTTCTGTAACTTCACTCCATTGCTCCATGTCCTAGTCTCAGGGGCAGCAGAAAACAAGTTTGCCCCATCCCCAATACAACATCCCTTCAGGTCACCTCTTAATCTTCTCTTCTCCAGACTAGACATTACCAGCTCCCTAAGCTGCTCCTAACAGGGCATGTTTTCCAGACCTTCACCATTTTGATCACCCTCCTCTGAGCACATTCCAGCTTGTCCACATCCTTCCTGAATTGTGGTGCCCAGAACTGGACACTTTGTTCCAGGTGAGGTCTGACCAAAGCAGAATAGAGTGATACTATTAGCTCCTCGATCTAGATAGCCTAGGATCATTTTGGGGTTTTTTGCTGTTGCATCACAGTGCTAATTCATGTTTAGCTTGTGATCTACTAAGACTCCTAGATACCTTTCACATGCACTGTTTTCAAGACAGGTGTCACCCATCCTATACCTGTGCATTTCATTTATACTTTCTAAGTGCAGTAAGTTTCATTACTTCCTGGTGAAATTCATTTTATTAGTTTTGTCCCAGCTTTCTAATCTGTTAAAGTAATTTTGAATTCTGATCTTGTAGATCCTGTAGGGGTAGATTAGGCTACCCCGCCTAATCTGGTGTCATTGTCAGGAGCTGAGTCCCCCAGCTTGCCTGCCATGGTTGGGATAGTTGAATTTCTTGGTCATATATTTCTTTGGTTGCTCACAATGGATTATAATCTAATTATAACATACTACTATATGTCCCATCATTTAGCAACAGAACTATATAAATGATGGGACATATAGTAGTGTGTTATTTGCTAAGGCTGTTGCCCATATTCCTTTGTGGTTAAGAAGGAGATACGAAGGAATTGAGGCTGTGCTGAGGGATCCCAGGTCAGTCTCTTGAGAATGGATGGAGTGAAAACTGAATATTATTATTATTATTATTATTATTATTATTATTATTATTATTTCTAGCCCACCCCTCTGAGCAAGCAATCGGGGCAGGTTACAACAAGAGGTTAAAACATAACAGTTAAAATGAAGGAGGGAAACTCATGAGAAAGGGGGGTGAAATGCTCACTAAACATTCGAAATTATGTATGTTTTAACCATGCCTTAATAACACTGGGTCTTTAGTTTTGGCAACGTACATTTGTGGTGAACATCTATTGTTTCTGAATAAAGTTTTATGGGTTTTTTAACTGAAAGCTTGGATTTCTGAACTCAGTTGTTCTGATACATGACAAACATCTGCAAATTTCATAAGCATGCCATTCATTTCATCATCCAAAATCATTGATAAAGATGCTGAATAGCATCAGCATGGGGCCCTGCTAGTCACTTCTCTCCAGGATGAAGGGAGCCATTGGTGAGCATCCTTGGGTTCAGTCAATGGCAAATCCACCTAACAGTTGTATTGCTCAGCCCACATTTTATTGACTGTTTTGCAAGAATATCACAGGGGGTCCTTGTTGAAGGCCTTACTGAAATCAAGATATGATATATCTACAGGATTCCCTTCATCTACCAAGCTTGTTTACTGCATCAGAAAGAGAGAGAGGAGATTAGTCTGGCATGACCTGTTTTTTTGAGAAAGCCAAGCTGACTTTTAGAAATCACAGCATTCCTTTCTGAGTGCATACAGACTGTCTGTTTGGTCTTCTCTAAAATCTTTCCTAGAACGGATGTCAGGCTGACCTTCAGTTTGCTGGGACTTCTCTTGTTCTCAGGAATTCTCAAAGATTATTGCCTGTGGTTCTGAGATTATTTCTGTCAGTTCTTTTAATACTCTTGGATGAAGCTCATCTGGCCCTGGAGACCTGAATTCATTTAGAGTAGCCAGATATTCCTGTACAACCTCTTTATCTATTCTGTACTGCATTTCCCTTATTGCATCATCTGTTCCATTTTTCCCAGGTTGAGTACTGTTCTTCTTGTGGGAGAAGCCCAGATTGATTAATCCATCCACTAAAATTATTTATCATTGTATAACAAACTGTTGACTTAGATAAATACAGATAAATACAAATATCTAATGCAGTTGAGTCTTTTTTATCAATAATTCTGAAATATCCCCAAAACTAAAATTGTTTTCATGAGTGGCTTAGAAAGTGGCCCCTTTTGTGTGTTCAGTGTACACAAACTTTTTCATGCATAAAATTATTAGAAATATTGTATAAAATTGCCTTCAGGAATTGCATATATGGTGCATATGAAACATAAATAAATTTAGTGTTTAGACTTGGATCCCATTCTCCAAGATGTCTCATTTTGTATATGCAAATATACCAAAATCAGGAGGAAAAAATCCTAAACATTTCTGGTCCCAATCATTTCGAATAAGAAGACTCAACCTGTATAGACCACTTCAATATCAAAAGTAGACAAAAGTTAACATATAACAGGATGTACCACTAAAGAGCTTCAAAAGTCTCTTGTTGGGGAATGAACCATAAACTCAATGACAAGTTACATGCTTTGCATGCAGAAGGCCTTTACTAAGTACTTTCCTTTGGTAACCAGTGGGTTTCTGTGGCAGAGTGAGCATTTGATCTCTGCTGTCCTGGATTCATTGTCCAAATATCTGACCACTACACCACACTGCCTCTTTCTGGTATCTGTACTTAAATCCATCATGCAACAAGTGATGGGAAAGACCTGTGCTTGAAACCCTAGAAAACCATTCTCAATTAGAGCAGACAACACAAAGTAGACTTCTCTTAGTATAATGGAGTTTCCTATGTTTCTATGAAAGATTTTTGTGGTATTTGATCTGAAATGGCTATTTTACACATTCAAGACTTGATGTTATAGGACTAACCATCTTTGTGGAGAGAGCACACTTAGGAGTTTATCACACTAGGGGCCAATTTCGAAGTTAAAATGACATTGAAGTGGTGTTAAAGCAAACTTGAGCCTTTGCGAATTTAAAGCAAATTTAATGTGAATTTAAAGTGGAAATAACGTTATTTCGCAATTAACGTTCATGCATGATTTCACAGTTAAAGCAATTTTGAATTCACACTTTCTGTAGAGATCCAAACTTGAAAAGATGTGGATTAATCCTCCTTCAAATCTAGTTCAACTGCAGGTTTTTCATGACATCATGTGAAATAGTGTCACTTAATTCTCCTTTAAATCTAGTTTAACTGTGGGTTTTTTGCATCATTGTATGAAACAGTGTTGCATAATTTCGCTATTTCTCCAGGATATCTTTAGATTAACTCCTTGATCTCCCTCATGTGATAAAGCTCAAAGAAAGACATTGTGAGAACATATGCATTGCATGCAGAAAATCCACATTTCTCAGCTTCTTCATTCAAACGTCTTTCAGATCCAGGAACAGGAAAGATATCTCTGCTTTAGTCTTTTGAGAATAATTACTAGATAGAGTAAATTCTCTTGAACTGAGATAGATCTTACTCAGCACAAAGGAACTTCATATAGCGGCAGCATGTATATGTGAAGATGTGAACTTCACTGAAATCAGAAAGAATTACTTCTTTGAAAAAAAAACATTAGTGCTGGTTCAAATATTGCCCTAGACATCCTCCTCATCCAGAAAAGATGGTCTCTATCAATGAGCAATCTAACATTTGAACTGAAAGTTCATGATTCTTTGCAACAGTAACTTTTGTGATATGTAATTTTGGAATCTTAGTGTTCACAGACATAGTCCTGACTGTGATCTATGGGCTGCTAGCTTGACCTATAAAACATTCATGAAAATAACCACCTCTGTGCAGGCAAAAGTAATGGCATGTAATGCATGAACCACCAGTTAGATATTTTAAAGAAAAGATATCTATTTAGACATGGATATTTGCATGGAGGAAGTCTCCATATGTAGACTTCTCATGCATGAGCTCCCTTGAGACCTGAAACTCTGAAATACATCCAAGGCAGAATGCCTAAAGGAAGAGGAAGATTTTAGTCTGATGTCTAAATGCTACCAATGAGGATGCCAAATGGCTCTCTCTTGGGAGGACATTGAATAGACAAGGACCACTACAGAGAAAAAAAATTTCTCTAATAGCCAAGCATAGTACTCAGAAAAGATTCTCCAAAGATTGTCTTTGTAATTGGGCATGGACATGTCTGTACCATGTCTGGAAAATGTTGATCTTTGCATTTGCTAGAAATGGTGTCATGTTTCATGTGAAAACAACTATTTTGGTGATTTTCCACTCCCCTCCCCTCTAAAATCCTAGAGCAGCGCCATAGATGATGATAGACAAAGTGTCAGAAATCACCTGAGTAGCTGATACTGCGGCTGGGGATGGTTTCAATTAAGTTTTGATCAGAATCTTCTAGAATCAGAATGTGGGAGAAAGCAACACAGACATATTTGTCAAATAAATTAAACTTCCCTATTGGGAAGTCTAGATGATGTAGGTCCCAAACCCTGAGTCTCATGTGAATATACTGTATGACATCTGATCCATTCAGAGTAACCCCTCTTGAAATGCGTTTAATAAATTCCTGTTTGCTCTGACTCTGTTCCAACATCAGGTGGCTGTTTGAAACACATCCCACTGTGCCACTCAGTGTGGCCATCACTAGATTATCACACTAGGGTCAATTCCAGAACCATCCCACAATTATCCCATTACCATTCCACAATTATCCCATTGCCAACAATGGGATATTCATTACCAATAATTGGATAATTGTGGGATGGTTCTGGAATTGACCCTAGTGTGATAATGGGGCTTTACAGACTGCTTCTCCCAGAGAAGCACCAGACTGGTGCCTGAAATGGGGTGCAGTGGACACCCTGGGTGCCCATTACCCCCCACCATTGGTGGCGCTCCCAAGGGGAGAAAGGGGCTGCCACAGCCCCTTTCCCCTCGACACCCTTGGCATGGCTGTGTAAATGCCGCGCCAATGATGCAAACGCTGAGAAGGAGCTCTGTTTCACAGCTCCTTCTTGCGCTGCAGAAAGGACACCATAGGCACCCTCCTGCAGCAGGATGACGTCAGGTGTGCCCCACACCGTGTAAACATGGTGCATGCCATGACATCATCACAGCACACACATATGGATGGCACGCTTTAAAAATGGCACCATCCATACGCGCTAGGGCTGGGGAGCGTGCAATTGCTGTGCGCTCCCCAGCCCTATTCACACTATGCGGACAGCCCTTTTGGGCTGTCTGTACTGCACTAATGTCACTTTCTCTGAGTTCAGAATGAGGCACCCAGCCATGTGATTGATGCTGGGCACCTCATTCTGACCTCACAGTGAGCAATGTGCCATGGTGGCACCCAGACCATGTTGCAGAGCAGGATGCCTGTGCAAGCAACTTCCTGGCATTGGAACAGGGGGCCTGATGCAAAATGGGGCAGTTGGAACAGTTGGCCATGGTACTCCAGACTGTTCCTGGAATATATGAGCCAGTGCTAACAGGACCCTTGAAAGGCAGAATAATGAAGAACAGCCCTAGCCAATGAATAGCATTTAAAGAAATGGAACAAATAAAAGAACCCATATTGGTGCTTCAATAAAAGAGACAGAGAAACGACTTGAGATTTTGAATGTAGATGGCGGAAGAAAGCTAGAGCTTATATGGAGAGAACATGACAATACAATCTCTTTTTTTGCACAAAAAACCTAATTGTGACAGATTGGGATTTTCCTGCCACAAACAATAGACAGAAATCTTGACTTTCCCCACCTCTCTCTCAGTGGGCACAGATGGCCACTACATTTGTTTGACATCCCCCTTCCCTATATATTTTACAGCCAAATCCAGTCATTTGTGAACAATGTGGCAATAAAAATGAATAATGCTGGCTGGAAGCATCTTCATTTATTTTAATAAGTCAAAGGGACTCTCATTCCAGTGAACCCATTTCACTTCAAATACTCCAAGCAGATGCTTAAGAGGTATAAATGTTGATGATTTTGATGGGCAACAGAGGCCTTTTCCACTTTTCTGTGGTATAATGACAAGTGTAAATGCTTTATGTTCACTGTTGAAATGTGTGATGTGACAAAAGATTTTTTTTAAAAAAAAATACTGTATTTAGTTCTAAGAGGTGATGGAGTACAATAAACATTGAGTAGAATTTTTATCTGTGTTCACCACACTTTTCATATATGCACAATTGAATGTTTGTATTGCATAGACCTTAATCCCCTTTTAGTCTCAACTAGAATAGACTCCTTGGGTCCATTGACTTGATCTACATTTTGGCTCATCATTCAAAATTTATTGAATGGGTCTGCTCTAGCTAGAACTTATGCCAGCCATAATGTGCCAGTCTCATAATATGGACAGTTGAGGAATTTGATGTTTCCAATACGAATTGACTTGTCCATCATCTTACAGGCTAAGGCACAGATCCAAACACCAGCTTCTAAATTTATCAATTGTTACAGCACAGGATACATCTACACTGCAGAAATAATGCAGTTTGACACTGCTTTAACTGCCCTGGCTCAATGCTATTGAATTCTGGGATTTGTAGTTTGTTGTGGCACCAGAGCTCTCTGACAGAGAATACTAAATATCTCACAAACCTACAAATCCCAGAATCCCATAGCATTGAACTATGGCAGTTAAAGTGATGTCAAGCTGCATTATTTCTCCAGTGCAGATTAGACCAAAGTGATCAAAGAAGAGCACTTATGTTTTCATAACCAGATGCAAAATGACATTATCCTTTGGGACCTGTGGGGGACCCACAGAAGAGTCAGAGTATATGGACTTGTTGTTTTGCAGTTGGCTATAGGGATGTAGTCAGATGCTTCTCTAACATCCCCAGCTCTCTACCAGAAATGGCCATGAAGAGGGGCCTCCTCAAGAGAAAGGTGACTCTTGATCATTGCAAGAGGGAGGAGTGAATTTCCATAACAAGATATATATTGGCACAGATTGGATTTAAGATTTTTGTGTGTCACTAAGAGATTGCCAGCCTTGGTTTGCCTTTCTTACTATAAAATACATATTAAATTAGTGTTAATCTTTTTTTTTAAATCACTTTGGAGTTGTTCATATGCACTAAGCGACTTGTTGTGTGATGCCTCCCCAGTGTGCATACATGTGCACATGCCTAGCAGTAAAACACTGTGGAATAAAGAACAATATCACTACATGATGGACAGAATTTTCGTTTAGTTCATTTTTATTATTATTATTATTTTTTCCCATGTCCAAAAAGTAGCCAAGATACACCTTCTTGTTTGTAATCCCTACTAGAGTAGATCAATTGAATAATCTCTACTGGAATAGGCCGGTTGAATCTAATGGGTATACTGTACCTATATTTCAGCTTACCATTCAATAATTGATTCAGTGATACACTCCCGTCACAACTAAGTGGGATCCAACAAGTTAACTTATATAGGAGCTACCAGAGGACATTTAGCCAAGCTCTCTGTCTGTTTCGTTGCCCACCTTACCCACCAAGAGCCCAGGCAACATCATACCACTATCCCTTTTCATCTTCAGATCAACCTTTAAGTACATATATAGGAAATCAAAAGGGAATCCAATGGGCTTCTTCATACCTGAAATTGGATTTGAACCCAAGCTTTCTTAGACCCTTGTAGTTTTAGCTTCATCGTCTTTTTATAAAAATAACTCTACAGTAAGTTAGATAAGCATATTATGTTAAGCTCTGATGCTACCTGAATCCTTGTGAATGTCTTCATAGGGGCAACTTTTATTCTTTTATATTCATGTGTCTTCCCCCCGCCCCCCATCCCATTTCTTCATTCTGACCTTGGCATTTTCTTTCCCCACTCCCTAGTTCCGCTGCCGTCCAGTGTCCAGCTTTGCCTCTCATTTGTCAATGTTGTTATTGAATTTTCAAATGCCAGGAGTGCACATAAATCAATGGCTGGCTTCTCCCCAGTGGCATATCCCTGCCACATGTGGTCGTTCATTTTTTTTAATAAGTCCAACTCTCCTTTCTCCCATTTATAAAACTGCATCTTGTTCAGCCATTGCCGTCCATCATTTGGGGAGTCTGGCTATTTGTTGTCCTCGAGTGCTTATTCATCAACGTTTTCAAAAGCAAAATCACTCTTTGCCTCCTGCTCTTATTGTGCCATCAATCTTGACTGGGGATCAATAAACTGCACTGTTGCAATTTCCCTCCTCTACCCGGCCAACGACAACAACACATTCAGGCTGCCTTTCCTGGAGTAAGTGTTTTTATTTACATTTTTTTAACAGATTGTCTAGTATCCGGCGATGGCAGTGTCATTGGAAAGAATACTGTCTTTCGTTGGCTCCCAGAGTAACAATAAGCATCTGAGCTTGGGTCATTTTGCGTCGTAAGGCAAAGAAATGGATACTCAGCACATTCATTTGCTCTGCTTTTGACAACAACAGTTGTAGCAATGGCAAAATCAGGAGGAAGGTGTGTTAGAAACAAAATAACAGAACAGCTGGGTGATGAGATCTGAGGTGAAACAATTTTACGGTTATGAGAATGGGAGGGTTGTTCTAATAGGAAGGGCAGTTGTTAAGGGAAGGTGGGATCTCTCATTGTCTTTCTAGCCCATTCTTTTATACTGTTTGGACAAGAAGGCGAAAAATCTGTCACTTGAGTGTCTAACTTGAGTTATTTGTAGGCTAAGGATAGGCATTGTTCCAACCCACAATAACTATTGAAAAGGCACATATTGGGCCCAGATGTAATATTGCAGAAGTAGAATGACGCATCTGCAACATGTTTAGAGACATGCATATTTTGTTATTATCTGGCATTGTTCAATGTACAGTCCTGGCAGTTAAAATATTACCTTAGGTGCATAAGAAGCTTGTACGATTCTAATAATCACCGAGATCCGACATCGCCTCCTTAGTTATGAAGACAAAACTAAAGCTGCATCTGCACTACTGAAATAATGCAGTTTGATGCCACATTAACTGCTGTGGCTCATTTCTATGGAATTCTGGGATTGGTAGTCCTGTGAAATATTTAGTCCTTTCTGTCAGAGAGCTGGGGTGCCACAGGAAACTATACATCCCTAGGATTCCAAAGCATTGAGCCATGACAGTGAAAGCAGTGTCAAACTGAATTATTTCTGCAGTGTAGTTGCAGCCTAAGCAATGTCTCCTAGTCCAGCTCGCTGAGCCCATCCTAATGGCCAGAAGTCACAATGAATGATTCAGCTTGTGATCAGAGCACAACAGAATGATGGGGTTCTGTTGGGGGTTATGTTATGTATAATTTTTAATTTTGTAAGCAGCCCCGATTGCCTGAGTGCAGATGGGGTGGGATATAAATTATTATTATTATTATTATTATTACTACTACTACTACTACTACTACTATTCTCCAGCACTGAGGAGTTGCAAGGAGGAGCTGGAAAGGTCATCCTGCTGGTTGTATTACTGAATACAGAGTAGTTATTGATCTTTAACTCTAGGTTACGAATCCATAACTGTAATATAGGATAGCAATAAATAATAATAGCTAATATTGCGTGGTGTTTTGAGTGCTGAAAAAGGGCTCTGGGATTTAAATCTATGCTATGAAAACCCATTGGGTGACCTTGAGCAAGTCACAGTTTCCCAGCCTCAGAGGAATCACAACGAGAACAGAGATGGTGTGATAAAGGCCTTATGCTCTACAAGTACTATTTATAATCTTGGCTATCAGTTTTTAATTTCTATCTTACCTTTCCACTAAAACTAGTATTCAGAGGCACTAATGTGGTCCAGTAGTTTGAGCATTGGGTTAAAACTCTGGAAAACAAGAGTTCGAATCCCCTCTCAACCCTGGAAACTCACTGAGGAGTTTATCACACAAGAGGAATTTCTCTCAATTTCAAATAGAGCCAATTCGAATTCACATGAATTCACTAGTTTAGTGAATTTACGTGAATTCTAATTGCATTCGGAATGCATTCAGAATGTCTTCCCGTTTCCCAAAAATGACCCCCCCCCCCCATTGCCTGAAATTGTGTGAGATCCTCTAATACACAATTACGTGAAACCCCATGATTGCGTTCGGAATGACTTCCAGTTGAGCCATGGCATTGAGCCATGGCAGTTAAAGTGGTGTCAAAGTAAAGTAGTGTTATTTCTGCAGTGCAGATGCAGCCAATGATAACAACAAAATATAATGAAAAATGAATTAGGCAGTAAAACCTTTAAAAATCACTAAAAGGAATTAAACAATAAAATGATTAAAATCAGGAAGCAATTAAATCAAACGTCAGAACAGTTTCAAAAATCAGATGCATCTTCACACCCTTCCAAAAAGCATCATGAGTGGGGAACTAATGATGCAAAGAAATCTTGCTAAATTATTTGTTCTAAATAAGACAGGTTGTCTCAACACATCTAGACAGCTTGTGGAAAGTTCATCAGTCCCCAGGAGATTGCTTATCTCCAACATGAGAACAAGATGAGTGCTTTCTTTGGCCAAGGGTTCTGCGATTTGTGCAAACTCTGTGCAAAATTAGTTTCTTTCCACTTGTGAAGCTAAGCACACACACACACATACAGAGCAAGCAAATACAGAAGGACTGGTTGATTGCTGGAAAAGATGCAAAAAAAAAATCTAGCCAATGTTTTTAATTTTTAAAAGTCTGTTTAACAAAGAGCTGTCATCTAGGCTGCATCTACACTGCAGAATTAATGCAGTTTGACACCACTTAAACTGCCATGGTTTGATGCTGTGGAATTTTTGGATTTATAGTTTTGTGCGATAGTTTGCCTCCTCTATGGTGCCACAACAAACTACAAGTCCCAGGATCCCATAGCATGGAGCAATATCAGTTAAAGCAGTTTCAGACTGCATTAATTCTGAAATGTGGCAGCAGCCATGGTCTATTTCAGTAATGGGAAAATACATCCTGTACACCACACATAGTTCTTAACCCCCCCCCCCCACACACACATATATATATATATGATTAAATTTTATATATATATATATATATGATTGACACAATTTGAGGGTGATTTTCACCTCCCAAAAATGTGCATTAAGGCCCCCAAATACATGAAAAACCCCACTCCTGCACCTCCAAATATCACCATATTCATGATTGTACCTCTCAAAATGAGAGCCAGCATGACAGTGGTTTGAGTGTTGGATGATAACCTATAATCCAGGAGACCAGGGTTTGAATCTCAGATTGGCCATGAAAGCCACTGGGTGACCCTGGGCAAGTTACACTCTCTCGGCCTCAGAGGATGGCAATGGCAAACTCTCTCAGAAGAAACTTGCCCAAATAGTTGGCAAGATAGTTTACAGCCCCATAAGTCAGAAGTGACTTGAAGGCATGCAACAAACCTCTCAAAATAGCAACCAGAAGTGACACAACATTACTTTTACTCACCATTTTGAGAAGGTCTATATGTGTGGGGGGAAAGTCAGGAGAAATTGTAGTTGCTCACCACAGTGTACCTTCACAACCCAAGCCTCTCTGCAAATTACTGCCAGTGACAACACACCTGCATCTTAGAACCAGGATATTCTGGAACATTACTCAAGCTCAGTCTTCAAGCTCAGTCTGAAGAAAGCATATTGCAGTAGTGAAAATATGATTACCAAGTTGAATCGACTCAGAAAATGTTATAGCTGGCTCACATACACTACATACACAGTGCAAAACATAATCCAGGTTGACACCACCTTAAATGTCATGCCTGGGAACTGTAGGTTTGATGTGGCACCAGAGCTCTCTGGCAGAGAAGGCTAAATGTCCCACGGAATTACAGTTCCCAGAATTCCCTAGCATTGAGCCATGGCAGTTAAAGTGATGTCAACCTGGATTATTCCTACAATGTGAATACAGCTTAGGTAGAGCTGAACCAAGTCAGTCCTTGCAACTGCTGTCACCTGGGAGTCCAGGAATACCAGCAGAATAAAGGACAACCAGAATACAAATCTAGCCCTTCATGATGTAAGAGAAGGAAAGTAGAAGAAGTTGAATGCTAGTCTTCAAGCCAGACCTTCTATTGACCAACACTACCAACATCTAATTTTAGCTGGCTCAGCTTCATTCAGCCCATTACTGAATCAAGGCAGCATGCAATGGAATTGACTTGGTGTTAAGTGACATGGAGAAGTATCAATATATCAATATAGCCATCTCCAGCTATAATAATAATAATAATGTTTTTATAATAATGTTTTATTTATACCCCGCTCTTCAGCCAAGACTATCAGAGCGGCTTACAATTTGTTAAACAAACAGCTTCATTTACAATTGTAAGCTATTTGCCCCCAACAATCTGGGTACTCATTTTAGCGACCTCGGAAGGATGCAAGCCTGAGTCAAGCTTCAGCCCTTTGCTGGTCTTGAACTCGCCACCTTCTGGTTTTGAGTGAGTGGCTGCAGTACAGGCATTTAACCACTGCGCCACCAGGGCTGATTCATATAGAAAGCAGAGCACCATTTTATTTTATTTATTTTATTTTATTTTTGCTGCTCCAGAGGATAGGACCAAAACCTACATCAAACTGAAAGAACGACCATCTTGACTACACATTTTTAGAAACCTAACAAAAAGAAGTGCTTGACAGTGGAATGGAGTACCTCGGAAGATGCTGGTGTCTTCTTTATAAGAGATTTTTAAACAGATGTGAGATAGCCATCTGCTACGGATGTTTTAAGCAGAGAATTCTTGTTTCAGCAAAGAATAAATTACTCTTGGGGTCGCTTCCATCTCTAACAGTCCTATTATTCTATGCAAACTCAAAATCTGATTGGCAGAGATGCAGTGGCATGAATGGTTCCAGAAAGTACATGTGGTAGAGAGAATTGCAATATCCTCCATGTAGAAAGTATAAGATTCAGACATGGTTTGAAATTTAAATATTTAGACCTAAGAATGACAAAAATTAAAACAAAGAATGCTTCCAAATTTCCTGATAAAGCTGAACAACATATTGGCTTGAATCTGGCGTTCCAAGGAAAGTTTGGAGGATACTTCTATGACCATTATGTACTACTTAGCACTATATTTATGATAATAAGTAGTAGATTCTGGCCAGAGATGCCTCCCCACAACCCCAGTAAGCTTACCAGTATGCAGCCACTGGGATCAGTGTAGATCCATTCCCTTGTTGGTTGAGAAGCAGTTGTCTGAGGTTCTTATGCCCTCCCATGAGTTATCTCTGGTGAGACAGTCAGAAAAAATGCCCCCATTACAAATCCCCTTTGCTCTACAAATTGTTCTCATGAAGTTGGGGTGGAAACTTCAGGCATCCACTTCTTGATCAACATTAATCCTAGTGGTTGACTTCATTGATCCCAGTGGCTGCTGGGATATGGGGGACTTTCACAGTCCTAGTACAGAAGTATGGCAAAGAAGGGAATGAAGCATCTTGTCAAAGCTGCTCTTAACAATGGAAGAAAATATTGCATCTCTACATTCTAAAGAAGTGAAAGAGGTTAGAGAGAGGGTGGGGAAAACAGAAAAATAAAGGAAACATCCATCTTGGTAATAAATATTGGCTTCGATTATTCCTATTCTGTGGTTTGATGCTTAATTGATTAATTCGAGGCAACAAGATTTAGTGTAGCTGTAGATTAGTGTCAGAGGGATAATCGTGGCTAAGCTCATACTTCCAAGCAGTGTTTCAGCTGCAGTTTGAGCAAGCTAAAGCCTTCTCTCTATAGCCAGTTTGAAAGGTTCTTGGAAGAGGTTCCTTTCCAGCCCTGCGCAGCGGGAATACAATGGAAAGGTCAGGCGTAGACAAAATCCCTTCCTATAATGTATGTGTTTATTCTCAAATTTAATATATGAATGTATTATTTGTTCTTAAAATGTCATTCAATAGATTGTAAGCTTGGGTTTCCTGGCAGACCTTTGAAGCTTAAAGAGTAATGTAATAAGAGTATGTTAATCCATAAGCTATACAGCCATCCCTCCACAGACACCATTCCTCTCCACCTCCTGCCAAGAACTGGCTCTGAAACATAGCATTTGCCTTGCCAGCAGGCATTTGGAAGAATTTCCCTCTAACAATAACATGCTTGTTAGATAATTATGTGCCTGAAAGTCGCTCTGCTCCTGTCCACCTTTATATTAGAACCATATCCTCCAACATTTCACAGATGAAAACCAGGACACATGTGGCCAAACAACATCAGAGTGTTGTCAAGACAGAAAAGGTTATTAACAAGGACGAACACACAGGCAAGAAGAGGCTGCAGCAGTTTGATTTTGCCTGAACTTACTGGGAAGGACCAGATTCCATCCTCACCTCTGCTTTCCCTCCTGCTGAGTGCAAGCTGCTCTTGCATTTTGAACTCAGTTTGCAGCAGTCTGAAGTAAGCTGAGGACAAAAAGGGAATATGGAAGGAGGGAAGAAAACATAAGATATTTAAAATCAGCTGAGAAAGTGGGATCACAGAGGGTTAATCATTCAAGATCAAGCCACCCCCCCCCAAAAAAAATTCTGTATTACAATAAGGCTCACTCTCAATTATTGTTTGCTCAGAAAAGCCATTTTGGTTTTCAGAAAATTTTGTTGCTGGGGGGGGGATCATTTTCTTCCCAAGTAATTGTAAAGATTGCAACCGAGCTGAGAGGAATTAGGTAATCTAAAAGAATAATTGGCAGTTGATGTCATATTAATAAATTCTCCCTTTTCAAGCTTATAAGACTTGTTTCCATTGTCTAGATTTGCTAGATTGAAAACTGGAGATGGCTCCTTTACTTCCAATAGCTGCAGAAGAAGTAGGCTGTCAGGAACCCAGGTAAGAAGCAACACATGCTGGATTTACTTCTTCTGCCATACAGGAGCCATTTCCAGTTTTCAATCTGGCAACCCTAATTTTACAATGCTGTTTCCCAAGTGTCAAGCATGTGTTTAGGTTATACCATTGGGTTTTCCTGAAACAAAGCAGAAAAAAGGCATATCTACTCTAGCATCCTATGACTACAAGTAGCAATTTATCTAAGCCCCTTTTACAACTGTCTATTCTGGTAGATATCATTACATCTGATCGTAGTAAATCTGGTAGTTTCGGTAGGTACTGTGATGAAATTCACCTTTTCTCTGCACCAAAATCACCCATCATTTCAGATGGCAGGTGTGAACTCACATGACAGAATGTTCTTTCATGAAATTAAAAAAAAAACTGCTGATAGAAAATGATATGTTAACAAAAGAAGGGTTCTAGCCTGATAATCTACAGTGCTTTGCAGAGATATTCACACTCCCTTGACTTATCCACATTTTGTTGTGTGACAACCTAAAACTGCAAAATAAAATATTTTTATTGTGGCATAAAAAGTTTGCTTTGAAAGTCAAGCTCTGTGAGTTCAACAGCAAAGCATGGGCCAGGGGGAAGAAGATGTACCATCCAAGTAGAAGAAGGTTAAGTGCTCATAACAAGAGCCTGCAACTCCAAGAATATGCTATCAGTATTATAAAGACATCAGTCCATGTGAGACTTAAGAGAAATGCTCATCAGAAATGCAAAGTAGCAATGAAAGACTGTGGGAGAGTTGAGGAATCAGGAAATATCTCTAACTGTGACCCTTGAATTAGATAGCCATAGAGGTCACTGTGAGAACATGCCAAGACCCTTCTCCTCAGCATTTGTAATGGTATTAGCAATGACTGTTTCTTACTCAATCACACTCCCAAAGGATTTTCAATAAACTTTTTATGTGCCATAACTGTTACATTAAATAAAGCTGAAAGTATTGAGTAAACTGACAGTAAATCACTCTCGATGCCTTGGAATTACATTAAGTGTGAGAATTATAGATCTTTCACTGCTTGCAGAAATAGGGAGATGACAGAGCCAAACATTTTTATGCTGACAGTCTGGCTGAATTTTTTATATACTTATTTTTAAATATGTGCAACAGGCTTCTCCTCCAATGAATGGCTTGTTCAGAGCCACAGGGGACAGGTCAGCTGAGTAGCCTCTTGTATACTTTGGGCCTTAATGTATCCTTTCCTGAGGTTATGAAAATGTTTATGGCTTCACAAGTGCATCAAGTGCCTAAATTGTAAAGAATTTAACTATATATCTGAGTTACATCCCCTGAAAGCTGAAAACAAAGAAATAAAATACTTTTCTACTGCAGTTAACTACATTACAGCCACTGATATCCTACATCAGCGACTTTGTTACAAATGTATAATCAAGCAATGTCTCCTGGTCCAACCTCCCTTCTCAAGCCCTTCTTAGCAGCTGCAAGCTCCATTGAAAGAAGGAGGTCTGTTCAGTTGGGGATTGGGTTGCAAGGAGGACACTGTTTCCAGTCTCCTCCTGCCAGAAAGTGAGGCTGTGACAAGGGAGTTTATGACACAGAGGTCCTTCCATGTGATAAACATCATCTATACATACCACAAACATCATGGAAGTGCCACGGGTGTGATCCCCTATGGTACTACGATAGTGGAATTGAGGCTCCCACTTGGTTCCCATCATCATCATCATCATCATCATCATCATCATCATCATCCTCTTTATTTCTAACCCGCCCCTCTGAGCAAGCAATTTAAAACATTTAAAAACATATACAGTTAAAAAATTGCAATCTATACAATCCATACCCACCTCCCACCCCTTAAAACAGGATTAAACTAAGTCATAATTAAAACAGTATCAAATCTTAAAAACAACACTAAATCTCGAGGTCCAATGTGGCGGCCAGATGTTAATGGGAGATGGAAGGAGCTAGACGTCATTCAGGCAGCGGGAGGGTTAGCTACTCTCCAGGAAGGCCTGCCGGAAGAGATGCATCTTGGTCATCATGCAGTCATAATGGAGGAACCTCCTGGAGCCCTTTTTTATTATATTTTGTTATTAAATTCTTATTAATTTCCTATCTAGTACTGCACCACCACCACCACCCAATGCTGACACTTGAAGGAATGCCAACAAAATATTTTTTTCATGAACATGAACTGTTTTTTTCTCATTAGCATAGCATGTTAATGGCTTTAATTTAAAAAAAAAAATAAATACAATGGGAAAAATACAATTACTTGTGTCACCAGTGGTGACACAGTGGTTAAATGCCTGTACTGTAGCCACTCACAAACCATAACATTGTGAATTCAATACCAGCCAGGGGCTTCAGGTCAACTAAGCCTGGCATCCTTCCGTAGGTTGCTAAAATAAGTACTCAGCTTGTTGAGGGCAATTAGCTTACACTTTGTAAACCACATTGTACATAAGTCAATGGTATAGAAATGTACTTCTTATTGCTTTTGCAATTCAGTTCAAGGTTGCAGAAGAGGTTGCATGCAGCACCTTTGTGCATGGCTACTGCACATTTCACATGGATGTGCATTCTTATGCAAATTTTCATACTACACACAACATACATTACATGTAAAGATGCACATGCATTCAGTTGCATATTTTATCATTCAATATCATGATTTACCAACACGGCATCATTGCGTACTTGCAACATAACTGTGTGCACATAGCTATGCTCCAGCTTCTTAGGGTAGGATCCTTGCCCTTAACATGTGAGAAAGCTCTGCAAAACTGGGCAGATCACAAAGTTAAATTATTGTTTGTAGGTTTTTTCCATGATCTGTTCATGGGATGCCAATTTTGTACACAGCTTTGTAAGGCAAGGTTCTGTTTAGTCAGGCAAATTATTTGCTTCCCACTACAAGGACAATTTTCTGATCAGCTCCTTATCTTGAGCAATCTAAGCAAGTAGACACGATGAGAGTGAGAATGAAAGAGAGAGAGAGAGCATGAGAAACACTTAGATTTTAATGGCATCTCATTTTTGTAAAGTATCCCCATGGCCCTTTTGGGTTCACAGAATTAAAGGCTGTCCTTCAGAGAAGGAACACGGAGCCATCCAGTTTGCAGACACCTGTCATAATTAAACTAATAGCTCTGAAAATGGGCCTTGATATTAAATCTATCTTCCACAGAGGAGCAGGGCTGATTAAAGCCACTGTTTGACAGTTAATGATGAACCCCTTGCTCTCAAGCTCCGTAACTGGAACAGACCAGTTCATCCCTCTTCCTTTCATTGTCCTTTTCCTGCCGCCCCTCCTCTGTCTCTCCTATTGACTAAGGAAATGAGTTCTTCCTTCATCCTTTGCAGTGAAGGTGAAGACGTGGGAGGCTTTAGAGTTTTAAAAGCACCTATCCTTGAGGAACTTGAGCCTTCCGAGTCCTGATATGAACTCACCTAACTAACACTTCTCACAGTAACATGAGAACTGAGACCGTGTAGTGCTTCCTGAACTTTCTGACATAATTCTCTTGGTTCATACAGTTGCTTTGAAATGTATATTTTGAGGGGGGAATAGATGAGATCTAGTTTCCACTGACAGTTGTGTGTCTGCCAGCAAAACAAGGAAGGGATGGTTTTTCATTTCTCCTCTTCTCTGTATCACTGATAAAATACAGCAAGTATTGTGTTTATACATACAATAATGTAGATACTGTGATGCATCTAGAAACTAATGAAAGCTAAATCAATATGATTTTTTTTTTTGCAGTGTTTCAAGCATCTGTGCACTGGTAAACTCCCATACAATATTGTCAATATCTCTGCAATTTTTGGTTGTATTTTTTAAAAAAAGCAGGGCCAGAAATGCATGTGTGCCTTTAGCAAAAATTTCATAATAAGAATGTGCATTTACACAAGGCTGTATCAACACACACACTGTTAATGCAGAAAGCAGAGAAATACACATAACAACAAAAAAGTGTTTAAAAGTTTTACTAGCCTCGATTAGAATAGACAAAGTGAAACAAATGGATTTACCTATGTGTTGACCCTGCATTGAACAATTGACTAAATGAGTCTACCCTAGTTGAGGCTAAGGCCCAAAACAGACAGGCCAAAAGTGCTGCCTTTGGGCTGATCAAGGGATGTGTGTGGGGCACACCTCTGGATCAGGGTGAAGTTGCAGCCACAAAAGGAGCACAAAAACCATGCTTCTTGCTGACCATCCATTGTGGACATGTTGGTGGTGGGGCTTGGGACTGCAGCATCTTGTCACCACAGTCCTGTACCAAATGGAGAGTGACTGGGGCTAGAGAGGCCTTGGACTGCTTGACCCCTAAGTAACAGGATGCAAGTCAGCCAATGAAAACTGTTTTGCGTGAAACAAAACAATGAAATGTTAAGTTGACCCATGCATTGCAATATAAGTTGCATTGTTTAGAGCAAGGGTTCCCCAACTTTTTGACTTGTAGAGCACTAAGGGCTCCACAGAGCACAGGATGGAAACCGCTGGTTTAGATCGACACCAGATAATTCAGACACTAAAAGCCTTGCGAGAAATTAGCAGAAAATTCTCAGAAGTACCTCTGGATGTTAAACTTCTATCTAGAAGAATGAAGCAGAATGATAAAACATAAGAACTTCCTTCCAGCATTAACTGAGCATGAACTCTTGTATAGCACAGTGTCTGCAATGTATTGGATGTACATTGGCTTTCTTATCCAGCAAGAATGCCATCCAATGCCACAGCAGTAATTACCAAGAGATTAGGCAGCATTAAGCACTCCTTAATTTGACACAGTGCAATGATCTCTTACTTCAGCCTTTCTGCCTCAATGGTTTTCCATAAATAGTTTGCAAGGCCACCAATATAAACAGAGGCTGCTGTGTTTGCACAGCTGAGGTTCTCCTGACTTTCAAAAATCCGAGTCACTAAGCAGGAGTTTTAAAGTAGACCCAGATGGGGCAGGAGGTAGTATACAAATATAATTACAGGACTTGATTTTACTGTTATAGAATCAATGAGCTGGAAGAGACCATCCAGTCTAACCCCTGCCATGCAAGAATGCAGAATCAAAGCACCCCCCACAGACAGCCATCCAGCCTCTTTTTAAAAACCTCCAAAGAAGGAAATTTCACCACTGGAGCAAGTCTATATTTGTTGTAACTCATGATTAGTAGTCATAGAAAGCTATCTTTTAAAGGACATCAGACATTCATCATACAATGTATAAATAATTATTTCTTTTTGTCTGCCCCAAGTCTTCGGCCCACCATTTTCATTGGCCAGCTCAGAGTTCTGTCCTCATGGAAGAGTCTTACATTATCAGCTGTATGTCAGAAATGAGACCAGAATTGAGACCAGATCCTCTTAAGATACAGCGTCTATGCACAAATCCAGATGACATGAGTTTTGGATTCATAGTTCCTCATAGGGAAGAGGTAGGGTATATGTTGCCTTCTAAGTGTTGGTGGATTGCAAATCCCAGCAGTCCTAGGTAGCATAACCAATAGAGAGGAATGCTGTAAGTTGAAGTCCAACAATATTTGGGTATCCACATGATTCCTGCTCATGTTGCCAGCCTTGCTGTGTTGTTACTTCTCTTTCACTCTCAAAATCTAAAATGTAATTGCTGTTTGTCATTTCTGTTTTATAGTGAGGTTTGGGGGAGGAAGTCATCTCAGAAATTTTCTCAGATAAATATCTGCAAAATTTCAGCTCTATTCAGCACTATTTTGGGGCATATTTTAAACTGTATCTGTGTTCATTACTTTCTATACAGCAGCTCATTGTTCTACATTATATAAGCATCAGAAATGAATTTCTAGCAGGTTATAAAATGGATGAAATTGGACTTTGGAGGCTGTCACTTCTTCCTAATGGGGAAAAAAAACCTCAGTGCAATAAAGTGGTTGGCTTTTCTGAGGTGGAAGAAGTTTCTTTGTTGCTTCTCTTTCCTGCAAATGACTGACTCTCTCTCATGGAATCCATTTCTTTTTGAAGTAGTTTCTCTTTTAAGTAATGAAATCTTCTCAAATGTATCTTCCTGGAGTGCTAAGTAAACTGTCTCCATTTAGGGTGTCAATAGCCAGACAGCATCCTCCTTGTTCCTCCAGAAGCCCTTAACGGATTGTGGTTGCTTGACATGCCACTGATTCCCATGCCCGATGAAAGATGTCAATAGACTTGTCAATAAGATGCTGGGGCTATTGACTGGCACAGGCATTTGGGGTCACTGGTCGATGGGAACTCTCAGAGAGCAATGTCGGAAATGAGCACTTTCAAATACAGGCAGCAAAGTGAGACTCCCTGAGGAGGAATAATATGACTCAATTTCCCCCAGTCTCTTGCTTTGTCATTTTCTTTCCAGCTAGAAAAAGAGAAGGAAGGGGGATGTTAAATTCACAGTGTTCACTTCTGAACATCTCCAGGCAAATGAACAATGAGTCACAATTATCCCACATGTGAATACCCAGAAGGCTGCCCATAGGGATGAAAGAGGACAAACAGAAGCTGTTCACTGTTGGGCACATTATGATATCTGAAGAGACATGCCTCTTTTCTACAAGGACATCCAAGGCAAGCTTTGTGGCACCAGCTTCCAGGGATAAGAAGTGGGGGCCACCAAGAAATGGAAGATGGTGTGTGTGGGGGGAAAAAAGAGTAAGAATATCAGCATCTGTTATGGGCAAGTTGAAAGGTCAAGGAGCTAAAGTCAGAAACGAGGCAAGGGAAGTATCAACAAAGTCCCAAAGGATAGGATTCTGGATGAAAATGGTAACAGAGGGAAGAACGTCTTTCAAAGAGGCAGAGGTCAATCATCCAGTTGTTATAAGTCATTTGACCATGACTTAGTATATCTATCTCTTTTTTTAAAAAAATCAGGGCACACATATGAGGATTTTAGGATATTAAGAGGTCAACACTTATGCCATATCTTTATATTATTTTTTTTCTTGGGGCAGTGGGTGGATTTGACACCCGGTGCAGATCAGTTTTTAACAATCTCCTCTCTCTATGACATTATTTTCAACAATAACCACAGAATGAAACAAATAATAAAAAAAATTGGCAACTAATTCATACAGACAACTAAATAATTACCCTGTGTTTGCATTTTCCTCCTTGATTTTCTTCAATAGTCATTTAAAGTCTTTGCTATTTTCTGCTAGTAGTATGATGTCATTTACAAATCTCGATGTTCCTTTCTCTAGTTTTCATGCTTTCATCCTCCAAGTTTAATCAAACTTTCTGTATATGTTTAGCATATAAATTAAAGAAATAGAGTGTTAAAATGCAGCCTTCCCTGGCCCTTCTTGACAATGACACACTTTTCTGTTTCTCTATATGCTGTCAGGCAAATGTTGTGGTACATACATTTCTTTAATGTTGACCCATAATTTTTCATGATCTACACAACCAAAGGCTTTGCTATAATCTATTAAGCATATTCTGATTTTCTTCTTAAATTCTTTGGTGCTTTCTATTATTCAACATATGCTTATAATATGATTCTTATTGCCTCTTCCTTTTCTGAACCCAGCTTGTAAACCTGTCATTTCATGTTCCAAAAGTAAAACTTTTTATCCTAAAATTTTGAGCATCAATTTACTTGCATTGGAGAATAACACAATGATATGATGGTAACTGCAAACCCCAGAGTCCTTGTTCTTGGGAACTGGAATGTATATCAGGTGTTTCAAATTTGTGAGCCATTTGCTGGTGTGAATATTTTCATCTATTTCTCCTAAGTGCTTTGAGTGCAGCTTCCATTTCACTTTCTAAAATTGTTGGTTCATCTACAAATGGTTCTTCCTTGAATTAATTTGTCATCCTTTCATCTCATTTATATAGTTCTTTAGTGTATTGTTTCCATTGTTCTTTTATTTCTTCTTTATTATAGAGGGTGTTAGCCTGCTAACCATATAGCATCCCTACTCTTGGTTTAAATTTCTCTTTGATTTTTGACTCATATGAAAGAGGGCTCATTATACTATTTCTTGTTGTCGCCTATTTCTCTTTATTGACTATAATATTAGTTCTTTTTGCCACTGAAGACAATTTGCTGAACAGCTGTGTTCAAGAGTCTGGTCACCTTTTACTTTTACTTCTTCTCTGCCCTTATCCAGTGGGGTTTCTCTTTCTTTTTGGATTCTTCCCAGATAATGTCTTCTGGTTCTGTAGCAGCACCTTGATGTGGCACCTTAGAGAAATCTGGCTGGATCTATTGCTTTTTGAGTTTTTGGTAGATAGCTAAGGCTGTGTGATTTCACATGCCCTTTGGTTCTTGAAACTGTTCAAGCTGTTTTAACTGTCTGCTTTTAAATGAATTCTAATGTGTGTTTTTAGTTTGTTTCTAAAAGGTTTTTTTTTATTCATGAATTTAATGCTTTAATTGATTTTAGGGATTGTAGTTGAGCCCTAGTGGGCTCAGGCATGATACATAAATGCAATCAATCCATCAATATGCCATCAAACCCAGTAATGCTCTTAAGATGAATCCTGTCAGTGACATTATAAGAAAAGATGGCACCAGGAAGCAATCTGGGCTCCAGTTCTGCATAGATGGCAGAGCTGGGTTGTAGGCAGCTGTATATAATAACTTAAAAGCCTCAATTCAATTACAAAGAAAAGACCTTCTGCATTTTAGAACTCTGAAGAACTATAGAGATGAGCTTTTGCTACCTTTATATAACTAAACAAAAGGAAGACAAGGGGGATCACCATAATTTTGATGGTTTTGACTGTGGTGCTGTGAGTTGCAAAACAGGGGAGCTTGGGTATCCCCTCCTTTTAGAGTTTTTGGAGTGCTGCTTAATGCCTTGATGACTCAGGGAGCTATCATCCCAGCCACACACCCAGGCTACAGGAATGGGACAATATTTGATCCTTAAATGGCCATGAGATTCCTGCTGCCTCCATCAATGTTCTTCCCAGCCAGTGAACTAGATGGAGTTATTTGTGAGAAATCAAGTTTCACAATATCTCAGTATGTGATCTATGTCATGTCAAACTTTATGGACTGTAACCAATAAAAAGTTGTGGCAATACAATCCCATGTCAGTCTATGCATTGTTCTTAGTTGTGCACCTCGGTCTCACTCTAGACTGCAGGAAAAGTGACTGTGTGTAAAAAAAGAAAAGATAAAATTCCAACCGAATTTCTAGGAGAATAGAGTAAAAGAGAGGCGCAAATGAATGCAATCCATTCCTTGGAGCAAGCAGATATGATTTAAAACTATGGTCTGACCTTGTAGACTACACATCCAGCAAATCGCACGCCCACTGCTTAGACTATAAACCAGTTGGTGGTGCTGTAGGAGGAGATTTCCTACTGGCAGGACTTCAGCTACACAACCAGCACAAGAAACAATTTGCAAATAAATAAAAAGGATTTGCAAATACTGTACAGAAAACATGTTTGCATCCACGCTGCTATTAAGTCCGCTCATATCATATCAGCAAACATCGTGTCAGCTTGGAGAGGTTCCTAGTTATTTTTTCTCCCCTACTCTTCCCCCGTGAAATGTTTTTCAATGCCTGAGTGAATTAAAATGAATGTAAATGAGGTTTATTAAGTCAACCCCACACGGCGCTGCATTGTTGGCGTTTGTAGGCTGTGACAGGTTAGTTATTGCAGTTTGAGGGAAATGTCACCAGCACAGCAGTCTACAGCAGAAACTTTTTAAAAATTATAATAATACTAATACTGTGACACAGGGCTGCTGGCATTCTTTGAGAATCATTTACACAAACAGAGGGCCTACAGGCTAGCCTAGAAACAAAGGGAAAAGAGGCCTTAAGAAATGTAGCTTCAAAGATATAAGTTTAGACATGGCCACAGCTTTAGACCAAAGAAAATTCATGGAGGATGGATTTCTGTGGGGCTATTAGCTAGGGCAGGTAAATAGTGCTTCCCATTTTAGAGGCAATGACCCACCAAACACCTATTGCTGGGGATAAAAAGATAGAAACAGGGCTACTCTTCAGCAAGAGATTTTGGAGATCATGAAATGGCAGAAAAGTGTGAGTGGTTGTTTTTTTACTGACATGACTGGGTGCTTGTGTAATTTTGTCTTTATTTACCAAAAGAACTTGATAGACTGTGGATACTATACATCTTGTGTTGGATGGGAGGGTGAGGTACGCTTTGGTAACCTCACGATTGGACTTCTGTAATGCGCCCTACATGGGGCTACCCTTGTGCCTAACTCGGAAGCTTCAATTAGTTCAGAATATGGCAGCCAGGCTTGTCATGGGAACATCGAGGAGAGAGCACATAACACCGGTGCTCAAATCTCTCCACTGGCTGCCGATTAGTTTCCGAGTGCAGTACAAGGTATTGGTTTTAACCTTTAAAGCCCTACATGGCTTGGGTCCATCTTATCTGAGGGACCGCCTCCTACCGTACGAACCCCCCCTCACACTCC
Organism: Urosaurus nigricauda; assembly: GCA_034509955.1. Taxonomy (NCBI): domain Eukaryota; kingdom Metazoa; phylum Chordata; class Lepidosauria; order Squamata; family Phrynosomatidae; genus Urosaurus; species Urosaurus nigricauda. Next base: position 8,743,068 of record JAOEGL010000009.1, on the reverse strand, counting down.
GGTCTTCTGGAAGGAACCTACTACAGCCTACGAAGACTAGGCTGGTGCAGACCTCCCAGAGGGCCTTTTCGGCTGTCGCTCCCAGGCTATGGAATGACCTGCGGGATGAGATGCGCCTTATTACATCTTCTGATTGCTTTAAAAAAGCCTTGAAGATGCATCTCTTCCGGCAGGCCTTCCCAGAAAATCCTTAGCTACCCAGTTCTGTTTGGGTTAAGCTCTCCCATTAACACTTCAACATCTTGACCCAGATGTCTATGCAATGGGTTGCTGTTTTAAATTGTAATTTTTATTATGTTGTTTTAATTGATGTTAGTTTAATTCAATTTGGGTATGGGCCATGTATATTTTATCTTGTATTTTTAATTGATGTAACCCGCTCTGATACAGAGGAGTGAGATATAAATAAAACTTTATTATTATTATTATTATTATTATTATTATTCTGTAGGTTAACACTGATTATTCTGATGCACAACCTATACTCAGAATAAGAGGTCAATATCAGAGCACAATACAGAGATATACAATACATCCTATTTATATACAGAAATATCAGACAGAAAGCAGGATTAGAGTCAGAAGAAGGAGGTGTGAAAATTGGGGGAAGAAACTTCAATAATTTAAGATAGATACACAGATGACATCTTATTACTTGCAGAAAATAACATGGAACAACTACTGGTGAAGGTGAAAGAAGAAAGTTCAAAAGCAAAGTTACAATTGAATATGAAGAAGAAAAAATAATGACCACAGATGATGTACATAACTTTAAAGTGAGCAATGGAAACATTGAAATAGTGAAAAATGTTCTTTACTTTGACTCAGTCATGAACCAAAATGGAGAAAGTAGTCAAGAAATCAGAATTAAAAGAACAAGATGTGGAAGGAAGCCATGAATGAACTAGTTAAAATAATCAGGCATAAAGCCATATCTTTAAATAGCAAAGTCAAAATCATCCAAGCTACAATATTTCTGATTTCTTTGTATGGTTATAAAAGCTGGACAGTGGAGAATACTGACAGGAAGGAAATCAACTCATTTGAAATGTAGTGCTGGAGAAAAGTTCTGGGGTTTCCACAGACTGCTAAAAAGACAAAAGAATGCCTCAAAGAGCAAATCAAACCTGCGCTCTTATTACAAGCAAACATGACCTGAAGCTGTTCTACTTTAGACATATCATGATGTGACATGATCCGTTGGAAAATATGAAAATGCTTTGTAGAGTAAAAGGCAATAGGAAAAGAGGAAAATCTCACTGTGGGTGCATTCATTCAGTCAAGGAAGTGTCAGCCCTGAGTCTGTAAGATATGAACAGGGCAACTGAAAATGGAGGATCTGGGAGATCTTTCATTCAACGGATCGTCATAAACCGAAGTTAAACAGCAGATAAGAGCACCAAACTATTTTGTCTAGAGGATTATTACATGGGGGGGGGGAACCTTATAAATGATTTTTTCCCTGGTATGTTGCACAAGATTCATTTTCTAAACATTGTTTTCTGCTTCATCTCAGTGCTTTCTAGGTATCCTCAGGGCCAGGACCAATACCAATGAGCCCCGGTGGTGCAGTGAGTAAATGCCAATACTGCAGGAAAAACATTTAATCCTGCAGGGCTCCAGGTTGACTCAGCCTTCCATCCTTTCATAGGTTGGTGAAGTGAGTATCCAGCTTGTTGGGGGCAAATGGATAACACTCTGGGTGTGCTGACCCCTGCAATTTCCCCAAATGCGGGAAACTCGACTGCATAATTTGTGGTAATGGTACATAAAATAAACAAAAATAAAATAACACATTTAAACTAGTTCGAGAGTGCTTAGCACTATAAAGCGGTATAGAAATATAAGCGCTATTGCTATTGCTAGTGGTGCTTCCCCAGCCCGATAAGTTAATGATTCCTTTTTGATCTTTTGCTGCTCCAAAAGTAAAAATAACTTAGCTTAGCTTAGCCTAGCATCCTCAGAGAGTTTTCCTATCTCCAGTCACGTATCTCTATCTGTAATAAAAGTTCCAGTTATTTCCTATAGTCATTGGTGTCAATTGTAGTAGCTATCTACACACATGCACTCTGTACTCATTAAGCAAGTTGCAACATCTGCAACAGGACCTTTGCTGCAAGTACTGATGGTGTTTTCATTGAATTAAGCAGTAAAGTTTGATTTGCGTGCGCACGCGCGCGCACACACACACAAATTACAAGGGAAAGAAAGAGCAAAGTATCTCTTACTTCCGTTTTAACACTGCATACAAAGATAATAGAAAGATCTCACATTCCTCTTTTTGCGAGAAGGAAAGCTTGAAAGATCCAAGATATTTAGCATATTTTAGCTAGGTCAATATTAGACAGTGTATTTGGAAAGTGTCATAGGAGCTAGATGAAATTATTTGTCCCCTGAAGCTATCACACTGTACAAAAGTGCCTCTGATTCATCAGCAAGGGAAAAAGACAAATTTGACTTTGACAGAAACCAGTTCTGGTTTTGCATATTTATTTCTTCTTTAAACCTCCTACTACTAAGCCATTTTACAAGGCTGAAGGAAAACATCCATTGCAATTATAGTTGGGGGGGGGGGGGAACCTTTCAAAAGTATAGCCCAGGAATATAGAAAATGTACCCTTTCATTTGTAGTATTCAACAGGTGCCCTATAATATAACATCAACCCTTCTTAGATGCTCCCATTTCTGTTTTGATTTGTTTCATGAAAGCTAGGTGAAATGCCAGTGACTAGTAACGCAGTCAGAAGGAGGTTTTCCCAAACATTAGACCCCTACAAAGGAGGGCACATGATTCCATTGTATAGCTAATATACACATCTGGACCCTGCTGCATTCTTTGTATCAGAAAAGGAAATATCCAGCTCCATTTACTGTTACAATACAAATAATAATATATGTCACTTTTTCTTCTGCATTAGAAATTTTTAAACCTATTTAAGAAAAATATCTTTTTAAAAATTTAAGATATCTTATAAGATATAAATATCCTATAAAGAAATGTGTTGACTTGGATAAATTTATCAACATAAGGAGTTGCCCTCTCATTGCCACTGGCCAAATTCATGGGCATCCCTATTTCCAGCATAGAGAAGTCAATGGATAGGGTACACCCACCATATAAGTGTAAAAAAGAGGTAACATGCCTTTTTTTTATCATGCCCATGGTTCAGTCTTCTCCAACAGTCAGTTAAAACAAATAAACCTCAGATTCCTTCTATCCCAGACATGAAGCCATTTGAAAAATTTGTCAAATTCTTATTTAAAAATAAACTAAACTTAAATACTTATTTAAAAATAAACCAAACTTAAATTCTCAACTTCTGTATTCTATAAAAAAATGAAACTGAAGAGTTTTCATTGAAGAACTTTGGTTCAAATATTATTGGGTGTGTGTGTGTGTGTGTGTGTGTCAGAAAACAAGAACTCAATTTCTACATAATGCAAACAGATCATATGCCCTCCTTTGTAGGGGTCTAATGTCTGGGAAAACCTCCTTATGACTATGCTACTAGTCACCTAGTTTTTGCCAAACAAATAAAAACAGAAATGGGAACATATAAGAGGGGTTGCTGTCATTTTATAGGGCATATAAAACTTAATTTTTAAAATGAATGTAATGTGAAGGCTGCATGTGCCACTCTGTAAAATGTGCCAGTTCACAATTTACCTTGTTCTGGAGTGACCCCAAGCCTGAATTCAACAGAGAGGGTTGTTCGTGTTTGCTTTTTCATCTACTGTGGTGCTCCATGGGTACAGAAACTCTCTGCCATAATTCAGGTCAAGCAAATTAAATTAGTTGCTAATTGGTTAATTGGCGAGAGGCTCTGCAAAACAGCAAAGAGCATGTTCAGCAGGAATAAATGAAGGTCCCATTCACAAGCTGTGAGATTGCTAGTAATGTCAAAAACTGGCATCTTAACAGAGGGACTCACAATCTCACAATAGGGCATGGCTCTGTGTCACTGAGAAATGCTGAGAAATCTTTGTGGGACCTGGATGACTGTCCTCCAACATTTCACAGATGAAAACTGTGACAACTGTGGCCATGCAACATCAGAGCACAGTCAAGATAGCAAAGGATATTAATGAGGAAGCCCACACATGGCTTGGGTCCAGACTATTTGAGAGACTGTATCTGCCCATAAGAACCTGCAAGAGCCCTAAGATCTCCAGGAGAAGGCTTTCTCTTGGTCCCATCAAGATCACAGGCTCAGATGGTGAGGACACAAGAAAGAGCCTTCTCGGTGGCTGCTCCCAACCTCTGGAATGCCCTTCCTTGGTGGCCTTTCGCCATCAAGTAAAAACATTTTTATGCCAGCAGGCTTTCTGTACATAATGCATAGCAGGATGGTTTTATGGAGCAGGTGGGTTTTCAGTCTGTTTTTAACATGAGTATATTTTATGTGATTGCATGTGATTTTATATACAGTATTGTTTGAATTTTATAATAATTTTATAGGTTTTATCTGTGAGCCGCCTTGGGTCCCTCCAGGGAGAAAGGAAATCATTTTTATGGGTGATTTTCTAATGGAGGAATGTTTTTGCTTGGCCATGAAACCCATTGGGTAACCTTGGGCAAGTCACATTTCCTCAGCCTCACAGCAAGGCAATGGCAATGGCAAGCCTCCTCTGAATAAATCTTGCCAAGAAAAACCTGTGACATTCCATTTTTGCAGAGAGAGAAATGACAGCAGCAAGATGGAAACAGCTATGGACACAATGGCATCAATGGAAGGGGGTGGAATGTCAATGTCAACATCAGGAGTAGGCTGCTGGTTCAAGAAATTGGCTTCCCCAGTGCATGGCTTCTCAGATGATGACCTTTGGAGCTAAAATACTCTAACAGGGCAGGCCTTTTCCTCCTATTACCTCTTCTCCCATTTTCCTGCTGCATTTTTCTGTAGAAAATACAACAGTTTGTGTAAATAAGCTGTTACACATGTAGTGTGTAACAAAAGAATTCCAGCTTTCGATGTGTTTCCACCAGTCCCAATAAGCCACCACTGAGTTTCCAACCCCCTATCTTCTTCTGCTGTCATTTCAAAATGTCAACAGATTAGGAAAATTTTACTGCATGATAACTTCACTAAGCACAGTGCCAAAATGCATCATGTCATGATGTCACCCAGGACTATGTGTGGTATAGATGTAAGCTTAGCATACTTGGCATCTGGCATGGCCTGCAATCACTCATTCACACATGCTAGTTACCACCTGCTGCTGCTGCCATGAACTAATGAACATGCGTGTCTGAAAAGATACAAAGATTGTTTGTTGTTGGTTGTGGTTTGCTTTTAGGCTTTTTGCTATTTGTGTTTTGAGTTCTCTATGCCGATATCATCCAAAACTAAGGTTCAGAGTACGAATAGGGGAAAATTGAATAAGGAGAAATATAATGGTTTCCAATCAACAAAGGCAAAGCTGCATACTATCCCAACTGTTCAACTTGCATGCAGGAAACAGCATACAGAAAGCAGGCTTAAACTGAGATGCAGGAAGGGTGAAGATCAGAGGAAGGAACATTAAGACCATAAGATATGCAGATGACACAATACTATTAGCAAAGACCTGCAGCAACTACTGAAGCAGGTCAAGAAGGAAAGTGCCAAGGAAGGCATAATGTTGAACATTACAAAAAAAAATTATAACCACAGAAGATCTACAACATTTCATCCTAGATAATGAGAATAATGAATTAGTCAATTCCCATACTTTGGATCCAACATTGACCAAAACAGAGATGGCAGTGAAGAAATTAGAAGAAGGCTAGGATTAGGAAGAGCAGTTATAAAAGAACTGGACAAGATCCTAAAGTACTGCATAAAGATATAACTTTAAACACTAGAGGGAGGATCATCCAAGCCATCATATTCCCAATCGCCATGTACGGATGTGAGAGCTAGACAGGGAAGAAAGCTGACCAAAAAAAGATCAATTCATTTGAGATATGGTGCTGGAGAAGAGTGCTGAGCCAAGAAGACAAACAATTGGGTTCTAGAACAAGTCAAGCTCAAACACTTCCTGGAAACCAGGATGACTAAAGGGATTATCACATGGGAGGCTTACCACCGGTAAAACACTGGTAAAATGTTCCTTAAGTGCAAAGGTGTGATAGCTGGTCATGCTTCCAAATTGTAATTGAGGGGTCCCTTCGCCTCCCCATTATTGAAAAAATGGCTACTCTGTGAACGCTTTGAGGATGGGAGAGGCGAGGGGACACCTAAATCACAATTTAGAAGTGTGACTGGCTATCACACCTTCATGCTTTGGGGACATTTTATCAGCATTTTATTGGCAGTAAGCCTCCCATGTGATAATGTTGAGACTGTTATATTGTGGCCACATCATGACACAGTGGTCCAAAACAAACTGCAGAAATAACCCAGTTTGAGACTGCTTTAACTGTCCTGGCTCAGTGCTAAGGAATTCTGAGAACTGTAGTTTTGTGAGAGGTTTAGTCTTCTCTGTCAATAAACTACAGTTCCCAGGATTCCCTACCACTGAGCCAGGGCAGTTAAAGTGATCTTAAACTGGATTATTTCTGCAGTGTGTTTTGGACCAGTATGAATAATTAGAAAAGTCATAAATGCTAGAGCAGGTGGAGGGCAGCAGAAAGAGGAAAAGACCAAAGGCCAGATGGATAGACTCAATCAGGGATATCATTGGCTTGAATTTGCAGAACTTGAGTAGAATAGTGAAGAACAGAGGATCTTGGATGAGTCAAGATCAACTTGTGGGCAGTGAACAACAACAATGATCATAAATCTGAAACAGTTAACTAGATTTACTCATCTGCAGCTACTTCATGTTTGTATGTGTGTGTGTGTGTGTTTCAATTGTCTGCATTTTTGCATTCACGTTTTCAAAATATACATGATTTGTGTGCTTATTTCTCTAAAATGCACCACAAGCATTTCGAAAGTGCAGATTTCCAAGGCAAGTTGCCTTTTGTGACCATCTAATGAGTTCAGAGACATAGTTGTGTTAGTCTGAAATATCAGTATCCTAAGGGGATTTGAGACACATTAGTCTGGGCATTAAGGGAGATGAACTACAAGTTTTGCTCTCTGATTCTGATTAGCTAAAAAAATCATTTCCTATCCATTTCTTTAACTTGCTTCTCTATTTCACTTCAACTGCATCTCACCATGATGTCTCCAGATGGCGCTCTAGCCAGCAAAATTCCAATGATCAACAGTGAAAAATCGTGCTATTTCCCCTGTGTTTTTAAAAGTGCCTATTATGCAAGATCAAAACTTTTCTTCAAAAACATGGAGTTATGGAAACCACCATTTCCAAACAAAATAGCTAAGAGACTACTTCCAAAGACAAATATTCTACCTATTACGCTAAACAATCCTCCTATTTCACAGCTGAAGGCAATGATTCTGGATATCGTTCAAAGTGTTGTGGCCCTTTACACACCAGTGAGATATTAGTTTGTGTGACTCTTTGCCTAATGGGGCTCAAGTCATGAAAGGCAAATGAAGCCAGCGTTTATAGAGAAAGACACAGCATTCTGAGGTCAGGTTTGCACCTGATTTGAGCTGGCAGTGGGCACATAGATGTTTCTACAAACCAGCAGATACCTCTGCTTTGCCAGCAAATCAAATTACTCTCAACAACATTGGCAACTCTGTAAAAATGCAGACAGCACTTCAAAACTAGAGATGTCATTTAGGCCAAAATGCAAAAGGGATGGGGAAAGAAAGAGAAGCAGGATTTTGTTTTGTTTGCATTTTTTCCCCTGTGTTTTTATGTTGGCAAGGCAGGATTAATTATGATCATGGGCAGTCATTTGTAACCTAGATCACTCAGGCTGCATCTGCATTGCAGAAATAGTACAGTCTGACCCTGCTTTAAGTGCCATGGCTCAGTCCTATGGTATTCTGGGGTTTGTAGTTTGTTGTGGCACCACAGCTCTTTGACACAGAAGACAAAATATCTCACAAACTACAAATCCCAGATTTCCAGAGCATTGAACCATGGCAATGCGAGCAGGGTCAAGCTGAATTATTTCTGCTGTACAGATGAGCGTCCTACCCTGTCCATTTCTTTGATTCCCAACCTGCGCCTGGAATGGTTGCCTTGGCCCACAGCCTTTATATAGTAATTTTAGAAGATACTGACTGGAATACTATATGTGCTACATACTTACATAAATGTCATTTCTATGTAGTTAAGTAGCATCTCCCAGCCCACTCCCCTCTCCAGTCCTGATTTACTGGGCAATAGGTACTACAAGAGTCTCTTCTCTTATTGAACAGGATGGAGCAACCCAACATTTCCACCCCCTTCCAGCAAGAGACTTTCAATGTGAGGAGGACAATGCTCTGGACTGTCGCACCAGAGATAATTCAAGGGGGAGAAATGGAAACATCAGTCTCTGGCATCAACAGGAGAATAGATCCGCATCATGCTCCATGACTGCTGCCTGGTAAATCAGAATTGGGGTACTTTTACAATTTGATTGTATTCCCTACTACATGTAGGCATCTTGAATAGTCTCCATCCTTGGAGGTCTTTAAGCAGAGGCTGGATGGACATCTGTCAGGGATGCTTTGACTGGGAGTTCCTGCATTGCAGGGGGTTGAACTGGATGGCGCTTATCGTCTCCTCCAACTCTACAATTCTATGATTCTATTAATACAAATCAATTACAAACATAAATGATGACTATGAATTTCAGCTATTATTGCTTTAGTGTGAAAACCCCACATTCTTAATCAACCTCATATTGTCATTGTCTATCTCACTTTATCATCCTTGTTACCCTTGTATCATAGAACCTTCCCATACATGAGGATTTTGTTCCCGGCCACACTGTGGATGAGAAAAAAAACACAGACAGTCATGCCCATATCATTCAACGAGGAGTAACATGCATACATCAGCATGTCTGCATTGCCACTGAATAATATGGGGTGTGGGATTTGCAGATCATTAGCCTACCAATACAGTGGGCCCACTGTATGTATGCTACACAATTGTTTCTGCAAAGGTTTGGAAAGAGGAGGGAAATAAAAGCATCCAAGAGGTTTACAATGGCTGTAGTCACCATTCCTAATTCTTTTTCTCCAAGCAGAAAATCATTCTTCCACTGATCTCACTTGTGGTCAGAGCTCCAAACAGGCCCATCCGTCAGCAGGCTGATTTGGTTCAGCAGGTGTTGGTTGTGCAATCATTCATTTGAGGCTAATCGGCTGGCGGCTGTCAAGGGTTATGGAGTATTTATTGAGTTTATGTCAGGTCCAGATGACCAATAGCTAGCAGCCGCTGGATTCCCATTGACATTGATGATATTGCTGAATTAAACTGGGAGATGTCGACAGAACTTGCTCGGAGCTAGCAAAGCAGCCCTTGGAAACACAATGCAGATGACTGCAAGGACTGTTTTTTATTCTCTCCCTCTCTCTCTCTCCCTCCCTTAAATAAAATATTATTATTTTCATGGGAACATCAGAAAAGAAGCTGTGAATTGAACACCCATGAAATATTTAGCAAGAGAAACTGAGTCAACCGATGGGAATGAGACTTGTGTCTCCTCACCAGATTTACTGCCCATTTTCTGGCTGGTGATTGAACAATTTCCTGACTGATCTGTAGAAAAGGACCCAGGGAATGATAAATTGAGTCTTTATTGTTCTGAGGGGAAGGTCTCTCTCACACACATACATGCATATACACACCTATGTACACCTGATCAATGCCAGGAAGAAACCATTTACAGATATGTTGGTTGGTAGCCTTATCCAATGTATTAAGCAACTGGATTAGCCAATGTAATCAATGTGGAGTAGATTGGCCCTGAGGTCCAGTCACAGAGATTTCTTGGGTGAAATAAAGGGAAATAAATTTTGGTACTCATTATAAATTCAGTAATTCCATTTGTTTAGGTTTTACTACCATCTTATATGGAAATATCTTGTTTTCTTCTTGTTTCCTTCATTCCTAATTTTTTGACTTCATGTTAATTCAGATTAATTTTTGGCTCATCCAGAAGGTAAAAAAAAAAAAAATCTCTGGATTGTGTGTCACATCAAGTCTAGATTCATCACTTTGACATCTGTTTCATTAGCATGTTCAGTTTAGGAATCTCTAGGTCCTCCTGCCCAACTCTGTCATCAATATCCGCTAAACATTGACCATATAGTCACACTGGAGGATCTGGGGATTCCTAGGAGTTTATCAGATGGGAGGAATTTCTTTCTATGTTTAATGGAGCCAATTCAAATTCACGTAAATTAGCTAGTTTAGTGAATTTACATGAATTCTAATTTCATTCAGAATGCGTTCAGAATGAGTTCCCATTGCCTGAAAATGACTTCCCATTGCCCCAAATTGTGCAAGATACTGTAATACGCAATAACGTAAAACCCATGATTGCATTCGGAATGATTTCCCTTTTGCCCGAAATTGTGTGAGATACATTCATACGCAATAAGGTGAAACCCCATGATTGAGTTCGGATTGCCATTGGATTATACTTCCAATTTCTGTCATCTAATAAACTCCCTAGAGAGAATACTTATCTAGACATTTGTAGGTCCTCTAGTGTGTGATGCTATGGTCAACTTTCAACAGATGTTGATCATAGCATTGCTAATCAAAAGTCAGTCAGTGACAAACTTATATTTTGGACTACAACTCTCAGTGCTAAGAACTGACTAGTTAAAACAATGAAGTTATTCATTAAGGTGGACATTTTCTAGTGTAAGGGTGCGAGTTAATTAAATGTATTTTTAGCTGAAGTGATTGACTTCAGCTGGAATTCAGCATTAATTTAATTCCAGAATTAATTTATTAATAATTGCCTCATCTACTCTGGCAGAAAGATTATAGGTCCTAATAATGTTGAAAGGGTGAAAATCCCAAACCCTTCTTGTGGTGATAACTTTATTAAGGCAATCAAAAGGTACAAAATACATCATGCTAGCTTTTTAATATCTCACGCAACAAAAGCTCGCAAAGTTCCAAAGACATCATGATGTATTTTGCACTTTTGGGTGGCCTAATATAGGTATCACTACAAGATGGATTTGGGATGTTGGTTTTAGCTCCTAATAATCAAAACTTCAGATAGGTGTTTACTTGTAATTTTTCCAATATGATACATGCCATCCTCAGATATGTCTCATTGCACTCTGCATTGGACAAAGGAGATTATCAGATAGGGAAAAGGAACAGGAGCAAATCGTGACACAATCGTGTCATTGTGCAGAAGATTTTCAGATGATGTTGCACACATCCAGTACTTCTCCTATGCACACACTAGAATGCTCCTGCAACTTCCCATTCATGGGGAAGTGCAATGAATGGCTTGCCAATGGCATGAATGAAGCGCAATTGTGATGGTGCGGAGGTTAATAGTGTGTCATTCGCGCTATTGGGAAAGCAATCTGGGACCTTTACCAAGACTGCATTTTGGTACAGGCAATTCATTCTCATTACTAGGATCAGTTTTGTAGTGGGTTTTGTAGTGGATTTCTGTTTTGTTTTGAGGTGTAGAGCATGATTTTATTTGCACTGGATAAAAATAATGTTATGAACTATATACATTTTATTTTATTCTGTGCAGGATGGAAACATAATTTTCAAACATATGCAGTAGCCCCAAAATGGTGCATGTGTGAAACATTCAATCACTATGTAATACCAATGCACTAATGGATGTATGAAGAATGCAGTAGCGATTCTCTTTCAGTTTTATATCATAACTAAACTGCAACTGTGCAACTATGCGAAAGTATCAACCGCTATTATGCTATTATTCCATTATCATTCCATTATCTTCCAATAGCACTATTGTTGCAGAAAATGATGATGATGATGATGATGATGATGATGATGATGATGATGCAAAACGTGTAGTCTGCGATCTCTACATTCTCAGCTGCTGTAAGACCCATCTCAGCAGCAAAGGGGTTTCTTTGAAGTCCACTTCGCTTTTTAGGCATAGAAGGCATGGTAAAAATCCCTGCTGGGAGTAATTGGTGGCATTTTGCTCCAATCTTCATTTCCTTTCCTGTCAAAATGTCGAACTGTCGCTGCTTGATTCACAAGTTTGAGTTGCCAAGTTTCCTTTGCTTTAATGACTTCCCTTTATCGAAAGGCACCTGGTCACTTCTCAGCTCATGACTAATTGTCCAAGGCCATCTGATGCTGAATTAATCTATAATTGCTTAATCTATCTGTGTCTGCACAACCAGGCAAGAGAAGGGAAGGGGGAAGCACTTTATAGAGATCAATCACTTAAAATTCATCAAGCAGTATATTGGCACCTCTGCCTGCCTCCCAGCTGAGAATGTGATGGAACTAAGACATGGAGATTCTCAGAAAGCTGTTCTGGGCACCTATGTTGATTTGGATTCATGGAGTGACAAAAGACATAATATTACAGCCAATGCCGCCACAGGTTTTTCTCCTCTCAGGGTGTGAACCCAGCCTCTCAGAGTGTGAACCCAACTTCCCATCAACTTTACAACACAAAGCCGAGACTATCAGTGGTAACCTTATATTGGCCAGCAACAATAGTTGAAGTTACTAAGTAAATCAAAGTGTCATTGGCTGATCTCCTGTTAGTGGCATATGATCCTGTAAGCCTTAGACTTATGTATGTCAATTCTGGGGCTCCTAAAATTATGGTGGTTTGATTCCCCTATCCACCCACTTTCCTGCAAATCCGCCAAATGGGCAAAAGGGGTAATTGGTCCTATTTCAGCTGATTCCTCTAACCCAGTAGTTCTCAACCTTCCTAATTTAATATTTAATACAGTTCCTTATGTTGTGGTGACCCCCCAAACCATAACATTGGTTCCTAAGACGATCAAAAATATGTGTTTTCTGATGATCTTAGGTGATCCCTGCGAAAGGGCTGAGAACCGCTGCTCTAACCGAATGTGACACCAAATCCCTTCCACTCCCCCCCCCACCCCACTCTCTTCACCATTGACCACCACTGGTTTAGACAATATTGAACTAGATAAACCTGTGGTCTGATTCAGAATATGACAACTTCAGATGTCCATTTGTTCAACCTTGCCCAGAAGACACAATGCATGGCACCCAGGATTACTCATTTTATATTGGAATCTGAGGCAAAACAACAAGAACATCATCAACAACAACCAATCCTACAAGCATCCATCCATGCCAACAGAGATAGAGAGAAAGGATAACTAATACATCAGCCAGCACTCTCCCATATTATACAGCCCTTCAAAGACGGGCCAGCCCAATACCAATACAATGTGCATTGATTTTTCTCTCGCCACCTCCCATCCTTTTTATTAAAAGGCATGTTGGTTCCCATCCAGTTTGCTGTGTGACACTTATTAAATCATTACACTTTTGGGGTGAACCATTTACTGGTATTTTGACATGGCTTCTCATGTGAGGGACCTATAGCATCTCATTTATGAGGACCGAAAAAGAAAGTGGTTACGTGACTTGTGGGCACATCTTTGGGGACTTGTTTGACACTCAAAAGAAACATAAAATGCTTCTTATCTGCTGTATGAAGAAACAGTTCCTGTGAGCAGAATAGGGTCAAGTTTCTCCTATGAATCAAATTAGTAGCAATTCAGCAAGTGACACTGTGTACATTAAGTCTCAGGGACTGGGAAACACAACCATTTTCAAAGTTATGCTTCCCTTCTCTTGCCTGATTTGTGCTCTTCAGGGGAGATCTTTTCAATAAACCCAATCCTTTCCATTGCTACTCAGTTTGGTGGATACAGGATTATAGCCCAGGTCTCTGTCCTCACTAGTTACAAATAAGCATCTTCGCTGGTTTGAGATGAAGATCTGGCATCCCCAGACAAGGCCTAGCTCTAACAACAGCCCACAGCCTCACACACACTGTGCGTCTTGGGTATGTAAGTCATCCATATTTTTATAACAACATCAATAAATGCAAAAAATAAGTAAATAAATTTTTAAAAAAACATAGCTGGAAAAGGAGGGGGAAAAGTAAGACAGATAGATCTCTAGCAAGAACACTAGAAATCTGGGGGAAATTTTGAAACTGGAAAAATTTGGAGCCACCCCTACAACAGGTGTTAACTTTCTATAGATTTTGCAGTTCATTACATTAGTGTCAATATATTCCTAGTTCAACAGTTGTGCAGTCACTGAGAAGTTGGCACTTCTAAACATTACACACTTCCCTTGATTGGCCATAAGGTATCTTACTTTAAATATGTCACCCAAATGAGACAAGCCAACTAGCACATTTGCAGTGAATTTCTTATTGCTTTTCACAAAAATATCACAATACAGAATGTACTGACATACGTTTTCTGCCTCCTGGCTCTTATAAACACAGAGTTGTTTCACCAGGATGTTACAGTAATGCCCTTTACACACTAGGAGGGCATATTTTTTTTTTAAATTTAAGATCCTCCCCCCCCCCAAAAAAACCCACATATACACAATAAATCATGGAAACTGTTATCCAGAGCACATCACTTTGGAATACTACAGAAGAGGAGGGAAAAATGATCTTAAAATATTCACTGTTAAATTACCCTGCACTCTGAAAACCAGAGTTTGATTCCCAACTAAGCTACAAAACCAACTAGGTGACTTTGGGCAAGTCACAGGCTCTCAGCCTCAGGGGAAGACAAAGGCAAATCCCCTCTGAACAAATCATTCCAGTAAAATCCCATGAAAGGGTCATCTTAGGGGTGCCACAAGACAGAAATGACTTGGTCATGCAACATGAATACATATTTCTTAATATTTTTTGCAATGATTTTTTTTCCTGCAGAAAAGCCTGCAAAACAACTGCATGAGAATTTTGCACAAAATAACTCTCAAATGATGAAAATTCTCATCAGTCTAGGATTAGGCCAGAATAGAATTAGTATTGAATTATGGTTGCCACCTTTTGTTTTCTGTGAGGTTCTTCAGCTTTAAAACCTGTACAGCAGGCAAATATGTGCTGAAAAACCTGGGGGGGGGGGGATGTGCAAAAAAAATTGTGTGCAAATTTTTCACAGAAAAGTTCGAAATTCTGATTAGGCTTTGAAAACTAAACTAAAGTCTGGCAATGGTAAGCAAATTGCTAAAATTACCCATTGCTTCTTTGGAGAAGAAAACTAGTGATGAATTACAACCTTAATTTAGTGCCTTTCTGGTTGATAATTCCTGAGGAAGCTTGACGGTTCTGGTGGTCCACTTTTGCCAAATCATGAGGGAAGGGGGACCTCAGCTCCTGGACCCCCCAAACCTTTTCAGGGGTCCATGCAAGTGGGGAAGATTTCTTTCAGGCCCCTCCCTTTTTAAAAAAATGTATTTATCCAAATGAGCATTTTGAAGAAAGAGAAACTATCACATTGTCCTAGTGGACTTAAAACTGAGAGAATCTGTCTTTTGAGTAAGCAAGAATGTAACTAAATCTACAATCTTAAATATTTTTCTTCCTAGCATATAGCATATTTTTTTCATATAGCATAATGGAACCTGGTTCTAAGTAAGCATGGATGAGATTATTCTATCAGGCTGAATCCGTACTGCAGAAATAATCCGGTCTGACACCACTTTAACTGCCATGAGTCAGTCGTGTGGAATTCTGGAAACTGTGGTTTTATGAGAGATTTGTATTCTCTGGCAGAGACATCTGGTGCCAGAAGAAATGACAAATCCCAGAATTCCACAGTATTGAGCCATGGCAGTTAAAGTGGTGTCAAACTGGGTTATTTCTGCAGTGTGAATACAGGCTCAATATTCCTAGCTCTCAGCTACCTCACAGTATAGCTCAACTGGATATGAGCATAGGGATCATCGGGCATCATTCATCTGCTTACCCACCCTTTACGTTCTTTGCCATCCTGTGAATCAAATGAAGGCTTTACCATCTTTCCATTGCTCTGCATGTCATGCCAGTTTCCATCCAAAGTGCCTGTGTTTTTTCTCTGCCGAGCACCACTCTGAATGCAATGCGAGCTCTTTGATGCCAAAGTGTTCAATTTCACTGTGCCTGAGCATCCAGTGTAATCCATTGAAAGGGCACTGTCCTTCAGGCCTTTCAGCTGGGCTGACAGCTGCCCACTGATTAATTGACAGGTTAAAAAGATTGATTCCACATGTCAGAGCTGTAACCGTACCAGAACAATGCGGCTGTCAATTGGGCTGTAAAACAGATGCTTGCATTAACCGCCCCGACAGCGGCAGCACAGGAACACATGCACCTGCCTTTATGGAGCCTAAACACACAGCCGCACACCAATTAATCATCCTGAGAGCCTCAGTAGAGGATTCAATAAAGTGTCCTGTGTGCCAGTCTGATTTGGCAGGTCTGGCCCTTTCCCTGAAAGGAGAAAGAGAGGATCTAAGGAAACAGGACTGAGAAAAGGCAGGATCCCTTCCTTCCACCCACCCTCTTCTCCAGTTTATCATTCCTTATTCTAAGCCATATGTCCATCCACCACCACCACAAGTACAAACATCAACACCTATTGAGAAGTTATTTCCTCTGCCTTATGTTATTGTGCTCTTTACCTCTTGCACATTAAATTTGGAAACTGGGATGCTTTATATCTGTAGTTAGTCATGTAGTTCACTGGGCGACCTTGGGCAAGTCCAACTAGACTCACAGGTATGTCATAAGATGGGTCAGAGGGAGAAAAACAATATATGCCACCTTAAACATCTTTGGGGTTGACAAGTAACAGGTGACTTGAAGGCATATATACAAACAAGAGAAAGAAATTCAGCCCACATAACTTTTCTCAGTAATATTTTTGACCTGCATACCAGCTGCATCTGCCCCAATAGTCCTCTTCCAATTGCACTGTCCATCACTTCACAGCATCTCATGGCCAACCCTTCCTCCACTGTTTTGTAATGGATCCCAAAACAGTCTTATTGACATCCTTTGAGTTTTGGAGTACTATTTCAAGATGCATGTTCCATATAGACTCCATCAAATCTCTGAACTGACTTCGACTCTGTGTCTATACTTCCTATAAAGCAGGCAGCCCATATTCATTTGATTATTATTTTCTGCTGCCTATGATATATCACTATCCTCTAATAGCAATGTGTGCATGAATCAGAACTTCTCCATCTTTTACTGGACCAGTGCTGCCTTCAACTCAACAGAGCTACTCAACTGTAAGATCTGATGGTCCATCTAGTTCAGCATCTGGCTTCCCACACTAGACAATTCTGTCCCATAGATTCTCTTATATCAGCAGTGAGCAACTTCCATGAGCTGAGAGATACATAAAAACCCAAAAACTTTTTACTGCCATTGTTGTCCAATTTAATGCTCCATGTTGGGAGGGGGGATAGAGTTTTTGTTTGTTTGTTTGTTTGATTGCTTGCTTGCTTGTTTGTTTAATATCTTGCCTAGTGTGGTGTAGTGGTTTGAGTGTTGGACTACAACTCTGGAGACCATGTTTCATATCCCAGCTCATCCATGAAACCCATTGTCCGACATTGGACATGTCACATGCTCTCAGCCTCAGGGGAACACAATGGCAAACCTCCTCCGAACAAATCTTGCCAAGAAAACCCCATGACAGGTTTGCCTTCGGGTTGCCATAGCTTGGAAACTCATTGAAGGCGCACAATACACCAGTTTCTCTCAATATGGGATTGAAGACAGGGTACAGCTTTTAAAAATAGGCAACTAAAAAGCTTTCAGTACAAAATTAAAAACACTATTAAATCAAATTTCTATTTTAAAAAAAAATTAAAAATGCAGGTTAAAGCCAGTTTTTAAAAACACATAAAGTACAATAAAATAGTTCCGTTCATTTTTATTACAGTCAAACACCAGCAAAGCTAAAAGGGGGATACAGAATAATAAAAGATAAAAACACAGCTTAAAAGCAGTATTAAAAATATCCTTTTGGAATCCAGTATAGCAAGGCAAGATTGGTACTAGCCTGCTGCGGAGGTCATGGCCTGAAACATTTTAAATGGAGCTGCACAGAATCTGACAACATCATATGTTGTATCAGGGTTGATGCCTGAAAGCAACAGAGAAGTGTAAAATTGACAGGTTTGTCCTTGGTATTTATGCATTAGAAATGAAATAAGGCTGAGGTAGTAAGAGCACTCAAGTAATAATACATGTTCTGTTGTCTCTATTTGGCCAGAGTCACAGGGAGAATAAAACAGAAACAACATCCTCTCCCTAATTAAAAAAAAAACTCAGTCTACCACACTATATTAACAGCCAAAATCCTTCTTAAATAAAAAAGATATTTCCCTGCAAGCAGAAAGACAGGAAAGAGAGATTCAACCAGACCTCCCATGGAAGAGAGTTTCACAGCCTGAAAGAATCCATGGAGAATCCATCGTCATCAGATGGTGGTGGGATTGAGAGAAAGCCTTCCCCTGCAGTTCTTAGGCAGACTCGTAAAAAGGAATATATTTTTTTCAAATAATCTGAACCCAAGCTGTTTAGGGTTTAAAAGGTCATCATTAACACTTTGAATTCTGCCCAGAAATGATCAGCAGCCAATTTACCCTTTAAAGGAAGGACTGTGCTCTTGACGCTCTATGTTAGCAGGTAGACTGTTGCTTCTAAGAGGCTGCAGGAAGTATTCCCTCCTTTTTAACATTTTGTTGAGTGGCTGCTCTACTTCTGTATACTGTAGTTATATATTCTTTTCTCAGGATTGTAGAATGTCAGTTTTCAAGATCTTCTTATTGGGGTAGAATCAATGATATTAGGTAGTTCCCATTGTTTCATTTTCTGGTGCATACATTGACAGTTTTCAGTCAAATCAGTTCTTGTGTCTTTCTCTCCTCTACTTACCAAGGAACCTATATGTGGTGGGAGAACAAAGGCCAAGATCCTACATTGTGTGTGTGCAGTGCAAAACTACATTCATCTAGAACAGGAGTAAGGTACACCTTCAACATTTCAGTGGCTGAAAGGGCATTCATAGGGGAAGTGGTCTGCCTAAAATAATAGTAGAAACCAGTGTTGAAAAATGATTTCAATTAAATGGGGGAAATGTTATTTAGCAGAAGTTGAAATCGATGCCTGTGCAAACCTCTAGTATACTGCATGAACTGAACCTTTGGAAAGGCTAACCAGTGAGCTCAACCAAGCTCAAAGAGCACATGAGCATTATAGAAGGCTATGCATCTTGGAAGTGAGAAAATTAATACAAGAAATTAAGATAACCCTTACACCTAACACCCTCCCGCCCACACATCTTCTGATGTTTTGAATATTGCAGGATCACTGTGAAATCTTTTTGGAGATAACAAAGGGTCACCTCTGAGCATGGTTCTGCCAGAAGATGCCTTAAAGCTTTTATGGCTAGATTCAATATAGATATACAGAGATCCATTATCTTAAAAGCTGTGAGGAGGTCCAACAAATATTTCCAGCCTGAAACACGTTTATTTCCATCTGCACTTATCTGTGCTATTTAAACTCCATTGCTTGCCGTTAATCTTTTCTAATGCAGCATAAGAGGGCTTATTTACTTTCTAATGACATCAATTGGCCATAAATATTAGACATCTAAAGTTGGCTGATGCTGGAAGGCCCATTTTCCATTCCAGCGTGGCATTTGACTATTTGCAAAGCTGCCTTTCTGTTTGTTCTCATGTGAGTTACTTATTGGCTGTCATAGGCCAGTGTTCAATTTATTTAAATTGAATGAATAAGTACATTAGGAAGAGCTGTCAGGAGAAGAGAGGATGAGAGACACACTGGGATGAGTGATAAGTCAACAATCTGCAAGGGAGATTCACTGAAGAAGTGAACAAATCAAACCACTACAGAGAGAAAGGGAGGTGCCAAAGTCATGGGAGTCTAGGGGCAGTGAAGCTAAAGATCTCCATGTAAATAAGATCCACCAACCATAATCTATTGGCCACGAAGCGACATTTGTTCTGTATGTTTCCTACTCAGACTGAAGTTAGTAATTTGGGAGTGCTTTAGAGGGGAGAAAGAGATGTATTATAGGATAAAAGCCACTGGGTTATTATAGAACACAGGTCTAGGAGCTGTGTAAACAACTATATACTTTATTGCTTTGGACAGCTTTTCTGAAACTTCTTGTACATGTGGCATGTGTGTGTGTGTGCAGACACACATACACCACATGTCACATCCCTTCAACAATTATTTTATTACTTTTTAAGAAGAGGAATCGCCAACCAATCCCTGCATTTTGGCCAATGGTGGATCCATCTTTCAAATCCTTTCCATCCACTGAGAAATGTGAAACATCTAGCATTTTGGGAGTGGGAAAAAAATCATTCCAAGATCCTTTCTCTAACATCTTACCTTTTGCACTGACACTGGTAAAGCTACTCCCAGCAAGAAGTTATTTGCTGTTGTGTGCCTTCAAATCATTTCCAAGTTATGATGACCCTAAGATAAACCTATCAAGGGGTTTCCTTGTTCAGAGGTGGTTTGCCTTTACTTTCCTCTGAGGGTCAGTAAATGACTTGCCCAAGATTACCCATTGGTTTTCCATGGCTAAGAGGCAAATTGAAACCTGATCTCCAGAGTTATAGTTCAAGACCCAAACCACTGCACCACACAGGTTCTACCAGGGACAAGTATTAAAAAACGGAGATTGTTCCAAATTAGACATTAGGCATCACTGCTTTTATGTGCTTTCACAATACCTCCAATTTTTGGCAACCTTGTTGAGGACTTTCTTGGCAAGGTTTATTCAGAGGAGGTTTGCCATTGCCTTCCTCTAAGGCTGGGAGAGTGTGACTGGTCCATCAAGTGAGTTTCTAAGGCTGAGCAGGGATTTCCCTGGAGTCCTAGTCCAAAACTCAAACCATTACAACACACTGGCTCTTGTTAGTGTGTGCTATATTGTGCATACAGTGACACATTATGTGAATCAGAGTGTAGCTTGCAGATTTCACTCCTTCACCTCTGCCAGGATTCGGTTACAGAAATTTCTGCCAGTGATATGAATCTATGATTGTCTTGATTGATATGTTTTACTCTCTGGTGGAGTCCCTGGAGATTATTCTCATTGTTGCTTGCATTGGAGCACACACATATATACACACAAAGTATGTGAGTTAAAATAGTGATTAGTTCTGTTTATTCTCTAAAGCCACCTCTTCTTTGCATTTGACAGAACCATTTTCTTTCTCCAAACAGTTTACATTTCTGATTCCAGCACTATCTCCCTTGCCAAACCCACTAGTGTTCCTCTCACTTTGAAGCCCTTCTAGTCTAAATACAACTGTATTTATTTATATGTATCTACAAACACCACATGATATATCTCTGTCTGCATGCCTGCCTGCCTGCAGGTGTGGGCAGAGTGCAGCACAAGAACTTCATGCAACTCAAGGGTTGCCAACTCTAGGGTTACCATAATTCTCTTCCAGAAAACCAGTACAGTATATGGGGCTGTATATGGGTGAATTATCAGCAGCAGCAACAACAAACACCCCACAAAGACATATTTTGACATTCTATTTAACATTGTCTTTTCACATATTTCATTTGTATCATCATCATCATCATCATCATCATCATCATCATCATTCTCATCAAAGCAGCACATACCAAAAAATCAGAAATTATTCTGAATGAAGATGTTAATTAACTAATTAATGAAAGTTCACCTAACCTCCTCTCCCCCGCTGCATGACTTCAACAATTGGACAACAGGCAAACCCACCCCCCAAAAAATCAATAGGTAGATCTTTTCCTAGTATTGTAAAAAATGTTTGCAGGGATAGGGAGGAACAGCTCTAGCGGTTGAATTTCAGCTATGAGGCCCTAACAGGAACGGGGTTTTGTTTTGTTTTTAGTTTGCAATGTGTACATTGAGGCACCTCTTCCTGATGTGTTTCCTCTTTTCTGATTTAGGTTTTGGACACATTGGCTCAAGCATTCCAATCTGGGTGCAAGTTCAGCATGACAACAACAACAACAACAACAACAACAACCCTCTCCTTCCCTCCCTAGCAAAAAAGAACAGCCTACAGCTGCTGGAGGATGAGAAGAAAGGAAGGTATCAAGGTTTCATTTTCACAGCATGACTCTTCCTCTTTGTAGGCAAGCAGAGGGGGAGATAGAGAAAGGAAGCCTGGTGTTATACTTTCACCTCTTCCACTTCCTTAAGCAGAAGGAAGGGTCAGATAAGAGAGAGCTTGTCTCAAGATTGAGTCAAGGCAAAGCAAAGCACGGAAAGGCTGTGCTTGTGCTTGGTTAGCCCTTGGCTTGTGGGTAAGTTTGTATTCCCTCCCATCCACACTCTACAATGAGGGAGGAAATCCAGGATATGCTGTTTCAACAGGCCCAACTGGCAGGGACATATTTTAGACCCTTTAATCTGTGATTTTCCTGGTTTCCCGAGACAAATGGCAAGCCTATTGCAGCTCCCAAGCCTTTTTGTTGTCATTGTTATCCTCACACTCTTCCTGGATTTCTGATCATCTAAAAAAGTGAAACGTTTCTATCAAGTCCAGAAGGATGCAAAGTTCAGAAAATCAGGCTACAGTAGTTAAAACTCATAAAATCTTTAAGAAACTATAGATCCAGTCAAGTGACACTCATTGTCAGAAATGAACAGTAAATGTTAAAATATCCTGATTAAACTACACACATTTTCAAAATTCAGGCAGGTTTTATTCTCATTCATTATAATTAATAAACACACTTCCCTTTGTCCCATATCACACCCTTCTTTGTTGTTACCAGCAGATTCTTTCACAGAAATCACCTTGAACAGCACCCAGTTCACTCATCATGCCCTTGATTCCATTAAGAAATTGTTTGTTAAGCATTGCAGCAGGGCATCTCCTGAGTAGTTAAGTAACTCTGCCACATCTCAAAATGGGCATTGTGAAGAGTGTGCTGTGGGAGACTAAAATAAATATTTTAATAGTGTAATAGTGGATATGACTCAATTTTCATTCAGAAACCCCATGATGCCTTTAGGTGGCCATAAGTTGGCAATGACTTGAAGACACACAACAACAACAACAACAACAACAACAACAACAACAACAAAAACTCAAACCCCTAGGTCTGGGTGGAGAAATTTGTCAGTTTTGCTTTCTTCCAGATAGAAAATATCCAAGTTCTTTCCAATCTGAATATGAAGAAATTTGCACATTCTTATACAAAAAAATGAAAGGAAATGAAAAAACAAACAAAATGAAATCCTCCAGCAACAACTGAGACTGTCCAACATGCTGCATTACCCAAGGCCAGGCCAAGCCAGCTGGGAAAAAATACGTAACTGGGTAGATAAGCTTACCCAGATGGCAAGCCCTGAGCAGGCCTGACTGTGGCCTCTTCGCCACAACTTGATAAAGATTCATGAATCAATAAATGTCTGCATGTCTGAGAGCTCAGCATCTCGGCTGTATCTTCTGGAAAATAAAAAGTCCCCCTTGCTCCACATCTGGTGGTTTGGCAGTGCTGGGAAGGGGGAGGAGAAGGAGAAGAGAAACAGGCCTGTACTGCAAGAGGGACTTGGCACTGCAGGATCATAAATCTGCTCCTCCTTTCTCCCATTAATCTGAGCTATCCCTTTGTCAGGGCTGAAGCAAAAGGACACCAGTTTCAAACAGTACGACTTGTCAAGTTGCTTGGTGTGCCATAAATCATTCACAGCATCTTCTCTTTCATGTCTGCTGAGTTGGGAGATTCAGCTGACGCTTCTTAAACACTTCCACATTCACCAGAACACTGCTTGTTTCAGCTCAAATACTCTGCTATGGCTACAATGAGGAGAGCCTTTCCTTCCATCTCCCCCCTCTCCACACACACACACACACACACACACACACGGTAAACAATTCACTTGGTGAGCTACAAAGGATGAAAGGGCCTTCTCTGAGTCATGTTGGCAAGAAGAATGCTGCTTCAGCCAATATATTCTTACAATCTGCCTGCAAATTACTGCTTCTCTTTCATGGTGGAACATTATGGAACTGCCAAACATTGTTGTTATTGCTGCTGTTCCAATAGCAAGTAGACAGTTGGTATCCTACAGACTGTGTGGGCAATGGGCCTGGCCATTTTGTAATCCAGGAGTTTGAGCTAATAACCAGGTGTTGTGATGGCAGCATTGCAAAGACAGGCCTTGCTTTCTGCTGAGTTGAGATGATTTTGAGACTATTTTGCTTTGTGTGATGGCAGGCCTTCAGCTGGCAGCCAACATGGCTCTTGTTTGTTCACATTAGACCAATGGGACACCTTGCAAGATCAACAGAGAACAGAAACCCTAAAAAGTTTTGAGCTACATTTGTGGTGTTGTGGACTATGGCAAAGAGTCTCAGGGTAAAGAGGACATTAAAGAGTAGTTCAAATGCAAGAGATGAACAAATTAAATGTGTTTGAGCTTTGGAGGGGGGCAGGGAGACAAGAAAAAGCCATCTTGCTCAAAAAGTATAAGAAATGGAGCTGTCACTGCTTCCTCTAGCATATTGAACTTGCTTGGGGGTGTCATTCTTCACTGAATTTATTCTTGAAGGAAGCAACAGTTTCAAACATGCAGCTACTACTGAGCTATGGCATCTGTCCACCCGAAAATGTGCCACAGGCAGTGTTTTATCTGAGGGACTCCTTTGAAAACTGAGTTATGGTTCTAGCCTCCAAACATAGTTCAATAGTGTCATTTATACCCGTTCTTCCTGGGAAAGCACATAAACCCATTAGTAATATAGTGGTAAATTTTGAAGTGCATGTCCGTTTTATGACAGTCCCTCCAGCCATCTTCCTTAGCAAAGTTCTCAAGGTTGTGACTGTCTTGTCATTGCCACCTAAACCAGCATAGTTAACACTGGTTGACAGTATCATGATATCAGATACCTATGATGATTGTTGCTGGTCTAGTTAATTTCCCATTTAAGAACAAACCACCATTAAATATTTTTGCTTGACAATAGGAAGCTCCCTGAGCAAAAGATTGTTATGGGAGAAAATCCATTTTCCCTGTATCTACTTGACAATTAGGGTTTCTAGATTTCAGGGCCTGGCTATGAGTTTCCATTTTTCATGGGTCTTTTCCCATGAAACAATTCCACTCTTTAAATGTCTCAAGGGATGACACTGCTGCCTCACTGGGTAGGATCAAATCTAATAGTTTGAAGTTATAGGAAAGTAGATTTTGATCGAACATTAGAAGGAACGTCTTGAAGGTAAAAGCAGTTTGGCAAAGGAACCAATTGCCTAGTGGTGTGATGGAGTCTCCTTCTCTCTGGACATCTTCAGAAAGAGCCTCAACACCTACCTGATGGGGATGCTTTCGATGGAGAACCTAAACTGAGCCGAAGGTTGGACTCAATGGCCCATGAAGCCCCTTCCAACTCTATGATTTTATGATTCAACTGGTAAGAGAGGGAAGATAATGGAAGCTTAAGTGCCATTTCTGGCTCAAGTTAGACATTGTTGTAAGACAAATAGCCAAAGGGGAAAATGAAAGCTCAGCTGGGTGTGCTGTGAACTCCACAGTCTGAGGTTTGGCTGGAATATATTTACCACCTTTGTTTCTGGCTCTAATTCACGGCTCTGTAAAGCACTCTGCCAATACAGCATTTGCTGATGTATAGCTACAGCCATTCCCACTGTTTCCCTTGCTCTGTCTCAGTATAGAATAATACACAATTAATTGATTTTCTGTCGCTCTTTTAGTACAGAAAATTAATTTTGGAGCAACCTTGTTTTCTCAGGGTATGAATTCTCTACATGCTGAGTAATTCCACTCGTACATTATTCATGAGCGACAATAGTGATGGAGTGTGTAACCCAGGCAGCCCCCAGGGCCGCAAGTTGAGAGTCTCTGCTAGTGATACAACAATATTCCACTGATGCCTCTAAATAATTCACATCTACAACTCAATTTGGCACTGGATACAGGGCCCTGGATATAACTGAGGAACAGAAGGAGAGAAGCACCTTGGCAGGGAATCATCAATGACAAAGCAAAGGATTTTCTCAGAAAATCACAGAAGGGCCTTTCAAGTACGGTGCTGGGACTGGTCCATACATATCTCTTGCTGCCCAGTTTTCTGCATACACAGCCCTTGTTGGGCTCAGACATACCCACATTCGTGAGAATGAAGCAACAGACACATCACCTAGATCAATATACTCTACTTTTTGTTTAGGCAATTATTTAAATCACTGTTGGTTTGTTTTATATCAATCTTTTCTCCCAACACAGATTTCTATGGGGTATTTCCCACTCTTTTGGGAGCTTTTCCCGCAAAATATGTTCCAGCTTTATTTCTACTTTGTTCTTTTGGGGGTGTGGGATCTTGGAAAAGTTACTTATTATAGAATCATATTATATAAAGCCTTACAATCATAGGATGCATCTGCACTGCAAAAATAATCCAGTTTGATACCAACTGCCATGGTTCATTTCTATGTGATTCTGGGAATTACACTTTATTATGTCACCAGAACTCTCTGACAGAGAAGGCTGGATGTCTCACAAAACTACTTTTCCCAGAATTCCATAGCATCAAGTTATGGCAGTTAAAGTGATGTCAAACAGGATTATTTCTACAGTGCAGATGCAGCCCTAGAGTTGGAAAAGGCCAGAAAGGCTTGGTCCAAACCCCGGCCATGGAGAAATACACAACTAAAGCATACCTGAGAGATGGGTATCCAAATCCTGGTTAAAAAATCTCCAGTGAATGAGAGTCCATTGCCATCTGAGGCAGTCAATTCCACTGTCCAATAGTAGCTACCATCAAGAAGTCCTTCCTAATCTTTAGGTGAAAAGTAATTAGTTAAAGTTATAGAAATAAAGACCAAAATGTATTCTTCAGCAATGTTCTAATGATCACTTTCAATCGGAAATTGCAAAGGAGGGGGTCCTAGGTATAAAAAACAAGGGTCTGTGATAACTCATCATATTTTTAAGGAACAAGGAGTGGATTGAGATAAAAATTTGTGGTTAAAAATGGGCAGAAAAAATGGAAAGTGTCCCTCTAATAACGCTAATAAGATTGCTGAGCATGAAGGGGTAGATATTCAGGGAACTAGGTTATTAAGTACACGTCCAGGCAGCTATGGACACAATTCAAATGATGATGATGATGATGATGATGATGATGATGATGATGATAGCATCATAGATGCCCATGAGAGCACTCTGCTTAAACTACCTTTCCCCAAAGGCTGGAGCTAACACTGTTAACAGGGAATCTAGCAATGGAAAGATGTTGTTGTAGTTGTTGTTGTTGTTGTTGTTGTTGTTGTCTGCCCTTCAGTTGGCCCTGACTCATGACCACAGTATCCTCAGCACTCTTTTCTAGCACCACATCTCAAATGAGATTATTTTTCCCCCCCTTATCCACTTTTTTCACTGTGCAGCTCTAACAGCCATACATGGTGATGGAGAATACAATGGTTTGGGTGCTCAGTTGTATGTCTTTGCTCTTTAGGATCTTATCTAGCTCTTTCATAGCTGCTCATCACATTCCTAGCCTTTTTCTTACTTCCTGATTGCAGTCACCATTTTGATCAACGCTTGTTCCTAGGTATGGGAACTGTGTAACGATTTCAGTTTCTTCAATGGAAAGACTATCAAATAAACACCTACTTCCTATTTACACCTCGCTTCTTTCATCTTGAGACTGGTGAGCCCAAACCCAAGGGCAGTGTTTGTAGTGCTTCTGAATGTGGGAACTGATCTTTGGCCCGTACTGAAGATTAAACAGGAAGCTCACACAAGAACACTTTAATTGTCTTTAATGGCAAAGGTCTTTGAGGGCTTAAATGCAGAAATATTTTCTTGGTGACGAGGAAGCATCTGAGAGAAAGTGAGAAGGGAAGGACTTGGTACCAGCACTGGTGGATTTGATACCGAGATGGGCAAATGCTGTCTATGTCACTTTTCTGTCCCATCCCATTTTAACATTAATCAAGGGGTTTAAAAAATCTGCCTGGAAAATCAAATTTAAATGTGAACTGGATCACATTATTCTCCCCATCAAGCTTTGCCAATATTTAGGCGCCAGTTTAAAAAGTTTGTACCAAAAAAGTTTTTGGTACCCAAATACCATTTAACTAGTACTTATTCTGTTGTTTGTTGTTGTCACCTGTTGGATCTGCTTCGTATTGTTTTTATTTCTTGCTTTATGGCAATACATTATTTTATCATTGTTAGCAGCTGCATTCAGATCCTAAATCTGGGAGAAAGTCAGGCTATGATGGTAATAAATAAAATTTAGCAGATGGAAAACAGCGCCTTTCCCGATCCATCATTGGATGAATTGGGAAAGGTCATTTTTTTCTGGAGGGGCCAAGCCTACATTTTCCAAAACATCTGCAAGCAAACCGTCATACCAGAAGACAGGACTTTACATCTGCAGTGTCTCATAGAATATTTAATGACAGAGTAGCAGTTCCAGTTTACAGTTTACAAATGAAAGTAAAACGCCAGTGTCCCAAGGTCTATATTGAGTGGGATGAATACAAAATTCTTCTCATCTTGATTTCTTCCTAGGTTTTAAAATTCAGGTGGATGTAGTCTTGTTCTTGAAAAAGCAGTGTTGCAGTCATACCACGGACATGCTTTCTGAGGGATTCTAAGGGTAGAAAAAAGTACAAAGGAATTTTTTTTCTCATCATACTAGAATCCAGGATCATCAAATGAGACGAACGGGTGGGAGATTCAGAGCAGACAAAAGGAAGGACCTCTTCATATCCTGACTTTATTGTATATAGTAATGGATCTCAGCTTTGGTTACTTTAAAGACAGATTAAAAATTATCATTGGTTACTGGTTCTGAGTCATGGTGGCTATGTGAAATCTCTGAATAATGGCTCTTAGGGAATTCCTCATGCCCTACTTGTTGTTTTCACAAAAGGCTGACGGCTGTTATGGTAAACAGGATACTGATACTGGGTGTATCATAATGTCATATTTTCCTACTGTTGTTGGACAGTTGGACAGTACCATTAATCTTCTATTATCTCACTTTGTCAGCTACTTTTAAAATGTCCCAGTTTCTATCTATTCTTTCTCCCAATTACTCCTTTTGTCTTCTTCTTACTCTCATGGCTTCAAATAGAGTTTTGAGCTGAAAAATAGTTTACACTCAACTATGAGTGGAGAGAGGAGAGGAAGAGGTGGAATCTTGTCCCTCCCAATAGAATCAGGCAAGAGCAAACTGCTGCAGCCTCTCTTAGCTTGTGTATTCTTCTCATTGATAACTTTTGCTATCTTGATTTCACTTCACTATTGTTTGGCCACATATGTCCTGGATTTTGCCTATGCAATATTGATCACCAATCCCTCTTTTTTATGTTATACTTGCTACTTTTTTGGTTGGTTTTAAAAAAAAATGGTTTTGCACAGAGCAGCAAGTGTGTGTTTGTATAGTTCCTCCAGCCATATCAAAACCCACACAAACTGATCATCTAGCTGCCTTTCCCCAGCAGTTTTAAAAATGTATACCTGTGCTTCAAGAACACTGTTGAAGAAATGATGAAAATGAGCTGAAGGAACTGAAAGCATTGCAAACTGCACATGTATTAATTCCCTAAATTAACTTCAGAATTTGTCTTTGCTCAATCCAAATTTGGGAGGAGTGGACCACGGAGCAGAATGAATTCACACAGAGAGCATAAAGGGATTAAAATGGAAGAAAAACCATCCTTCCCTACTCACTAGGCTTTGTCACCACTCATTAATGCTATGGAATCAATCACAGAAAGCAACTGGGAAAGTGGATGTTTAAATCTGACCTCTTTTCTACTGAAAGTTGTCTGTGCCTGCAGAACATCAGCAATACAAGCCACCAGAGATGGCCCATAAAGGCCTTTTCTCCTTTGCTGCCAAACTTTGCTGCGCGGCCACTTTGTAGAGTGCTCACCAGATGCAGCAGCTGCAGCTCAAGGCCTATAACCTCCCTCCAAATGGTAATAATTCCCCCCAGGACCCTAGCACACTCATAATTTACAACTGTGCTAAAATGAACATTATTTCAAGCTAAGCTTATTCTCTAAGGGGGCTGTGAATTGCACCAGTTTCCTGCTGACAGCAAGAGTTTCTGTTTTTAAATGTCATGCATTCATGTTCATTACTCCCAAATAATTGCCTAAAAGATCAGCAGCTAGACAGGCAAGAGTGCTTTATATCACTGTTAGTCAATTTCATCTCTCTGCAAAAGAACCAGAGGGAGCTGAGCTTTTGGAGGTGGTGAGCTAGCTGTTATCTCACCCAATGAAGGCAGGGAATGGATGATGTGGCCCGGATGATAATTTTATATCCCGATTCTTATCATTTTGATCTGTTGTATTCTTACATTGAAATATCATGCTTCCTGGCCTTTTCATGATGTTGTGGTGAGTGCACCATTATTCCCCAAGCACTTTTTTTACCTTAGGCATTTGCATTGCCCCATTAGCTTTATATATTTTAATGCAGCGATTTAGTATCCTTTGAGTTTGCAAATACAGTGTTGCTTCAAAAAGAAGTGGGTGAGCATGCTGTAAGCTGAGTCCTGTTTCTTGTGGTATTTGCTCTTGTAAAGGGACAGAGGAGGGAGGGAAGGAAGGAGAAAGACAGACAGACAGAGAAAGAGACAGAAACAAAGACAGAGTTGTATTGGTGCCAAGGCCAGCAAGGTCAGGTCACTGGGACATTTCATTTGCAATCACAATGATGTCCTCTGCCATCCCCTTCCATTTTTCTTGTTCCCTTAGTTGCAGTCCTCACATACCTCATTGCAAGCCACCCCTGTTATAATGCAGAATTATTTTGGGTTGGCTTGGACTTGAATGGGCAATTAAAGTCTATTTGTTCACAGACTTGGAACATTTATTAAGGAAGGTCAACGATGAAAGTTCTAAGGCAGGCTTATTGCTGAACATAAAATAAACAAAAATAACAACCATGAAGGATCTACATAAATTCAACGTAGACAATGAGGAAATCAAAATACTTAAAGAGTCCCCATACCTTTCTCAAACACAGAACAGAATGCAGATGGTAGTCAAGAAATTAGAAGAAGATTAGAAGTGAGGAGGATGACTATAAAAGCACTAGACAGGACCCTAAAGAATTAAGATAAGATCTAAAGTTAGGATCATCCAAGCCTTTCTAGTTCCCGTCACCATCTGTGAATGTGAGAGCTGAACAGTGGGGGGGGGGGGGGGAGTGAAGAAGAAGAAAATAAACTAATTTGATATGTGGTGCTGGCAAAGAGTGCTAAGGATACAATGGACAGCCAAAAAAGACAAACAAATGAACAGATCAAGCCTGAAATTTCCCTGGAAGCCAAGATGATTAAACTGAGGCTGTTATACTTTGGCCACATCATGACTCATTAGAAAAGACAATAATCTTAGGAAAGGTACAAAGAGTACAAAGAGGGAAAGACTGCACACCAGATGGATAGATTCAATCAATCAGGGAGGTCATGGGCTAGAATTTGCTGTACCCAATTAAAGCAGTGGAGGAGTTGCCATGAGTAAGGATCAACATGAGGGCAGTTAAAAAATTTTACAAGCCAGCATGGTGTAGTGATCTGAACACTGAACTGTGGTTCTAAGACCATAGTTTGAAGAACAAGTGCTGGTTTAGACCTGTACTAGTTCAGCATCCTTTTCATGCCATCCAGCTACATCTGATCTAACTAAACATAATGGCCACCGACTGTGGATCACCACCTT
The DNA here is from genome assembly GCA_034509955.1 of Urosaurus nigricauda. Lineage (NCBI taxonomy): Eukaryota > Metazoa > Chordata > Lepidosauria > Squamata > Phrynosomatidae > Urosaurus > Urosaurus nigricauda. The sequence goes on along the minus strand of JAOEGL010000009.1, from coordinate 8,711,462 downwards.
CCCTACTGCATTTCCTATCAAGTGATATACAGATGGCAAAAAATTTCACACTACACACAAATGTAGTGCTATGATTCCACTTCAACTGCCATGGCAACATTCTAAGGAATCCTGGGATTTGCAGTTTAGGGAGGGCTATTTCGAATTTTCAGTGATCTAGTACCACACAAGACTACAACCTCCAGGATCCCATAGGAAGGAATCATGGCAGTTAAAGGAGAATTGCAGCACTTAAATTGTGTTGCGTAAAAGTATTCTAATACTGGAAGTAATATAAAGCCATCCTAACCTACCTGCATGTGTCTAATCCCCTGTCAAAGTTGCCCAAGTTGGCAGCAATTACTGAGTCTCGTGGCACTGAATCCCACTGTTTAACTATGCAGTATGTGAAGAAGAATCATCTTGAATTTTCTACCATCCAGTTTTGGCAGATGACTTCTTATGAAAGTCGGGGAGAGAGGCTTCATTCTGTCCATTTCCCCCACTCCATGCATAATCTTGTACATATTAATAGAGGCTGGTTCTTAACGCATTAAAGCATTTTTCTAGGGTATGCTGAGGAGCTGGTATACCCCTGCATCCATCCCAGTGAGCTTCATGGTTGAGCAAAGATTTAAAACCACATTTGTCCTGTCCTGCACTGTGAACAGATAATATTTCCTGATTCTCAGTCACCCAGGCCTTTCTGCTTTGTAGTCTCTGCCTATGTGAATGGTTAGATGGTGGAGGATGGGAGATGAAGATGGAGCGTGACAGCCTGAATTTCCCCTTCCTTGTTGTCTGAGCTCCCTGATGAGTTGCCACTTTTTGTGGCAGGATTAAATATCAACCCTTCTAAGATTTGCTACAAGCAGGATAATCAATCACTTCATCACTGCCAGTGCATATCAGGGAGGCTAAAGGCTGGAAGAGACAGAAACCACAAAGCTTTAGCCATCTGATTTAATAGATCGTCAAGTGTGTGAAATTCTGTTTCTTTTCCTGGAGTGGGGCCGGGGGGCTGGTTAGAAAATGCAAGCAAATGAGACAGCCTGACAGTGATGAGATCTAGCAAGAGTGTAGAAACGGTCCACCTCTACAATACAGATCAGTATTGCTTTCTTATTAAGCCTGCAAAGTAGTCTGTGGAGACCACCTGTATGAGAATGAGTCTTAGGATTTTATCACACAAGGCTAGAAAAATGGGATTTTAACAGAATAAAAGTTCCTTTGGCTGGTAGTCATCACACAATGTCATGTTAGCCCTGCTGCTTCCTTGCATTCAATTTGTTACTGTACTGCAACTTTTCATTAATGGGCAAAACCTGTCAATAAGCTCTTAATCTTGCTGCTATTCAATTATTGCTTTTATGCAATAGGGCCCTTCTGCTGCAGTTCTGCTTCTGATGTAGTCACACAGTATGAGTGTAGCAGATCGTGCAGTGATGGTGCTGCCAACTGCCTCCTGAAGCTGTCTGCTGTGTGCACATTCACACAGTAGCCAGCTTTGAGAGATGGTTGGCAGATTTGCCATCTCCCCCTCCTTCATTCCAATTCAGCTTTTGGCCTTGAGAAAACAGATCATGCAAACACTGATTGCCAAAGCACTGACGTTGGTGGAGATGTGACAAGAAATGATGCCAAACTGGTATGTCTCTCTTCTAAGGAGATTATCACATGGCCATTTTTGCCCTGGCCTTGCATAGGATGTGATCAGGTCAGAACAGGGGGAAGGAGGTGTTACCACATAGTAAATTGCTGCTGTGCTGCTGCCTGGCTACCACCAGTCCCCCGGGTATATTCTGCAATCTGATTTTGGTGGTATGGAAGGCTTCCATACCACCAAAATTGGCCAGCAAAGTGCATCTAGGGGCAGTTGATGGTTGGATAGCAGCACAGCGGCAATTTACTGTCTGGTAACACCCATTTTCCCCCGTTCCAACCTCATCCCATCCTGTGCACAGCCAGGGCAAAAACGGTCATGTGATAATCTCCTTAAATTTCACAATTGTGGCAGGTTGGTGTGAAAAAGTCCTTTGTGAATATAGCTGTTTATATCAATTAGGCAGGGCCAGCCAATGGAACATATGTGTTGGGCTCTGCTGCCAGGCAGATGGATTTTGGAGTCCTTAGCATCACAGTCAAATGTCTGGACAGTCAAAAGCTGTCCATTGGAATGAAAAAGTTAATTTGTGTTAATAATCTTGTTGGATACTTTTTGTATTTGCTTTGCAGCTTGAAGCTATGAAGAGAGATAGAGACTGAGAATCATCTGTGGGAGTTAATTTTCCTCTGTTGCTAACCTGTTTGCACAGTTCTCTTAGTTATTAAAGGTAGAGGAGTCCCACTTTGATTTTCTTTGATTCTACAGTGGATACACTTTGGGAGCCCATCTTCCATTGGCCTCACAGGGGGCAAAGGATGTGCACACCAGTTTTTTTTAAATTATTATTATTCTTTATGATAATTTACAAAAATCACCACAGAGCAGACAGAGGCAAGACAGAGGCAAAATACCACTTAGGCTACATGAGAGTCTCCAACAAACAACCATTTAAGTATAAGTCTTCATTATCATCATTAGTCTTCCATAAGAGTACCTCTCCAGAAATTAAGATGCTGGTCTGGTTGTTTCAGTTGACAAGAGTGATTGTTAATATACTCCCAAAAAAGGATGCCATCTCTCCTCAAAAGAAACACAATAGAAGTTATCTATTCTGTCCGAAAACTTTTCCATTAGTAGACTATCCCATAGCCTATGCATAGAATATCTGATTGTTTTCCATGTAGTTGTAGTTCAAAACGTCTGGCAAACACCAGGTTGTTTGCACCTGCTCTAGGCTGCTTTTGCTTCGGTTACATTGCCCTCGCTCTCACACACAGACAAAATCAAAGGCTTTGGTTTCAGTGGGAGACTGGCACAGCCAGGAGAGATTGTCTGCTGTCATAGTGCCCTAGTGAATTACTGTGCTTCATTGCTTTGTGTCCTCTGCATAAATGCAATTTCCCCAAATGTCATAAGAAAAGCATTACGGATAACACATTGCATGTGTCTTTGACCCAGTAAGTGCTGAAATCACAGACCTCATTATTCTGACATGATAGAATCCCCCCTCCCCACTGTAGTCCTGATGCTCTTGTTTTCCAGACTGTAGATGTAATTGCCCAAGGTGCAAACATTCCACCAGTGGATAATTCTCATACACTTCCTAAAATGCAACAAAATGCCAGGTATGTGTGCACAGAAGAAAATGTGTTTCAGATCACATGAGTAAGCATTTTGCATTTGGGTCAGAGTGAAATTAACCTTTCAAGGATTTGCAGGTTAGGCAACGAGAACTGTTACTGCGCCAGCAATTCAAAGATTCTGTCTTTCATTTCCATATCTGATGACTGGCAAGTCTCAGAGATCTGGTCAATCAAGCAAATAACAGTGCTTCTTGTTCAGACATCATGTTTTCAAAGACTGAAGACTTGGATATCAATATGTCTGGGTCCAAATGTAATATTTTAATGGGGTCCCTATATTTTTGCCTTTTTGAAGGGATGCTGAGATAAAGACTCTGGCTCAGTATTCTACCTGCTATTTAGTTAAATGCACTTAACTATGTAACTTCTCTTGGTCCAGTCACTCCCAAATCTGATGTCACATCTCCATCTCCTAGGATATTCTGTCACTGGCCTTAAACCAGCCATTGTAGAGCAAAGAATATTCAAAGGGAGATTAGAGTGAGAGTTGGTGAATTATAATTCATTAAGAAGTTCCAGTCTATCACCGGAGGTCTGAAAGGGGATAACAGATTTTTATCACACTACATGTGTTAATTGATTTAAGTAGCACCAAGATGTTTGTGTTACCAGCAACAGTTTGGTGAATGAATAATGAAATTACCACTTTCCATGACAATTTCATTCTGCATTTATGTATTTAATTTGCTCCTTTTCTCACATCTACAGCCCACTTCCAAGTGTGTGTGTGTTTGTTTGTGTGTATGTGTGTGTAATTCAGAATAACACTTGGTGTATTTAATGAATTCAGTGTAAATTTCCAGGACATGGAAAAGTCCTTTTTTCAGACTACATTGTCAAAAATTCCCCAACCAGCATGACCAAAAAAAGTAACTTATCCAAAAAGTAACTTTTCTCAGCGTCAAAAAAGTGCATGCTGTAAAAAAAATGCTAGTCTTTTTGTGGGCTTGGGCTGTAATTCATGACTGCAGTTACAAATGTGTAACTTAGTGTTATGCGTTTGTGACTAGTTCATATTCATGCTTCCTACATATTCAAGAGAATAGGAAATATGTTTTCTGTCATCAAGTCAACTTTGATTATGGTGATCATATGATAGATAGATTTATTGCAATCAACTGATCAAACATGGTGATCATATGAATGGGACACCTTATGATCAACAGCCCTGCTCAGCTCTTGCAGACTCAAAGTTAACCGTCTTAATCAAAATAATAATTGTAAGCCGCTCTGATAGCCCTTACGGCTGAAGGGCGGGGTATAAATACTCTAATTAATAAATAAAAATAAATAAAAATGCCTTCCTTGACTGACTCTATCCATCTGCAATGCAGTCTTCCTCTTTCCCTATTACCAGACATCAGCCACTGGAAGCAACAAGGCTCTGTTTTCCTGTTAATCAGGATGCAACATATTGATACTTCCAATCCATGTCCCATTAGTCATTTCTGGTGTGAGGAGGAATTCTGACAGGAATGCAGCTTCTGCTGTCACATCACACCAGAGATTGTCTGCAGGAAAGGGGCAGGAGCAACAGTCTGCTGTGTTGAACAAGACAGCAGACCCCCATCATTTGCAGTCTGGATTGGGGGTCTGAACCAGGAGACACTACTTAGCTACATAACTGAGATAGTTGTCCATAAAGGTCAGCAACCAGAGCTCTCAGTCTGGATCTGAATCCCACAACCAGAGGATCAATTTTGTTCCCCAGGATTCCTGTGCTTGGTTGTTTTAACACTGCACGTGTTTGTTTACGACATTTCTTTAATTATGTGATTAATGAAAGTTTTTAATCAGCTTTATGAATCTGCTTTATTAGCAATAACCCCCAAAATGCTTTTAATTGCTGCATCATTAGTTCAGCTACACAATAACATAGCAATCTAGAAAATCGCCTTAAATGGGGTGTAAGCATGTGGAACTGATATGAATTTGACAGGAATGAATGAAAGAAAAGCCACCGCCAAGGTTTGCAAAGACCAGATGCCATGTTGTAGGTAGTGAGCCTTACTGGCACATCAAATGGTAGCAGGATCAGTGCCAAAGGATAAATAGCAGCTAGCTATCACATTCAAGTTACAGCTATAAAACAGGCAATGAGACCAAATCAAGCAGACACATAGGAAGGCATTACAAAAATTTCTAGGGCTGACATAATCTACCTACAGTTTTGAAAACTTCTGTCCTGCATGGTGGGTCACCAAAGATGTAATCTGGAACCAGAATATAACTGGGTATAACTACGGGGGAAAGGGGGGGATCCAGCAGACAGCATCTTACTTTTCTTGAGGCCAAGTGACAATGATTCTAATACTCAACATGACAGATAGGTTTGAAAGACATTGCACTATAAAGTACAACATGATTAATGAACAGGCAAAGTTTAATTCACACGAACAAAATGAAAATGAACCTGTTGAGGGTTTTATTAGGGCTGTAAACATACAGGCTTACAGGTCTAGAGTGAACATGGTGCCCTTCACAATGAGATGATTCATGTCAGAAATGTTATGATGGCAGAGGTTTCAAGGTGGAAAAGATGCAATTAAATGAAGGGGTCACTTGGAAAAAGCAGTGCCCACAGTAAGGCAACCTGCAAGTGTAAAGGAAACAACGGTCACACCTCAGCAGCAGCACCATTATCTTCAATGAGAGAACCAGTTGTTGTTTTTTTCAAATTGTATTAATAATTCAGATGACTACACCCAAATGTAGTTTCATCCTTAAATACAGGATGGATTTAATTTGAAAAGTCTTCTTCAATGGATCAGTTTAGACCTCTGCAAAGAGAGAATGGTCCCAACTCCAGAAGAGAAAAAGACAAAGAGAATTGACAGAAAGTGGAAAAGGGGTTGGGAAGATGGGAAGGAATGGTCCTGTCCATTTTGGCCCATGCACTGCAGCAACCTTTTCACATGACACTGTTAGACTGATATGATTCCACGTTAACTGCCATGTCTGCATCCTATGGAATTGTGCAGTTTGTACTGTAGTTTGATGAGGCACAAGAGCTCTCTGGCTAAGAAGTCTAAATGTGCATCCCAGGGCTCCATAGGATGCAAACACACAGTTAAGCTGGATTCATAGTGCTATAATTGTGTAGTGTAGTTTCCAATAGATTTTCACTGAGTGTATACAGGAAAAAATAAAAAATAACAAAATAATAATAAAAATAACAAACAACAAATTTCAGTTTCAAGTGGTACATTATTGAGCAGTTAAGTGTTCTGCACATGTACAGCACTTACTCTGAACGGACTGAAGAACAGTTCAGCTGGTTTGCAGTGGAGGGCATGCACAGTACTGGCCAACTAGGTCATCTAGTATCACTTAATCCAGCTCCCCAGTCACTAGAACAATAATGAAAACCCTTTTAAAATTATTTTCCTCAAACCTTCCCCCATGATTGAATATTTATTTATTTATTTATTTAAATATGTGACATAGTGTGAACCTTCTAAAAGAAAGACATTTTGCTGGAGGCGTAGGGTCAGGTTGGAAAGGAACAAGAAGAATGGTTTTATTAGTATCCACTCCATGAGAAGTCCATCTGTCCTATTCATAATAAATGTTGGCTAGGAAGGGGTTGGGATTTCATTGCAGAATTAAAAGCTACAGCATGTCATATTTCAACATGTGTTTGTACGCACCCTGAATCAATGTGAAAAGGGAGCAAAATTGTTCCCACCTCCAATGCAAGTGATAAATTTGATTGTGACCTCATTCTAAGAAGTTCACAGAGGCCTGATGGACATAAAATAGAACTTAAATATCTGGTTTCTGCCTTTGGGCCAAATTAATTTTTAATCAGGATGAGATTTCCTAATCTTTCAAACAAGCTTTAGAACTCTTGGAGCAAATTATCTGCCACTTACAATGCCATTGCCGCAATATATAATAACAGATCAATGTAAGCAGCAGTAGGTTTGGAAGATTTGTTAACTGATTAAGAAATTATGTCTCCATATATCTAAGAAAGCCTAGGCTAAGAGTGGGAAGCAATTCACTTGATATGACTGTGCACTGTTGTTCCAAGAAAAGTATTATTTCAATTGACAGGAGCCACACTCATTTCAAGAAGTGACATTAAGGAGGCATTTCTGGTACTTATAAAAAGTACCCCCCCCCCCCATTTGCAGGTTGTAAAGTTTTGCTTTCTGTATAGACGGAAAACTATAAAACATAAAATTCCCGAGGTGTACAATGTCATTTATGAATGTAGCGAATATATTAATTTTACAGAGTAATACATGACTAGGCTAACTGAAATCAATACTTTCATTTGATCTTTAGGTTGAACACAAACTTGTTTATTGCTGCTTCCTGATTGTCAAGTCTGCATGTCATAATTTTCTCCCTTGTTGCTGTTTCAAAAATCTGGCAAAACTAGATGGAGGTAAAGTATGAGGTTTGCATGTATCCCCTTCATCAGGCAATTTTAGCTCAGGGGCAAAAAGACTGGACTCCAGAATAGGGGCTAGTGAATATAAAATATTTTCTTGGTTAAATTATGGTCTTTATGAACTGTCACTAGTCCTTTATGACCACAGGAGAAGACCTGACTGTGCAACATGTCCCAAAGACTCTTATAAGCATAATGTCACCATCTTTTCCACAGATGCTCTCTGACAGCTTTGACCATTCAGCACTATTGTCAGTGTGCTTAGAAGGATGAGGGAGACCCAGAGCCCTGGCTTAGACAGCAAAGCCCCAGTAGCAGAATGAAAACATATCACCAATGACTTTTATCTGCAAATAGAAAAGGTGACATTTCCCATTATTGCTCCATATGACAGTACAAATATTACCCTCTCACTAACCAGGGCTCTAGGCAAATCACACACCTGTCTTTTGATTTCTCTTGTAATAAATAGATGCTGTAGCAATGAAGAAGGGGAGAAAGGTTGCTCTTGTTGACAGAACTCATTTCATCACTTTGCTGGATGTAAGGAATCACTTCCTACATTTTATTTCTCAAGCTGCTGAGATATATGTTGTAAGTCCATAATCAAAACAAAGGACAAAAGGTGACAGAAACCTGCCTAATATTTGCATGTGCTAGTTTATATAAAAAGACCCAAATTTAGAACAACCTGGGAAAATGTGATGCAACCATAGCCTATGATCTTCTAGGCAAGATTCATTCATTGACTTCCTCTTACATGGAAAGAGAGCAACTCCCTCAAGATCTCCCATGGGGTTTCCATGGCTGAGTGGGGATATGAACCCTGGTCTTGTGGAGTGTTTGTTCAAAACTGAAATCATTATGCCACACTGTATCTTTCTTAGAAATACTACAGTTTAAACATAAACTATTTCACCATAGATGGGGAGATTGTGAACAAAGATGCTTGTGATCGATTGTTCTGCTGTCCAAGTGCTAACTGCCGATGGGTGATTTCAAGGGTCCAGATTTCATGGGAGGCACTTGTGGGATTTTCGGGGGGAGGGGGGGACTTGATCAGTTTTAGGTACATCTAGATGTGGGGATGCATGGCTTTGGGTACTCTACCTTGGGCAGCAAAATGTTTTGTGACATCCCTACTTGGCAATGAAAGCAATTGGTAAGCATCCGGTGATCCAGCCTTCTTTGACTGCCTGATCGTACATTGGATCTGACTGTCATTGCATGTGGTCATGTTAAGGGGAAGGGCCACATTGTTACTAAAATCCTGTTGGTTACTTCCAACTAAAGTAGGTCCATTGACCCAGCTGGTTAATAATGAGACAATACATGGTTGCATTTCATTGGTTCAATGGGCCCATTTTTGATAGTAATTTGAGCCATTGTCTATTCAAGAGTGCCAGAACTGAAATATTTGATATTTTTTATTAAACATGTCATAGCAGGGTTTATGTCAGAAACAGGAATAACTACTCAAAATCCTCTTGTAAAGTAAAAAAAAGAAAAACTTATGTTTATTATCTCAAGAAATCCATCTTGGGATAGGAAAGGAGATTGTCCAAGAAGTTGATCTTTGTTACAAAACAATTTTAAAGGTGGATATCATATGTGTGGGAAACCTGGCATTCAGTATTGGTTTTGGAGCTCCATGGTTTCTCCCATCTCAGACAAAGGGGGAAAAGAAACTAACTAATTTCCCAAAGAAAGGGGAAGTGACCTCAATAGGTAAGGAAGCAAAAGGTTTGAGTACATAGGCCAAGAGAAAATACAAGAGATGAAACAAAGGCATGATCTAATTCTCCCAGCAATCATATGAAAACAGGCATTAATGCCTCTTTGCTTCTAACAACAAGAACACTCACAGATGGTCTTTTGCTGTTGGCCAGCTGCACTGGGCCTTGGATTCTGGGTGGCAACACTGCCGCCCACAATTCTTCTCTGTCTGCAATAACCACTCATTATTTTTTAATGTTGTTGTAACTTTATAGCTTAATCAGTATTTCCAATTTGTTAGTCATCTGAGCGGCAATAAAAGAGTTTTCCAGGTACTGAAATATCCTATCAAGGTTTGTACAGCCACAGTTCTTTATCACTCCCATAAAAAGCACTGGCAACTTGACAGCTATAATAACTTTTTTTTTTTATCAAGCATCTAATTTGAGAGGAAATTACGCCATACCTTATATGCAGATTGAGGATGCTGGAAAGGATATCACTAACCTGGAGCCTTGCCCTGGTGACCATGTCCTCTTCCCACCACAAAAGACCCATTTGAGTTCCTCCCAGCTATACTTGAGGATTTACCCTGCAGTTGACTCAGATGACATATTTGATGTGCTTTTCAAATGGCACTGCATTATTATATATGCACACTGGTGTCACAACAGTGAAACAATGCTCTCATTTTATGGCTGCAGCAAAGAGCCGTACTGTATGCAAATGCCTGAGAAAAGCTTGTTTAAATTGTAACATGCAGATGGCTGCCATAACACCAAGCAGAAAGAACCAGGATCTGTCTCTAGGCTTTTCTAAAATTCTTCTCAACAGATGTAAAAGTCTAGTAGTCTCACCATTTGTTGTGTTGTGTCAACTTCCTTTGTGTGTGTTGTGTGCCTTCAAGTCATTTCTGACTTACAGCGACCCTAATACGAACTTATCATTGGGTTTTCTTGGCAAGTTTTGTTCAGAGGAGGTTTGTCATTGCCATCCCCTGAGGCTGAGAGCATGTGACTTGACCAAGGTCATCAGTGGGTTTCATGGCCAAGTGGGAATTGAACACTGGTCTCCAGAGTCATTGACCAATGCTGAAACCACTACACCATACTGGTTCTCTGTTAGCGTCCTATCAACCCACACATGCAGCTCCAACTTCATGTGTGGTAGTGAAAATTACTTTAATTTCCTAAATGGAAGATCTATGCATATTTTAGATGCATAATACATGTACAACTTGTTGTATTCCATTTTAGAAAAGCATGTCTCTCCCTTTTAGTGAAGTGTTTTGTGTATACCATTCAAATGCATGCACTTTTTTTAATGGGTGATTTTTTCAAATGCTCCAGCCAGCACATTTAGTTTCACTGAGTTTTCTCAGTGATCTTGTTTTGGCTACTGTGCAGTCCTGGCTGCACTCAACATTAGAATGGTTTGCTTTTCTGGGGAGGGGTTCATTTTTAAAACCTTGTGGCCAGATTTCTGGTACCAAAGTGGTATTGGTATATGTTTGAAACGTTATGCTCCATATGTCAAATCCTTGCAAGGAACTGTAACATTTTAGAAAATATATGGAGGAACTTATAAATGTAAGCAATAGCCAGGGCTGTTTAAGAGTACATGGGTGCACTATAAGTGGCTTCAAGCATATGCTGAAGCCACACGACAATGAAACAAATGGCGTGCACCATATGCATTTGCCCCATTGTTTGCAATGTGTTGCGAGCATACGTGGAATCCGTCATAGGAAGATCAGGAATGGATCTCTCATGTAAGGGAAGATCCCATCGTGTTCTGTGGAATTCTGTGGATGGATTCAGCTATCAAGAAATTTTGATGGTGAAATTAGTGACCTTAAATTATGGTAATTCTCTCATATGAACTACTACTATTATGTAATGAACAAAGGTGCCTAGAAAAGCCCAAATGAATTTCATTTAAGTGGAAGGTGATTGGAAGTAAAGACAGAAACCAGCAACCAGGAACAAATATATGGTATTTGTTTAAACTTTCATGCCTGTGAACATCTGTGATGCAGGAGACAAGTTTATAGAAAGCAAAATAAAATGTTGACAAATGGTTTGGTAATCAACTGGAACATGCAATAAATCATTGGAATGCCAATAACACTTTCCGGATGAGCCTTGAAAGGTCATTATGATGTCATCATATATCTTCTAGTGCCAAACAAAGCAAACAGAACATGTTGGCTAGAGGATTATAGAGAAGCATCTGTCACTCCTAATTAAGAATTAACAGTTAGCGATATATAAGAAAGAAATACACATATGCACACCCTGTGTCATCCCTTTTTTTTTCTGATCATACCTCTCCTGCCTGTATTTGCATACTTTGCCTGCCTTCATTGAAAAATCAAATTAAAATATTTGCAACTCTGTAGCAAAAGTTAAGAACTCACTTGGCCACTGAAGGTGGGAAAGAAAACATGTCTGGCTGAACAAGACCAAAGGTTTTCAAGCAAGAAAGAACTGGCAAAACCACATTTGAATATTCCTTGCCTAAGAAAACCCTATGAGATAGGGTCACCACACCCGCACACAGAGGCACACTTCATAGAATTTCATAGAGTTAGAGGGATTTTGTGTAAACAGAGAAGGGCAAAACTGCGAAAAAACTTTCTCCAATGCCAATGGGAGTGTTGGACTAGATTCTGGGAAACCACAGTTTCTATGTAGCCTTAGAAACTTACTGAGTAACCTTAGGCAAGTCACACCCTCTTCGCCTTAGAGGAAGCCAATGGATAGAATAAGATTGCCATTAAGATGGAATCAATTTCATGGCACTTAAATGGCAAACTTTCTCCCACACTTGACTTTTGTGAATCTGGGTAACTTCTGATACAAAAAAAGAACTAAAAATTATCACTCATTCCTTGGGGAGGGGTCCATACGTCAGTTTTGCTCAATGTCTGAAATTCAAAGTGACAGTATCTTCAACAGATGGATGTCCAGACTTACCTTGGTCATTTAGATGGACTTGCTTCCAAAGGAAAAGAAAATGCTTCTCAAACCCCTTGGTGATATGACAAGGCTTCTGTGAGAGTGTGAGGTACACTTTTAGTGGACGGAAACAAGATTTAAACCAAGGTTGCCTTGCCAAACAAACAACGAAATTAAGATTGAGGCAGTCAACAGAAATTTCCACAAAATTTGAATGTAAATATAATTGACATTATTTTCTCTCAAATTGCCCATTTTTATTGTGTCTGAAAATATGTATTTTAAAACTTTTTTTATATATTATTCCCCTTTGTCCTTTGCACTAAGAACTGCACAGGACAAAAAGGAAGGAAGGAAGGAAGGAAGGAAGGAAGGAAGGAAGCCCAGCCTGTCTTATTCATTTATTTACTGGATTTATATCCCTGTCTATCTCCTAAAATGGGATTCGCCTATACTTCCCATTTGTATTACCCAAATTACATTGATACATCTGTTCCCAGCATGAAGAGAACCACATCACACCTTCCTGCCATTTAGCTGCTAAAGCTGAAGAGCTTCCCTGGGGAAAAGATGGGTGGCAACCATACTTCAGCTCTGTCATGACTGAACAGTTGTTCAAACCCAGCCTATTACAAGTTTAACACCCAATTTCATGGAGAAGGATTCACAGATCTAACCCTTTTTGAATTGTCCTACATTTGAAATTTTTAAAATCTCAAATTCTTAATATCCCAGCTTTCTACTGGTTAAATATTTTGTCCCTATTCTCTTCCCACAATTACTGAATTGCCAGTTTTCATCCACCTCTAATTTAAGTACCAGCATTATTGACATACAGTGGTCCCCCGGCTTACGAATCCCCCGGGTTACGAAAACCCCGGGATCCGAAACCGGCGGGACCGCTACAGTATCCCCCGGGATACGAAAGAAAAAAACCGTGTGGCCCCTTTAAATCGGCCGCGCGGTCCGTTCGCAATAGCGGTCCCCTGGGAAACTAAAGCTTCCGGGTTACGAAGGTAATCCCGGAATGGATTACCTTCGTAACCCGGGGGACGACTGTACATATATAATATAAGGAATAAACCTTTGACTGCTTCCCTTTCTACATATATTTTCAACAGGACTTATCTAAATGGTCATGAATGAATGGATGAATTAATATCCCACCATTCTCCCAATACAGGACCAAAGGCAACCTTATGTACTCCCCTTCTGCTTTGGTTCACTATCCTTCCTTCCTGCCACCCTTTTTTCTTTCTGATAGAAACAAGAGAGTGCTCTAGTTCCATTTCTCAAGATTTGTTGCAAACTCCAAGGTGCGGGTTTATAGCTGTGGTTGTCCCATTTATGGTACAATTCTTCTTATGAGCTCTAATAAACTTTGTAGCTCCAGGGTGCTCTTAAATCCCAATATGAAAGATAGAAAGGAATCATTATTTAGTTGTTGTTTTATATAGGAACCTTCACCCTTGAAGACTGAGGATACTGCTGTTCCTGCAGGTGTGGAAAGGGCTGTAACTTCCAAAGATAGCAACAAGAAGAAGACAATAATTTTCTCTTTGTTGGTGAAAATCTGAACAGCCACCTATCTTGCAGTGTTGGGGGAGAAGACAAATGAGCACACATTTGAAGAGATAGGCTCCAGAAGGACCAAGTGTTATGGCAATTTCACAGAAGATTTGCCTTTGAGAATCCCTTGGTCTGTTTGTATTAAAGTGTAACTGGTGCTTGTGCAGAATGCAAGATAAGCATTGTGACTGTGCTGTATTAGAACACAACCCTTAAAAGCAATTCTCCTTCACTGGATTATGAAAAGTCCTACTGCAAACTCATATTATGAGCCTACCTAGTGAGAGGTATATTTTGATTTTCGAGCATGGCTGATTGTATGAAGGATATAGATTTGAAATCTCACTATTATATACGCATCAGTACATTTACTTTGTACATGTGCACATGAGAATGAGTGTGGGGCAAGAGAACTAGCATGATGTAATGCTTTTGGTGTTGGACAAGAACCCTGGAGACCAGGGTTCGAATCACCGCTTAGCTATGGAAACCCATTGGGTGAGCTTGGACAAGTCATACTCACCCAGCCTGAGATGAAAGCTGTGCTAAAAAACCCTCTGAACAAGTCTTGCCAGGAAAACCCCATGATAGATTCACCTTAGGGTTGTCATAAGTTGAAGACTAGGCAAACACATATATGTTTGAAGGGAAACACATACACTGAATTATTTCCAAGTATTTGTTTGTTTCTTTTGTCAGTTCATTAAATTAAATTCAAGAGAGAAATCCTGGGGAAGAAAAGAACTCATGGGGAGGATAAGAACTTAAGTTTTTCTTCCTTTCATATTTGGTTTCTTATTTGGCTGTTTCTTGTTGATTATAAATTAGAAGTATAAGCAACAGGATGAACCAAGCGTGTCCTATATTCAAACAGGTTTTCTTTCTTTCTTCTGATTTCATCTGAAACCCAGAAATCCATCGAGACATTGCTGGATGACCATCTTTTACAAAGTTAATTGCTTAGTAAAAGTCAGAGATGATTAGCTGATATTTCCATAATAGCTTGTCTGAGGCTAAATAAAATACTAATAATGTTCTTCAATGGCTGAATACTTTCCCCTTCCTGACTTGGGAGATGAATACTATAAATCTAAAGGTGAAGCATAAAAACAGTTTGAAGGCAGTTGGCAGTCTGAACTGAAAACACTCAGAGAGCAGAGAAATGGCTGAAGATTTATGAAGTTATATGTAAACCAGAGGCCCTTTCCCACTACAGATTTATAGCATAATCTTCACCTATCCTTTCTGGCAGGACCATTCCTGACTAATCCTCTGCCATCCCACTTTTTCAGCTGTTTTTAAAATGTCCCAGTTTCTCTCTTTTCCTCCCAATTTCCTCTTTTGTCTTCAGCTTGCTTCTGTTGCAGCAATCTGGTTTCAAACTGCAAAAGTATCCATTAACTCAGCAGAGGAGGAAACAGAAATGTGGACAGAATCTTGCCCTTCCATGTACTTACTATTTTTCTTCAAGTAGGCAAATATATTTTTTATATTTGAGGCCTTTGAGAACTGATTTTTCAGAGAAACAGGCTTTGCATAATATGCTGGACTGTTATTGCTGCTGCTGCTGCTGTTTTAATTTGTTTTAACTGGTTTCAAATTTTATGATAGTTTGGTGCTGTTGTAAGCCACCCACCTTATGGCAACCCGAAAGTGACACTGTCACAAGGTTTTCTTGACATAATTTCTTCAGAGCAGGTTTGCTTTTGCCTTCCTCTGAAGTTGAGAGAGTGGGACTTTCCTCTAAGGTCAAACAGTGGTTTCTGTGGCAAAGCAAAGGAGGATTTGTCTCTTGTTTTTGCAGTCTTAAGTTTAGTATGGATGTTGAGAATTTATCCAAGCTTAAATTTGATTCAACCCAAACCTTGAAGAATTGGTTTTTTAAAACAATCACATTAAATTTCACATGCATTTTTTTAAATTTTATTTTTTAACAGGAAAAAGGTTTTTTAAAATAAAACAGTAACTAATACATACAAAGACAAGTTAAAATACAAATCCTTAAAAACCAACATTAAAAGTTCAAGGCCGAAAAGTGTGACAATACATACAGAAGGGGATGGACTCAAAACAAACAGCACATTAAATTTCACATTCATTTTTTTAACACAATTTTCCTAAAACACATCTTTTTTAATACTGCTTTGAATCCTATTTTGGGACAAAATTGGGATATAAATCCAATACATATTTGCCTCATATGCACATTTCTGCAAGCAATTTGCTTAATATACCTGTATTAATGTTATTTCAGGTGAATAGGTGCAATTTTGGTATGCATTTTCCCTTGGCATTCACATTTACAATCCATTTTGGCTGGAGAAGCATATTACAACATTAAGAGTAGTGCATACTTGTGGGTGCAAAATCCCTTGATTGTGCTTGTAAGGTTATTGAATATAAAAGAATGACGAAATGTATTCTTGTTTCCTCCCTCCTCCCTCTTTTCCACATTCTGCTTTTCCCCATCTTGAACAGACAGTTCTTCTCCTTTGCTTGCTGCTTCCCAAGCGCAATTGCTATATAGCCTTGGAAATTGGGTAATGAAAACCGAGTCATACATTTCTGCTTTATGTTTCCAAAGAAGTAAGTGTGACTGTCAGGTTTACAAAAGATTGTTTATGTTCAGTGGCATGAAATGGGGAGCGAGTGTGCGGAGCAAAGAGAGAAAGACTGCCCTGCCCAGGCTGACAGCACTGCATCCATCCTCCACGCTACAGCAGACAAAGCGCTGGTGCTAGTTGACAGGGACCATAAATCACCGCCAAGAGATGCTGTACCTACAGCTTATACCATTCTGGATGACAAACACAAAATAATCCACACAGCACAGCATTTTTTGCTCCGTCTTTGAAGCTCCCCTCAAAAGCTGGGATCTCAAAGGAAGGAAGAAGAGCTAAAGATGCAAACCAAATTCAGGGCCTTGTCTTCGTACCACTCAGATCAGTGAGGTATCCAGAGCAAAGTCATAAATGGCTCCCACAAAACAATGAGTCGAACACTAAAACCAAACCCTGAGTCAAGCAGAAGAGCTTGTTCTGTCATCGGGGTTATCCTTCTGCCCCAGAGGCCCTTTCCAATGACTGGACCTCAGAGAGTATGACATGCCCATAGCCACCGTGGTTACAAATAAAGTATAATCTTCATACCTGGATATGTGTCAGGGCTTTGTGTGGACATGCAAAAGCAAGGGTAACAATGATTCCTATATTTTCATGCCTTGAGTCAAAACAGAGCCACACAGTGAATGCCCAGGGCTCTAGGGCAAATGTTGTGTCATAAGAAATAGGTGCAGAAATTCACTCTTCTATACAGCCATTAAAGAGACTGAATAAGAGCATCTCCAGTTTTTATTCTGAAAATGGAAAGGTTGGAAGGACAGGGAGTGACTGACAATGTAATGGATGCTTTCTGGTAAGTGAGGTCTGGCTGGAATCCACTACATACCACCATAGTTACAGTGCTACATAATATATAAAAGTCATACAGGATTCCACCATATTATTGTTTGTAATGTTGTTATTGAACCAGAAAATGTTCAAGCAGAGAAAGAAAAACAGCAAGCAGCATTTGATGAGGGACAGTGATGGAAATGATGACGACAGAAATATATATCCCATCTTTCTCCAAAAATACACCTGATAGCATTAGCAATTGTTTAATTAATACAGGTTAAAAACACATCAGTGAAAAGAAACAATACTTTCTTTTCATTGCAAAATTTGCATGTTGTTATTTTGTATAGAAAATAGCTAAAGCAAACAAATAGAAAAACAGCATAACATTTCTACAAACATTATTTTCTGTGCTGTTTCCTCTGCAGTGGTTTCCTCTGCAGAAAATACTGTATTTAGACACTTCCTGTGCAAAAAAAGAATATTTTGTGCATAAATACGATTGTGGAGAAAATGCTAATTTTGTACATAAATCTCACTTGCGAATTTTGTACAGAATAAGTCTCAAATTGTGAATTGGCTTTGAAAACTGGGTGAAAACTGGAAGAAAATCACTAAATTTACTCATTCCTCAATTTGAGTAGAAAATTTGTGAATAATTGCATCCCTGTCCCAGAGACTTGGAAAGGTTACCCAGAAAACCCTATTGCATGTCTTCACCAACCATTCTTCTGGGGGTGTGGATGGAATTGTTTGTTTTGAGGATCTCAAAACCCATGGAAACTTGTAAAGCAGAGTTTATTAAAATCAGTTTTAACATAATATGTCATAGGAAATATTTAAAATATTTGGCAAAATTTATAACACTGTCTCCTTCCATCTGCGTCCATTTCATCTGTAATGCTAAAGAAAGGGAAAAAAATTTTTGCAGTAAAGTCAAATCCTCCCTTATTTTCCTTGGTTTTTTTACTAGTAAAAAAAAAATAAAATAAAGCTAATGGGGAAGTAGTAAAACAGAAATAAAGTGAGCCAGGACCATTCACAAACCACAGCTGCACTGACAATGCTCCCAATGACATTAAGATGAAAGTGCTATAAGTCATCATCTTAAAGTGCATCAGAAAATGCATCCTGATGTGTCAGGAATACCTGCTTCTCCTTTAACCTAAACTTCTGATGAACCAACGGGCTTCAGAGAGCATTTATATGCAAAGTCATATAATATGTCCCCTGTATCTAATTATCTGTCAACCTGAGGCAGTTTGTTTTCTAAATCGGCCTCTCGGCTGTGACTTTATGAGGTCATAAAGAAAACAGTGCCACTCTCACTGCTGAAATGCCAGTGGAGGCTGGATCAACAAATTACAGTCCTTAATGGCATCTCTTCCTGGCAAGTGCATATCCTGGGTTACCCATTCCTTTGAGCAGTGAGTCACTGTCGAAATGGTACAAAGGACACTGGGTCTCCACTAGGGATGTTTCTGAAATTCACCTGATTCTGTCTGAATTTGTCATTCTGGTTCACCTGGTCTTGCTACCAACATGGAAACAAAGCGTTAGGAATCATCATTGCTCTGTTTCAATATTTCTACATTTAGTGAACTGTGTACACAATCTGGAAATAGAAAACAGAACCACAGAGAATCCCGGCAGTTTTCTTCATCTTTTCAGATTGAAATCCAGAGGCTTGGGGAACTTCCATCAGATTTCTTTGCAACAGGCAGGGCATTGTCAACACATGCAGTGATTGTGAAAACATTTGGTTCCTTCAAAACTATATTAACGTATCCCAACAAATTCCCATCTGCTCTGGTCTATATCTTCCCTTCTCCTCTGCCCCTTCCTTTTCCTAAGCCTCTACTAGCATTCCTATAACTATAGTCTAGAACTAATTATATTTGGAAAGACTCCAGCTACAAATGAAACATTGGCTCATGTTAAAGCCAGGGAAGTAACACTGTGGACACTGGCTAATGTACAATGATGGAAGATGACAGACGATTTGGAAGGCTCTGTGGGGCTACTGGAGTTCAACTTTTAGATTTCTATCCCTGGCTTTCACCTTGACATCTGAACACATTTGGCCTCAGTTATCTCCTTCTGTAAAAGGGGGATGAAGAGCTTCTCCTACTAAGTGTGGAAAATGCATTGAGATCTCTAGAGAAAATACAACATTACGATTGACAGATGGCCAGCATACATGTTGAACTAAGCTGGGAAGAGTGCCCAAGAATAATATTTTATGGCCCAGTGCAGCCATAATAAAATTGGGGCTTTTCCCATTGTCTATTTTTCAAAATTCAGAAGAAAATCTGTGTCAAGTTTTAAAACGCTAGATTATTTCCCATGGTGCTCATCTGAGTGAACTTGAGGTAGTCACCATCTTTCAGACTAATATCTCTCAAAAGGTTAAAAGAATTAAATATGTTTGAAAAAGAACCATGTATGTCATTTGGAATGACTTGGGACAGGAACACTAGGTTTTAAAATCTCCTATACATAAAAAAGAGTAGGTTTTGAAACAGAGGGCCTCTGCATGGTGTAATGGTTTGAGCACTGGAGTATGATCCTGAAGACCAAAGTTTGATTTCTCACTCAACTATAGAACTCGGCTATATAATTTGGTGATCTTGGATGAGTCATTGCCATTGCCATTGGCGAAACATTGCCATTCTCCGATGCTGAGAGAATGTGACTTGTCCAAGGTCACCCAGTGATTATATGCACTTAGAAGCTAGGTGCATATTTCAAAAATACATGTTTAAACACAATTTTTTGTGTAAGCAAATATTAATAAATATAACTTCATAAAATGTTGCCAAATTCTGTGCAGCTGCAGTTAAAATACATCAGGCAATGACCTCTGCAGTAGGCTAATATTAATCTTGCCCTGCCAAACTGGATTTCAAAAGGATACTGTTTTTAACCTGTGTTTTACCTTGTTTTTACCATTACTTTCTTTTATTCTGTGCCCCCTTTTTACCTGTGCTGGTCTATGCCCGTAATAAAGATGAATTTGAACTTGAACATCCCTAACGGGGAAAAAAAATGTGTTAACATCCAAAATCCACAAAAAAACAGTGACACTTTATTGGCCAACCAAAATGCACAAAATACATGATGGAAGCTTTCAAAGCCAACTATAACAAAAAAAAAATGTAGGTCATTTTTTTCTTTTTTTCCTTCTGTTTAAATTTAACACCTTTGCCTGATGAAGAAGCCAGTGGAGCTTTGAAAGCTTCCATCATGTATTTTGTGCATTTTGGTTGGCCAACAAAGTTATCACTGTTTTTTCTTCATTTTCTTCTACAGCAGAGAGAAAACTATTGTAACTATTCAAACAGTGCAAGTTTTACTTCCCTTAGTACATCCTATGAGATCTTGTTGGACTCCAGCTCCATGGTCCCTCACCATAGACCATCCGATCTAGAGCTGCCCAAGAGTTGTAGTCAAGCCAAATTGGAAAAGCATTTGCTTTCTGTCTCTGCTTTAAACACAATGTGACACCCCCCCGCCCCCCCCAAAAAAGAAAAAATCATCTCTGGAGCCCAGCTGGCCCAAACTTAGAAATAAAGGAGAATTTTTGTTTAAAAAAATCACCCCCAAAAGCAGACATCCTCCTTTTCCAGGACATGTCCCAATGCAGCTTTCTGTCCCAGAGGAGTTCCAAAATGCCCTCCATTTTGAGCACAACTAGGAACCATGAATTTACACTTAACTTATTGTTTCTAATCTTTTGTTTGGCAACATCCTACATTTTTCTTGAATTTCTACATTTTGCAGTGCCTTGTCCTCCTTTGCGGTTATGACATCTGGCCACCCTTCCCCAAAGTGAATCTCATGTGCTGCAGTTGCTGCAAAGAAAACAGCTGTGCAGTCTCTGGAAGCCCAGCCAGAGGCAAGTTATAGTTCAGACTGCAAACCCCAAAACCAGGGAAGGAGTTTCTCCTATTGCACAGTCTTCATCCCCTATTAGTTTGCCTCTGATCTCAGGTGGATTAATTAGGAAGTTTGTCAGAAGCCAAGAGTGAACTCCAGTCCTTCCACTGTGAGAGCAGCAAGAGTGCCAAGGAAACCTAAGCTGGAGAATTCTTCTTCTACCCAGACTGCTCCTGTGATTAATGACAGAAAAGATTTTTTAAAAAGAAAATGAAAAAGAAGGAGGGGTCAACAGCTGAGTGCAAGGCGAGTCTCCAGACAGGGAGTAATTAAGATACTTGGATAAATATGATTAATAAGCTGAAACTGGCAGGGTGTGCAGTAAACAAGGGCTAACCAGATGGTACCCTTTCCCAGTCTGACAATTGGAGGAGCTTTGTTGAAAACAGGCAGACAAGAGCCAGATTCGCCACACGTGGCTGTTTTGTTTCAGTGTGGGAAGGAAGGCAGAAACAGCGGTAGACCAGGCCCTGGTGTAGTGAGTCGCTGGAGAAGAATGAACAGTATTTCTCTCTCAAACAAACATCTGTTGGGGATCATGACGGGCAAGTATTCTCCTGCTAGCAGGTTGAAGGCCTCACGAGACCCCATTTGTAGAAATTCATGGGGTTGGTCTGAAAGTTCAACCCCAAGACTACACTACAACAATGTTGAGGGGTGATGCACTGCACCAGAGGCTGGAAATGTTTGAAATATTCCTTATGGCAGAAATGTTACATCTCCAGACATTCCTGCAGGAGAGACTGGTTCCAGCTGTGCCTCCTTGTATTTACTAAAGCTCCAGAGTCAATAGTAAGGCAGTTCATAGGGAACTATCAACCCTGTTGGGGTGATGTCTTTTGTCCACTCTTCTTCAAAGGATCATTTTGTGTAGTAAAAATAAATGCACTTTCTTTATGCCACTGTGCAATTGTACAATGGATTTCTAAACACCCAACCCCAGTGATTGCTACATATACTTACGGGCCTTCAGCTCCTATCAAGAACACACTGACCTCTCCATTATTTAGTCAGGCCTTCTTCAGCCACATCGGCTGAGACTCATAAGGCAGAGACATTGGAATTTGCAGATGACATGTCTCAAACTACAATATCCACCTAAGAGGGTGAAAAAAAGAATA
This sequence comes from Urosaurus nigricauda, assembly GCA_034509955.1. Taxonomy (NCBI): domain Eukaryota; kingdom Metazoa; phylum Chordata; class Lepidosauria; order Squamata; family Phrynosomatidae; genus Urosaurus; species Urosaurus nigricauda. Next base: position 8,689,132 of record JAOEGL010000009.1, on the reverse strand, counting down.
TATCAATAAGGCAAGACTGGTACCTAGAAGAAGTCTAATACAAGATAGATCAAAACCAGAAAATAATAGAACACCACTAGTTCTCATCTATAGCCACGAGCTGAAACCATTCAAACAAATCATCAATAGTCTGCAACTAATTCTGGAGAATACGACAGTCCTTTCACAAATCCTAGGACTTTGCTGGCCCAAAAACAGCCTCACAGTTTTAAACACCTAGTCACCTATAACAAGGTACCTAACCTGGACAGTAATATAGAAACTTAAATTTAACTAGGGTTGCTGCAATACTACAGAATTAATGCAGTTTCATACCTCTTTAACTGTCATGGTTCTATCCTTTGGAATCCTAGGATTTGTAGTTATTGCGGCACCAGAGCTCTCTGATAGAGAAGGCTAAACATCTCATAAAACTGCAAGTACCAGAATTCCATAGCATTGAGCTGTGACAGTTAAAGTAGTGTCAAACTGCATTAATTCTACAATGCAGATGCAGCCTTGAATTCCATGTTTCTTCAAAGAACTCAAACTGACAAGCATGTAATTGCCCGAGGTGGCTGCTGTCTAGTTTGAAAATATTTAAACTAGGGAAGGTAAGAGGCATAGGCTGAGAATGTCAGCTCCATGAACACTTTATAAAATGAATGGAGAAACCAAGACCAAGTCGCATCTTCCATCTTTCAAGCTGAGACAATGTCTTGTCAGTGTACTTTGGTTCAGTTGAAGTTTCTGTGTTGTTCTTTTAAAGAGGATAGCCCTGGTGGTGCAGTGGTTAAATGCCTGTACTGAAGCCACTCACTTAAAACCATAAGGTTGCGAGTTCAAGACCAGCATAAGGACTGAAGCTTGACTCAGGCTTGCATCCTTCCGAGGTCACTAAAATGAGTACCCAGATTGTTGGGGGGCAAATAGCTTACAGTTGTTAACTGCTTAGACACTCCTTAAGGGTATGAAGCGGTATATAAATGAAGCTGGTTTTTTTGTGGGTTTTTTTTTTACATACCTCATACAGTAAGGTTTGCTTAATATTTGTGTATTTACTCAACTTACACCCCATCTTTGGACCCAAGGCTTACAATAATTTAAAATAAAAATTTAGCTAAAATGGTATACTGTAAAAGTTAAAAAGAATAAAGAACAATCCTGATAAAAGAACATAGCTTAAGAAGTTTAAAATACATTGAAGACACATAAGTTATAAACATAGAACACCACTTTTAAACACTGTTTTACCATGTGAATTAAAATGAAGGGCCTGCCTAACTAGAAAGGTCTCAGCTTACTGAGAGAAAGAGACCAGGGAGGCGATTAACCAGTCATTCTGTGGAAAGGCGTTCCACAGTAGAGGAGCATCCAGAAAGAAAGCTCTCTCTTGTTTCATTAGAACACATGCCTGTAGTGGTGGTGGGACTGAGAAAAAGCTGTCTTACGAAGATCCTAAAACTTGGGCTGGTTTGTTTAGGGGGCTGGAATCCTCTAGATAAAGAAGGAAAAATGCTCTACTGAAACTCCTGGTCCAACAACTATTTCTTTCAGTCCTGATCCTTGGAAGAGGAGTGGACATCTGGACACTTTTCAGGGTTTGGTGGGTTGGGGTTGAGGTTTGTTTGTCTTTGTGTGTTTGTGTTTGGCAATGACTGAGGACACAAAAATTGAGAGTGTGCCACAGGCAACCATGGGCTGCACTTTTCCCAACCCTGCTTTATAGAGAGGAAATATGGTTCATAGAATCGTGGAGTTAGAAGAAGCCACAAGGGCTATCCAATCCAAACACATTCTGCCGTGTAGGAATACATAATCAAAGCACTCCCAACAGATGGCCATCCAGCCTCTGTTTAAAAACCTTCAAGGAAGACTCCATCATACTCTGAGGCCAAATATTCCACTGTCGAACACCTCTTACCATTCCTAATGTTTAGGTTCTTTGAAAAAGGAGAAGGCTACCAAAACAATTTGTGTATGAATCAAGCCTACGTAGAGACTGGAGCTAACGGAGAAATTGCAGTCCATTGGCACACTACATATTTTTCCAATATAAAAGCAAATGGGGAAAGCCTTAAATGAATTGATTCTGCGAAAACGTCCCTTTCTATTACTTCTCATCTTTTTCTGGGTGAAAATGCTAAGGTTTATTTCAAAGGCTCCTGAATAAAAATATGATTCTTGTTTGGATAATTTCACAGAACCAACCTGCAATCCATATCCATTTCTACTGTGCCTGTGGTAGAATGGGCAGGTCCTCCCTTCGCCGGCCAGGCTGCGCAAGCAGCTGCCATCTAATTACCAGCCCTCGTCACAAGTGCGAAGAAACAAGTTGTGGCATTTAGGAAAGGTCTGCAAAAATAGGTGTCAGACCTTAACTAATAGTGATTGTCCTTCCATTCTGCTGTAATTTACATTTAATTCACACATTTCATTTCTATTTAAAATATGATTACAGTGTTTTGAAGCACATCTCACCTGTCCCCTTGCATTACGGTGGCAGGGAAAATAACACGAGACGGCAGAAGCAAGGCAAACTACCCAACAGCCTGTCTGCTGGATTGTAAACAGGGATACCATTGCCACTTAAGATCCAATCAAAAGAACAAGCAGCACTGAAGACCCTTTTAAAAGAGACGTGCCTTAGCAAAACCCATGGGGGATGTCATGTCCTTTGGTCTCAGATCCCAATGGGGCAGAGCAAGATGGAGGAGTTGTGCACAATAGTTGTGCATGATAGAGAAAAGGCACTTTTCATGCACTCAGAGGCACTCACATCATAATTAGTACTTTATAACATTATCATTGTTAGGGATAGGAAAATCTGTCAGCCTTCTCCCCTCCTACTTTCCTTTTATATGTTGCCTTTTTCCCAGTTACAGACTCAAGGAACCTTTGTTGTTCTTGTGTGCCTTCAAGTCACTTCCAATTTACAGCAATCCTAAAATGAACCTATCACAGGGTTTTGTTCACAAGATTTGCAAGAGGGGAGATGGCTTTGCCTTCCTCTAAGGCTGAGAGACTTGTCCATGGTAACACAGTGGGTTTCCATGGCTGAGCGGGGATTTGAATCCTTATCTTCAGAGTCGTAGTCCAATGCTCAAATCGCTGCACCACGTGGACTCTGAGGGGATTATCACACCACTGGAAAAATGCATTTTACCACTGCCAAATTCAAGAGTCATTCGGGATGTAGCCTAGTGTTATCACACAGCTTTTCCCTTGCTATTCCCAGGTAGGCTTCTCTCAGTTTTACAACTTTATTTTACTTAAAAAAAATAATAATATTAGCATACCTCTGGAACTGCACTTTTTTAAAGAATCAAAAATAAATTAAAGCAACAACAACAACAACAACAACAACATGAAATCAGTCTGAACATTCTTCAAAGCACAGAAAGCCTCAGGATGAAAATCAATCAATCAGCAACCAAATGCTGTTACTTCTTACACCCTGCCACAACCAGCTACTACATCACTACTTCCTTCCATTTCCAATGACCCACATGGAGACCAGAATTTTCTGATTAATATCTAGTTCATGTAGGGAAAACAGCAGCCCCTATAAACAGTCTTATAAACCCACAGGCTGGTGATAAATCACTTTGAGAAGGTGACCTCAGCTATGCTGGTGTAATCCCATGCATCAGGGCAAATTTATGAGGCCAATTTTATTGGCCTGCATGTCCTGAGCTCCACAGAGATGTCTTGGTAACAAATACAATCTGTATCATTTGTCAGGTTTGTATCAGCCACGACTGGGGGTGAGATGGAGATGGATTATGTTAATGCATATTGTTCCCTTTCCAAAAGCAGGACCAAAACTAACTCTTGAACCATTGTCAGCGGCAAGGTACTCCTTACTAAGAAAATACTGTCACCATAAAATGGGTAGCAGATAACACAAAACAACTGATTGAGATGTGTAGGCTTAAAGAGCTGGTAATTGAAGAAACAAAAGAGGTAATCACCAGAATTTTATATGATCTATTATATGATGTAACTGCCATGCCCTGCTTCCAGAGACTGAAGTAGTGGACTTCCTGGGACATTCTGCAGAACTAGAGCGGGAGAAGGTTCTATAGCCACACATCTCAGAGAAAGACCACAGTGTAGTATCAGCTCTGGCAGAGAGTCCTACCCATTCAGATATAGAAGACCACTTACCCCTACCTACCTTCACTGAGCAGAGACAACAAAGAGGATTTATAGGAAGCAGCAATTAAGCAGCAGCTGTGTTGAACTGCTGGTCTATACATTCCCAGCCCTGCCCTCCAGGAGTTGCTGGAAATTATCTGACCTATGCTGTCAAGTTCCTGAACTCTGTGCTTGACCTCGATTGCACTTGTTGAGTCTGATTCCTGTGTATCTGACCTGGACTGTGTTTGTTGACTCCGGGTGCCTTTTACCTGACTTGGACATTGTTGAACTCTATTTGGGATATAAGGCTTGTATATACTAAAATAAATGCTAAACTGTAAGCTACTCTATGACTGGATTTGCTCATTACTGTTATCAGCTTTGTAGTAATCATTGTTTGGCTGGTTGCCTGCACTGTGTTTGGAAAAATAACTTTATGTATACCTAACTATGTGAAAGAGGTAATGAGAAACCCTTTTACTGAATTCTGAAGATGTATTCAAACACTTTGAATGCTAGCCAGGGTGCCCAAAGCAGTTTGATTCATACTGTCTACTGGTTTACAAGGCACATGAGTGCATAATGTGCATTAGTGCATGCTCACACTAGTCTATGTTGCATGCTGGTGCATATTTCACACTAATGCACATTGGATACTTTGCCAGTAGACTATGTAGTAAGGAGACAGTGGCCAGCTTTTGGTTGTGAAGTCACTGCAGAACCAGACAAATGTTCACTCCCTACGGAGGTCTACCAAACTGTAGCACCTGTAGTACCCTGGCTTATTACACTGAGCTATTGGTTCCTGACACTTCTTTGCAACTGAAACTCCTTATAAGGTTTTGGTCAGAAGTCTTATAGTATTACTCAGCCTGTAAAGAAAGGACTTGTCAAGAATCCAAATATAATGTAAACACTTAATATCCCAGGTTTAATCCTTGATTTTCCACATTTGTTTCTTACAGGCAGTAAGTGAGATGAAGAGCTTTGCCCTGTTCTCTAGGACCACTGTAAGTTATATCAGAATATTATTTTTCCAACCTGGTGCTATTATGAGTTACAATTTTCACCAGTCCAAACCAGCATGGCCATTATGTTAGGGATTGTGGGGACTGTAGTCCAAAACATCTGCTAGGCATCAGATTGTTGGAAGATGAAGCATGTACTGCTAGGCTAGATTGACAAATTGACAGACCTGGCAATGACTGTGGAGTTCTTAAGACCTTTTAAACCCGGTTTTCTGTTTCAGGGCCCAAGATACGCAGTGGTTGATCCTTTGAGAATGACAGGCACATAGCCATCCTCAGTCCCTCTTGCTGATTCATCTTTGCTGGGTAACCGGAACCTGGTATATAAAGCACTTTAAGTCTGTTTGACTGTCCCTGTCATCATCAGGTTTACGGATAGTTAATTTATTCTTTATAGCCTAGCCATTGATGGCTGTTAAATCACAAATGAGAGCCAATAAAGGGTGAATTGCAGCTGAAATTACACTGTTTATATGACAGCGGAGTGCTGGCTAAAAGATTCATATGCTGCTGATGAAGTACGTTATAAATTTTAATTACCATAGTTTGTACAAATGACATGTTTGAAATGCTATTGAGTAATGTGACCCTGATAATGAAACTATAAAATAAATCATTAACTTTCTGAATGAGCTTTTTTTATTTCCATGCTACATGAAGTAAACTTTTCAATTTATGCCAATGCAGCCTTCTTTCCTTTAAAGTTACAGCATCTCCTGTCTTAAGGCACATGGTGCTCCTGTAATGTGATACACAGAAGGTACTTTGAAAAAGAATGCACATGCCTTTATCTCGACATGTTAAATTCAGAACTTCCATCACCTTTGAAATCCTTTTATTACCTGAAGCAAAGAGCAATATGGCACCCCATCACCATTCCACAAGGAGAAGCTACTGGATAGGAATAGCAAGTACATAGTTTTTTGTGGGGCTTTCGGGCTATGTGGCCATGTTCTAGAAGAGTTTATTTCTGACGTTTCCCCAGCATCTGTGGCTGGCATCTTCATTGCTGGTGATTTATTTATTCCAAGTGTTGTACAGTATTTTTAAATGATTGAAAGCTACCTTGCACTTTTTGCTGGGTGAAACATGAGATATAAATTTTTAAAAAAATTTTTTTTTTGTTGTTTATTATCAGCACAATTGCTGATGGTTAAAGCCAGGAAAGACTGCAAACTTATGAAAGTGTTTCATTGTATAAAACACACACACACAAGTTCTTATTGTTCCTGAACACTGGAAAACATGGTCTACACAATGAAATAAAATTATGCAAGGTTGAAGGTAGTATTCTATATAGGAAACAAGAATGACATTCAGCAAATATGAAATGTGGAGACTGCTGTTGGCCATGCAGCATATCAGAATAAGATTGAGGGTAGGAGTGGATAAGAAATTGTTGACATCAATGAGACAGCTTGGCATAAAAGGTCAATGCTATTTTATCAGAATATGTTGCACAGTAGTCCCTTCATCATTAGAAGAGATTTTCTCTTTCTCCACCCTTCTCTATTTTGACACATTCTAAGACAAGACTTTTTTTTTTTTTAAATGTGTATATAACAATGATGCTCATCTTGTTCTTACTTCAGGAGAAGAATGAAGCAAATCTTTATGACATTTAGGCTCCTTGCTTATCAGCATCCAAGTGGAAGTTATTGATGGTTTCTGCATGCAGTTCTGTAGACTGGCCATAATTTTTCTAACTAGAGACCCAAAATATAAAATAAAAGATTTTTCTGAAACTGAGCTTGTAATCATCTGACACAAGCTACATTCAAATTTATAGTGGATAACTTATCAACATCACATTGATTCAACACAATTCCATTCCAAATTATTCAGAGAGCCTTCTGTTTCATTGGAAAAGATAATAATGCTTGGTAAAGTCAAAAGCAATGGAAAAAGAGGAATACCACATTGCAAATGGATTGATTCAATCAAAAAAGCCATGGCTCTAAGTGGGCAAGGCAATAGTGGGCAATAGGGTTTTTAGAGGTCTCTTGTAGGGTCACCATTGGAGCTGACTTGATGACAAATAATACCAGCAACAGCTCTAGTATCAAGCTTACTTATATAAATTTCTCTTTATTTCGAATGGAGCCAATTTGAGCCAATTCGAATTCACTAGTTTAGCGAATTTACGTGAATTCCAATTGCATTCGGAATGCATTCAGAATGACTTCCAATTACCCGAAAATGACCCCTCATTGCCCGAAATTGCGTGAGATGCTTTAATACGAAATAACGTAAAACCCATGATTGCGTTCAGAATTACTTCCCTTTTGCCCGAAATTGCATGAGATACTTTAATATGCAATAACGTGAAACCCCATGATTGTGTTCAGATTGTCAGTAGATTATACTTCCAATTTCCGTCGTCTGATAAACTCCTAAGTGAAAGATTCCAGAGACGGAAAAAGGGCCTCTAGTATATAAATCATATGCATACAGCAACTCAGATACGTAGTGACCTCTAGCCCTAAGGTTTCAGGAAGTAGTCCAAACCTGTAGACAGGGTGATCTGTCCCCTAGCAGCCAACTGGACGAAGGAAGGAAGGAAGGAAGGAAGGAAGGAAGGAAGGAAGGAAGGAGTGGCAGAAAGTGTTGGAGGAATATGATGGTTGTTTGGTACTATTAAGTGACTTTGAGACAGAAGCTTCTACCAGTCTACTTTCACTCACCCAGACATTTGCCAGAACATGCAGATCCACCTTCTGCCTATTCCTGTACTAGATAATACCAGTTTGTCTCACAGAAAAAATTGCTGGGGAAAAAAGCTCATACCAACATGCTGGGCTGCAGCTTCAAAGGGTAAAAAAGATCTAAGATTACTTTCCTATTTGAATTGGTTGAAAATTATGTCCAAACACAGCAATCACTGTGATATTGACATTTAATTGGATATATCATGCTACTGAAGTCCCTGCTTCAATTTGCAGTCAGAAATGTTTTCCAAAAGATGCTTTAACAAGCCAACATCGGTTAAGATTTGTATGTGTGTCTGAGGTGTGTGTGCTATTTTTGGCTCTGTGTTTTTGGCTAGCAGCTACTTTAATCCCTGTGCTCTGTCTTATCAGCCCAAATGGAAACTGTTCCAGCCAGACTGCTTCTGCTCACCCTACTTACTGCTAAAAGAAAGGACCACATTACTGCTGTTATAAACCATTGATTAAGGTTTATAATAGCAATAATCCCCTCGAAATTCATTGTTACTGCAGTTAATGACCAGTTTATTAGAGCGTTAACCATCCTTGGCAATGGGCTGAGTCGTTTAATGCTGGTAATGACCAATTTCTCAAGGGTTATTGCTTAAATAACAATCCTTAGTTAGATATATGCTCAACCACCACATATAGCTCCAGCTGGAAGCTTCTCCTGTACAATAATTGTTCATTATTATTCCCAAGTTTTGCCATCATATCTCAAAATTTCAGATCCAAAGGGCCGTTTAGTGTTGAAAGTAGCTACAAAGTTAATACAAAGTGCTGGAGTAAGTAACTGGGGCTGCGACCCAGCTGGGGAATCTGATTAATAGACATAGCAGGAGCTATAAACGAGGATGGAAGGATGGGAAGCAATATCTTCAATGTCAATTGGTTTCACTGGGTTCAGATAAGAGGCAGGCTAGTTTCAGGGACCCAGGCACCAATCAGCTCCCCAACTGTGGGCCATACCACTATGCCCCCAACCACAATACCCTGAACATTGAAACTAGAATTGGCTGAAACTGGATAGTAAAAACACTAAGTGATACTTTGCAGTTTTGTCACCCGCATTTTCTATGTCTCCAAAAGGAACAGGGGAGGGGAGGTGGGTTTGAAAGGAAACTACTACTCCAAACATAGAGATTCTCCTTTAAAAAAATATGCATTTGTTCCTTTCAAGAGTTCCAGGAGAGTCAGGAGCTGCAAAAATGTGAGCAGTCCACTTATGGATTAGATTAGGACATAGTACTGTGAATACCAGATATTGCTTTGTTTTCTTCACGAATAGAATCTGATTTAGAATTTTTTAAATTCAGGTTCAAATACGAGAGCCTGGGAAGGAGAAGCAAAGAAGAAAGAGGGCAAGGATGGAAATATTAAGAATTAAGGTCCTCCAAGGGACTTAGTTTTGCAATGCATTTAGAGGGATGTGGCTACAAAAAGTCATGTCACATGCGAAGAAGGATAATGCTAACAAGGAGAAGAAACCGAAAGATAGGATGAAACACAACATACTTTTGCCACCATTTGAAATAAACAACCTGATTCCTTTGACACACAGATTTGCAGATCTGGCTCCAGGTTTGTGATGTTGTTTGAACAGAGTATTTTTGTGAGTGGCAGAACCTTGTGACATTGTGCCTGTCTTATTGGCACCCCTACATTCTATCTTAACACTAAGTGGAGCTTCTAGATCACATGCATACTTCTGCAGAATATTTCTCCAAATATGCACTTTAATGCATTTTGCAAGGAATTTCTCTGTTGCAACCCCTGGCTGTGCCAGAGTCTCTGTAATTCCAGTCTCTGTAATTTTCAATATATCCATAAGTATTTCAAAAAAGATTATTAATTACAGAGCTAGGAAAGATATTTCAAACCAGAATCCAACTGTGTATGTTGGGGATAGACTGGAAAGGCATTCCAGACATTCCAGATATGTTAGAAATGTATATATGATTTTCAAAGTTAAGAAAGAAAACCCAAAAAGTAATCCTAATTTTGTTCCTTAGGAGGACCTGTAAGTAACTAGTTACCAAAAATAAATAAATAAATAAATAAATAAATAAATAACATTGCTTGTAATTATTCCTTTACTTTTTCTTTTTTGGTATGTGTGCCTTCAAATGACCAGTCAATTTAAATCTAACATTATAATTATAAAGTAATAAATAACATGTTGCAACTGAAAAATGTAACAAATCCTTGCAGTGTAACTGTAACTGTTACCTTTATAGTCATAAGGTGGGTGTGTCATTATAATTAAAATTATAATGTTGTACTATAGGCTGGCAATTTGTGGTATTCAAAAATTTAAAAGTAACTAAAAGTAGCTATTTAGTTACTTTGAAATGACAAGAAAGCAAAGACCATAATGTAATTGTTAGTTCAAACTAGAGTAGATCCAATGAATCAATGATAAATTGGTAACTGAATACCAATGAAGCTTCAATTGATTCAGTTCACCTGGATCGACTCTAGCTGAAATTAGCATCTGAATGTAATGCAAACAGTTGCTTTAACGAACATAAATTGGTGATTACAGAACTAGAAGAGATATCCCAGATGGAATTAGGGTTGCCAGGTCATAAAAAAGGCTAGGGCTCTTGTACATTTAATAGAGGTGTAGAAGATGGAAATTCAGTGGGTGCTGTTTGTGTTGTAAGCGACACCTGCTGACATCCCTCTTCTACACAACTAAAAGGAACTGTTTTTCATCTGGCAACACTAGCATAGAATTCAAGAACTGACAAAGCTGTCATACACAAAACCTGTAGTATTATGAATTAATCTGTGTTTCTTGACACTGACACTATGAACTGAAGACTGCTCAAATGTTTAAGAAAATTAAAAGCAAAAGCAAAGAAAACCTCAACTTTCTGATTATAGGTTGTGCAGATCCTAGTATTCACCACAAGGGAGAGACAGAAGTGGAATTTCACACACAGACCCAAACCCAAACCAAGCAAAACCAAGAAAAGAAAACAACATCAACAAAAGATGAAGCTGATTGCCTTTATTTTTTCCATGTCTTTATTTCTTTTTAAAACTTAAATCACATTAGCAGAACTCTGGAACTGCATGAAAAAGTGAAAATAAAAATAACATTTGAAAGAGCCGAAAGGTATGTTGGGTAGGATGTAAGTCAGGGAACTGGATTTAAGGATGAGTGCAGAAGAGTGTGTGATGGCAGAGGTAGCCCCAGTCATGCATGGCAAGACATACAATAATGTACATAAAATGTGCTGTGAAACTGGCATATTTCACATTTTTTAAACTGACATGATTGCTGAAAGAACAGGGCTTGTGTGGTCATGTCCTAAGTTCAAAGTGCAAAAGTAGTTTTTATGCAATTTAGCAGGGAAGGGAAGTCAGAAAGAGGCCTTGGGCAGTGAGCCTGGGCAACAGCAAACCGCTGCAGCTTTTCCTAACTTGCATGTTTTTCCTCATTGATAAAGTTTGCCATTTTGATCACATTCTCAGGTTGCTTGGGCAACAAATCTAAGTTTTCATATGTTAAATTCTGGAGCATGTGATCAGGCCCAGGATATTTTGCAATAAAGGACAAGATAGTGTTCATTCTCCTGTCCGCATGTCAAAAGTGACTTAGGAGTTTATCGTCCACAATTTTAATGCTGACTCGGGCACATTCTAAGCCTGTGTTAGCTTTCCAGAGTACCAAAAACTTGGCTGCCAGAGCACTACTGGAGGATGGGTAATGGTTGGGTGGCAGTGCAGCAGCAATTTTACATGCAGTAACATCAGTTTTAACCCATTCCAGCCCAATCCCATCCCATGCCCAGGTCGGCGTTAAAATTCCATGTGATAAACTCCTTAATTGGCAGGCGAATTAAGTCAGCACTGACAAAAAGATTGTGTGCTCTGCAGTGCTATGTTGTATGGCACCAGGAGTGGAATGAAAGCATTGCCCCCAAATATAAATTCTCTCCCTCCTCATGAAATTTTCCTTCAAATCTGTCAAATCTCTGGCTTTGTTGTGACTTAAAACCTCACCTCAGCATACATGCGCTTGCAAAGAAAAGGGACAAAGCGACCAAGGAATTGCAAGCACAGCACATAAAAGCATTCTAGGTGTGAAGGAACCTGAGTGTCTCTGCAATGGCATGAATTTGGGGAGTGAAGGGAAATTTCATTGGGGAGGCAGAATTCTTATTTGCAGACCAATGCCCTCATTCTGCCCTCTCCATGGGTATACCCTTGGGTATACACAGTTCCGTTCTCTTCTCCAGTTGATGCAAGCAGCCTTCATAGCGTTTAGGAGGAATAGCAAAGAAGCTGCCACTGCTGCCCCCCAGTGTTTGTTGTATGAGGTAGTAGCCTTATGCTGCCTAACGATAGGACCCCAAACCTGAAGAATATCCAGTCCTCATTAGAGTATTTCTTTCTACCACTTCACTCTAGATTTTATTGCAATGATTTCTTTGCAGTTCTACAACCCTTAAGGTTCTCCCAGATTCCTTGATTTTTCTCTCTTGTGCATAGATAGCCAGCTACAGGGTTGGAAAACCATGGCTTAAAAGCTGCATGTTGCTTGCCTAGGAGAACTGGCATCCCCCAACAACAACAACAAATATATAAAAATGGTCATGGGGTCATACACACACACAAGCACACCCTGTTTGGGGCCTGAAATAATCTCTTCTTAAAACCAATGGAAGAAACCAGAAGTTATGGGGAAGTGTGATAGACCAGCTTCAGGTTGAAATGTTGCTGTTTTTCTTTCTATGTGGTGATCTGAAAATGTGTGGCTGTATCCTGCCAATGTCCAGGCCCAGAGGAAGGAGAAAATGCCTCCAGACATGCTGATGTTGGCCTCCCCATATAGATAGTAGATTACATTTTGAGCACTCTTCTCTTCTGGAACTGGATGCAGTTCCTCAAGCTTCTCCAAGATTTCTTTTGGTGTCAAACACTGATACATATTGCTGCTATTGCATTATATTTATTGGTGGTAAATGATGCAGCAGATTGTGCATCTTTTCACTGCTGGAAGTCCAGCATCTCTCCATAGTCAATGGATTCTACCCAGACAATGTCAGGATAGTGATCAAATTTAGTCTCTATATGGGGTCCCTGGACTGGTGTGCATCCCCTTCAGAGTGAAGCTGATGGAGGATGGATTCCCAAGGGTTACATATTACAGAAGGAAACTAAGAAAATCAAAGTGCACAAGCATGGCCGTTTGCCCCTGCCCCAATAGCTATGAGAGCTGTACAAGCAGGTTAGCAACCAAGGAAAATTCACTTTCCCCATCTGTTCCCTACCTTTGTATCTTTCCCCAGTCTCTGACTGCCAAGTTAATGAAAGAAAAGTCCTCTTACAAGATCACAAAGACAAGTTGACTTTCTTTATACTGGGCAGCTGTTATCATTTTGCCATGATGCTAACAAGGACTCCCATTTGCCTGGTGGCTGAGGCCCAACTTACTACATCCACATAATGATTGGAATCCAGAGAGAGAATGAGACTGCAGTTTGTATTTAGGATCCTGTAAAGTGGGATATTAAGAAAGCCAATGTGGCATAGGGGTTTGAGTGCTGGACTATGACTCTGGAGACCAGGGTTCAGTTCCTAGCTCAGCCATGGAAACCCACTGGGTGACCTAGGACATGTCACATGGTCTCAGCATCAGGAAACTTCCTCCAAATAGATCTTGCCAAGAAAACCCATGATAGGTTCACCTTAGGGTCGCCATAAGTTGGAAACAACTTGAAGGCACACAACACACACACAAACTGGAATGTTAGCTGTGTCCCCCTTCAAAAATTGTTGAGCTTCCTAGCATCATAGGAGAAAGACAGGGAGAAAAAACTGGTAGGTGTAAACTAGGCATCTAAAACTTACTGCCTGTGCAGATTAATTCTTGTGGCGAATCAGGGATAAATTAACACACATCAGGTGTGATGCGGAATTTCCCTCCCTCCAGACTTTTATGTTAAAGGCAGCATCAAGGAGAAGGATGGAGGGGAGAAGGGAGTCCTTTGGGGTTTCTTTCTAAAAAGCCATCAAAGGCATTCCACAGCCAAGATGCCTCTCCCTTTATCAAGATGAACAAATTTAATAGGTTAATTGTTACTGGGGCCACGTTTGGGTCTGTTTCTGGTTTGTAGATGTGTTGTTATCTCAGCTGTGAGAAGAAAGGCTCGAGAAGGAGGAGGAGAATGACATTCAAGCACCTGGATTCCTTGGCCTCACATTGAAGCAGGGAGGCAGCATGGGTCACAAGGGACATGTCATTCTTTTCCACCTACATATTATCCCTGCTATAAATCCCATTGACAAGCTTGAACTTTTCTTCACTGACATGTTTACAAGGGAAGTGTACCTTTGACAGGAAAATTAAGCCTATCAATCATTTAACGAGCTTGTTAATGAATGGCTTTGGGACTGCCCTGACTCCATGCCTGGTAAAGTAATTTATTGATCTAAGGCTCATAACGTTTTCTTCTTCTTTAAGAGCTGGAGCTTCCCATGCCATGGCCAAAGTCAGACATTCTTTGATGCATCAAGCCCTCCTTCTGGCTCAGAGTTTATCAAGGGGTCAGTTTTCTCATTAGATGCACCTTTTCCTTATTTTTTTTAAAAAAACCTTTCCTTACCTCTTTTTCTCTACCCCCCTCCACCCTTTCACAGAACAAAGGGAACAGATGCCAGCCCTGGGCCTCTCACACCCACACAAACATATGGAAGCCATCTCCTTTCTCTTTGTAATTACACAGGAGCTTGCTTTTCAATGGCTTCAGGTTTTATTGCACAGAAACCAACCAATTCCTACATAAACCATTTTTATAGCTTTCTCCCCAAGGGGTTCTTTGCAGGGTCCTGTCAGGTATGAAATGAACAGGAACCCTCTGTCAGCCAGCAGGAATGGTATGCCTTAGACCTAGCAGGAGCAGAATCATTTGATGGTCTTCTGGAAAAAGGGCCTGACTTAGAAATGGCTTCATGGAGGGAAAGAACTAAAGCAAAATGTGTATGCGTGAAGCATTGATCCACAGGACTCCACCCATAAATGTCAGAAGATGCTTTCTATTGATGGCTAGTCTATCCAGGTCAGTATTCTAACACTGACTTGCAAGGACTTCCTGGGCTTCCAGACTAGTGTTATCATGAGATGCCAGATAATGAGCCTGAAATATTCCATATACAGAGACCAAGGTCTTAGAGTATGCTGGCAGACCATAAAGCTTTGCCAGGCAAAACTACACACACACACACACACACCCTCCTCACTTACCATCCTGAAAACATGTCCCTGCCCTGAATCATTTAATGTCTGGGGAGAGTAGGGCCAACCAGACAGTATTCTGGGAAGACTACTAGGATATTCAGGACAATACCTGCTTTTTGTGTGTCCTGCTGCAGGTGCACAACTGAATGCTGCCTGGCCACTCCTTGTCATCCTCTGGCCACTAGATGTGTGCTTTGTGGATTACAATATAGTGTGTAAGGATGCAGAGGATGAGGGGGTCATTCAGAATGTAGGTGTCCAATGGAGGTGACAAGTCTACAATGACCAAAGACATAAGCAAATTTAACTCGTAGTTGTGCAAAACACATAATTTTCAATAATTTTCCAAATATTTTGAAGTGTTCTTTCTGACCCTACCCATTACGAAAGCAGTTTCATGTTTGTCCACAATGCAACAAATCACTTAAAGGCCAGTTCTTCATGTGCATGCATCTTTGACCAGTAAGCTCGAATGGCCACCAGAATAGCCATTGGAATGTCCTGGGAAGGCCACTGGAATGTTGCCTTAAACATTGCTACTGCAGAGGTAGGCTGTCAGTGCTTCACACCCCACCAGGGTTGAAGAGCATTTCATCCAATGTCTGCATGGATTGAGGGAATGGAAAAGGTTCAGATTTTGTGGTGCAGCATATGAATAGCCTGCTTCTGATCATACAAATCAAAATGGCTGTCGACTAAAGTGGCACAAAAGACGCTGTGATGTTTTGTTGGCTAGAATTTTGGACTCAAACTGGGTAATTTCCTTACATTGTTCTCTGTTGCATAAGTAATAAATGCATAGCACCTGGGAGCAAAAGACTGCCAAACATCAGTGGGGAGCTTATGTGTGGGGGCTAAGATCCACACTATGTGAAAACTTCTACCAGTTAGCAGTTACTTCAGAAGTAGTAATGAGTTTCTAGGACATGGCTTATGGATGGCCTTCAGGGGATGAACCAGTGTCAACAAATGTTATTATTTCAGTGAGATTTTTGCTATATTTCTGCTGAAGAGTGTTGATTGTAGAAAAACAGAACGTTTCTTTTTCTTTCTTTTCTTTTTTTTCTTTGTTGTTGTTGTTTCCAAAGATGAATGAACTACTCCTGGAATCTCAGAACTGAAGAAGAGGAAGAGGAGGAAGAGGTGCTGCAAGTTAACAACTTTTTAATTTTGTAAGTAAATTGAAGAATTTTGTACATAATATGATGATATCATGTGGCTTAAATGGTTTTAGGGGCTTGCATTTCAAATATTGTTATGGGTTACATTAGGAATATAGCGAGCATACATCTTTTAATTTAATTTAATTTAATTTAATTTAATTTTTAAACTGCCTTTCTCCCAATAAAGGGCCCAAAATGGATAACAATTTCAACTAAACCCAAATACAGTTAAAACCATGGCTACTACAGAAGTTTTTTTTGGGGGGGGGGGGGTTGAGTTGAAAAACAATTGAGTTGCTTTAAAAGACATTAAATTGAAACATTTCCAAAAAGGCAGCTAAAATATAGGTACAAATATAGGTATAACACAACATAGATTAAAAGACCTTTTGAACCAAATGGGTTATCACTTTGGACCTTATCAGATGGGAGGAATTTCTCTTTATTGCGAATGGACCCAATTCAAATTCACGTGAATTCGCTAGTTTAGCGAATTCACATGAATTCCTATTGTGTTTGGAATGCGTTCAGAATGACTTCCCATTACCCGAAAATGACCCCCTATTGCCTGAAATTGCATGAGATGCTTTAATACGAAATAATGTAAAACCCATGATTGCGTTCGGAATGACTTCCCTTTTGCCCGAAATTGCGTGAGACACTTTAATACGCAATAACGTGAAACCCCCTGATTGCATTCAGATTGCCATTGGATTATACTTCCAATTTCTGATGTCTGATAAGGTCTTTTGTAAATAGAAAAGTCTGTGTGTTGGTGTAAGGAGAGGAAAGAAGCAGCCAATTTAGCTTCCCTCGTCAAGGAATTATACAGTTTGGGAGCAGCAACTGAGAAGACTCTCTTATATCGGCACCAAACATATCTATGAAGATGATGGGACTGAGGAAATTAGTGCACAGCTAAAAAAAAAAGTGACTTATCGCTGCCAAATTCAATTTGAGTTTGGGATATATCCAGATTTTATCACATGGACTTTTGCGGCTGATGCCACCAGGCAGGTGCATCCCAGGTAACATCTGGCTAGGTCCAAGCTCAGACAGCCGATTTACAAAGCTGGGAAGCTCCCAGACTTGAAAAGAGTCCAGCTGAACTCGAATTCTAGCCAGATATTACTTGGGATGCACCAGCCCAGCAGTGTCAGCAGGAAAAATCAACGCAATAAAATCCAGATGTATCCCGAATTCAAATTGGCAGCATTAAGTTGCCTTTTTTTTTTTTAGCTGTGCACTAATCTCCTGAGATAGTATCTTGCCCCAAGGATCACAAAACACTGTCAGATTCATGTTGAGGGATAGTATTTATACTGAGTCCCTCACATATTAGTACACCATGTCCAGCACAGAGGTAATACAAAGAATTAAATTGCCAGGTCAAATAAAAATGTATATTCCAAAGTCAGGCAATTACCACAGAAAAGGATCTCTTCCTTGTGTATACATCATGGTAGAAAACATAGGATACTC
This sequence comes from Urosaurus nigricauda, assembly GCA_034509955.1. NCBI lineage: Eukaryota > Metazoa > Chordata > Lepidosauria > Squamata > Phrynosomatidae > Urosaurus > Urosaurus nigricauda. The sequence goes on along the minus strand of JAOEGL010000009.1, from coordinate 8,671,377 downwards.
TGGATATAGGACTCCAGCTTCCATTTGCCCTGTACAGCTTGGTCAATGTTCAGGAATAATGGGAGGTGTAGTCCATCAACATTTGGTGAGTTACAGGTTTATTCAATACATGTTAAATCTGCAAGATATTTTGATGCCTTCCTCAGGAGAGAGATGCACCCAAGATAGTCGGGGAATCTCATAATTTCCATTTGTGATTTGCAGATGTGTTTGGGAAACAAGATACACATTCTGCTGTTAAGAATTCAGATTTAAAATTAGACAGAAATGTTTGGTTTCATTTTCTGATTGTCAGTGAAATTTTTGACTTAAAAGCCTCTGTTTGAAAGGCAAACTTTCATTTCCTTTTCTACTGAACTTTATATTTTGATATAAAGAATCATAGAAGTTTACACATGTCAAATGAGAGAAGAAAACAGAAAGAACATTTCATGGTGACAGGTTTAAGAAGCTTGTCAGTTTGATCACACTTATGATCCAACTTCAAATCTAAGCAAATCTTAGTGCAGACAGTAGGGGGAAGGTACACAAAAGCTGCGCATGGCAGAGAAGAGGCTACTTATTGTTGGGAATTATGAAAAAGCAGTAGATCTCTCGAGCAGAATATTGAAACTTACAAGTTAAAAGCTGAACGTGCTTCCTCCCACACCCCACATAGACACACACAAGGTCAAACAGAAGAAGAAACAAGCTTAATCTTCCTTGCAAAAATGTATACAGCCTGGTATTCTGTTAGCAACACACTGTGCAATAAGAGAAGCCTACAATTGTGTACATCTGTTTGTGGTCATTATGGAGGTTGGCAGTCCTTTCCTCCCTTCATAGGACTCTTTCAGACGTGGGAAATTGGAAGTATAATCTAAGGGCAATCCAAACGCAATCATGGGGTTTCACGTTATTGCGAATTAAATCTTCTCACGCAATTTCAGGCAAAAGGGAAGTCATTCCGAACGCAATCATAGGTTTCACGTTATTGCGAATTAAAGCTTCTCACGCAATTTCGGGCAAGGAGGGGTAATTTTCGGGTAATGGGAGGTCATTCCAAACACCTTCCGAATGTAATGGGGATTCACGTAAATTCGCTAAACAAGTGAATTCACTTGAATTCGCATTGGCTCCATTTGAACTTGGGAGAAATTGCTCCAGTGTGAAAGAGTCCATAGTGACCAAAGCCCCCTTGGGCCTACTGTGGAACTGCTGACCTCCTCCCAGCCATTTGTACCTGGAGGAAAGTGAACTTGAACTTCTATTTCTTATGTCTCAGTCCATTACTCTAACCACTGTACCACACTGTTTCTCACACTGGCTTTCCCATTCCTGGAAGAACTAAAATTGTTTTCTGCTCTTGGTCTGATAACAACCAACACTGGAGGAAAAGTAAAAGAAAAGAAAAGAAAAGAAAACATGGTTTTCAAGTATGGGTTGTTTTAAATAAGCTGAAATAATAACACAAAAGGTCCATAACCCCTCTTGCTAATGAAACTTTAATGACTCTGAAGTCTCCAAGCAGTCAGGTTATCTGGTCAAAGAGGAATGCCTCCCCCTCCATCCTCCAACATTGGCAGTAAAAGCAGAGATGGCCATGGCTACTCAAATGACTCCCCATAGTGATTTCAGGTGAGCCAGACTCTGAAAACCTTCCCCCAAATAAGCTTTTTTTGGGGGGGGGGGTCATCTTGCAGCTACATGATTTATTTTTGGCTGTCCTTCCCTTCCCAGAATGCCATCTGAATAGAATTGCCACACTCCCATTTTTTTTTATTTTTTTTGTTACCTTGCAATAATGTAAATCCATAAGCAAGAGGTGCTCATCTCTCACATCCGGCCGACACATTAATCACCCTGGGAGAATGAAGCATGTGCAGGGCAGGGGATGGGGATGGAAAAAAGTTGCCCCACATGCACTTTCTACAAGCATCTAAGTTTATGACATCTTTGGAAATTTCCCCCCTCCCTCTCTTTTTCTCTCCTTCTCATATATATATACACACAGAGAGCACACATTTTCAGCATGTGTACGCAACTGTTTTGCGTCATGTGTCCCAGTTTCCTTGTAATTTCATAAAGTGCAAATGGGCCGTCCAGCTCCCAAATGCCATATCGGTGGTTTGTCATAACAGTCATCAGTAACTGTCACCTCCTGCCTGGGGCTTAATTAACCCACTCGCTCATTAGCATGTCCATGCAGTTGTAAGGAATGAAAGCCTGATTATTTTCTACAACAGTCGTAGCCAATTACTGCACCGAAATGGAACCACATTAATCAAATCTTTAGTACAGTGGCAAATTCAGAGATATCAGATTGCAAAAGACTGCAAAACTAATATGTCACTGTCAGCAGGGCTACACAGGCATTTAGTGAATTGCATTAAATAGATGGCTTCGCTGAAACCACATGAATTTAATATGTGATGGGATCTGGAAGCTATTAGTGTGACATGGCAAAGGACTGGGAACTTGGCAGTTTGGGACTTTTATCCTTGAACTCCACAAATGTGCATGGTAAGTAACTTGTGTATGTGCAGAAGACTGTAATAGTTACACAAAAATGGGCATGGTGGGGTGGGGAACACATTGCATGCATCTAAACAAATATAATGAAGAAGAAACATGGGCTGGCTTTCAGTATTGCACTTACAGATTCATAACCTGGACTTATGGATCTGTAATTGTTCTGTATTTAGAAAGACTGTATAGTCTTACTGTAAGCCAGAGGTTCCCAAACTTTGGTCCTTTGTTTTGAATTTCAAATTCCAGATGTCCCACCAAGCTGGGCCAACAGTCAGGAATTCTGGGAGCTGGAGTCCATAACATCTGGATGACCAAAGTTTGGGAATCACTGCTGTAAGCTTATGTAAATTCTCCCTTGGCCTCCCTTAAGAGCCAGCAGCTGCATCTGGTGAAGGAGATCTGTTCAGCTGCTCATCAGGACACAAGGAAGGGGATGTTTCCAGCTCTCTGTTTCCACCAAGAACCCTGTTGCAATTCCTTGTCACAACCTTGCTTGCTGGTGGGTGGGTTGTGTGCCTTCACATTGTTTCCAATTTACAGTAACCCTAAGACTATTATGGGGTTTTCTTGGCAAGATTTAATCAAAGGAGGTTTGCCATGCCCTTCCCCTGAGGCTGTGTGCATGTGACTTATCCAAGGTCATCCAGTGGGTTTCATGGATAAACTGGGAATCAAACGCTAGACTCCAGAGCTGTGGTCCAATAGAAACTTCATCCTTCTTACACCCTGAATGGCAGGTGAACAGCCCTCTTTTGCCCAATGCAGCTGCTGACAGTTTAAGTGGTCTGGAGCAGGTAGGTTGGTCCAGAAGATATTATTTAGTTATGCATTTGTAATTAAGTATCCAATATAGAATATTGACAATAAGTAAAACACAAATGGGATGGGGGGAGGGAGGCAAAACAGGAGAGAAGGTATTACTTGGCCAGTTGTTATAAGCAGTACATATGAAGCAAATTATCCCCTTCTTTATCTGATAAATATAATTCCTGGGACTCATTGCTACAGAATGTTGTGATAGTGTTTAGGGGAAAAAAACCCATATCTTTTAAAGATGCCTGATGGATCTGTAGTGGACAGAGTTCTTTGTGTCTCCTGGTCACATGTGCCAAAAGAGAGATCTCTATTCCTCCCCCCCCCCCCAAAAAAAAAGAAAATCCCAGCCCCCATTTACTGTCTACAAGATACAGGCCAGGCACCATGATTTATTTCAGTGGGAGAGTAATATAATCATGTAAAATATTTAGGCCACAATATGAATGAGATGAATTGTGGGGTATTTTTTTGGCCCGGGGTAGTAATGAAAATAGCATGCTCAGTAAAGTTGCTCTGATTTCACTGTCGACATCCTACCCACAACTATGTACACTGCATATATGCCCAGGTCTCTGGAATATACAGTGGGTCCTTGGTATCCAATGGGTTTTGTACCAGGACACCCCCCCACACCTTCTGAAATGGATACCAATATCTATGAATGATCAAGTACAATGGTGTAGTAAAATGGTGTTCCTTATATAAAATAGCCAAATCAAGGTTTGCTTTTTGGATTTTTATTCTATTTTATTTTTTTCAAGCTGAGGATGATTGAATCCATAGATTCATGGATACAGAAGGATGACTGATTATTTTGGGGATGTGGGATGTACTCCATGAAAGTTAATGCTATAATGTATCTCTTAGTCTTAAAGGACCCATGATGCTCATTGTTGCTTTTCCCAGTTTCAGTGGCACTGTTTTCCAAGGAAATGTGCCTGGGATCAGAGACTTAATCAGGCACCAAATAAGTGACACATACTACAATGTGCACTTATGTTTCCCTGCTTCTAAGTTCCGGGGAGCTGGCAAAGCAACCAGTGACAGCAATGACTGATGAGTCTCTGTAGGTAGGGGCTGTTCTTACACAAAATGCCTTCATCAGCAACTTGCCACTGCCATCAGTTAATCTTGATGCAAAAAGTACACTCTGGATACAATTGTACATTTCCTTTCCCAGCAACCTAATACAGTTTATGCACACATGCTGAGAGGAGCTTTTCTTTCTTTCTTTCTTTCTTTCTTTCTTTCTTTCTTTTCTTTCTCCCAGCGGCAATTTATCCAGTGAAGAAGTGCAAGTTAATTTAAATAATACTGTTTCCATTATCTCCGGCACAGAAAAACAAAAAGAAGATGATAAACCTCCATTCCGTTGAACAATATGTGATGTGTGTGCATGTGTGTAAAGAGAGAGAGCAAGACAGAAAAGATAGGTTAGACAGGATTGATAGGTAGGTAGGGGATAGTTAGGTAGATTATGCTTATCTCCAACCTCATAATGTCTGGAATGTTTTACCCAGTCTTTTTTTTTTTTTTTCAGTAGTAATGGAAATTGATTCAAAAGATTTGCTGTTATAAATGGTGCCTTTTGACTCTTTTTTCCATTCTCTGTAGAAGCATTTTAATTAATGGGACTCTGAGCAAAATCCTTTCCTTTGGCACACACCCAGGAATTCTTGATTTCTACTGAGCAGGTCTAGTCCGAGACATTTTTTGACCTGGTGACAAAGTGCAAACGAACCTACCCAGGTCAAGGTGCATAATAACCAAAGCCAGTTTATTTTGGTATAGCAGGCAGTAAAAACACAATAGTAATGAAGTACATAACAGTTTCATGCCATTCTATGACAGACTAAATTTGCTGGACTATGACTCTAGAGACCAGGGTTCAAATCCTTGCTTGGTAATGGAAACTCATTGGGTGACCTTAAGCAAATTATATGCTCTCAGACTCACAGGAAGGCAAAGGAAACCTCTGAATAAATCTTGCCAAGAAAACCACGTGATAAGTTCACTTTAGGGTACTTGAAGGCGCACAATAACAACAAAATCACTCTGCCTAATCATAGGACCATCTGCACAGCTATACAGGAAGCTACCTTACATGGTGAAGGATTACTGGTCCATCCATCTAGAACGGCAGGTTTCATGATTCCAGCAAGAATGTTTTCAGGATTATGGGAGATTTTCCTAGTCATAACATCAGCTGCCAATGATTGAACCTGAGACCTTCAAGAGACTTCTTAGCCCAACAACTCACAACTATATATATATATTGCTGTTCTATAAGTTATTGCTATGTGTTCAATACACTGGTCGTGTGTGTTGCATCCAAATGACTTCTTAAGTCTGTTCTCAAAACCATCTTTCACACCAGTATGTCATGGTAACTTGAGAGAGTGATTTGTTTTTGTTTTGTTTTGTTTCGGGGTTTTTGTATTGTAAATTGTCAATTTGCAGGATCGTAGCTCTGATTTCTGATTATTCTTCTTCTCAGATCATTGATAGAACCGTGTCAACGAAAAATGTGGAATTTTCAAGTGCTGAACTCTGGGATATCATCAACCTGTTCCTTCAGGAGAAAGGTCCAGAGGCAATCCATGATTTCCAAGTGCTCATCATACACAATGGTGAAGAAGTGATGTGCCATCTTCAGCATGGAGATTCTGAGACCAAAGATGCCGCAAGGTCTGGGAGGGCCTCAACTGTGTCAGCTCCTGAAATTCTTGAGCATGTTCATGACCTGATTTTGGAATATTGGTGAATGTCAGCTAAACAATTGTTGAAACACTGGAGATATCCCAGGAACATATTATGTTTATAATTCATGAGCAGTAGGCTGTGTAGAAGCTGTCAGCCAAGTGTTGAAATGTTTGAATTCTGACCAGAAACAAAACTGAGTGATTTTGTTGAGTTTGAAAGTTGCTTTTGAAGTGTTTTCAATGATCTAGTGATAATTATTTGGAATGACTCATCTCTGTTGATGAAACATTGTTATGTCAGTATGATCTAGAGACCAAACAACTATCCTTGCACTGGTGGCACTCATCTTCTTCACGGCTGAAGCAATTCAAGACACAAAGGTCAACAGGAAAGGTCATGGACAGTTTTTGAGGGATAAGGAAGGTATTTTGATACTGTCTTCAGAAGAGCCAGAAAGTCAATGCAGAATACTACTCTAAACTGCTCTACTGGTTAAAGGAAACATTGAAAGAAAAATGGTGAGGGAAGCTGCAAAAAGGTGCTCTCCTTTTGCAGAGCAAGGCAACTGCTCACAGGGCTGGAAAGACTTTGATGTTTTGAAGAATCTGGGATTTGACTGCACAGTCAATCGACTCTACTTGCTAGATCTTGCTCCATCTGACTATTTTCTGTTTCCAACCCTTTAAAAGAGTTTGAATGATACTGAGGTGATAACAGCAGCAGAGCAGTATTTCAGTGACCAGACATCAGAATCTGGGAGGGGGATGTTAAAGAAACATGAGAAAGGATGTGTCAAGTGTTGTACCCCATCCCGATTGCTTACCCAGAGGGGCGGAATATAAATAAAATTATTATTATTATTATTATTATTATTATTATCCTTTATTTATATAGCGCTGTAAATTTACACAGTGCTGTACATACAATATTAAATTAGACGGATCCCTGCCCTCAGGCTTACAGTCTAAAAGACTGTATTATTATTATTATTATTATTATTATTATTCATGGCTCTATGTCATTCCTTTCTTGGTGAGGCTAAGAACCTTTCTACACCCCCTTGTAATTAATAGCTGCATTTTATTACAAAGAATGGGGATCCATGTAGTTCAAAACCAGTAAGCAGATTTCAACTGAAGGCCCCATGTTTTGAAGCTGTTTCTACCTATGAATGTGCATTATTTCTGTTTCAGTTCATACTGGCTGAGTATGACCTTTTACCATTTCGAAAAGAAGAGGCAGGCAAGTTGGTCATAATTGAAAATGCTTATTAGTGTAATATCTTTATTAGGCCAACCTAATATGGACAAATTGTGGACAAATTTTCAAGAGGTCCAGATCTTCATTAAGCAAGTTGTTACAGATATTACAAGATAATTGTACAATATTTATTTATTTATTTCCCTTGGGTATTATAAATGAAAGCAGCACAGTGTAGTTTTCTGTGTACTGGACTAAGATTCAGGAAGCGTAGGGTTTGATTCTCTGTTTGGTCACAGAAACCCACTGGATGACCTTGAGAAAGTTATCCTCTCTCAGCCTCAGAGGAAAATAAAGGCAACCCCCTTTAAACAAATCTTCCCCCCCCCCCAAAAAAAGAGAAAATAATCTGTGATGGTTTTGTCTTAATGACACCATAATTCAGAAACAACTTGAAGGGACATAGTAACAGCAACAAAAATTGCAAGCACAGGTTTGGCACTGGAGTAAGTAAAGTTTCTAATTAGAAGGAGATCTTGGGAAAGTTACTTTTTGGACTACAACTCCCTAAACCCTTTAGTTGACTTCCCCAAATATTGGCTGCTACTCTTTCCTAGCAACCAAAATCTATTGAAGTAAATGCAAAGGGCATCAATAGGGTTTGCCTTCAACCAGTGTTGAGAGTGCTCTCATGTCTATGAAAACATGACCTGGATGTTTTCTGTGATGTGGTTGGACTCTTAGCAGACATACTGGTAACCTTAGCCAATACCTATCTTTCATCCATTTTGAACATAGTAACACTAGAAGACGCCTAAAACTGAAAGATGTCTAAATATACTGAAATGAATCCAGAGAGAATAAATAGAAACATGTCACACCCTTGTACTTGAATTTCTTGTACTGAACAAACAAGTGACTCCCACCTGTGAAGTTCATGAGTTATGGGCCTTTTCCACTTTCAGAAGAAACGTAATATGGAACAACCCTGAGGCAGATCTAAGGATTCGAGCCTGTGCATCTTACATATGCAAGGCCTCAAAGGATATATAATTAGATCTGTTGCCCTATTAAAGAAATCCCAGTCAATTAATCATCCATGATTTACTGAATTAATTACTTAAATCAGCCATTAAATCTGCTTAAGTTTCTTGATGAATAAACCAATACTATTGAAGAAGGAGAAGTACAGGAAACTGTTCTGAGATGAAGAATGAAAAATTAACCGTCAACATTCTCTTAGGGAGAAACATTCCCTTCTACATAGGAAAGGAAAGCCCTCTTGTTAGAGGATATAATTTTAAATGTTTTGTAAGATCAGTAACTATACAAATGATCAGGAATGATCAAATCCTGGAGATATCAAATTTGGCCATGAGGGTAAATTCCCACTAGTAACTCATTTCTCAGTTACATCAGATTGGATGGTTGTGTTGTGCTCCAAGTGGGCTAGCTGTGAAGAGCCTTCGGCAACTACAGTTGGTCCAAAATTCTACATGGGCATGATATCACATTACCGCTGTCTTGCACATGGGCATGATATCACATCTATTTCTTGGTTCCAGGATCAATTCAAAGTGTCAACAATTATCTTGAAGTCTTCGGTGGATTTGGTCCAGGAAAACTGATAAATTATTTCCACTCGTACCATGTTGCCTCTACCCCAAGTTCAGAGGGGAAGCCTAGCTAGGAGATATGGCTCATGGTGATGAGATGGGGCCATTATATCCTATTTGTGACATATGCTTGATCAATGCAGATGGAAGGATTTAGCACATCAAACTACTTAAAATGTTCAGACAGGTTGCCCTGCTCAGGTATATAGTGACTAGGGAGATGAGGTCCAGCCAAGCAGTGTCTGATGGTGTTTCTCTATCTGGACACAAACATAAACTAAACCCTGTAATTTCATAATATACAATAGTATTCTTACTCAACAACTTTTAGAGACTATGCAGTTCCATCAAAAATGTTCGAAAAGCTACGGAACCAAGTATCATTTAATAAAATGATGTAACTTGATTAATCAACTGGATATGTATATCTAATAAATGTGATCTGCCGTCAACAACCTGGAAAACTTGTTTCCTTTGCAAACAAAGACACTGTTTAGGAAACTAGTCCCAAAGCCATGTTTCCTTCCACGTTTCCATTTCTACTTTTTAATGCTTAAAAAAGAAAGGAAGAGGTATTGTTACCTTTCTCTCTAAAAAGTGGGAAATGGAGGCCACCTCCCAAGGTCACATTCTGTCAGAGAAGTTAGCACTGGAGACTTCCATTGTCTTTGTAAGAAAGAGTTTATTTCCACCCAGCTTGAGCACAAAGATGCAGTTCTTCACTACATTCACTACATTTCATCTTGAAGGTAGCAACAAATAATTTTACTGATCCTTCCTGCTACAAGAAAGCGTTTGAAAACCATGCAGTTTGCAAACCTTATTTGCAGTTCAGGACTTATTCTGTGCAAAATGCTCACGTGATTCTTTTGCACATAAAGTAGCATTTTCTATTAAAGAAACAACATTGTCTGTGAAGAAAATCATATTTCTGTTTGGAATAATTTTTTTCGGCACATAAAAAGTTGTTTTCTACACACACAAAAACCTTGCTTTCTGCCAAAATCAAAATCCTGCTTTCTGCCAAAATAAATCACATGCAAATTTTGGCCAAATTAAGTCCTGAATTACAGCATTTTTTGCACAGGAAAGAGCTTTTAAAGTAAGAAAATATTCTGTACAGAAATACATTCTTCACAGAAATATATTGTTTCCTACAAAGAAGAGGTTGTTTTATGTGAATAACAACCACATGCAAATTTTGCAGATAACAATCCCAGGCTATAAAGATTCTTGTGAAGGAAGGATTTTTGTAATCTTCTCGACACATGACAAACATGTTTTTTCAACCATTTTCAATATATATATTTGAACATTATTTTTATGGAGCCAGCATGGCGTAGTGGTTTAAGCACTGGACTATGACTCTGGAGACCAGAGTTCATTTCCCAGTTCAACCACTGAAACCCACTGGGTGACCTTGGGCAAGTCACACTGTGTCTCTACCTCAGAGGAAGGCAATGACAACCCCCCACTGAACAAATCCTGCCAAGAAAGCCCTATTATAGGGTCACCATAAGTTGGAAATGACTTGAAGGCACATGACACAACATTCTTTCCATCCCTACCCGAAAAATAAGCAATCAAATCTTCAGTCAGAAAAGCTAACCCAAGTTTTTGAGTACAAATCCAAAAAGGATGGGGAATACAGCCAGTTCTACAGACCAAGTTATGTAAAAGCTCATGGAAAAGAAAATGTTTTGAACCCAGGTCCCACAAATATTCACAAGCATCTCCATGTAAAGGAATCTCATGTAGGAGGGCTCAGAAAGACCTGTTCTAGGGGGACATGAATCAACAATTTAATTTTCCTCACTCCCTCTCCAGCTAAAGTCATCCAGATTTTTAATAGTTTTTCAGACTTCCTTCTCCAAGTGGATGACATCGTAATGGTGGTTTTAAAGCCAAGAGTCACAAGTCAAATGGAAGTTTAAGTGGAAATAAGGTTTAATAGTTTCTCATCATTCAGAGAAAATAAGTAATTCAGACCTCATCTTCAATGGTTCAAAACAAACCCAAGAGCAGGAGAATTCTATCTTTGTTGATATACAATTTAAGTTATTAACCATGGGTGGCATTCTATTAGGTATTTATACCATCCTAAACTGACTTATGATAATGGAAAGATGAACTGTGATATTATTGTACAATGGTCATAGTTTCAGGAGGGGAGCAGAGACATGTCTATGTCTCCAATAGCATTATGCAAACAGAACCAACAGTGATTCTCATGGCACAATGGACATCAGAATGCTATGGGACTCATTACACAATGGGAACTCCCATGGTACAAAGGACACCCCACAAAACACCGCAATATGTATTGTCACAATTCATTAGAATGGTTTCATGCTCTATCAGAGCTGTAGCTCCAATGATGTAAAATGGTGCCTCCCACCCTCGGCTGGGAGGTGCAGTTGCTGTGGGGCCTGCAGGCCCAAGATGGCCATTGGGGCCTTTTCCTTCTTGCAGGCTTCCCACCAGTGGGAGGAACCATTGGCGCAAGCTCCCCTGTGCATTCTCGCCCAGCTCCCGGGCTCCCGGAAGGTTTGGGCAGGCTCCGCAGGGATTGGGCACCTTTTCCTGCCTCCTCCCCTCATTGGCTGGCTAGCCAGGGGAGGAGGTGCTTGATATAGGCCTCCATGTTCAAAGGCCTATGAAAAGGGTGGCACAGCGGTCCTCTGTGCCTTTTGATTGTTGCTCGGCTCCCCACCCTCCCTCCCTGGGATTGGTGTTGCTTGTCACAGGTTCTGGATCTGGTGGGCTAGTTTCCAGGGCTCGATAGCACTGGATTGGGAATCCTTTGGACCCGGGAAACATCAGCTGCAATGTGGCCAACCGTGGGTCACATGGAGTATATCCTGGTGATGAGAGGCCTTCCTCTGGTAGCTGCGCAATTGCGAAATTGCACAAGGGTGTGGCGTTGCCTCAAGTCATCCCGATGCTTGGCATACAAGCAACCTCACATCAGTCCAACCTCTGTGTTGGTGATGTGCAGATCCTGACCTTGTGCTTATGGGCCAACCCTACCTTGTTTTGCTGTTAATAAAGTTGTGGCCTTTTTCATTGCCAATATGCTTACTGTCTTTCTTGGGGTGGAAACACCTCCACTGCAATTTATGAATCATAGCCTATGATGCAGAATCTCAGGCTATTCTTTCAGTCATTTCCACAACTAGAAGAAATATGCATTGCCAATAGTCATTCTAATTCCAAATTTACCTCTTGTGTCCTGCAGTTTCTCACCTGAGCCATATTGGTGCTTTGTTTTCAAGTAGGCCCTTGGTATCCACTGAGGTTTGGATCCAGGTCCATGCGTGGATACCAAAATGCATGGATGCTCAAATACAGTGAAATACAATGGCATATTAATATGGTGTCCCTCATATAAAATGACAAAAATCAAGGTTTCTGATTTGTATTTTAAATCTATATATCTATATAGGTACAGTATTAATATAATGACAAACAAGTTGGAAGGGTTCCAGGGTGAATCTAGAAATGATTACACTGTTTTTATTAAATATATAATGTATGTACACTAAGAATATTTGCTTCAACTTAAGTCAACTTTATCAGATCCAATCATTTCTAATGCAAAGGTGGAAGAGATGGAAGTAGAAGAGAGAGAGAAAGGAGAAAGGAGGAGAGTGGGGGGAAAACATACAGAACAAAATAGCATGTAACACACTTCCATACAAAAGGCAGTAAACAATGAAAAGGCATTCAATAACCTTCACCCTTTTTTCACAGCCAGAATTCACATTTGTATCTGAATTGATGCCAGTTTTGACATTAGCAAAGAGAATTAACAGTTCATGCAAAACAAAACAAAAAAATGTAAAATAAAAAAAGAAAGAAAAGAAACTTGCACAAAAGAGATTTTGTGTTTCAGGCAGAATAAATTATAGAATGATGTTATTAAAACACTTAGTTGTTAAGTTGCCAAGAAAAAATCCCGTATATTCGCATGGACTGGAGGACCTGTCTCCATGCAAAGTAATTAAATTAGATTTATGGGCTGCATTACATCAGTGTTTGATAGTTCATTTTTCCTTTCTTCATATTTTGTCCTGCTTTATTAGAGCATGTGACAGATGGTAAAAATAGTGTGAAGTTTCTTGGCCCTGTGCTAAATCCCCCTTTGGTAGTATATCTCTCTTCTGTCAGTTCTCCCCAGCGATGATAAATTAACCTCTCCTCCTTTATCCCAAGTGTGGCAGTAAAGCAGTCTTTGACACAGAACTATCACTTTATCTTAATCTGTGCTGTTCTAGGGGTGGGGCAGAGGGGGAGACAGACAGAGAAAGATGATGCAATTGTGACTGAATTTATAGTGTCAGGAAATCTTTATGTGGGACATAACGCAAGGGTTTACATAATGGGATGTGTTCTATATGTTGTGCATGTTTTTAATTATTATTTGTTGATTTCCCTTTGTTTTTCCTTAGGGTAAAGGAGGAACACTTAAGTCCTGTTCACTCATTTCTTTGGGTACAAGTTGAGACATGGAATGTCTTGGAATGGCCCCGATGAGGGTCACAACCACTTTCTCATCCCTCCTAACTTCTGTGTTTTCAAGTGGACCATTTTTATAAAGTCATCAAATTGGAAAGATATCTAGTCCTACCCACCCCATACTGATACAGGACATTAGGAATTACCATTGGATGTAGATGAAGCCTAAAATCTGATCTGAAATGGGCACCTTCTGACTCTTTCCATGCCAAAGCTATCTTTGTCTCCAAAGCTAACAGAGAACATTATCGCATGAGAAAAGAAAGCCGGAATGGAGCCGGAGAGTATCAGCCTTCTCCATGCCTCTCTGCATGCTGTCACAGCATTTCTATTCTCTTCCTGGGGCAGATGATCATAAAAGTGTACCTTTCGTCAAACAGAGTTTTCCAGCATGCCAAAAACCATTTCCCTCAGGAAGAGAACAGAAAGGGTATGGTGGCATGTGGAGAGGCACAGAGAAAGCTGCTTATCTTCTGCTCTGTTTTGGCTTCCTTTTCTCATGTGATAAGGCTCAGAATTAAAAATACACAATATTTGACATTTGAGATTTTGGGGAGAGGGGGGAGTTAGTGAGTGGGACTGAGCAGAGGAAAGGTCCATCTTCTAATCTTATAGCAAATTTACAAAGGCCTTCCCTCGCTATGCTTTGGGTTGGTCTGAGTTGTCTATTTTTCAAAGTACCAAACTCAGGTCCAGACCAAATCTTGGGGTTGGTGTACAGCCATTGCTACAACTCATTGGTACACCATCCTGGATAAGGAGCCATACAAGATCTGCTCCAAAAACAAATCTGCTCCAAAACCTCCACTGAATGAGAATCAGTGAACATGCAAATGGCATTGTATGTAAATTCCTGTACTCCTGAACCAGTGCCCACCATTTCCCAGTGTTTATGGATTCCTAGTCCATGATTCTATGCATTCGTTCATACTCATCTGCATTTGTGTCAACTGCATACAAGCAGAATGCTGAACCACTTGGAAGTGAGGAGTGATGATGACACTGCAGTCACTCCCTTCAATGGATTTTCTTTGGGATTGTTGTTGTTGTTGTCTAGGTCTGTCTTTGCTTGTGTACCCAAGTAAATGAGTGCTAAGCAGATTTTGGAAAATATGTAGAATGTGATGGGAGCTGATAAGTCCCCCCCCCCCCCCAGTTAAGGCTAAGATGTTTTTAATAACTGTTATGTCACTTTATTTATTTGATTTATTTATGTCCCCATTTTTCCATGATAAAAGGCACTAATAATCATAAAATACAGATTAAAAGCAAAATCAAATTCCAAATACACTGTTAAAAAAAGTTAAAACACAGCCTAAAAATAACAGCAACAAGTCAATTAGATCCTTTCCACTAGTTGACATGTTAAAGTCCAAACTGAATAAAAATGTCTTTGGTTTCATCTGCACTACATAATTAATGCAGTTTGACACCACTTTAAGTGCTATGGTGTCATCCTAAGGAATCGTGGGATTTGTAGTTTGTCCCATCTTCACTCCTTCTGTTTCTAAACCTGCTCTTCATGTGATATTTTCTGTATAGAAGTTAAAGAATGAGGGTGATAAAATGTAGCCTTGCCTGACCCCCTGACCAATTGGGAACCATTCTGTTTCTCCATATTCTGTTCTAATCTCATGCCCTAAATACAGATTTCTCATCAGGACTATCAAATGTATTGGCACTCCCATTTTTTAAAGAGCATTCCATAGTTTTTCATAATCAATGCAGACAATGGCTGCATGTTAATCTTCTGGAATACGTTGGTGTACTCCATTAACCATCATATGTTTGCAATATGGTCTCTACTGCCTCTTCATTTTCTGAACCCCACTTGCACGCCTGGGATTTCTGGAATTCATGGTCCAAAACACACATTTTAACTCCCCTGGCTCAGTGCTAGGGAATTCTGGAAACTGCAGATTTTTGAGACATTTAGCCTTCTCTGTCAGAGAGCGCTCTGGTGTCACAATAAATTACAGTTTCCAGGAGTTGATTCGGTTTGTGTGGACTGAAGCAATTCAATTGGAATATCATCTGTTCCTGGTGATTTATTCTTCCCAGTTTCTCTACTTGTAGCTTCCACCAGATAGATAGATAGATAGATAGATAGATAGATAGATAGATGTAGCTATTATTTATTAATTTCTTTATTTATAACCCACTTTTTCCTCACTTCAGGACTAAAAAGTGGCTCACAATTTAAAACTAACCCAATACAATTCAAAACATACAAAAGAGGGCATTAAAATGGAATTAAACCATTACAGTATTAAAACGCATCACATATTAAAAGAATTAAATGCAATTAAATAGATAAAAGCTCTTAAAAACAGTTTGGTTAAAACAGTAAAGCACTCCAGCCTATTCTTTTTTTTTTAATTCTTTTAAAAGCCTCCTGATTAAAAACACTTGGTGCTAAATGTCCCATGGTGCAGGGGACATTGAATTTGATATTAAGCATGTATAGGCAATGAGGACATCCTGTACCTAAAGCTGGACACCTTGCTTCTAGGCAACTGCCATATTGACACGGAGCTTTTATCAGGTGAGTGATTGTCAGGTCAAACACTTTGCAATGTAACAATTGACTCAGATGTTGTTCTGCCCCCATTGGGCAGCTGGAACATATGTTATATGTCCTATTGCCCTTAGGTTATAATTAGAATTATGTTACTCTTTTGGGAAAGATCATTTAGCAAATGATCAAGCTTGACTCTTTGTACCATATTTGGTAAGGTATCCCCAACAGGTCTCCTGTTTCTGGCCTAGTTTGCATCAGCTGTCATGTTTTCAGTTTGGAGGGTACTCCAGTCACATCTGCCTTTTGCCTCATTCTGCCATGCCAGTATACCAGATTACTTTCTGACTGCCTGTATTTATTAATTACAATAGCACACCATCCAACACTGCACACATAAAAATAGGGATGCATGTGGCCAGGCAATATAAGAATGTGGTCACGATGGGAAAAGGTATTAATAAGGAAAAACTGTTGAGCTAGGAGATGCTGCTGAAGTTTATTGTTGCAAGTTTGTAAGAAAGGGCATCATCATTCTCCTTTCTCTCCTCTCCCTTCTGCTGAGTTAACTGTTGGACTATGACTCTATAGGCCAAGGTTTGATTCCCATCTTGGCCATGCAATTCAGGGATTCAGCCTGTGCTAGATGAGGTTGCATTCCCCCTAAAGATGCAAGTCCACAGTTTGGGAGTGCTCCTAAACTCAACTGTGAGCCTGGAAGCTCAGGTTTAGGAGTTGATTTGAGGAGTGCATCTGAGACACATGGGTTAGTTACATCCCAGTTGGATTACTGTAATTCACTCTACATGGGACAGCCTTTGAAGAGTATTTGAAAACTTCAACTGCTCCAAAGAGCTGCAGCCAGATTGCTAACTGGGTCTGGCTACAAGGACCATACAAATCACTTGTTGCAATAGCTTCACCAGTGCCAGTCTGTTTATGGGCACAATTCAAAGTTCTGTCTTTTTTTAAAAACTTTTAAAGACCTATACAGCTCAATTCCAGGTTATTTGAGAACCATATTGTATTTTCGCTTATGAATCAACACATGCTTTGAGATCTGGCAGGGAAACCCTTCTCTCTGTCCTTTCACTCTCCCAGCTACATTTCATGAGAACACAGGAGAGGGCCTTCTTGGTGGCTGCCCCCAGGCTCTGGAACTCCCTTGCCAGAGAAGTTAGACTGGAACACTCTCTACTTTTTTTTCACAGACATGTAAAGACTATTCTGTTTATACAGGCATTTGATATTTGATTATATAGGGGCTTTCCAGACTGCCCAAGAGGGGCGGTCCGTTCTCGCCCTAAAAAGCGGTGAGATGGGGCCAAGGCTGCTCCACCAGCAGCCTCAGAGGCTCCATCCCACTGCTTCCGAAGGCTGGGGGGGGGGGAGCAGCAAACTGCCGCTTCCCCACGGCCTCAAAGCAGGGAGCAGCAGGTGCCCAGGGTGCCTGCTATACCTCACTTTCCTTGGCAGTGCTGAGGGGAGCTGCCCCTTTCTCCCCCAGGTGCTTGGCCCAGCCATTTAAAGGCTGTGCCAAGGACACTGCACAAAAAAAGAGCCCGGTTTGTCATGTGTATCAAGGCATGCGCAGCATTTCTAAACACTGCATGCGCCATGACAACATCATGGTGCACCCGTATGGATGCTGCCATTTTCAAATGATGGCGCCAATACACTTTAGGGTTAGGGAGGGTGCGGATGCTGCACCCTCCCTAACCCTAAAGGCCCCCCTTTCAGCCATAATCATGCTTCTTCAGGTGTGTCTAGATTGGGACATAAGGCCTGTCCCACCAAATAATATGTTGGATCTTTTTAATTATTGTGCTGGTGTATGCGTGCATGTTTTTATGATGGTTTTAATGTGTGTATGTTTTAATTTGGTTTTAAACCTTTGATTGTTTATTCTCATTTTAACTTTTGTATCTTGTGGATTGTTAACAATAAGCTGTTTTAAGTTCCAAACTGGGGAAAAGGAATAATAATAATAATAATAATAATAATAATAATAGCAGCTAGCCAGTCCAGCCCCATAAGCAATTTACATCATTCTTATCATTGAACATGTAATTTATTTCCCCTACATTTTACAAAATGTGAAATATGACTCCTCATTGTGTGCCCAGAGAGAAGGGAAATGCTTCATTAAGTTCAACATAGCTCCTCCATAAGATGCAGTAATTATATGTATTTATTTTTTTTACTGCTAACTTTCAACTTGCAGATGTGAACAAAAGAAATAAGCTTTTAATCTAAACATAATTAATATGAAGTACCTTCAAACTATCCCCTGGTTTTGCATCATTAAACTTAATTTTTGTTTTGCCTGATAATTGTGCTATCATTACCATTTATGAGTGAACTTGGGGACCTTTACTCTATTTTTTAACCAAGAGCTCAACAATCAAGGGATACATACCTCTCGGTATTGTCTTGTTCTTGTGGCAGGGAAGTCTTTTCTCCTGATTGGATAAACGGATGTTTGTGGCTTAGAGAAAAGAATGGCTTATAGTCCAGCTTCTGTAATGAAAGAAAAAGCAGATAGTTCAGCCAGAATCAAAACTTCACTGAAGATGTCTGAGAAATAAGAATGGGTGGAATTCTCTAAGAGAGTTATGAATGCAACCTAGGGCTTGTCTGTATCATAAAGGTACTACTACTCCTCAAATATGTGAATAGTATATGATCCTTCCATATGTTACTTGGAATAATTTGGGACGGAGGGATTCCTCAAACTCTACAGAAAAGGCAAATGTGGGTTTCACATGAGGAGGCACATTATTGAGCATGTGGCCATTTGTACTGTAAGTTTCACATAGATTTGCATGGTTGTGCATTTTCAACAAAGGGATGCAAATTTGTGTAGGAAAGTGAAGACAATTAAGTGCTGATGCAAACATGTGAAAATCTGCAACTATTCACCTAACATATTTATGTGTAGACTAGCCCCTAGGGTTACACACTTGTGACTGTTATGTATTCACAGTATCTATATAGCCTCAGTGTAGTGGCTACATAAGGACCATGAAAGCCCCCCAATCTCCAGTTACCAGAAAGTAGGTGCTGTGATCAATGAGGGAATGTGCCTCTGTTGATCAAGAAACAGCTAGCCAACAGTCTCACCTCCCTTCTTTGCATAAGCAATCTTCTGTCCAAGGGGGAGTTGCGAAGGGGTCCCATTTCTGCCTGTTGTATGAGAGATCATTCAAATGAGGGGGTGAAAATGGCAGTCGGCTGCTTCTCAAGTGACAGGAGAATAGACTTTCATTGGACTTTATCACACAGGAGGAAAACATCCTCCTCCCATCATTAAATTGTCATTAAATTGTGTTAATCGCACAATAAAATTATACATATCTCTGTCCTCATAGTTCCAAATATATGCATTTGTGATGAACTTTAATTTTAAGTTGACTGTCAAAAATGGTAAATTATGTGTATATCATTATGTGTATATTATTATTATTATTAACCTTTATTTATATAGCGCTGTAAATTTACACAGTGCTGTACATACAATCACAAATTAGACGGATCCCTGCCCTCAGGCTTACAGTCTAAAAGAGACAACACAAAAGGAAGAGGGGAAGGTGATGGGAAAGGGGGTGAGGTCCAGTGGTTCTTCTCTCCCTCTGGGGCCAGGACCAAGGCAGATGGACAGGAGGGAGGGCATGGCTTCTTAATACAAAGTTAAAAGGAGGCATCCTGGGGCGGATGGCACAGTCCTGGGAAAGCTTCCCTAAATAATATAGTCTTTAACTCAGTTTTGAACCTGGTTAGGGAAGTGATGAGGCATGCATGTGGGGGAAGAAGGTTCCAGGAGTGAGGGGCAGCAAGTGAGAAGGGACGAATCCGGGATGGGGCAGTGGAAATCCTCGGCTGGGACAGGAGACCTAGACTACCAGAACGGAGGGTACGAGAAGGAGTGTGAGGAGAAAGAAGTTCAGACAAGTAAGGAGGGGCCAGTCCGTGGAGGGCTTTGAAAGTCAACAGCAAAAGCTTGTACTGGATGCGGAAGGGGAAGGGGAGCCAGTGAAGGGAGGATAAAAGAGGAGAAACATGGTCAAAGCGGCGAGCAGATGTGATAATACGTGCAGCTGAGTTCTGGACAGAGATTAAAGGATGGAGATGAGAGAGAGGAAGCCCGGTCAGAAGGAGGTTACAATAATCTAGTCGTGATACCACTAGGGCATGGACCAGAGTCTTGGCGGTGGAGGCTGAGAGGAAAGGACGGATTTTAGCAATGTTGTAAAGAAAGAATCTACAGGTCTTGGCGGTGGCCTGAATCTGGGGAGTAAATGACAGCGAGGAATCAAAAATGAAGCCAAGACTGCGGGCTTGCTGAACCGGCTGAATAGAAATGCCGTCAACAGAAACAGAAAAGGAGTATTGAAGAGTGGGCTTAGGTGGGAAGATGAGAAGCTCTGTCTTAGACATGTTGAGCTTCAAGCGCCGATGCCGCATCCACTGAGAGATGGCAGCCAGACAAGAGGAGACTTGCTGTTCGAGCCCCGGCGAAAGGTCAGGGGTTGAAAGATACAGCTGAGTGTCATCGGCATACAGATGATAGGAGAAGCCAAAAGAACTGATGAGTTTACCAAGGGACAGTGTGTAAAGAGAGAACAGAAGGGAACCTAAGACAGAGCCCTGAGGAACTCCAACAGATAAGGGGACAGAGGAGGAAGTCTGACCACCTGTGACCACGGCAAAGGATCGGTCTGACAAGTAAGATTTGAACCAGTTGAGAACAGAGTCGGAGAACCCGAGGTCAGAAAGTAAGTCAAGCAAGAGACAGTGGTCCACGGTGTCAAAGGCCGCAGACAGATCTAGAAGAATGAGAATAGAGTAGAGGCCATTTGCCTTGGCCTGCAAGAGATCAGTTGAGATTTTGGTGAGGGCTGTTTCTGTAGAGTGCCGTGGGCGGAAACCAGACTGAAACGGGTCCAGGATGGAATTGGCTTCAAGAAACTCAAGACAGCGAGAATAAACTATCCGTTCCAGAACCTTAGAGAGAAAAGGAAGAAGAGAGATCGGGCGGTAGCTAGACAGAGAAGAGGGGTCGAGAGAGATATAATATCCTTGTATTATATTTTTGATTGTATAATATGAAAATGGATATGAACTGAAAGTTAAAAAAAAGAACATTGCCAGTTGATCCCACTGCCTAACATGTACACATATTTCCATGCACTTTATTTATTTTGAAGGATAATTGCTATGTGAGCCACCTTGACTTCAGTGGAGGAATAGTGGGCTATAAGTGTAAACCAACAAAATAATGAATGAATGAATTGTGTAGCTGAAATGGGAGCAAAGAGGAATCAGTTGAGACAGGGATTTCAGCACAGTGATTCACTCTCACATGACATATGGGAAATAGGACTGGCCACCAATGTTTTGAGAGATTCAGAATCCAACTAGGCAAAGCAAATTGTCTCGTAACACCCATGAATGAATTATGAACCTACTCTAACAGGCCCCAAAAGAAAAGACAATTCAATTAGCTGGCAAGCAGTTGAACCAGACAAAAGCTTATTAAATCTATCGGTGGATCCCACACAATGAATGGTATGAGGCCCTGGCTTGGCATTGCATTTCCAGTGGACAGGTGTTCATATCCATCTTATAAAACTTGCATGAGTCATTTCATCTAATGTGCTATGTCCCATGTTTGTGTATATTTGGCTCTTCTTGAAAGATGGGAAGGAGATATGTATGAGGTTGGTGAGGGGGGAAAAAAGAACAAACAAATCACTTTTCTACTGTTTCAGCATGATGACCCAACTCAGTGATGAGAGTGTGGTGAGACAATGAGGGGAAAAGCAAACTGAGTGGGCAGCTGGTGTCGTGGCATGCAGCGGGGGAGTGAGCTGGAAAGCCTCCTGAACAGCTAATTCATTAGTCACAATTTTCTGGACTCAGCCAGGCCCCACAGGCTTCATGTGCAAACAAATACCAAACTCTTTGTGTCATGCATCTGCTTCCTACGACTGTGTTTTCTCCATAGTGGATGAAGGTAGCAAAAGTGAGAGGTGAACCAACTTACAAATGCCCTAGATAGGATTCAAAGGGTTTATGATGACTGTAATATACCTTAAGGTGTCCTGTTCCAACTTCCCCCAACTTGATTAACTCCAGATGTTTCCTGGCCAGCTCTCATCTTCTCTGTCTGAAGCTAATAGAAGTTACAGCTCAAAACATCTGGAGGTCACCATATGAAAGAAACCTTCCTTATTCTAACAGGCAGATGTGCTAAATCTGACCTGTTGTTTGTTCCACTCCCATTAGTATTTGTCACATTTATATTTGACTTTTCCTCCAATGAGCCCAAGGTGTCATAAGTGTTACAATTCCATTGTATCAAGAGGTAGGTTAGGTGAGGGGAAGGCAGTGTCCAAGGCCACCCAATGATGCTCACCATTTAAAGGAGAATTGTAACTGGATCATCCAAATTCAGGTCCAACATTCATTCATCCCTCATTCTGAATGGTGTATGCATGGAACTGCTTTCCCAGTAACACCAAGTGTCCTAGTGACAGGTGTCTGTAAGGGTTTAAATTTTAGTTCTTTAGGATGCTCCAGATGTGACTGTGGCATTGTCCGTACAAGCCAAAAGAAGCATCTCTGACCCATTTTGAAGCCTACATGTTTAAACAATACATATTGGATAAACTGGGAGGGAAATAGAACCAAACCGCACTCTGGGACTAAACATCAGAGCAAAATAAACAACCAGGTTGCTCTGGTTTAAGGATGCAAACTGTGCACTGTTGTGGAGACAGAGAAGGAACCAGGAGGCTGGTGGAAGCAGTCAGGAACAGTTTCCCTAGGCCAGATGAACCACAGTTGCCATCATGGGCCATAATTTTTTTATCATCTATCTGTGAATCAATTGCACAAGTGCACAAGTGGTCAATTGCACCATTGACCCATGCCATGCACCATAATGTGAAATGTCAGTACAATGCCAACAGTACAATACATAGATATAGATATATAGATATAGATATTAACAAACTGGCTGGTCCAACAGAAATGGTGGGAAGAAGAGGAAGAAAGGAGATATATATATATGGAGGGCTTCATGATTAGGTTGTACCGATCTATGACTGAGTGGGCCATTGCATGCCTGGTCCAATAGATTGGTGGCTGGGTGGGATGAGGGAGGCAATTCGTGGCTGCTGAAGACGTATCCATGTGTTTTGGGCAGAATAGAAAAACAATAATGGCACGGTGTGGCTCATACCTGTGAATGTTCTGTTTGGACAGGTCTGCCCTTGCAGCAGGAGAGGAAATGGTGTGGACTACTCATTTGTGTTCAGCCCATTCTGGGAGCCAGTGCTGTGGTCAGAGGGTTCTTCTCTCAAATCAGGAAACCCCAGAGTTAAGCTGGCTTTTCCACTTTGTCTGCTCCCTGCCATTTTTCTAGAGAAAATGGTGCCCACTTCAAAGAAATTACAGAAGGTTAGTAAATGAACACACAAGAGTAATTAAAATGAATGTGAGCTTAATAGATGAATAATGTAATTATAATGAAGGAGGATGAAATGAATGACTTTCTTTTTCAAAATGCAAAAACATATAGTGTTACCTCCCCTTAAAAAAAAAGAAAGAAAGAAAAAAGAAAAAAAAATCCTGTACATATCCCTGTTACTGGCTCTGCCAAGGAAGTACTGGTAAGTGTTGGTGATTTCTTTTTCTAATAAACCAGGAAAAGCTGATGATGAGACCACAAGAAGGAGGCAAAATGACGTCTCATAATTATTTATTGAAATTACTGCTGCTGTCAAGCAAGTCTGAATTATTGCCTGACTCCATTAGCTGACTTGCTATATGTGAGTGAGACAGAGGGAATGAGAAAATGATGAATGAGGGAGCGACACAGGGAAAATTAGAAAGGGGGAAGACAGAATGAGGGAAGAGGGGGAGAGAGAAAGAGATCTTTCCTGACTTAATTTATTTCTGCAAGTGGTACCTTCTTGTCAGAACACCCAGGTGATCGTTTGTTCTGGTGCAACATTATCATAATGGTCTTGTGTTGTAGTTGCCAGTAAACCTAGTGCAAGTAAACCCAGCATGATAGTTTGCAAAGCTCCCTTTGCAGGTAGTACTCCTCCCCTTCCTAAGTAGTTGTGAGAAGAGAATAACAAACAGGACATGGAGAAAATCTCCATTCCTTGGATATAATAACTTCATGGACCAGAAATAAATAAAAATTTAATCTTTTTATTAATGGATCTTAGTCCTAGGGCCCTAGACATTACTAGGCTACAAAAGCCAGAAGTGAGAGGTTTCACCGCCAATAATCAGGACTTCCTGGTCCTCACATCCTCCTCTAGAAAATGGAAATAATATTCAACAATAGGACTTTCCATAACCTTGGGAAACACACGTTAGGAAACCACTGTTTTGCAGGACTAATTTCCTTGAAAGGAAAAACATCAAAGTTATAAGGATCTTCTAAATAATTCATTAATGTATTGATATGGAGGGTGAACGTGTATTGATGTATAGGTGCAAATCCCAACAGCCTTAGCCAGCATGGCTGATAATGTGCAATGCCAGCAGTTGTAATCCAAAAGCATGCGGAGGACTGCGTAATTCCCACTCCAGCATTAGGTGGTCTACAAGCAAGCATTTAGGCAAGGAATATTGACCCCAAAATAATATCATCAAAAGATACAAAAGGAACCAGGCAACATCGGATATAAGGTCCATCATACTATCAGATAGCTTCCCCCTTCTCCTGGACATGAGGAACTGGCCACTTGAGAACTGAATCTCCCCTTCTCAGATTTTGGAAATCATCTTCAGTCTTCACATGACAATCATCTTCAGGAACATTCCTCATAATAGTAACATGAAATCCAGACAGAAGTCCAGATTAGTTACTGTAAACTCTAAATATGATGTGTTTCTTTCGGCATCACTGACCCAATGTGAAACATTTGCTATCCCATTGATTAGTACAAGATTGATTGGGCTTGTATACCATCGTATTTCCATTTGTATGTATGGCTGTGAAAGCTGAACAGTGAAGAAAGCTGGCAGGAAACAAATAAACTCATTTGCAATGTGGTGCTAGAGAAGGGTTCTGTGAAGACAAAAGACTACTAAATAGACAAATACATGAGTTCTAGAGCAAATCAGGCTTGAACATTCCCAGAAAGCTAAGATGACTAAACTGAGGTTGTAGTATTTTGGCAATATCATGAGAAGAAAGGACTCACTAGAAAACACTATATATAATGCTTGGTAATGTTGAAGACAGTAGGACAAGAGGAAGACCATATTCCATATGGATAGATTCAGAGAAGCCAGAGCCATGAGTCTGCAAGAGGTGAGCAGGGCAGTTGGGGATATGTTGACTTGAAGGTCTCTCCTACCTGGGATCACCATAGGTCAAAGTAGACTTGAAGGCAAATAATAAATATGGACCTCACTTTGAGCAAATTACAATCATATTTAGGAAATGGGCAAGTGGTAAAATATTTGGGTTAGGGAAAAAGATTCTGAGAGTTTAAAAGTTCTCACTGCTTCCTACTTAAGAAGAAGAATACTTTTCAGAATTTTCTCCAAATAATCTCCAAATATGTGTTTGTCTGTTTGGAGTGGCTGCTGCTTATTCTTCCCTGTTCCCAAAAATGCCCCAAACAATGGGAAGAATACCTAATGTTAGACAAGTTTCTACTAAAAAATTTTTTACAAGAACTTCCCAACATTTTCAGATTTCATCATAAGAATAATGCTAGATTTAGGGGAGGGGGGAATAGTGAACATGACAGAAAGTAAAATATGGTGTAGCTCTTCCAAATTTTGTAAAATTTGTAGAAACAGCAACATAGACTCAACAAAAAGCAGTATTCATCCGAGCAATCTTCTGACCCAGGAAGGCTCTCCTCCAATACAGTGCAAAGAGTCCAAATCTGGGAGCTGGACCCTCAATAGAAGTGGTCTCAGAGATTACTTTAAACCTGTAACTAGCTGAGTGTGTGTGAGCACGCATTAAAATACATAAATAAATGTAAGATTCCAGTTGTTGCTGCTGTTGTGTGCCTTCAAGTTGTTTCCAACTTATGGCAACCCTATCATGGGGTTTTCTTGGCAAGATCTGTTCAGACAGGGTTTGCCATTACCTTCCTTTGGGGCTGGGAGTATGCGACTTGCCCAAGATCTCCCAGTGGGTTTCTCTGCCCAAGCAGCGATTTCAACCCTGGTCTCCAGAGTTCTAGTCCAACACAAAAACCATTACACCATGCTGGAAACGCACCTTCTGCTATAGACAACCATGGGAGGTCAGAATGTTCTTCACCCATCTTCTACAGACAGAGGCAACTGGATTCCTTTTGTAGTGCCTTATGAAGTCCATATTGGTTTCCTAAACTCCTTTGGTCCTAATATTCCCTTCTAGACAATAGGGGTGGCAGGGTGGGAGGGTGAAATTTTTTTAAAAAAGCAACAGATCCTCACTCACACATGCGCTTTCCTTCCCCAACCTGTCTACTGATAATAATGAGCCCAGACACTTTTATTATCATTATTAATTAGCACTTTCAAGCAATGGAATTAAATCAATATGGTGGACTGAAACTAATTTTAACAAGCCATTGAGATCAATCATCAGGACTTTTATCTACATAAATGCCACTAAACTCAGCTCGTTAGTGTAACATTAGCTGGGAAAAGGGGGCGGGGGGGGAGAGGAAAGGAAGACTGGCGGGGTTTTAATTAGGGAGACATAAACCGTGCCACGATTTTTCTTCTTTGATTTGCTTTTAATCTCATCTGCAAGTTCTGCCAGTGCCCTACTTGATGATTACTCCCTTCGAAGGCAGGAGGGGAAGTGAAGGAGAGGAGGAGGAGGAGGAGAAGAAGAAGGAGAGAGAGGAGAAAGGAGACACTCCGAATGGCTTGGCTGACTTCTCTGGTACTTCCTTCATTTATATCACTAATGGCTTTCAATTGCCAAGTGACCTTCCCTTCATAATCAAGGGAGCTTCGCACAAGGGCGAGAAGATCTGCTGTGAGTCTCATGGGGAAAAGCAAAAAAAATATTTGCCACTCAAAGCCATTTTGAGTCCCAATCTGGGGAAAAGGTGGGATGGAAAATAATAATAATAATAATAATAATAATAATAATAATAAGTTACATATAGCTTCAACCGCCAGTTCTGAACCAAGTCATACAGTGCTTGTGTCACCAGCTCTGGTATATTATTTTTTCCAGAAAGTGTCACATTCAGGGTTGGTTTGTATAGACCAATTTACTTGGAAACCTGTAGCTGTCGTGCCTTGCTCTCAGGAACTAGGTTCAGACTCTGACACAGGCAATGACGCAGAAGGACAAGGGGGGATGTGCTAGTGCTTGAGACAGTGATAATCCCCAGCAGTCACAACACAGAGACATGGACCTAATAATCCCTACTGTAATGCAACGTAGGAAAGAGGGAGAAGAGCAGCCACTGTGTAATGAAATTAATCCCCTCCTTCACTGCCATTCCTTTTCCCCTTTGTGTCATGTCTTATTTAGACTGTAAACCTGAAGCCAGGGTACTGTCAAATTAATGATTTGTAAGCCGCCTTGGGAGCCTTTTTGGCTGAAGGGCAGTGTATAAATATTCTAAATCAATCAATAAAATAAATAAATAGTTTGGACAGCAATCCAGCCCTAATCAAAATAGCCATCTCTACCATCAGAAAATCATCATCATCATCATCATCATCATCATCATCAAGTGTCTAAGTATAGATATGTTTAGGCATTCTGCAATGTTTCTGCAGACAGCATGAATGAAGTCTGAGGATCACCTTGTGGCCTGAGGATCATAATTTGAGATGCTTTGGTCTCAGATAATATTCTCCATGATCTATAAAATTTGGAAGTATTGTCTTGTGAATACCACTCCAGTGTGGTAGATGGAAAATATATCAGACAGAGTCAAAAGTTGGGAGAATCCTTAATCCTCTTTACCCCATCTCAGTGAACGAAGGCTATTCACTCCTCTTCAGACCCAGAGATCAACAACTCCATGCAATACTATGCAACCCATAGTGTGTTGTATGCACCAAGGGGCCATCCCAGGGTCAATATGTAATTTACAATATATATTCAAGATGCACAACACTAGGAGCCTTCCAGTGATGGATGTCAACATTATAAAATGCCAGATGTATTTGGAAACATCTGCATGTAATTTTCCATGGCCAGGAATGTGAGCCTGCATTTGCCAGCATTTGAGTAGATCACATCCATATCTATCTTTCCCTATTACTTTGGGGGAAAAAAACCTTCTGAGAGCCTGAGTATACATAGAAAGAAAACAACACTGTACTTTTCTCTTTGGCTCTGTTTGTGTGTATATACCAGGGTGCAGTGCTTATCCTGTACTCATAGGCAAGGTCAGATTATCCCTATTCCTTTATGAGAATGTTATTTAAGAGAATTGTTGTTTTAAAAATTCTGTGTCTTGCTTTTCACCATTCTCAGAACTATGTCTGAAATGGAACATCAGCTCCAAATCCAGAACATTCTATGTTCTAGTGGTTATCATTAAAATGCTGAAGTTAGCATTCAAAACAATACAGACTCTTGTGAAATATGACCAATAAAACATAATTCTCAGGAAATTCTGAACATATGTCTAGGCCATACCACCTTAGATTCCCATAAAGTGGTAGGATGTTTCTCCACCAACATCTCTCATCCAGTCAGCACATAGAAACCTTTTGGGTTACTTGAGAAATCTTCAATATACTGTAGTGGCATTATTGCGGGGCAAACTTTCATGAGCAACATCACTTATTTGGTAGTGTGTGTGTGTGGAGAGAGAGAGCGAGAGAGAGAGAATGAACATTGTAAATATTGAAAAGATCATGAAATATATTAAAAAAATCCAGTTCTGTGCAAACACAATGACCAATGACTAAAGCAGCAACAGCTTTACTTTGCTTGCAGTTCTTAAAGCTAGAACTTGAAGAATTACTTTTTTTAATGCATCTTTTGTGAGCCACTTTGGATCTAGTTTGCTAGAAAAGTGACACATATGAAATAATAAATGAAATAAAAATTAAAGGATTTTTGTTACTCCTTACTCTATTTTTGTTATTCACATTACTCCTTTCTTTCTGTGACTTTTCTCCCCCCCCCCTTTTTTTTTTTAAAAAAAAGCAATTTTTAAAAATTTCATGCCATTTATAGGTTGCCTTTCTCCAAGAATGGGCTCCAGAGCAGCTCACAAAAATCAACACATCAAAATAGTATAAAATCATTTAATCAGTGTACAAAAGTTTTTTTTAAAAAGCAGTTGTTGTTGTTGTTGTATGCTTAAACAAAGTTGTCTTTGCTGGCTGGTGGACAGAGAACAAGGAGGGAGCTGATCTAGCCTCCGGTGGAAGGAAGTTCCAAAGACTGGGAGCAGCCACAAAGAAGGCCCCTTCCCCAATCTCACTAAGCAAGCCTGTATTGGTGGCAGAACCAAGAAGAAGCCTCCCCCTGTAGATCTTAAAAATCTGGCGTGTTTGTACAGGACAATACTTCTTGCCTGCAACATGTTAGTTTGGAGAGTTGCAAAATGTTAATGTAACAATGATAACACGAGAGAAAGTTGTGGTCTAGATTTACGGAATCAAACAAATACAATCAACCTTGCAAATACATTTGATTTCAGTGACATTACCCTGGGGTCTTCTTTTGATGGTCTTTTTATTTGAAAACCGTGACATTCAGGGGAGCAGTGGGTTTTGTGGTAGACAGACATGTGTGTGTTTTTTCCCGGTGTTATCATTAAAGAAAAAAGTTGCTCATCCCAATTTATCCTTTTGTATACAGTGGGACATGTTTGTCCTGGGCTATCCCCAGAAGGGCTTTTTGTCGGCAATTCTCCAGTGGTGATTCTCCACTGGAGAATAAGGAAAATGAGCAACAACAGAGCTCTGAAACAGGGAGACGCTAATGTCCTCATTGTACACAAGCCAGAGTGTGATTAGGTTATCCTCTACCCAGATGTATTGCTAATTAGTACCTCTGCACTTTAGTAAGATCCTAATTTGCCTGAAAGGGAAGAGAGGGAAATGAAGGAGAGGTGTGATGACAACATTAGCAGAGTTACAACCCAGCTCTCCTATTTTTGCCTTCAGTAGCAAAGGCCTGATAGGAGAATGAATCTCAGCAATGTCCTTTTAAGCTCAGCAGTAATCAAGGGCTATAAAATTGTCAACTGTTGGGATTAGCAGTTTATAAATGACCTTGACATAGACTCAGACCCCCGTCTGGCAATATAGGGGCAGCTCTAGAATACAATTCCATTACAACTCTTGTGATTCTGACTAGCTAGAATCACTCTGTCTCCTCCTTTGAAGGCAGTCAGGAGATCTAAAACTCTGGATCAAGTGTTAAACATAAGCTTCTGACCTTTGCATCCTCCCAAGTGTCAGAGTCATGATTGAGACCTGGTGAGACATAAATATTCCCTTAAAAATCTATACTATTCTTATACTCCTGCCTAAGAGGCAGCAGCTGCATACTGAGTGTTTGAGGGAACAGATAGATTAGCTTCCCCATTCTCTACCAGGGTAAATGTAACTTGCCAAGGAGTATTCAGGGACAAATTAGATTTTTAAAAAAGTATGGCTAAATTTATACTGCAGTACATGGATATTTTGTTCTGACTCTAGTTGGTTGTGGTGTGGTTCACATTATTCCTATGTTAGTTGAAAAACTCTTGCACACAGACATCATCACCACTGCTACCATTATGTTTACCCTTATATTATTTCCTTGCATTTCTGTAACACCTTGAGAAATAATTCTCTTTTTCCAGGCATCACTTGCCAGAGATCATCATTTACCATGCACAGTAGGAAGGGACAGATCTGTAAGGCATTTTTTTAAAGATTTCTCCTCTTTCCCATCTCCAAGTCTTTTCCTTGCTATCTCCATGTGGGGTTTTTTTGTTTTGTTTTTTTACATTTTTCTTTGTGTGTATGTGTGTGTGCATGGGGGGGAAGTATAATGGAAAATAATCCTTTAGAGATGAATTAGCAAAGGGATGCCCGGATTTACCAGAACATATTTGTGAACATTTTGCACAGGCTTTAGTGCATTTTTCATAGGTGTTTGTATGTTATTGGGTTGTTGTTGTTTTTCCTGTGCCAAATGCATTATAATTCCAGAAATGTATAGATTTTTTACTACAAATGCTGTCTCCCCAAATTCAACCTAGGCTTTGCAGTTAGGGTAAACTCATATTGAAAACTCTAGATGGAGACATTTTTTTTAAGTTCTAAATATTTGTATCAGATGCCCTCTTCAGGACTGAATGAAGGAGTTAGGGAATGTCAGCTATGAGGGATGTGGCTTTTTATTTGTGGAAGACATTAGAGATTGACAGATGGATCCCATGTAATGATATGGGTTCCAGGAAGTGCCCAACAATTCTGTGATGAACTGTAAGTGCATGCATATACATATAGTTTGGAAAGGAATTGGAACCATAGTTCAGAATGACAGAGAAAAATCACTGCATGATGACTTTTTCTCCCTGATAAAAATCAATGCATAACTTTACACCAAGATAAAGAAGATAAACCTGTCATCAACATAGCATTTAGCTGAAAGAACTTGTGCTGGTATTATAAATAGGAACAGAAGGAAATGATCTCATTATACAACTTGCAGGACTAGCGTTTAGCATTGTTGGGTAGCTGCTGGAACCCATGTCTCTGCTTGGAGCCCACTGCTAGTCTTTGGAGTTTCCTGGCCTTGTGGTTTCTTGTTGTTGTTACTGCCTATTCATCTGCCACTTCTGCATGAGGGGCTGCCATTAAGAAGAGAAATGGAGAATGATAACTCTCCACAACCAGATCTGCCATTAGGCTAAGTGGGGCAATGTGAGGAAAAGAAGCAACAATACCCAACTAACCACTCCTTCTGCCTCTATTGGTCATTTTTTCCCACTGGAGGACTGGACTACGTGGTCCACACAACTTGTCTTGACAACCATAAACTAGCCTATTGACCATGTGAAGGGCACTGCCCCATTACCAGTGCAATATTAAGCTATGGGTCTAGGGGTGGGTGCTACTTTACCATGTGCTGCAGGCCACAACATTATTTTATTGTATTTTATTTATAGCCCATCTTTCTCCCGATATAGGGATTCAAGGCAGCTAACAAAAATCTGATGTGGTAGAAGTAAAAAAACAATACAAGCATCAAAATAGAGATACAAAGATTTTTTTAAAAAATAAACAATTTAAAACATTACACATAAAATTTAACATGTGTTCAAATCTCTATAACAAAGTTTAAAATCTAAATTACACGGCATCTAAGGTCCAACCCCTGTAGTTTGAGAAATCCTGACAGCATAAGAATGTTTTTATCTGCTGCCAAAAGGAGAGAAAGGATGGGGCAATACTGGCCTCTCTAATGAGGGAGTTCCAAAGCTTGGGAGCAACCACTGAGAAGGCCCTCTCTCCTGTATCCACCAAACAAGTCTGAGATAGTGGTGAAACAACGGGAAGGGCCTCTCCTGATTATCTCAGTGCTCTAGTGGCATTCTAAGGGAAGATACAGTCCATCAAATTACCTGGGTCCAAGCCATATAGGTCTTGGACCACCCTGGATACTGCCACATACCTTGATCTCTCCTCTGGAGGCAGCGGACATTGACCTCAGAGAAACAAGGAAATGAATGGGCAGTGGCAGTAAAAACGATGGCAAGGAAAAGATGGATACCATGAGGGTGGATGGTCTCACTTGCCAAGGTCTCCCACAAATCTGGAACTGGGAGTGGCAATTGGTATGTATTTGGGAATGGTGCAATGATTCTTGCAGGTGACATTCTCTGTGTTATCCCTTTCTGGCCAGTGTCCTTTGCACATCCTTATCTGCTCCATCCAAATATGACTTAATATTTTTCAGCTAAAGGATTTGGAGGGGGAAAAAATATTGAGAACATCCGAATGGCACCAGGATTTTAAATCACCGAGTCCTGCCTGTCAGCCAATTTCTCTACCGAAAGCTCTTAGCAGTTAATTTCTGGGTAATTTATTATCCTTCAGCTGAGCCCCACAGTGCCATTAACAGTACAGTGACACAACTGAGTGAAATATTGTCTAATTTATTATCTTATTACTCCTCTGGAACAGGATCAATTAATTACCCATTAAAGTATTTCAGTTGAGGAGATTTATTAGGAAACTTGGCGTTTTAACAGATGATTAGTTATATATGTTTGTTTGCCCGAGGAACACAGACTAGCAAACAACTGGTGGAGAAGGGGAGAGGCGCATACTGTGTGGGGAGGGAGCTAATGGATCTTTTCTGGACTCTCTGGAAATGGAGCAGTCAATGACAAGAATTATCGACTCATTCGCTTGTGGTTTGGAGATAACCATATGTACAGGATGGGAGGGGGAGAAAGAAAGAAAGAGCAGAGTGAAGTGAGAGGAGGGGGAAAAAACTCTCGCTCAACTGCTTTTTCCATTCAATAAATTTGCTTCAGAATATATTGGATTGGGGTTTGATGGCTATTTCGTGTTTTGCAGAGTGCTGACACTGGTATGATTCAGTAATTATTGTTTCTTTTAAGTTATTGCTGTAATTTTGCTTTCTAAGATCCCAATCAATTCCTGCCTCTCAAGGGCACGCTTGAAAAGCGATATTTGAAAACAGCCCTCTGATAGATTGCGCCGTTAGACAGTGGCTGAGACAAATAGCCTAATCTGGCAGAAATTAGCTTGGCTTCCACAGATAGTTTTATACAGCAATGTAAATTATATTGTCAGGGCCAGTCACTTTCCTGCTTAGAGTGCAGCTAACAAGAAGCCATGGAGATATTACTGGGGCTGCCTTTCATCCCTAGAGCGAGATGCTGCAAAGCCATTTATAAAAGGAAGGAATGGGAGGGAGAAAGCCACAGGAGGAAGGATAGAGCCCACTGCGCCTGAACTAGTTTTCAATTGAACTAGGCGAGGCTCATGAATATCAGTGACAAAAGGTGGGCATCGAAAAGGGATAAGAGGGGAAGAGGCACCACAGCACTGAAGAACCTCAGGATCTGGGACTTGAGTCCCTCTCCTGGAGCCCCAAGTCTGCCCCTATGAAATTCTCCTGGTGGCAACTTGCCTTTCCCCATCACTTGGTGGCTTTGTGGCTTTTAAAAAACTTATTCTTTCCATTCTAAAAGCTTCAAATGCCTCCTTTAAGGCTTAGACTGCATCCACATTCCAGAAATGATCTGGTTTGATGCCACTTTAATTGGCATCAATGCTATGGGATTCTAGGTATTGTATTTTGTTAAGACTTTTAGCTCTCTCTACCAGAGAGCTCTGGTACTGCAAGAAAATCCAGTTCCTAGAATTCCATAGCATCGAGCCATGGCAGTTAAAGTGGTGTCGAACTAGATAATTTCTGCAGTTAAGATGCAGCCTAAGGGCCTATACAGATGGATGACTCCACACTGCCTGTTTTTGCCAAAGAAGGAGGCTATGCCAACCATCCAGCAGGTTTTCATGGCTGAGTGGGAAATCAAATCCGGATAGCCAGGGTCCTAGTCCTATGCTCAAACCACTATGCCACACTAGTGTATTTGGAGTACACCAGCAGCTGTGAAGAACTATTTGGGCTATTCTGGCTACTGTATATGTGCACCGCCCTGATCATTGGAAGAGCGGTATATAAATAAAGATATTATTATTATTATTATTATTACTGTACAGTGAAAATATCCACAGTTCTAAAGTTGGCTACCCTTGGCTATATCACTGCAGACAAATGTGGAGGGAAACCCATGATCAAATCTTTGCTTAGCTGTGAACACCTCCTAGAACAGGTCCCAAACTTGAGGGAGGCATTTAAGGATGAAACTTTCTCTTATTTTATTGTTATATGCAAAAAGAAGTGATTTCAAGAGCTCTTTCTTCCCATTGGGCAAGGTTTTGTGCATATTTTGCATGGGAATTTCAGGTTTTTTCCGCCAATTTTTTCCCCCAGTATTTCGAGACAGAAAAATATTTTTCTGCTCAAAAACAAACAAAGCTGTCCCAAAATGTGAAAAAAAAAAATTCTCATGGTATTTTACCATTTTCTCCATATAAAAATTCATTTTTGAACCGAATTTTCCAAAACTATGTATTTCTTCATAAATGTGATGGGGGGAAAAACTTGAAATAAAAAAGTCTCTGAGGAAAAATAAAACTGATATTATATCCAGGCAGAAGATTTTGATCCAACCATCTTCATGTTACTGGAGTTATCATCTCTTTTCGTTGACTATCTCCTTGTCTTTAATAGGGACACAGCAGGTGAGTGCCGTACATGTTCATATCCATAATGAGAATAGCTGTCCCATACTCAAAACAAGTCTGGTGAAGATGGCTGAGCATTTTATTCAGTTCATTTTTGACAAGAACCTTCCAAAATTTGCAGATTCTGTCATAAATTTGACTTAAGGTTAAAGTGTGTTTTTAAACAAACAAATAAATAAAACTGAATGTGAAAGAAAGCAAAACTGACAATTTTATCCATCCTTAATAGCTACTAAACACAATGGATATATATATATATTCCTCCATAAACAAGAAAGCACATCTTTCAACATTAGTTGATTGACATCATAAATAGGAGTGAATAATTGTATTTTTGTCCTACTTTAGGGGTCTCTAAGAGTTCCTTGCTTGTCTACTTTGGGACCAGAAGGTTTGATAAGACAGGCCTTTGGTCTGGCCTTTTAGAGATCTTCTTGCCTTCTTATGAGAAGAATAATGGTGGCATATGTAGTGTTGTCATACCTTCAATTAGTACTAAGGGTGTATCTACACTGTGAAAAATAATGTAGTTTGACACTACTTTACCTGTCATGGCTCCATCCTACAGAAGTCTTGGATTTATAGCTTTGTAAGGCACCAGCACTCTTTGGTAGGGAAGGCTAAAGACCTAGTAAAACCACCAATCCTAGTATTCCATAGACTGGAGCTACAGCATTTAAGGTGATGTCATACTGCATTATTTCTGAAGTATAGAGGCGCCCTAAATGGCTCCATTGTAACAGCTCCAAATTTCCAAAACTATAGAGTCCTTTTTGGCCATTGTTGACCAGTGCAATGGGAAACTCCTGGTACTTAGCAAAGCACTGAAAATGAAGTCCATGATAGCAGCCCCTCTGCTAATATCAGTCTAGTCTGCTAAAGCTGTGATTAAAGCTGGCAAAAATTATTCTGCTTCCATTTTAAATGAGCAGTTTCGGTAGAACAAACATTCTCTCAGCCCAGCCTCAATTTATATCATGCAAATATCCCCCCAATACTATTGAATTCCAATCACGGGTGTTTGTGTGTTACTAATTGTGTGTTCTGTGTGCAAAGAGAAAAACAGCAATTAAAATCTCATCTCAGCAGTGAATACGAACTGTCTAATTCAGGGATACAACTACTCTGAAGTTATAAAAGGAAGAGGGAAACAGAAAACAACTGAGAAAAGAATCTAAGAAGAAGCCATGCTGAATCAGACCAAAGATTTCTCTAAGCCTCTGTGCTATTTATCCAAGAGCCATCTGGTCAACCACAAGATGTCAGCAAGTAGGACCCGAGTGCAATAGCAACTTTCCACTTATACTCCTCAACAACCGATAGGTTCAAACACAATGCCTTTGCTACTGGAAGATATATGTATATCCATAATTACATGGTGTAGTGGATTGAGCATTGGACTGCAACTCTGAAGACCAGGGTTGAAATCCCTGCTCAGCCATAGAAACCTACTGAGTGAGCTTGGGCAAGTCATAATCTCTTAGCCTCAAGAAGCCAAAGGCGAACCCCCGCTGAACAAATTTTATCAAGGAAACCCAGTGATAGGGTTACCTTAGGGTCTTCGTAAGTTGGAGAATGACGACAATAAAAACAACAACAATCATCACTAGTAGCCATGAATATCTTCATCTTCCATGAATTAGTCCAATCCCATTTTAAAGGGGTCCCAGTTGATAGTTATCTCTGGCTATCTTGTGGTAGCTAATTCCACAGCTTTAACTATGCCCCGTGTGAAAAGGGGAAAGTAGGATAGCAGGGATAATAGAGAGAAAGAGAAATCTTGCAAAGAGGAAATTCCTAGAAACTAAACACATAGCAGAATATTTTATGTAAGGATGGGCATTGCAGGACTTCATGGGCAACACAGCATTATATTAAATGCCATATGGAACCCATAAAAACTCACTTGGTGAGACCTCTTCTGGAATACAGAGTTTAGTTTTGGGCACCATAGTGTAGGAAAAATATTGACAAATGGGAATGTGTTCAGAGGAGTGATTCATTTTCATCAAGTTTTCAGGACTGGTAAAAAGTAATGGCCTTCTTCTGCATAGGACTAACAAGAAAATGCCACTTCTGTTGTCTCTGTGAGACCCTTCACCAGTGTTACCCCATGCTACTGCTGCTGTCCAATAGCTTTCTGGAATTCTATCTCCTCAACAATGGTGTCACAAGGAACGTCGGGCATGCAACCCACACTGGGTGACACCTTGAGGAGTGGCACCCAATAAGGGCCTTCATCCCACTGTGGCGTAATAGGGGGCATGTGTGTCCCTCCCAACTTTGCCACAGTTGCTGCAGCTTCATCTTGAGGAAGAAGACAATGTCATGAGAAGACAAAATTCAGCTGCCCAGATTTGCTGCAGAGCTGAGGAGGCCACTGCTGCCAAGAATGACAAGGGCAAGCATGCCCTTCTAGGCTTTTCTGCAATGGCAGCTTCCTTCTGAGGAGGAGGCAACAGCAGTAGGGAATGCCCTTCCTGCTGCCACCCTCCTGTCAGCCCCCTTCCAGTAGTCCCCAGTGCAGGGACACCACTGTTCTTCGGCAAAAGTTTGTCTGACCTGGGAGACCTCTTAGTCGTGCAGTGGGACCTTGGTATCCACGAGGGATCCATTCCAGAACCCCCCCCCCAATGGATACCAAAAATCATGGGCCCTCAAGTCCCATTGTCAACAATGGCAATGCCATGTACACGCCATGTGCATGCACCTCCATTGAGGACAATGGGGGATGTCCCTAATGGTGGCAAGGCCACATGCATGCCCAGCCATTGAGGATGATAGGGCTTGCTGTCTGCAGATGCTTAATTCTGCAAATGGCAAATCTACAGATAATGATGCCCAACTGTATTGCTACCATCAACACAGCCTCTCAGTCCTTGGGAGCATACAGTCCCACCACTGTGCCTGAAAGCAACCTCAAGTAAATTTGCTTTTGACATGTTGACCTACAGGACTGTTTCCATGGCATGTTTCATTAGGATTGTCACCCACACAATGTTGTTGGTAGGATAATATTGCAAAAGGTGGCCTTTAACTGCATCCCCACCCCCACCCCATGGAAGGACCATTTTGACAAGTTAAGATAATAAGTCATATTGCTTAGAAGAAGTCAGGAGTGATTCTAATTTACAATTTATCATCATGAACTTCAGTTCCAAGCCCCTACTCAGCTTTTTGAAGACACTGAATATGTGATCTGAATGAATTTAAACATTAAAATGCCATGGCTGATACGGGTTTTGTTGTTGGTCATGGGGGACAGGAGAGAAGTTTCTAGTTTATGGGGTGGGTCCTTCTGGATGTATAACTGTCAAGAAATATGAGCTAAGTGTTCCGCATGCCTTGCATTTGTGCTGATGCAAGCTGGAAACAGCTCTATGATCTGCAGGTATAATATGCTGCATTGTCTCAGTATCTCTTAACAGCTCCCAGGGCTTGATATATTTTTTCAGAAACCTTTTGGAAGGCAGAAGAAGGCTGCTGCTTGTTTACAAATGAAGCTCACAGGAATCAAAAGATTTTCACCAACTCATATTTATGCAAAATGTATTATGGTGGAATAGTGCACCAAGGCTTGAAGGGTTGTTGTTGTTGTTTAACAAACATAAGGCTTGAAGAGCTTGAGAAGTGGGACTTTTGATTAGCAATAACAATGACATCATTGCCCACCACTTCAAGGTGCTATTATTTCACTTTAAGTGACACAGTTCTATCCTAGGAAATTGTTGACCTATGTTAAAGGGATGTGGTGACAAAGGCAAATATTGTTGAAATTTATATACTCTACAGTGCTATGGACAATTTTTTTTGCCTCTTTTCTAATGCCTAAATGCATATAAACCCCGATTTTCAAAACCTTTTGCGCACACCCACACACACACCAAAAAGACCCTTAACAGTGTTAATTTCTCCCACATTAACTTTTCTGTTATGTGCTACAGTCAAATATGCATGGAGAGAAATGCAGTTTATATACTGTAGAATGATAATCTTAGGAAACACAGATGCAGGACAGACTTGAGGGAAAGGACCATCCAGGACCTTACCCTTAAAAGAAATTCAAAATAGCATATTATGAATTTGCAGAAGGACAGAGCCACCGGAGATGTCAAGTAGCAGCCCAGATCTATCATGGAAATCTGTTCTGCAGCATCATGAAAATGGAACTAAAGATGAAATGTTTCATGTGCTTCTGTTATGTTCTTACCCCATAGACCAGACATGTGGGAGAGAGACAGCCTGTCCAGGTCCCATTACTTCACATATCTGAGTGAGATTTAAGTTGGACCACTGTGGAGTGCACAGTATGCCTGTTAACCTTTCCACAATGGCATGGGAACATCTGAGATGAAACCACACTTACATGATCATGGGAAAACTGAGCACTTCTGATGACTACTGCAGTATCCAAAAAAACAAAGGAAAGAACCATCTGGTCAAACATGGCCCTTCATAGCTCAGTGACACAGCATATCCTTTGCTTGAGGAGGGTTTTAAGTTGGGTCCTACCCGTCAGCAGTTTTTTAAAAAACTAGCTGAAGTAGCAAGTGACCTTTGTCTGCAAAGCTGTAACAGAAAATATTATGTTAACTGGGTAAGTAGTCTGTCTGATATAGAAGATCTCCATATGCACCTATCCAATCTTCCTTAAAACAACCAAAGAGTGGCTTTCTAACCATGACATGCTACTGTTTGAATGGCTTGCTTGACCTTGAAGAGGCTTCAACAAACCCTGTTATTACACAAGTATTGCTTTTCGCATCTTCTTTTATGTACATTTTACAGGCCACACATATATTTGGATATATAGCAGCTGGAACATGGAAGAATGCAGACAAAAAGGGAGAGAGAAGGAGAGAAAGAGTCCCTTTTATATCTGCAGGCTGCCTTCAGCAACAGCATTCCTAAATAGAAGAGGTTAAATATATTACTGCCATTATACTCTACAAGGAACACATTCCATAAAAACCAAGGTGCTGTAAATTATACAAATATGATGCTAACAAGGCAGGAAATGCACTGCTAATGAGGTCAGTGATAGAACTCCTGCAGTTCTGCAAATCATGTGCCAACCCAGCACAGGAGGCATACAAGCAGCCCTGGGTCAGCATTTTTG
Organism: Urosaurus nigricauda; assembly: GCA_034509955.1. Classification (NCBI taxonomy): domain Eukaryota; kingdom Metazoa; phylum Chordata; class Lepidosauria; order Squamata; family Phrynosomatidae; genus Urosaurus; species Urosaurus nigricauda. The sequence continues at coordinate 8,631,065 of JAOEGL010000009.1, read as the reverse complement.
GAGTTGCATTCATAGTGCTGTTTGGAGAATAGTTATACACAGGTAGATTTTTTTAAAGCCTCCCTCCCCCCCCCTTCCTTATTTATGTGCCAAATAAACAAGGCACCAGACGAGCCCACTTTGCATTAATGTTCTTCGCTATTATGTCTATTGTTCTGCTGTGTGGAGTGGGGAATTAGTCACTCCGATGTGCAAATATTGGTTACAGTTTGGGAGCAAGCTTGCTTTTGTGTTCCTATCAAGCTCCCTCCTTGGAGGTATTAAACATGATGCCATCACAAAGGTTGTGAGCGAGGCTGCTCTCCTCCTCCCTCCCCCTGCCTCTTTTTGCTTTAAACACATATACACACACACACATATTTTCTAAAGCTTTAGAAAACATCAAACAAGCATCTTCTCAGCAGACGAGTTACTAGCTCATTCTGCCTTCTTCTTGGATGGCAGGCTAGAGATATAATAAACACAACAAATCATGCCATCCAGGAACCCAAGATTTGTTTATTTGTATGCTGTTTTTTCCACAAGTAGCTCTTGGTAGAGCACAGGGTTTTCCATTTTCATTTTCATAACACCAAGCTGATAAGCTGGCCCAGTCCAACCAATTGGTTAAGGGATACTTGAACTCTCCATCTGTTTTGGAATTCCAGTCCCAGAAACCAATGCTGTCATGGCCAGTCTTAAGGAATTTGATGGAGTTATAATCTAAAACATAAAGGAAGGTCAAGATTTCCAATTTCTACAGTACACAATGATGCCGTGATGTAGAAAAGTCTACTTGGCAAAGTAGAAGGCTGTAAAAAAAAGAGGAAGACCATGTTGAAGGTGGCTAGACATAAGGAAGCCTATGAGCAGGGCTGTTGATAACAGGGTGACTTGTTCCAAGTCCAAGTTCCTCATTGATAGGGTTTTCATAAGTCAAAGTTGACTTTACTCCAGATAACAACATTACAGGTGTGTGATGGGAAAGGGGAAGCAGCTTCCTATTATTTTGTTGAAGGACAAAACTTAGTGTTCTATGGAGCCCTAACAGCCCCTTCCCAAACTAACCTGTTGACTGACATAAGATGGTGGCTGCTGTTCCACTATTAGTGCTGAATTAACATTCATATGCTAGTTTGGCCATCATCTAATAGCAGAATACAGGAGACACTACCTTTCATGACACCTTAAGTAGAAAAATATCTACAATTTCCATCAGCTCTACTTGATATGTTTTCTGGGGTCGATGGGATTTAGAGTCCAATAACATCCAAAAGTATCAAATTTCCCATTCCTGTACTACACCATGCGGGTAGGTCTAACCCAAACCTCCATATCCTATGGCAAATTTCATAGTGCAATGAACACAAATTAGGCCTGACATGTCCTACTCTTGCGAAAGAATGAGATGATAAAAATAGAAGAATCTGTGTTGGTAAGGTAGGCCTGCAACATTTCACATAGTAGGCATGAGCATACCCATCACTGGTCCTATCACTGGGCAAAGTGAGTTAACCTACTCAGATCCAGTAAAGTTGCGACATGCCAGCATGCTGCCTGAATCCCATGGGCTTTCTGTGATATACTGGATCTCTAAATCAAGGTGGGGGCAAATCTCAGAACATGCAGCATTCGCTTGGTCCATTCCCATGTGTGCCAGGGGTTCTGGCTTCAGGGATTTCATGTATGTTTCACTTGTGCAACAGTGGCACCCCAAAAGCCAAGAGTGGAGCAAAGTAAGGAGTGGTGTCAAGTAGCAACTTGCTTATTTTTGTCTTGTACAAACACTGACAACAATGATATTTGTTGTTTCTGTGCCCCTAATCTAAGGTTAACCTTGCAACTTGCAGGACTGCTGAAAAATGTTTTCTTAGTTTTCTATTTTCAGGATGTGTTTTATCCACATTTTGCATTATCCTGTTTAGCTGGATGATCCTATAGTCAGCTCACCCAGAAGCAGTTCCAGCCTTCCTTGTAATTCTTGCCTACCTGCCTGTGACACTGAAAAGCACTCACTCCATGACATCAGAAGGGCCAACCCATATGACATGCCAAAGGTCCCTTCTTGGGGCTTGTCTACAAAATTAAAATATTTCACATTTGATTCAAATAGACAGTTCAGTCAAATAGGATACACATGATTCAGACAAATTCAGGCATTTTGTATAGGGGAGGACTCCATAAACTACTGAAAAAGGAAACACAGTTTTTACTGGAGTATCCATGGGAATGAGCATTATGAAACATGTGGCTGTTCACCCAGTTGATATGGATTCACATGGATGCACATTTTCGGCAGAGGGAAGGTGAATATATGAAAATTTGCACAGGAAAGTGAAGACAATTAAGCACTAATGCAAATGTGTGAAAATCCATAGCAATTTGCATAATACACTTACATGTAGACTTGACCCTTATCTCAGTTTTTGACCCTAAAATCTCAGGGAATAGGATGCTGACCTGTCTGTTTTATGTGGCAAATGCTGCAGAGGTGGGGACTTGCATCAAAACAAGAATATCACCCATTGTCTGACTTGCATTCCGTAAACTAGTCTGGGGTAGAGGACAAAGAATCTGGTCAGCTTTTGTATGGGAGGAGAGGGGTCATTATCTTGTCCTTTGCCTAATCTTGCAAGTGATACTAAGGAGCTGACCCTAAGTACCACCTGTTTGCAATAGAAGGGCCCTATTGCTGATCTCTATCACTGGAAAATTAGACTAGCTGTCCTGTTGGGATGCTTGAGGAATTGGATCTCTCAGTGTCCTGATCCATACCTTTCAGGCTTCTGTGCAGACTGGAATGGAATGATTTACTCAACCACTTATCTCCTTGGTTTTTGTGATTCAGCTCTTGGCTCACAAAACATATCCAAAATGTTTTTTGTGTGTGAATTTGGAAGGGAAATGTGTAACTTTCAAGAAAATCCATTCAAACATCAGTTCTGTTAAGTACAGATTTAAATATAAATTTATATGTGTGCTTTATTTTATTTTATTTTATTTTATTTTTAAAAAAAGGAAGATAATGGCAAATGAAAACAACTTTTGAATGAACATGTGCTAAAGCTGTATAGATCAAAAATAGGCTGATCTATCCATTCCCATTATTGCATGGCTGTATTTTCCTTTTGAAAATTACCTCATTATCATATTCCTTAGTTTAAGTTGTTAGGGTTGCTGCAGTTCTTCTGCATTTATCTTTATGGAATTTTGTTCTTTCAATTGTGCCTACATTCATATATCCTATAATGCTGTTTGTAGGCAAAACACTGGCAAGTCTGAATATGAATAGGAATGTTAGCAGTCTGAAATGGAGAAAATCTCAATTCCAATACTGTGTGAAATGCACTTTTTTTATCTCACTTTTTTCTTTCTTTACTAGAAGGCCTTCTGCAGATAATGCCTTAAACCTTTAGATCCACCCCATCTACCCCCATCCTAAAGCTTCTGAGGATTTATCACCAGATAAAAAGATGCTTTTGACAAGACAAGGAGAGGGGATTATCTCATCTCAGAAGAAATCAGAAAAAGCAAGTGATCATTCATCTATGATCTCCCTTTCCACTATTTAGAACTTCCAATCTTTGAAGACACAGGGCTTGGAAAGCAAACCACACTTATTCCTGAGGATACAAAGGGCATCCCTTTCAATGACAGTATAACAAAGTGGGTTGTAAACTAGAACTGGGTCCAAATGGCCTCTCAAAATCCTCCATCTTATTTGTGGGCAGAGCCTTCAAAGCCTGCATCCAAAGCCTTCAGAGTGGAGGTAACCCAAGAAATGTCAACCGATGTCCTCTTGGGTATTTCTGTCATCATAAATTGACTTATAATTGCATGAAGATGAATTGTGATGTTTCACAATGCTTGTATTCTAAGGGGGGAGAAGAGATATAAGAGAAGGGGGGATATATATGTGTGTGTGTGTGTGTGTGTGTGTGTGTGTGTAGTGTGTGTGTGTGTATTGCTAAAGATGAGTGGCTTGACATGGTGGCCCTGTTATGTCTGTATTTACATTTGCAACCTGAATAAATGGATGATGGCATGACATAAGTGTAACTAACAAGAACAACAAGGCTCAAGCCAAAATTCTGCACTGAAGAACACATTCAAACAAGGCACAATCAAAACAACAACTGTTTCTCAGTTATAATCCCAGATCAAAAGAAAATCTTTTATTGCCCTTTTTATCTAGCAGTGGCCAGTGGCCAGCTTGATTGTACTTGCACTTTCATACACAAAGCTGGCAAAACTGGATACTAATCCAGTCCACAAAAAAAAATCTTCTCTAAATTGTACCAGAACCAGAAAATTCATCTCCTCCCTGAAGATGTTCAAAGTACAGATCTGATCACTGACCACATGAAGCAACTGGACACAAATGCAAATTTCTATAAATTGGAAATAAATACACATGTGGATAGTCACTGCATTTTGTTGCCCTTGTGTGCCTTCAGGTCATTCCTAACTTGTGATGACTTTAAGGCAAACCTATCACAGTGTTTTTTTTGGCAAGATTTGTTCGGGGGGGGGGGGTCACCTTTGTTTTCCTCTAAGGATGAGAGAGTGTGACTTGCCTAAGATAACCCAGTGGGTTTCCCTACCCAAATGGGGATTTAAACCCTTGTCCGACAGAGTCCTAGTCCGATACCTGGACTACCACATCATGCCAGCTGTCAAATATGTTGACTCTAAGTAGATCTTATCACGGGATTTTCTTAGTAAGTTTTTTTTGGGAGGGGGTGAAATTTGTCTGAGACTGAGAATGTGTGACTTGCCCACAGTCACTTGGTTTTCAAAGTGGATATTTGAACCCTGGTTTCCCATAATCCTATCCCAACATTCAAATCACTTTACTGTGCTGGATCTCAGATTATTAACATTATTTTTATTTTTAGACCCTTTTAAAATAAATAAATAAATAAATAAAAATAAAATAAAGTTTATTTCATCCAGCGTAAGGGTAATCATAAACAACAAGAAGTAGCTTTAGCAACAACACTAAACATCAACACAAAAAGGCATTATAATAAAATAAAATAAGATATAAAAATTCCATGTGAATTCAATTCACAGACTCATATATAGGATATTAAAGCAATATATCAAAACAATAAAAAAAACCCCAATGTTGATAAATTTGATTATGACTTGATAATTGAGGTCTATTTAAAAAGACAGAGAGAGAGAGAGAGAGACCAAAGTGAGATAACTGGTCTAGCTGTCAGATTTGTTTGCCATAAAACATTGAGTTTCCATAAGTGGCAGCCACTTCTGTTTTGAAATGCCCAGCTGACATTTTTTTTGTGATTTTTCAAAGCAAAGGCTTTAATTCTGCCACCACCCCGGTCCACATTGCAGGAGAAGTTGTGAAAAGGAGGCTGGAAAAAGTGGTTCCACCGTGCCCTTTCCTTTCTCTCTTATCATCTTTCCAAAAGGGACTGTTTTGTGTGTGCTCTGGTTGCTAGCGGTCATGTGTTTCTAAGGGCTTCTCTGCCATATGGCTTCTAGTTGGGATGATTTATGAGGTGAAGAAAACAGGCTGATAAATTTTACTGCTAGTCCCAGCATAGACTGGGGTATCAACAGACCAATCCAGACAGCCCTAATGGAAACTGCCGGCACCACAGAGCAAGGCATTATTTATGACTGTCTGTAATGCCACTGTTGGAAATTTATCATTGCTTCTCTTGCACAAGCTGGAATTGTGGCAGCATGGCCACAGGGAGAAAGAAAAGGTGGAGGATGAGGAGGGGGAAGAAAGAGGAAGAGGAGGAGGTGATGCATTGGGCAGAAAGGTCTACTATTCCTTAGAACTGACTCTTTTACTCCAGCGTATCAGTAGCAAATGTGCCTTTCAGGGAAGGAAGCAAGGGAGAAGCTGATGAAAGATTTCAATGAACACGCCATACTTTGATCTCAAGGGATCTGAAGGGGGAAAGAAACCAGCACGGCAAGCATGCAAGGTTCAGCAGATGCTGAATTACATGTGATACTTGGGTATGCACACAAGTAACCTTTAAAACATTATTTGTGAATCAGCTGATCATCATCCATTAGTGGACAAGGACATTTCATCTGAACATATAAAATAGTTCTTTCATTCTTTTACTTCAGTTCAGGTATTTATACCCTGCTTTCCTACTGAAGTATCCAAAGTGGGTTGCAAGTAAATGAAAAAATAAAATAAAAATAAAACAAGTCATGTATAGTTCTTCCAACAATTAATCACAAGAATAGGATAAATTCTGACCATCAGTTTTGACTATTCAAAGCAAAGGGTAGCAATGCTTGTTAAAATGGGGCTTGGAGAATGGGATGGAGGGATGGCTTATTTTAGATTGAGACAAGGTGGTTAATGGGCATGTGCATTTATATACATGTTTTAAATACTACTTTTGAGTACCTGAAAAACTTCCTTCAATCTCCCAGCCATCTTTCTGAATTCAGAATGCCCATGGCAGAGATGTACAAAGAGTCTACTCTAGCATGTCACATTAATTATTTACAGTATATTCCTCCAGAAGTGTAGGATTTATTCAAAGTAGTGTCTCATAACACTATAGCCTAATTACTATTGCTTGCCCCAACTAAAGTAGAGTTATTGAATAAATAGAATTTGCCTAACATTGGCTCACTATTCAACATATTCAATGGTAGATCTATGAGTATCTTCTGCATTCCTCCCCTCACTTTAGGTGCCTTAACTTTCCATATTGCTCTTCCATAACAAATAGCAATAGCAGCTTCATTTATATACCATATATACCTCTGAATATATTTCTTGATCCAGAATCCTAACTAGATACATGCAACTAGCTGGGCATAGCCAGAGCTGGTTTGTGGTTCAAATTATATTTTAATTTAAAAGAAAACAACCAGAAAATGTAGCTACGGTCAGACATAACTAGACAATCATGTCAAAAGAGAAACCTTTACTTTTTTAAAAAAATATAAAATACAATCAGAAAAAATAAGTTCATCTCCTGGAAACTGTGATATGATTTCATTTCCCAAAGTGTTGCACAAATACATTTTCCATGAGCCTTCTGTGGCATTATTTGTAGTGTTTTCAGCAATCATTGTCAACAGATTTCCAATAAAAATGGAGACACCAAGCTGTGTGCTAATGCTGAGACTTTAAAGAAGGGTCAGCTGATGTGTGTTTATGGAGCAATCGCTGGATTTTTTGATGCCAAGCTTTCTCTCTCCTCCCCACTTTCTCCTCTTCTTTGCTGGACTTGAGAAATATTATTACCAAAGCTGTCCTGCACAGAACAGTGACTAATTCTAAGGATGTGGAAGTCAAGCTCTGCAGACAGATTTCACCAAGTAAGAAAATCCTTCAGCAAAGGAGGAGGAAATTCCCATCTTGGCAACCATTCTCAGCACTATCAGTGTTTGCTCAAGTCTCAAACTGTCTCCATGGGCAGAAGTGATTAAATCCATTTTCAACAGGAAATCACAGTGCTAGGAAGTGGCTGATTAAATACAAAATATTATTTCAGGGGGGAAAAAAGAACATGGGGTGGGTGTGTTGTAAATAAAGAATTTTATTCCAATATCTTCCTTAATGTACACTTGTGACATGAGTAAGATAGCAAAGTTGTTTTTTATTATTATTATTATTCTACTGTACCTTTTCACGATGTAAAAAGAAAAATTCAAAATCCGTCAGGCAGGGGGTAACCTTATTAGACCAAGCAAAAGGTGCAAAAGTCATCATACTAGCACCTTCTGGTTGGGCCAATAAAGGTATTGCTAGAGAATGAGTTTGATAAACTACTACCAGTAATATCAAGAATTAGAATAAAGTAAAGAACACAAAACTAACCATCATGTTAAAAGGCCTCAAGCAAATGCATTCTGGGGGGATATGGAGGGCATTTACGCCATGTTTGGAGGCCCCTGGGCCTCCCAAGGAATCAACAACAATTTTATTTTTAAAAAAATCAAACACTTTTTTTTGTCCCCAATGCTCCAAAATCTCCAATTTAGACCCGGGAGATACTTTTTTATTTAAAGAAAACACAAAAAGCATAGTGAAAAAGTTCTCATATCCACTAGAGGAATTTGGGGACTATTTTATTGTATTGTATTTTGAAAGCGAATGTCCTCGTGGGTTGGTGTGACTGCTAGCCTTCCACAGTTGCAGTAACCCAGCAAATAGTTCTTTCCATAACATAAATGCAATGATAAAGAAAATATGTACTGGTTGGATTTCTGACTGTGGGTGACAGGAGTAAGGAAGGGGAGAGTGGAGTTATTATATTTTGCCTCTTGGTTGGAATAAGTCTATGTGGCCAGAAACCCCTGTTGTTTTTGTCCCACAGACTGAACATTAAGGGCCAATTATGGAATATTTCTCAATTTTACACAGTATAAGAATGAGAATATACTCTGGGATGAAATCCCCCAATATTAGAGTGTGCCTTAAGAGAAATGTATGCCATCAAGGCAGAAACAACCTTTACGACAAAGCAAAGGTTTAAAGTCATTTGCGGGGGGAAATAACTGCCTCTATTACCTACTTCTCAGTGGATGCCGGGGTTAGAAGGGTCAGCAGCTCTTAAAGACTTTTGCTCATATGCCGGCAAAAGCACTTCCTCAGTTCACTTGATCAAAACGCACAGGGCACTTGTGTTTCCAGGATCTGACGATTTTTAAAGCCATATCCTTGAAGGCAAGAAGGAAGTTCATTCTTTGTCCTGAAAGTAGAGGAGTAAAAGAATACCAAACTGGGCTCCCTTCCAGGTTATTTTTGCAGAATAATGGTGATTAAAGGAATCTGACTTGGAATGCAAACTCATAGTGGCTCCAGTGGAAATCTTCCAGAAATGAAGGATAAGGGTGTAATTCAGGGAGATATGGTTGCTTATGAGCTCTAATGGTGGATAAGTCACTTGAATTTTATGGGTTGGCTTTGAAATGAAGCACCTGGGAGGTCAGATTTTTATCAGTTTTGGGGGCTGTTTTTTCCCATCATCCCAGAGGCACTCAACAATCTTTTCCAGGAGCTGACTCTGTTGCTTACATTTCTGTTTCTAGTTTCCATGATATCGATCAAATTCTTCCTTGCCCCTCACCCGGTGCCAGGAATTGGCTGTCTTATGACATTTGGCCCCTTGTCTTCAGGGATTGGGGAATGAGGAAATTTCCAGATTGCAATTTAGAATAAGGCTTGGCTCCCTGCACCCCAAGATGAAGAGGATCCAGGACACAGCAGTCCTAGCCTGTCCACTATGCTTTCTTGACAATTTGTGCAGACTCTGGCAACCGACAGCTTTTCCATCTTATGCATCCAAGTCTAATATTCATATTTATTGAGCATGACACTGGACCACATCCCCTTCCCACCACCTTTCCCTTCTCCTTTTGTGTTGTCTCTTTTAGATTGTAAGCCTGAGGGCAGGGATCCATCCAATTATAAGATTGTATGTACAGCACTGTGTAAATGTACACCAATAAATAAATAAATAAATAAAAACACCTCCTTGGTGATGGCTCTCCCTCGAGAATGCCATGCATTCCAACTGTCCTGAATTGGCAGAGGTAGTCCTGATTAATCTTCTTTCATCCCAGTTTTTCAGATGCTTTTAAAATATTCCAGTTTATCTCCCCTCCTCCCACTTTTGCCCTTTGTTGTTGTTTTACTTCAACAGCTGAAAACTGTGTTCAATGGGCAAATCTAATTTGCACTCAATTAATCAATCAGCAGTGGAAACAGAAAAGAAGGAGGAGAATTTTGTACTTCCCAGTAGAATCAGTCAAAAGCAAACTGCTGCAGCCATTCCCATCTTACTTGTCCTTTCTCATTAATAACTTTTGCCATCTTGATCACACTCTGATGTTGGTTGGGCAGATGTGTCCTGGTCATCCTCTGTGAAACACTGGAAGGTATGCATGAGATTTAAAAGAGAGTTTTAAAAATGTCGCAAAGGCAATACAGATCTTTCTCTAGAGCACGTACATGTAAAAGAGGCATGCAAAATTAACCCTCTGGCATCCTGTAAAATGCCTCACTTGTTTTCTCCTCCTCCTGCTTTTCCCCTTTGTCTTTAGCATATGTCCATTGCTGCAAACTGAGGCAAAAAGGAAAAGGGTGCTTTCCACCATGGACCAGTAGCTTGTAACATTCGGTTTTTAAAAAAATAAAAATAAGTAACTGAAAATATTTTGAGAGGCCAAAAAGCAAACAATTACTTTTCAAAAACATACTATTTTGAGGCTCTGAACTATAACTGACCAGTTTTAAAATAACTCAACAAGGTCTTCATATGGGATCTTAAAATAGCCATCTAAACGTATTTCAATACACACATGCATTGCGAACTGCATTAAGCAAAAATGAGATTTGCAGAATCCAGGGGAGAACTGTGCTCCAAACCTTACATTCATCTAGTAGTTTTAGTTCGGGTCAGGTCATATCAGAACTTGCAAGGAATAAATTCCTCAAGCCTCCCTAGCTGGAAGCAAGATAATGCAGAGCCAGATCTCACAAGGTCGATATGCTTGCTCTTCCCTGTTGTGAGTGGGATCAAATAAACTCCCTGCTCTCTTTCCCAAGCCAGTGCTGTTTTACGTTTACACCTCCAGTGACAAGCTAAAAAAAAACCCTTGACAGCCCAATTACAATCCACTTGGGTGTTCCTCTTCCGAAGCACAAAAGGATCTCTAAATGTTCTCTCGGTGAATCCTTTAAACTCACTGCTCACAGAGGAGCAGTGACAGGTACAGTATGAGGGCCTTATTAAGGGGGAAAGGAAGATCATGTCGGTTTGAAGATGCACACTGCCATGGGAGCCCAGCCTGAGAAAATTTGGTTGTTGTAATTCCATTCTGAGGCTCCCAATTAGCAAGTAACAGCCTGTCACAAAGCTGTTAACACATGGAGTTTCAGGGGAAGAACCGCACCAAGCAAAGCAGAGTAACAGGGATGGGGGACTGAAGCGGAGGGAATCGACACAACAAGTGCTTTGGGCATTGCGGTGCCAGGAGTGAGCATATTACATGCCATTCAACTTTCCCCGTGTTTATTATGTGCACTACGTGTTCTTTTAGGTCAGGTGTGCATTTTCTGCATCCAGATTTCAATACCTGCTTTTCTTTTGCAGAGTCAACCCAAATGCGTCGGCAGTCTCGTGTTTTTCCCTGGGGTTGCTTTCTAGCTTATGTATGGAATCAAACTACAGTCGCCCCTCCATTTTTTGCAGGTGATCTGTTTTGGACACCCCCCAAAAAACAAAAAAATTGTGTATATTCAAACCCCATTGTTTCCCCCTCAATTTTGCATTGTGTATATGTGAGGGACGCAGATCTCAAGTCAGTGAAAACAGAGGGGTGATTGTATTTTCAGGCATTCTGAATACTGCCCTAACATACTGTTGTTGCCGAATGTTTTCCAGTAATTTCCAATTTAAAATGACCCTAAGGTGAACCTACTAAGGAACTTTCTCAATAAGATTTGTTGAGAGGGGTTTTGCCGTGGCCTTCCTCTGAGGATGAGAGAGTGTGAACGCCCAAGATCACCCAATGCGTTTCCTTGGTTGAGTAGAGTCCTCTGGTGTCCAACTCTCAGACCACTAGGATCACATTGACTCAGACCCTAAACATGAGTGTACATGAAAGAGTGAAGAAGGGAAAACAGAATCATGCCCCTGATTGCCATATGTCACTGAATTATTATTATTATTATTATTATTATTATTATTATTTCAGCAGATCTAAAAAGAGGGGCTTATATGTAAATTCTTGCATGCAGTGTATGAATGCCATACAATCACACAGGGGCCTAGTCATATGAAGTCATATGAAACTTCTTAATTGTTAGAATTGTTGACTGTGAAACCAGTTATTTCAGGAAGTTTTGAGTTCTCCAGAAGGAGGAGTTTATGTTCAAGTCAGAGAAGCTGTAGTTTCATGCTACATTATAGGACCTTCATAATGTGAGTTGGACTAGATGACCTTGAAGGGACTGCATGATCTCCATGGTACATACTAACGCTGTAATTGTCCAGTTCTATGATTCTACAGAAGTTTTGATGCACAGTTTCCATCTGTCCCTTTGAGAACAAAAGTTTGTTCCCTAGACAAAGTAAAAGATATAACTGAATTGAAAGGATGGAAGCCACCTAGAGCTCTTAAGAGGAAAGACAGGATAATAAATAAAATGATAAAACTGTACAAACTGTACATGTGTTGTACTCTGAACTGGGGTTAATTCATATTACACAATTGTGGCAATAACATTCCACTGTAACTGCCATGGTTTCATCTTATGGAATCCTAAAGTTTATAGTTGTGTGTATTTTGTGGTTTTGTGAGAGATCTAGCTGAGAATTCCAAATGCCCCTCCTTAGATTACGTATTTCAGGATTCCATACAAAAACAAATTCCACAAAGCAAACCTTGATTTTGCCATTTTATATAAGGAACACCATTTTACTACACCATTGTATATGATGGAATACCATTGTATATTTTGGTATCCGGTGTGTGTGTGTGTTTGTGTGTGTGTGTGCTTGCATCTGGAACCAAACCACAGTGGATACCAAAAGTCCATTGTAAAAATACTATACATCTGCAGTGTGAATGGGCTCCTGCTCTTGGTGGAGATCATGGGCCTAAATCCAACTGCAAGTACAAGTTAGGGTATTTCAATGGATGAATGGTAAATTAATGAAAGGATAAATCCCCTTGATTCAAAGGACCTGGCAAAAGAAAATGCTCCTTTGATTTTGTAAAAAGAAATGGTGAACTGGTGGTACTATGCTGTTTGAAGATAGGTTGTCCATTCTTTGCTCATTCAGTTCTCCACAAAAGTTCCAAGTTGTGAAACACTACACAGTCCTTTTTCATTTCTTTTAGCAATTCTAACACATTGGAAATTATGCTACATGCTTTTGCTCTTTGTTGAGTGTGGCCAATATAAGCATGCTTGTGGATATGTGTTTGTGCATGTGTGTATCACACATACACATGAATATGTGTAAAGCATACCCTCCAACTGTCCCAATTAGACTGTGACTGTCCCAATAAATCCTCTGTCACCTTACTTTTCCAGATACTAATGTAATGTCCCACTTTCTCTCTGGTCTATGTCCTTTGTCCTCAGCTTACCTCAACTGGTGCAAACCCAACAGGAGGGAAAGGACAAGAGAGGGCAGAATATTACTCTTCCCTGTAGGCTCAGGATAAAGCAAACCACTGCAGACTTTGCAGCTTGTATGTTCTTTCTTATTAATAACTTTTGGCATTCTGTTCACACTCTGATGTTACTTGGTCACACATGTCCCAGTTTTTAATCTATGACATATTAGAGGGTATGGCAAATATGTGTGTAGCTAAATGTGTGTAGCTGCCTGCATTTGTGAACTCTCCTTGGGGACATGGTGATGGGGACAGTCATGATGTTTGTCTCCACTTCAAAATTTGCCACGATTCTGTTGGAACTAACTCAAGGAAGTCAGTAGCCAAGAGAAGAAAACGGGAAAAGACAGAAGGAAGGTGGAGGAAGAGAAGTCAAGTGGAAAATAAAAGGAGAGTTTCTAGCTCATAAAATGCAGTTAACACTAAAAAGCAGCCACAATCTCCCATTTGATTTTTGACTCTGGAATTCAGCCGAGTATTGGAAAAGCACTTGGAATCGATCAAAACTGACAGGAACCACCAACTGCAAACAGCCAGCGGGGCTGAGGGAGTCCGGCTGATCGGCTGCAAGTCAGTCACACAGCTTCAGAGGGTCTTGTATGCATCATGCTCAAAGAATGTGCAATCTTTTGATTTCCACATGACATTTCCCCGCTAGCAATGAAAATAAGAGCAGTGCATTCATGCTTCCAGAGAAACTGGGAGGTTAGCTGGGGCAATGATTTTATGCAGCCTTCATCTTCAGTATCTCCCAAGGCTAGGAATGGGATCAGCCTGGAATAAAAATGCCCTCATTGTCTGAGCTCAGCTTAGTGCCTGATATAAAGCACTATTTTCAATAAAGAGCATGAAAACTTGCAGAAGAGAACAAAGATCTCACTTATCAACATCCCTAATGAGTGAGAACTCATCTTTCAACAAATTCTTGGAAAATGTATATTTCTATGATCTCAGAATAGCTTCATTGGGAAAGCATAGGGCCATTTGCCCTAGAAGAAACACACTTCTGATAATAGTCAGGTTTTCTAAAAGTTGCATACAAAAATCCATGGAAAAAACCAGCAGGATACTGCTTCCTATATCTAGTCACTTGAACATCACTGAAAGTCAGTTCAAATGTTTCAATCTAGGCTAATGAAAGGAGAAAGGAGGGTGATCATCATGGAACATAGATGCTAAACTCAGTATTTTGAGATGCAATCCTAAAGGTTTTAAACAGAACCATCACATTCTTATCCATAGCAAAGACATGGGTTCAGAAACCAGGAAGACTTTCTGAATTTGGTGTCTCAGAATGTAATCCTCTAAGAAGTTTGGACTTCAACTCTATAAGCAACCTAGCTAGTAGTAAAGGATTCTAGGAGTGGTAGATCAAGTCATTTTGAGGACAATGAAGAAGGCTAGGCTAAGGACATCAGGACTTTCTGAAGCCCTGAACATCAAACCATCTTGTCTAATCTTTCCCTACCTGGTGCCCAGTTATTGGTCCACCATGGTGATGCTATCTGGGGATTATAGGCATAGACCAAGACATCTGAAGGGCACCAGCAATGAAGAGTTGGAATAAAGTACTGTTGTGTTCTCCATGGTGGCCTACAAGTAGAGAGTGAAAGTAATGAACTTTCTGCCATTTTGTTTGTTTGCTTTGTTTCCCTCAGTGACTAGTCATTACAGGTACACAGCCTATTAAAAAGGAGATTTCATTTAATTGTTGTCATCATTCGATTTTGAAGGTTTTTAAGGAATGGTCTACATATTTCAGCTAGAGCAGGGCTACTAAAAGTGGTAGTACCTTGACAGATGTGGGTATGCAAGCCTTCACCTGCTGGTCTGCGGAGAGTCTCCAGGACAGAAAGTAAGAGTTGTAGGCAAATATGCCACTGGTTTCTTGTCCCCCACATCAGATAACCAGTGAAACACTGAGCTATAGGACAGTGCTCCACTGTGGGTGCAACAAGAGGAGGGTTGGAAAATTCTCTTACACCCTTACTTGAGAGCCATAAAGACTCCTACAACTTCCATAAAGATTAATACATAGGGAAGGGGAACACAGCTACCTTCAGACCTTGAGGGCCTTACATTCTGAAGTGCCCATGGCTATATGAAATCTCACAACTTCTCCTCTCCTTCATCCCAAACCCACACATTGTCTTGCTTCTAACGCACAAAGCAGCAGAGAGATTACAAGGTAACCAGCACAGAACCATGTATTTCCTCCCATCCTATTCTTTGCTTTTCTGTGTTATTGAGTCTGGCAGGACCATGCCTTATCTACTAGATTGTTCCTAGAAGGCAATTCAGTCCCTGAATCCAATACAATTCCCATCCATGTTGTACAGACTGCCACTGCAGAATTGCAGAATGGAGATGTGTCAACATTGGGGAAGGGCTAGAGAGTGTAGTTTTGCTCACTTGTTCCATGAATGTGTCAGGAATCCCCTACTTTAGATGTTTATTTTTCCCCAGCATACTTCTGTGTTTCCATGGGTAAATTATATAAGCAACACCTCCAGCTAGTACTACTTGGATAACTTGCAAACCATTCATACAGTTTGTTTCTCTAAGCAAGTGTTACATAAACTCATCCTTAGGCTCTTTTCCCATTTAATATATATCCTAGACCAGCTTCCTTCCTCTGTCTAATAACGTCTGCTATAATATTGGTAATGCATGTCTCACTTTTTCCCATATTATAATTTCAAACAGTGAAAGACCTTGGAGTGCCAATCCTGATAATCCAAAAGAGCCTCAGAAGAAAATGCTTGACCTGAAATCATCCAAACAGTATGGGTCTATAGCTTCCCATTTCTTCTTGATGTTGTGTTTATAAAAATTTGCAATGTGGTCCTGATGAAATTTGTTTAGAACAGTTGGTCAAGGATTGTGGGACAGTTTTCAAGTGCATTAATCAAAAGAATGCATACTTTCTTTGCTTTCAAAATAGTATGGCTAGAGAATATGCACACTGGAATTGAACCTTCAATAGCGAAAAAAGGCAGTTGAGTATAGCTTGGGCATTGATCCTTAGGTGATATTTCAAATTTTCCTTTATTCTCATCTGTGAAATGTCAAAGAGTACAGACTTTGCCACCTCTTTACCACCTTATCCTTCTACATATGTAGGCCAGGCCTTATTAAATTTGATCTCAGCTGTTGCTACTTATTTTCTAAATACTTCTGAATGACTTCAAGTTCTCCAAAATCCCTTTCATTTGTGGTTTTATGCTGCTAACAAACTCACCATGAAAGTTCCCATATTATCCTGTGATCTGCAGGGTACTGGAAACAAGAAGTCCTCTAGAAATGTTTTACCATTTTAATATCTTTTAGTTTTAACATCATTACATCAGTTTAGAATTTCACCCTTGCTCTATACTACTATTACTCCTCCTACTACTACAACTTCTTCTTCTGCTGCTGCTGCTGCTGTATTTTACACTTTTAATTTATATACTCAAAATGTATATAACCTGTTTTTCAGCTGCAAGGAATTTTGCAATCTAAATAAAGCAATGCATCAATCCAGTCCTAACGGTGCAATCCTCCGCATGCACATATGTAACTACAGCCTAAGGCAGAGCAGAACAATTTCATATACCAATTACCCTCTTTTGGACCTGGAATCTTTCTATATTCAGTGATAGAATGTCAATAGTTCCAAACTAATGAAGTAAATTAAACAAAACAGTAAAACAGTTCTGATCACATAGTACTTTCTGCTCATAATATGAAGAAATTCTTCTTCAGTATTTCAGGAATCACTGACTCTTCCCATCCAATGTGCATTACCCAAATTCAGTGGGAATCATGTTGTGCCCCCAGGAGAGGAGAAAAAGAGGTGGCAGTCTTAATTAAGAACTAATTTATTTGAACCCAGAATTGTACAAGTTAAGTACTCTAAGCCCAGATATGCCAGTCTGAATTTCTTCCAAATTTGATTTTTTTTAATCTAAAATTCTTTCTGACTATGAAGACATTTGCAAATTTTAATTAATACTTATTAGAAACAAGCTGAACAAAATCCTCACCCATCCCTACCTTCCTGACATAACACTGGGTTGTTTAGCTGGCACCTACTTTTGTTCTTGCTACAGGGAAGGAATAGTTCAGCAAGCCTTTGCCTAGTCATCATGACTTTCACAGGGCAAGAATAACAACAAGGAATACAATTCAGGATGATGGTGCATGTCATGACCTGTGTGAATGATACAAAAAAAAAAAAAAAACAGATTCCCACCTGTGTGGTCCACCTGGAGATACTCTGGGTGAAAGAGCACAGAGAAAGCATGTTCACTGTTTCTTATTATTATTATTTTTAAATCAAATATCCTAGGTTTAATTCTTTCCCTAACCCCTTTCCACATCCACTGTAAAAAAAACAAACAGGAAAATGACTGTCTATGGGCTTCTCCAGATTGGCAACTGGTGTCAAATTGTCCCACATCTTTTCACATCATCTCTTGCCACGTCTTACTTCATTTTGTCATTTGTCCATCCAAACACTCTCTTGTTCTACTTCTTTGATTGATTGATTTAGAGCATTTATACCCTGCCCTTCAGCAGTGAAAAAGATTGCCAGAGCAGTTTACAAATTGCACGAAAGGTAAAGGGGATTGCAGTAGAGGAAGCGATCAATTCCAGGCAAATGCTGGCTGCTCTTCTCTTGCTCAGAGGCCCTCTACAATGGCAGATGGAATGGCCTTTCACCAACCACTGGGATCAAGGCATGATAGAGATGTGCCAGGCTGCTTTTCTCTCTCTCTCAGAGGCTAAAACAGTTGGAATGGAGGGAGGGGCAGTTTATGTATAAAGTAAGGTTACTGGAAATCAGGGTCTGGTTCCCAGCTCACCCACTGGGTGACTTTGGGTAAGTCACTCTCTTTTGGCCTCAATGGAAGGCAATGGCAAGCCTCCTCTGAACAAAGCTTGCCAGGAAAACCGCATGATAGGTTTGAATTGCCTTAGGGCCACCATAAGTTGAAAATGACTTGAAAGCACACAACCGGGGGGGGGGGGGGATACAGTCAGCCCTCCATATCCTCAGATGTTTATTCACATATTCAAGCATCCACAGTTTGAAAATATTCTTTTAAATATACAAAGTCCAAAAAGCAAACCTTGATTTTGCCACTGTATATAAGAGACACCCTTTTACTATGCCATTGTATTTAATGGGACTTGAGTACCCATGGGAGGTCCTGGAACCAAACCCCAGTGAATACTGAGGACCCACTGTAAATGGATTCCATCATCTCTTTCCATCCCTATTTCAATCCACTCCACCTCTTCTTTCCCTTGTCTCCCACCATCCCTCTGAGACAGAAAACCCATATATATATATATATATATATATATATATGATTGTAAAAGAACATATACGGGGAAAGTAAAAATACTAATACACTACACAAAATCACAATATAAGAAAGAAAAAGGGAGAATACATATTACCTCCAACGTACTAGCTGATGGTTATATATTTCCCCTCTCTCCTTCTCTCTCTCTCTGTTTGTGTGGGTATTTAAAATACACTTCTGCATATGATGCCATTCTTCATATCCTAAAATTGCTATTGCCTCCCAATATTTTCTCATAAAATCAATTATCAGTTCTCACACTTTAAAAAATTGAAGAGATTTCTCTGTAACCAACTTCATCATTTTTTTTTCCATTTTGGCAAGGTAACACAATATTAATATTATCAGCCATTCTTCTTGTGTTGGAATTTCTTCATCCTTCCATTTCTGCCCATAAAGTATATTGTGGCAGAGAAAGCTAAAGACCTTGTAAAAATACAAATCCCAAGATTCCATAGGCTGGAGCTACAGTATTTAAAGTGGTGTCAAGCTGCATTATTTCTTCAGTGTAGATCCAACCAATGTCATTCAAATTTTTAAGAAAGTCTAAATGAAGAAAACAAAAAGCCGCACACTTTTTAAGATAGTGTTGTTGCCCTGAGTTTTCTTCCTTTCATCATGATTATGGAAGAACAGGAGACAGGTCCTGCAATCTAGAAATTCTAGTGTTGGTTATTTCTATTCTGTTCTATAATGTCAAGGATGGGCAGATTTTACGGTTCTAGGATCTACTTTGCTTCTGATCAAGAGGACATAATTTATCATGCTGTTCATACTGGCTAGAAGTTCTGGGATCTGTAGTCCAAAAGGTTAACATCTCCAAGCTGCACCGGATAGACATGATAACCATCTTCAAACATCTAAACGACTGTCAAACAAAAGATGGAATAGATTTAGTCTCCATTATGCAGAAGATACAGTAGATTTTCTGAGAACCAGCAGGTAATCATGGCAAAGAAGCAGATCTTGACCATTAGGAGAACATTCCTGTGTTGTTAGGGATGGAATGAATATTGGAAAATATTCAACCCAGTTGATCAATGGGGTGACAGATATTGCAGCCAAATCAACCTCACATCCTACACACACAAAAATACTCTAATTAGGGATGTATTCTGCACAAAAATTGCACATGGCCAATTTGTATAGGAAACAGTATTTTCTTTGCAGGTAGCAGTATTTTCGGCATGGTAAATAATATTTCTGTGCAGAAATCCTGTTTCCCCTGCTGAAAATGCTATTTTCTGTGCACAACAACTGTATGTGAATTTTGTATAGCATAAGTCCCAAGTTACGAATAAGATTTTAAAACTGTTTTTTTAAAACATGTCTTGCAGTTGGAAAGAAAACTGATTTAAACATTACTCTTTGCCACCATTGAGGAGAAAATTAGAGAGGAATCCTTTCCCTAGAGGTATCTTGCCAATGAAACAGACTTGCTCCTATGGTGGTGGGCTTTCCTTTGTTGAAGGCGTTCACTCAAAGATTGTGATGATATTACTTAACCAAAGAATAACTGCATTGAATCAGTACAGAGACTTGTATCTGTAGATTGATTTGAGCTAGGTATCTGCAGCCTCAGACCTAAAATTTTCACTATCAGAGCTCAAGCCTGAACATGTGAGGAAAAGAATTCCTTTGAAACTGTGTCTAAGCATTGAAGGTAGAAAGATAACATTTGAGTAATAGCTGCAGAGAGAAAGAAAAAAAGTTGTCTGAATTTAAGCCAGCCTTTAGAAGGTTCAATTTGCATATTGGAAAGGTATTGTTTTTAAAAAGAAAGCAAAGGGAATTAGGTTAAGGAGCAGAAAGCTGCTTGGTGAAGAATGAATGGTAATCTTTCTTTTAGAAAACTGTTTTAAGATGTGTGGAATGTGGCTTAGGTGTATAAAGAGGAATCTGCCTCTGGCTAAGCCTTTGTAGGCCCAGGTGAGCAGGGATTGTCCTGTAGGGTTAGTTGATGTTATCCTCGCCTAGATGCTACTCTTGTGCTACAGTCCTTAGACAGGATTGCAGAGAAAGCTAAACACTTGAATGAGAGTTTAGTCCTAGGCACGAAGCTTGGAAAAGTTACTTTTAGATTATAGCTGCCACATTTCCATACCCTACTGCTGTTGTGATTGGGCAGGGAAATTCTGATTAATCTTCTGCCACCCCACTTTTTGAGATTTATAGCATGGGAGGTTAAGTAGCAAAAAAATAATTATGCTGCTCTTTTTGGAGAAATCGGAAAATAAACATACTTTTTAAAAATTGTAACTATGGCCCGATACAGATGGGCCTGAAGAGGCACCTGGGCGGCGCCATTAGGATTTGGGAGCATGCATCGTATACACGCTCCCGAACCCTAGTACGTAATGGCACTGGTGTCATTACGTAACATTGTTCAGACGGCGTACGTAATGATGGTACCGCAACTGCACAGCTACTAGATGAAGCTGTGCAGTTGCAGTGGCGCAAAGGCACCAAATGGCGCTTTTTCACTAAATTACGCCACAACTGCAAACCTAAAAAGGAGCATGGTTTCCCCACTTCTTTTTAGGTGCGCAACTGCGCCGCATCATCTAGCTGCGGCGACTCAGTCACAGTGCTAAAAGAGGTGGCGCCAGACCACCCTTTTGGGGCAGTCTGTACCACCCCTATGATTCTGTCAAATTCTGTCAATTTTTTAAAAGGTGATAATTAAAAGTTTTGGATACCCAAAAACATATTTTTTAAAAAATTGTAACTATGATTCTGTCAAATTCTGTCAAAAAAAAAATTAAAGGTGATAATTAAAACTTTGGATACCCCCTCGTACGCTGGGGAAAATGTATAAATCTATATAGCGACTATATAGAGATAAGTTATCGACTACAAATCAAAGCAAACTTTCTGTCAATTTTTTTAAAAGGTGATCAATAAAACTTTATGATACTCCCTCATATGTATGTAGCTTTACATATAAAACTTTATATATAAAACTTGTTTGTGTTATATATAAAACTTGTTTCTGTTGTTGATTTGTATATGTTTTAAAAAATGTTTTTAAAAAACTTTCAAAGCTCTGAATGTTATAGGAATTGAACCTGGAATTTGCCGTCACTGTAAATCTTAGCAAATTATGTTAATGGATACAAAATAAGATATTCATGAATCTTGATATATGATGTTCTCTTCACATATAACCTAATGTGTTTCAAACAGGCTGCACTCACATTTTGAGAAGAGAAATTTGAGTACAAGAATCAATAGTCCTTTGATTTTAAAAACCAGAGTGCTTCGTGAACAACTTATCCTCTGGGCCTCTAAAGATATCACCTACATGTTGGAAATGCAACAACAGTCAGCAGTTAGGGATTAAAGATATTTTAGAGAGACCAGTCTTAGGTTAAGCAGAGAGAGAGAGGGTTAGGTAATTTTCAGTGACCCAAACTCTCTTCATCACTTATCCAGCTATCCAAATCTCTCTGAGATGTAAACTGATACTCTTAAGGATCTTTCCACTTCCTTTCTGTTCCTACTGCTTATTTTCTCACCTACTAAAAGTGAAACTAGCTCAGTTCTGTGTAAGGTTGGTATCCTTGGAGAGTTTTCATACATATTTAGTGGAATTCATATCATAAAGTCTAAGGATACATCTGCACTGAAGAAATAATGTAGTGTCTGCTTTAACACTGCTTTTAACTGCCGTGGCTCATTACTATGGAATTTGGGGCTTTTGTAGTTTTGTGAGATATTTAGCTTTCTCTGTCAGAGCTCTCTGGTGCCTCAACAAACTACGAATCGCAGGATTCCATACGATGGAGTCATGGCAGTTAAAGATGTGTCAAACTGCATTATTTTGGCAGTGGAAATGCAGCCAGGGCAAAGTAGCAGCTAGAATGTAGACAGGTGGCATCTCTAGCATCACTTCGTGA
Source organism: Urosaurus nigricauda (assembly GCA_034509955.1). NCBI lineage: Eukaryota > Metazoa > Chordata > Lepidosauria > Squamata > Phrynosomatidae > Urosaurus > Urosaurus nigricauda. The sequence continues at coordinate 8,608,681 of JAOEGL010000009.1, read as the reverse complement.
GGGTGCCTGGAAAGGGATTGGGGAAAGCCTAATCTGTCCCCTCCTCTCCTCTCCCAATTTCTTGCCCACCTGGACCTCCACCCCAGCTGCCTAGCACCCACAAAGATGCCCATTCAGGGCTGCCAGGGGCCAGCCAGACAAATGAGATAGTGGGAGGAGATGGAAGAGATGCACTCTTCCCTCCTTCTTGGGTGTCTTGGCTCCCTTCTTTCAGTGAACGATGGCACTGGAGAAGGAAGGAGAGGCATACACTTGTGTGTACTTATCCCTCCTTGTCTAGTGTCTTGGATCTCTTGTTGGAGAAAGCCACAACAGCAGAGAAGGCAAGAGGAGTGTGTGAACTGTGTGCCAGTGTGGTGACAAGGAGAGGAGCATGAGTAGACAGGAAGAAGTCTAGGGAAAGCACCCTGGGTCAATTGAGCCACTGACCCCTACCTGCCGGATAATTTCAACTCCCACCACAGCATTTTCATTTTCAACTACTCATGGTTCCTCCATTGCAATTCCTTTTGCAGATGTCCAGATTGATCACACAAGCACATGTTAGCACTACATTACCATCAGTACAAAACAGCAACACTAAATAGGATGGTCATTACCCACCACAAGCCATAGGAGAAGAGGGAGAGGGGTCTCCTGCGGAGTGTGCAAATACTGCTGCCAGTACTGGCATGTTGTGGATGTCATTGGTGCAGACAGCTTGTCCTCCCCTTGGATCCAGAAGCCTCAGCAGTAAACCAGATTTTCTCATCACTGTGGAAATGGCCAGACATACCTCAGCATTGATTCCATGTCTGATAAGATTATGGCTGCTGACACACTGCAGAATTAATGAAGTTTTACACAGCTTTAAGTGTCATGGCTCCATCCCATGAAATTCTGGGATTTGCCATTTGTTGTGGCAGTGGAGTCCTCTGACAGAGAAGGCTAAATATCTCACAAATCTAGAAATTGCAGAATTCCATACCATTGAGCCATGGTGGTTAAAGCTGTGTCAAACTGCATTAATTCTGCAGTATCGATGCACCCATGATATAATGGCAATCTCATAAACTGACAGTATAACTGACCTACTCTGAAATGGTGTTGAGTAGTGCCCCTGATGGCTCTGTTGTTGAGCCATCCATGCTAAGATGGCTGTCTTTTTTACTCTGGTGAATATGTGGCCTCATCTTCCCTCCCTCTTTTTCTACCCCTTTATCTCTTACATTTTCTATTCTTGACAATGTTAAATTTTGTCATCCTGTCATTTGGTGTGAGTGTATTTTGGGGGTAGATGAATCAAACAGAACAACAAGGGAGCTGGAAAAGAGGTCAAAGAGTTGTGTGACGGAATGGAAAACTGAGTATTGATTTTTTTGATATTACACTTTAAAAACTAATTAAACATTAAGGAGAGAGTGAGTGAGTGTTCAAGACTTTGTAAACCTTCCAAATGGAGTACTTGATTTGGTTATAGGGCAAAGATTATAGATGGAAGAGACTTTATTAAGATCACATCTTTTCATGGAAAAGATGGAGTGAGATTCTCCCAGTACTAGAATACAAACTAAGGGAATCAAATTACAAGAAAAGACATTCATCTAAACATGAGGAAGAACGTCTTTATTGAAAGAACTCTTTGAAAGTGTCATACATTGTCTCAGTGGGTGATGGCATGTCCTCCTTTGGAGATCTTTAAGCAGAAGTTGGGTAGGTATCTTTCAGGAATGCTGTAATTGTGTATTCCACAAGATTTCAGGTTCCATCTTTGTCATTTTCAATTAAAAGAATCAGTAACCAAAATCAAGTGATGGGAAAGACCTCTGGCTGAAATCCTAGTGTGCAGTTTCCAATACTTGACTAGATAGACAAATAGTCAGACCTGTTTTAAGACACCTTCTCATGATAACCACACAGGAAAATATCCACAAAAGCTTATGTTGAAATGAAGCGGTTAGTCTCAAAGGTGCTACTAGAATCCATCTTCCCCATTTTCCTTTTTACACTCAGGAAAAGTTATTATTTTAAAGGCAGCTGTTTAGAAACTGAAAATAATCCACATTTTCTGTAAAGGTCTCTGCTTTACCATCTGAAAGGAGATCTGTGACTAGGAGTGATGGATGAGGCACTTCAAAAGCCTTGGTGGAGCTCTTTGAGATAAGCATTTCAAATCTGTCTCACAGGGCCTCTCCAAGCATCTTTGATATGGAATTAAAGTTGGATATCTTTTGGAAGATCTTTACTTCTCTGTCTGCTAATGATTTATGAACCAAACTGGCATCCATTTTGAGAGCTTCAGCTGCTAATGTCAACAGACATTAATCAAAGAGCAAGTGGGGCCTGCAACAAAATGTTGAAGTGATGTCCCAGATAGTCAGCATGTCTTCATAACTAGATGTTCCCTTTCAGTAGAAAATATAGCATTCCAACCCCTCGTTTCTATTTTTAAAAAATGAAAGAAAAGAAAAGAAAAACAACTCCAACAACCAGCCGTTTTGTGTTTATTGGCCACTGAGGTTATTTTGTCTTCATCAGAGGAGGGGGAAAGTGCTTCCTTCCTTAGAATCCCCTCCCAGCTAGAGCTAAGGCTCTGACAAGTCTCCTTATATTTTCTTCTTATGTGTGAAGTCGGGATGGAAGAGGATATCAGTTCATTTATGATCAGAAGTTACCAAAATCACCACTAGCAATGTAAAGACTTCCTATACCTTGGATCATTCATTGTTCCAAATGGAAATTGTTGTCAAATCAGAAGATAAGGACTGGCAAGGCCAGCTATGAAAGAACAGGACAAGATCCTGAAATGCAATGATAAACAACTGAACACTAAGTGAGGATTGTTCAAGCCATTATATTTCCCATTACTACTATTACTACTACTACTATTATTATTATTATTATTATTATATTATTTATATAAAGCGCTGTAAATTTAGTGCTGTACATACAAGCTTATTATTAGACAGATCCCTGCCCTCAGGTTTACAGTCTAAAAGCGACAACACAAAAGGAAAAGGGGAAGGGGGTGGGAAGGGGGTGAGGTCCAGTGGTTCTTCTCTCCCTCTGGAGCCTGGACCAAGGCAGATGGACTGTAGGGAGGGCACGGCTTCTTAATACATAGTTAGAAGGAGGCATCCTGGGGCAACCACATACCGTGGCCTGCACACAGCACAAAAAGAAGCCCTGAAAAGGGGCTTCTTTTTGTACCGCATTGGGGTGCCATTGGCACGCTCACACACCATAATGATGCCCCTCATGCACCACACTATTTGAGCACTGTGCATGATAGAAATCATCATGGCGTGTGTAAACAGGGGGTGCCAAGATGACACCTGCAGAGCATGGTAGAGTTTGGGAGAGTGTGAATCCTCTGCCCTACCTCAGCCCTAGTTCAGGCCCAGGCCGGCACAAAGTGCTGGTCTCTTCAGGCCCTAAATGTTCATTTAAGCACGTCATTTTGGCCCTGATCTTGGAAGCCCCATCCTCAAAAGACCTGCTCCCTAGACCAGGTGACACCCCAAGCATATGAGCTATCAAAAAGACTTGATCCAGTCCTATACACTGTATGCTGTACACTGCCATTAAACAGTGCGTGTGCTTGTCAGTGGACTGGGGACGGAGCTAGGGGGAAAATATTATCCCCATCTTTACTTTGAAGTATGAAATGTTTCACACCTGGAATTAATTAGAATCAAATTTTGCTAATTTAGAGCTAATTGTTCTTCTGAGAAAGTCCCAGCTCTTGAACAGCTTTTCAGGTCTCGCAAAAAGAAGTTGATTCAAATTTTATTACCAAAAGTGGCATCAAAACTTGACTTTCTTGGAATACATTTCACTGGTTAGAAATTAAGTAATGCTGTCTACTGTTTCTGGTGGGGGGAAAGTGCTGAATTATGACAGAGAGGTGTCTGTTGCTAAGATCCCAAATGAAAGTGACAATATCAACAACATCTCAGGTACAGTAACAGCCCAATCAATGTTTTAGATGCATTTTACACAATAGATTTATAAACTAAGCACCTTTGTCCCTTGGCCACAGGGATGCTACTAGGCACCCAACCAAGGCTGTCATTCTTCTCTGTCTTTCTAGGACTGTTTATGTATCATATGTGACATGCCAAATTTATCGTAATCTGCTTATCTCTTGGAGGCTTCACTGTGGAGCAGATGCTTGAATTAAAACTCTTATGTAGCTCGGGGAAGATAAGGTGTGGCATTAGAAGTATGAAAGAAAGCATAAAAAGGATGCTAGATTTGTAGGTAGGACAAATATTGATTCAAATCTTTGTTTTTGTTGTTGATAACTGGTGTCAAGCCAGCTTTGAATTATGGTGACTCTATGAATGAGAGACCTCCAAGTCACTCTATTATCAACAGGCCTACTCATGTCTTGCAGACTCAAGGCTCCCTTGATTCCTATGCATCTGGAATGTGGTTTCCTCTTTTCCTACTGCCTTCTACTTTGCTAAGTATTATTCTCTTTCCTAATGAGTTGTATCTTTTCATGATATGGCCAAAGCACAACAATCTCAGTTCTAGCCATCTTAGGTCTAGGAAGAGTTCATTCTTGATTTGCTATAGGACCCATTTATTTGTCTTTTTAGCTGTCAACGGCATTTGTAGAACTTTTCTCCAGCATCAAGATACAACTCATTTCAAATGAGATGAATTTCTTCCTATCAGCTTTCTTCAATGTCCAGCTTTTACAACCATACATAGAAATCTGGTTTCCATTAACTATGGCAAGCAAACCAGACCTTATTAACCATGGCAGGCAAGCTGAAAGACTCGGCTCCTGACAATATGTTTGCTGCCTTTTCCAAAATGAATAGCATTCTGTGGAAAGTTGCCCACCTGACTTTCTAGCTTAACCCCCAATAACTAACATTGGTGCTGGATTAAATGTCCACCCTATTTTTTTAAAAAAGGCACTCTTCTCTTTACTATAACTTCTGTCAGCCATTACTAAATTCTGCTACCTAGTAAGAGCTATAGTTGTTCACAAGTGCTATAGTTGCTCTGTGCGGGGAGAATGTAAGACGAGTTATAATGCACACAGGCCTTACTGCATTCTCCTAATTTGCATCTCAAATATTGTAAAGTGAGTGGCTTGAGAGATGAAAGGAAGAAAGCTTTGTTACTTCGATATGCCTTCTGGTGGGTTTATCCCATCATATCATCCCAGACATCCAGGGAGATAGTCTACTTTGCAGACTAGTGACATCTATATTGCAAGTAGGGTTGGCTTGACATTTTGGCGCATTAGAAAAAATATAAGATGGTGTCCCTTTTTTATTATTTATTTCATTTTCTTACCAAGAAAAAAGCAAAGATTTGGAACAAGATATATAACTTCAACCTAGACAATGAGAAAATTGAAATAAAGTCAGTCTGAATTTAAGCCAACAAGGTCAGTCTCATGAAAACATAGGGAAAGGAGTAAAAGGAGAGGTGATCCTGGGAAAGTGGGGGGAAATGAGCTTGTTTGATTTTATGGGTTAATGAGGTGTCAGCCTTCTCAAAGTCTGAATTATGGTATGCTTTAATTATACTGTGTTAACACTGATTTCTCAGTTCTGACAACACACATCTGCTGAAAACATATTCGGTATCTGAAACAAGTTTCCAGGTGCACTAGTGAAGCTTTGGTAAAAGAGTACATCAAAAGAGTGTGTATTTTATACCTAGTATAATCACTTACGCATTAAACAATTATTTGCATGAAACTGCATATACTATTTATATATGCAAAGCCAAAATAAGAAGTGACTTTAACAGTTTAAACACGTTACAATAAATGTCTTCCTGGAATGGGGAAATTGTGACCAGGTGATCTCTGTGTTCACTCAGTCTGCTTGCCAGATGCTGAGTTTGGATAAGCAACTTTGGGTCATGATCTCCCATTATATAGGGTTTTTTTAAATCTTTAAATACCTGTACAAAGAAAGGCTGCTTCTACACTGCAGAATTAATGCAATTTGATACTGCTTTAACAGCCATGCCTCAATGCTATGGAATTCTGGGATTTATAGTTTCGTGAGATATTTGGCCTTCTCTCTCACAGAATTCTGGTACCACAACAAACTACAAATCCCAGGATTCCATAGCATTGACCACAGCAATTAAAGCAGTATCAAACTGCATTCATTCCCCTGTGCAGATGCAGCCTTGAGCTGGGCAGCCCTTAACACAGAAGACACCTTCATGAAGAGGATTGCCCTTCTCAAGTTCTAGGAACAAAGGACTGGGCACTATAATGAAGTACACATGGTCACCCTACCCAGGAAAACAAGGATTATGTTTGTATGACATACTAATGGCTTTTAACATCTAAACAGGTTTTTTTAAAGGAACAAAAATTACTTAGTTTTGAAAAATATTAAATATCTCTTAACACTGTACCTGTAAGAGTAGCTAAGAATGATAACTAAGGCCTTTGGACTATTTGTTGTTGTGTACCTTCAGGTCATTTCCAACTTATGGCACCCTAAGATGAATCTAACAAGGGGTTTTCCTGGAAAGATTTGTTCAGAGGGGGGTTGCCATTGCCTTCCCCTGAGGCTGAGAGTGTGTGACTTGCAAAAGGTCACTCAGTGGGTTTCATGGCCAAGCTAGGAATCAAACCGTGGTCTCCAGAGTCATATAGCAGCAACCAACTGTTTTAAAAGTAATGACCATTCGATACTTCAAAGTACAAAACAACCTACAGCACTGAAAACAGCCATACAGAAAACTTTTAATGTTCCCAAATAGTTTGTCTCCAAATCTCTCCAGCACTTACAGATTTTCAGTGCTAGAAAAGCATCTTTGCTGTAGAATCTTTGTTGCAGAGTCTCTCCTTACACAAACTTCCACATTCTTACTTGACGTTCCTGCTGGCACGTTGTCTAGATCACCAATGCATTTGCAAATGATGTTTATTATTTCATAAAGCATGATGAGACTCTTCTGATACTTCAAAGCTGGCTGACAGTTTTGTTAGAGATAATCAAGAAACTTTTGGACAATTACAGCAAAGGCTTTGACAGCAAGAAAATGCACAAACCTTGTAACTGTAAAGTAGCACCAAAGTCAAAGATTCTTTGCTGAAAACAACTTGAATATTCATGTAATCCATCAGGGTTTTTTCTCTCCCCCGCTCTTGTTCTTTATTTTTAATGCTTCATGTGTCTGCTGTCTGCATGCTCAGGAAAGCTTATATTTATTTGTATAAGATGAAACTGATCTCTTTCCCCTCCCCTTTCCCTTTTATACTCCCCATGGTTCTGAAGAATCTTCCATTTTCATTTTCTGAAACATCTTTTGGAATATAATTACCAAAAATATATGACAAAATATATGTGGCAAAATGGCACTCTCCATTCCGTTGCAGGCATGGAAAATTTTGCGGAAGATTTTGAGATGCCATTTTCATGCTGTGGATGGTTGAATCCGTGGATAAAGAATCCACGGATACAGAGTGCTAACTGTATCCATTTTTATTTGAGCCTGGAATGTTCCTTTAGTGGAACTCAAGATTTGTTGTTGTTGTGTGCCTTCGAGTCATTCCTGACTTAAGGCAATCTGCATGGGATTTTCTTGGCAAGATTTGTACAGAGGAGGTTTGCCATTGTCTTCTCCTGAGGCTGAGAACATGTGACTTGCCCAATGCCACCCAGTGCGTTTTATGGCCAAGCGGGGAATTGAACCCTAGTCTCCAGAGTCATAGTCCAACATGCAAACCACTATGCCACAGAAGTCAAGATACATCATAACAATTCAGCTTCGCCTCACCACAATGCAGTTCCACCCTATGGACCTTATCAGACAAGAGGAATTTCTCTTTATTGAGAATGGAGCCAATTCGAATTCACATGAATTCACTAGTTTAGCGAATTCACGTGAATTCCAATTGCATTCGGAATGCATTCAGAATGACTTCCCATTATCCGAAAATGACCCCCCATTGCCCGAAATTGTGTGAGATGCTTTAATTCGCAATAAGGTAAAACCCATGATTGCATTTGGAATGACTTCCCTTTTGCCTGAAATTGCGTGAGATGCTTTAATTCGCAATAACGTGATTGCATTCGGATTGCCATTGGATTATACTTCCAATTTCCAACGTCTGATATGGTCCTATGTCAATAATGCATAAGGATGACAATGACTTACAAACACCTGTTTAGGTTGGGGATATGAATTTCAGCCTGGAGTGCAAGGCCAGGAACCAGTCACACTACAGAATTATAGTGCTATTATCTGCTCTTTTTGTGTGTATGTGCCTTCAAGCCACCATCAATTTATGATGGCCTTGTGAATTTCATAGAGTTTTCTTAGGGAAGATGGTTTTGCCATTACCTTTTTCTGAAATATAGGCTACAGCCCCTGGAATTTTTTTGGCAGACTCCTATCTAAGTACTAAGAAGGGCTGACCCTACTTGCCTTTTAAAAAAATCTTCTGCATGAGAAGCATTTGTGGTACCCACTAAGGTTAATTCCAGATAAATCTTCAATTCTGCAATTACCCAACCACAAACATGATGCATCAAGAAGTCTGTCATTTATAACTTTCCTAGGTTTCCCCACTACTTTTTCTATCTTTTTCTTACCAAGAAAAATCTGTTAAAGAAGAAAACACATGCACACAATATCTTTTAATTCTGGAACCAACCAGAGCTGGAAAGAAAGTGTTGCTCCTCAATCAATCTTGAGAATACACTACTCTGTGGAGCATTTGTTATCAACTATATCCATTGATATTACAGGTTTTAAATATTGTTTAAGGATGAGGATGCCAATGTTTATTTTTAAAACACCCCTTGGAATGCAGGCAAGGTGGGAAAGCTAAGGTAACAGAGCTTGGATCCTGTGACAGAGCTGAACCAGCTTTATTAAACAGGCTTTGTAAAATGATAAGATGTGGATGCCAAGGGGGAGAACTCAGGAAACTTATATTCCTGTCACTCAGATGCCTTTCTTCCTGATCTGTCAGGATTATGGAGAGGATAATAAAGCCACAGATCTTTGTGTAGTGCTTCATAGAACTGAAACAAAAGAGGCTTTTGCAGTTCATAAATAATATTTAAATTTCCAATTCTTTTGATGAATATTTGGTTTGCAGTCTCCATGATAGCAATGGTTCACTTACGTACTGATTTGTTTTCTGTTGAAGAGCTATATCACATGACTTGGGCCCAATGCATATCAAGTGTTTACAGACATACCAGTAGGGATGGGAAATGATTTCATTGGGCTTATGATTATTAATAAAAATATATGTTTTGACTCCTAATTTTTTTGGGGGGGAGGAGTATGCTCCGTCTCTGAAATCTACATGTTTCCAAGGTTTGTGGTACATTTCAGAGAAATTAAATTCAGAATTATGAAGACATTTGAAAAAAATATCAACTGTTAAAATGAATATATGTGAAGAATGTGCAGAAAATTATTTTAATCAATGGGGGAAGCATGCACAAAAATGTGCATGTTATCAATGGGTGTAAAATGCTTTTTAAAAAAATGTTGGGAAGAAATGGATGATTACTTTTCAAGATTAGAAAACAGGAAATCCAGGTGGATATTAATCTTTGCTCTATGGGATTGTCAGTCGTAGGACTGTGTGCTTTATTTTGAGATGATTCAAACAATGCATGTGATGTCCCATGACATCTGTCCCTATGGCCCGATACAGACGGGCATGAAGAGGCCTGATTAGGGTTCTTTATGGTGCATTTAGGGGTAGGGAGGGAGCAGCATTTACACCCTCCCTAACCCCAAAGCGTATGGATACCGCCTTTTTAAAATGGCGCTGTCCATACGGGCACGCCATGATGTTGTCATGGCGCGTGCAGCATTTAAACAACACTTTGTGAGCCTGATGACATTGCGCCACAGAAGGGCGCCAATGGTGCCCTTTCCGTGGCACAAAAATGCTCTAAAATGGAGCTCCTTTTTACGTCTGGTCCTTGGTGCAGCCTTTAGACAGCCGCGCCAAGGACCCAGAGGAAAAAGGGGCCACAGCTGTGGTGGCCCCTTTCTCCTCTCTGCAGCGCTGGGGAGAATGGGGTGCCGTGGGTGCCCAGGGCACCTGCTGCACCCTGCTTGCAGGCCGAGGGGAAGCGGCAATTCGCCGCTTCTCTGCGGCCTGCAGAAGCGGCAGGATGAGGCAGCCTTGGCACCATCTCGCCGCTTCTTGGGTCAGCTGCAGATCGCCCCTTTTGGGCGGTCTGTACTGCCCCTATGTGTTTCCTATTCTCAACCCATATTATTTCACTACAGAATTAATCCATCAAGAAAATGTATTTGCAAGATAAATCAATCCTCTTTCTTTGGGCATCAATTTCCCATGCACTAAAGTTTGTTGTGTTGAGCTGCTGTAGAGGGATATGTGTCTGTTGTGCAATGGGTATGATCTAATTGTCTTTATGCACCTGGGGAAAACACAACAGCCTTACAAATGGGGTGAAAACTGTACTATCTCCCCCAGGTATGCAAAAGCTTCTGAAATATTCACAATGTGCCCCTGTAGCTAGTGAATAGCCAGGGGGACAGAATTGTCCCTGGTAATCTCCCAGGCCTCTGTTGCACAGCCAGGAAAGGAATGGGGATAGCCTCTGTCCCCCAGTAATCATGTAAGTATACTGACAGAGACTTTTTTTCCACCAGCATCCTTCAGAGATTTCAACCAAAATGGCTGGATTTGAGGTATTTGGCAAAATGAATCTCAAAGGCAGTAGCTTTTTGTCTTCCTAATGGAATAGGTCTGAAGAGTGGGGTATAAATACTGTACTGTAAATAAATAAATAAATTTCCTGGACTGGATGTTCCAGTACCCACATGACTAGAAGGAGGGTACCCTTCCATACCATCAGAACTTGAGGACATCTGCCACAATATCTTCACCCAATGGAGGACTACAACTAACATCATCATTTTTTTTCTTTCTTTCTCCTGTATGATTTTTCACACTTTTGCCTGATGAAGCCACAAGAGCTCTTTTGCAACAGGTAAAATGTGCATTTTGGTTAGTCCGACAAAGGTATCACTGTTTTGTGAATATGGGATGATACTGTACTTCTTGCCCCCTGTGCACAAATTTTCATAAACACAAGCATCTCATGAGGCCTGGCACTAGTTGTGTGAATTCAACGGCAAGATTCGCTGGGTAATTGCTTGTGCCAATAGCAGCAATCATAGCTCCTTGAGAGCAATGCAGAACTAAGGACTAAACAAGAGATGGGAATGAAAAACCAGCTGAGCACATCCTTTGGGTCATCAGCTATGCTGATTGCCCCCCTCACATTGATTGATGTTCGACCCATAGACATGCTGTCAACTTGACATGCAAGAATTTCTTCCAGCTGATGTTCCCAGAGAGTGTTTCGTTTTATCACCAGCCTTGTGCCGTCAAGAGAGGGATTGGATAATAAGGATGTAAAAATCAAAGCCACTGATCTAATAAGACTTTTGTGTGGAATTAGTGGGAACAAATACTGACAGATTGCTAACATGTAACAGTGAAAATTACCAACATGATGAGACTTTTGCACCCTAACCAGCACCTCATGTTATCCCATTAACAAAATTGATGAGACAAAATTGCTAATAGGAGAAAACTTTCAGGTTGGATTATATCACTCCACTATAGAATCGGTAATGAAACAAAAGGAAAGGAAGGAAATGAATATGAGGAGGCAGAGACCTGAACCTGACACATTCAAGGAACTGAAGCAAGCTGGATCCAGGCTTATACTCAGAGTAGACCTATGGAAACCAATGTGGCTTAAGTCAGAGATGAATACACCAGAATACACTGTGGATTACACCAGGTATGCTGTAAATATGACAAAAGCACCGTTTGCATGGATCAAAAGGCCCAGCTAAGACACACAGTATATCTGCCGCTGTCACCAGTTGTTCACACTAAGGTCAGAATAAAACACCTAGCCATATAGTTATCACTGGGTGTCTTCTTCTGACCTCTACAAACAAGTGACCTGTGGTGACACCACATGTGCCAGGCAGCTCAGTGGGACACCCATGCAGACATCTGCCCTGGCATAGGAATGGAGGTCCAGGCAATGGGGGGGGGGCATCAGGGCATCATTGGGGCCAGGATACTCAGGCTTTCCCAAAGTATCAGGCCTGTGCAGACAGGGCCAAAATCAATGTTCAACCAATTTCATTTCATTTCCAGTCAACCTGCTATTTTGATATTAATGTGTTCATTTGTAATATCTTAGTGCCATTCCCAGCCTTCAGCTGCCTCCAAGGAGGAAATGGCATCTTGTGCCATCTCTTGCACACATGCCATAGGTTCACCCTCACAGGCCTATACAGCTGTACATACATAGACACAAGTTCCTCTTTTATTTGGGGAAATGGCTCTCAGAATTATTATTCTCTGTGGAGAATTCTGGAAGTTTGCATATGTTAGGGTTTGGGAAGTGGGATGTTCTTTGACAACTGAAATTTATGATAACTAAATGTGCTTTCTGTCAGGGCATGGCACCAGACCACATGGATATGGCTTGCTCATTTGTAATTCTCATTAGTATACCATGAACTCCTTGTGCTCTTAATGCAGAACAGACCATTCCATTACAGTTCTGGCCAGGGTGGTACTACCTGATCATTTGTAAACTGGCTTTTCCAGAGGCATGGAGGATTTGCGGTCCTTTCTCCTTTTGTCCTTAGCCTTAAATAATTTGGCATTCTAAATCAGGAAAGAACCACACATGCAGATACCCTAGGGCCATTGTTGTTGTTGTTGTTGTTGTTCTGTGAGAGACAAGACAAGCTGTACGTTTTATTAAGGAGGTTTCAGGGATGAAAAGAGGATAAGGCCAGAGTCAAAATGACTTATTGATGTGTTGGGTTGAGTCCAACCATGCTCATTGCCAGTCTGGCTCAAATGGTGATAAAAGTAGTTCTTCATATCTTCATTTAAATATCTAGCCCAACCTTCTTCAACCTGAGGCTTTCCAGATTGTCTTGGGCTAAAACACACATCTCCTCACCTAGCATAATGAGTATTTGGAGATGATGGGAGATGTAATGGAAAATAGTTGCACTTTATGAGATAAGAGAAGGGTGGTCTATTGTTATTGAGTCTAGGCTGGTCTTATACATATACATTCAGAGTAAGATATATTCAGATCAAGGCAACATCATTTTTTAAAAATCTGTTGCTTGTTCTTGACTCCAGAAGATAATTGTGCAATGAGAGGTCTCAGGTCCACCAAGAAACTGATTTCCAAAGCTAAAGAGATCACCAATTGATATCCTTTTGTTTTAACCAAGGGTCCTACTTTTCAATATAGACTTTAGCAGTCTATAGAGCTTTTAATATTTCATATGAAACTAAGCAGGCTTTGACGTTTGTGGGACCAAAGGTGTTTTTGAGCATTTAACAATTTAGGTGAGCTGCATACCTACAAAATTGTAACAGGACTTTAGCCTCTGGACAGGTCTAGCCAACCCACAGTCCCAAGATCCAGCAGACCCTAACATAATTGAAGGAGAGAGATTTACAGAGAAATATTAAAGCAAAAAGTGTGGCCCTCTTGGATCACAGACCTTCTTCAGAAGTAATGGCTTTTGCCAAACCAATTTAACTTTTAGCTTGATACCTTCTAGTGTGTTAAATCACAGTGCTTTTGTGATATCTGAGCCAAGAAACTGTATGTAGGTTCCATGGTCCAAATAAAAGGTCCTTCCTACATCTTTTCAGTGTGGAGCCCAGACATTGCTTTCCTCAGTGTGGTGGAGGTTTGAGAATTAGACTGTGACTCTGGAGACCAGGGTTCAAATCCATGTTCAGCCATGGAAAGCCACTGCAGGACCTTGAACAAGTCATATTCTTTCAGCTTCAGCAAAGACAATCCTCCCACCCACCCACCTCCGCAAACAAATTCTGCCAAGAAAACCTCATAAGTCAGAAACAACATGAAGCCATACAACAACAATAACAAAGGCTGAGGGGATGCAATTTTCCCAAGGGCATCCAGTGGGTTTCTATGGCTGATCAGGGATTTGAACTGTGGTCTTCGGGAGTCCTAGTCCAACACTCATACTACTACACCAAACTGGCTCTCTTGGCCTGCTTCTTCTTAATTCCATTGCTTTTGTATTTAAACAAAGAAAGAAAGAAAACAATGGGAAGGCCTTCTTCAGCTTGAGCCCCAGTGAGCAGAAATGTGGCGTCTGTGCATTGTATTCGCCAGTAGTCACTCAGGAAAGTAATTGGCCAAAGATTATTCTGTATAATTGAATGGCAGGGGCTTTGTATACCAGAGAGGGACTTGTCTTTGTCAGAAAAGTCTTTACAAAGTATCCAAGCTCCAGGTGTCACAGAGGACAAGTTTTTTAATCATGTTAAAATGATTTATTTAAACGTCAAGACGTGTCACCTCACTTCCTTTCATTTTTCAAACTGTTTGTGTTTTTTCTGGATGATAAATTTATCTTCAGACAGCCTCAATATGACTAATTAACTTTGAAATATAAGAACCAGATGTGTGAGCTGGAGAGCTTTCTGAACTCCTGCCAGACATATTTCTCCCCTCTCCCTCCTTCCCTCCCTCTCCGCTGGCTGAGCCAATCCCACTAACTTGACTACACTCTCTACTCTCTTGCAAGGAAAGCCACATCACAGTTTAGCAACCTGAATTGATTTCTTTTCCGTCTCTTCTTAGGATTTGTTGGAAAGGCGTGGGGGAGAGGTTGAAAGTGACCGCAGTGTGTGCATGACACATTATCACAGTCCAAAAAAAGGGAAAAGGTTAGTGTATACCTACCTGCCTTCATGGTATTTAAAGCTGAGAGTGAGCCATTATAATGGGCTTGCCGCATGAAAGTTGCTGAAGCTATACGGTGTCATCAAATGACGGCTTTTAAAGGCAAGCTTTCTCCCCCAGTCTCCATGTCGCTCTTTTCTTTTGATGGCCCCAGCATGGCAATTTCAGGATTTGGCGGAAGCTGTTAATTAAATCTTTAAAATCACTTGGCTTAGTCTAAACATGAGGGTTTTTCCATAGACGAAGAAAAATATCTGTGATGACACAATGGGAAAGAGAAAAGAGGCCAATGTGATTGTGCCCTCCATCACAAACTGTGGGCACAATACACGTAGGATCATTGCCTCAAACCAGCCCATGAAGTAGGGAGAGATAAATCAGTGTCTCTCCAGCTCATGTCAATTTTATAAGCATTCCCCCCCCCCCTTGAAAATCCATTCTGTCCCATTTCTGCCTTAAATCTGTAATTTTTAAAAAGTCCTACCAAAAGAAAAAGAAAAGTAAATAAGTATTTTAATGTGTTATCTCAAAAACATTTTCATTATCATATTTCTTTCCACCTTGACATGCATCATGACAGTCCAATATGTGGGAAGAATATCAGGGACTCTGGGGAGGTTTTGATTAACACTAGTTTTCTGTCTGATCTGTTTATATAGCATAGATATAGGCCCGCTATGTTTCCTAGCCTCAGGATAACCATGCCATGAAGCCAAGAAGTCTATTTCCCATATAACAGCTGGGGGGTGGAGATACATTCATATCACAAAGTGTATCCTTGACAGAAGTAGGGATTTGTAGTCCAGATGCAGCATTTGAGTCTTGCTCCACATTGGCCTTAAGCACATAAGTCAACAAAGATTCTTGGTTTACCACCTGAATATTGTTGTTGTTGTTGTTGTTGTTGTTGTTATTTATACCCCACTCTTCAGCCCTAAAGGCTATCAGAGCGACTTACAATTATTATTTTTAATTAGACAGTTCCCTGCCCTCAGGCTTACAATCTAAAAAGACACGATACAAAAGGAGAAGGGAATGGTGGTGGGGAAGGGGAACAGGTCCAGCAGTTCTTTTCTCCCTCTGATGCCTGGACCAAGGCAGATGGACTGGAGGGAGGGCTCTGCTTCATGATCAAGGGCAGGCCCAATGGAGTTTGGCCTGTCCTTTCACTCCCTCCTAGGTCAGATGGTGTTGTCAGGAAGGAGGGCTCTTTAACATGAGGCCAGGCCCAATGGTATTGCTAGGCCTCTACTTTCACTCCTTCCTCGGCCAGATTGTGTTGTCAGGAAGGAGGGCTCTTTAACTGTTAGGTTAACACCTACTTTTGAGGAAAGAGGAACAATAATTATTAGCTTGTGCTACGTCCTTGATGTATAATCTTAGGCTGTGGTGCTAAAGTAAAATGTAACTGAGGCAAAAAGCAAAAATAATCTTCCATGTTCATATCTTCATATACAGATCCACGACCTTTCCAGGGTTCAGTTCTGATTTACGTTCTGATTTAAGATGGGGCCAGACAAGGCCGTGTATCCAGCATCAGGGTGTCAAGACTCATGCTCCGCCATTGTACTCCTTCCATGGCTTAGCAAGAAAACAAGGAAAACAACTATGGTGGCAATTTGCTGACAGGTTGTTCAGAATATTACTAATTAGCACACACATGCAACACACACACAAAGTGCTTCTAGGATTTTTACTAATTATAGTATTCACAGAACGGAAGGACTGGAAGAAGGAAATTAAGATAACCTAAACTAATCCCTTGCACTGAGCCAGGGTCCTACTAGAAAAGACAGGTAGTCACAACCGAGGATCCAATATATCCTAATATAAACAACATGCCCTGAGATACACTGTTTGCTTATCAAAGGGATTTAGTGGGTGGAGAGTCAACCTAAGACAAGGGAGACTGAGGTTCAAGTCCCACTATGCCATTAAGAAGATCATGGGATGCCGCTATGTGCTTTATCACACTAGGGGGCAAACAGAATTTAAACGAGAGTTAAACAGGAAATGTCCTGTGATAAACATAGGGCATTTCCTGTTTAACTCTTGTTTAAATCCTGTTTGACCCCTACTGTGATAAAGCAATTTGTCTCATCTTAACCTATCTCCCAGGGTTATTATGAAGATAAAGTTGGGAGGCTCAGTGTACAGATATGCCAGCTCTTCAGGGCAAAACTAAGAGATAAAACTAATAAATAAACCCAAATCTTACGTTTCTTCTAATAAAATGTCCAGTCAGGTTATGCAATATTCATAAAGCATACAGACTGCATCCATATAAAACATTAATAGCATAATCATATGCATATTTACTGAGGCTAGGCACAGCAGATTTGGTCTTGCAAGTAGGCATGTCACTGAAGCCTTGAACTGCACCTGTGCCACAAAAATAAATGCAAGAACACCCTGCAAACCAAGATTTGGAAATGCAAACAGCCTAAGTAAGCTTTGCCTATGTCTGCCATGCTGGGAGCACCTGTAAGACAAGGGAAATGTTTAGCAAATCAAATCCAGATGGCAGAATCAAGCAAAGCTTGCCAGATGGTACAAAGGGTGGTGGAAGTATTGTGAAAATGCATGAGAAGTTCTACTGAGTGAACAAGTCCTCGGTTTATTTGAATAGTAATTTTCTTTCTCCTTACAAATTTACAACAGACTGTAAGAAAAGGATATTGAAGGGCTATCATTAGGCAGAATAAGGAAAACAGCTCAAGCAGCAGATGCTCAAGGACTGCAGTGGTATTCCTCTCTTTTACTTGGTTTGTCATTTCTGTTGGAATGTTACTTATCCTCAAATACTCATGGTGGCTATCCATCAGGTATCCTGACTGATGTGGCTGGTAAGCTTCTCGAAGATATACAATGCTGTGAAGTCTTCCTTGCACAAATGCGGAAAAATAGTCCATCCAATGTTTAGTATTAATCTTTAAGCTACTACCCTGTTTCCCCGAAAATAAGACAACCCCGTAAAATAAAACCTAGTAGAGGTTTTGCTGTATTGCTAAATATAAGGCCCCCCCTGAAAGTAAGACCTAGCAAAGTTTTTGTATATACATATATATACACTATATAATAAATGTTCATTGTTATTTTTTTGGTTTAACAATAAATGTGAATTCTTCTTCTTGGAAAAATAAGACATCCCCTGAAAATAAGACTTAGTGCATCTTTGGGAGCAAAAATTAATATAAGACACTGTCTAGTTTTCGGGGAAACATGGTAGCAAGCCTTAAAAGAGACAATTGGTACAACTGTTAATTTGAACAGAACCCAATACAAAAAGGCATTAAAAACTCTTAGCTAACTAAAGCAATTTTTAAAAAGTAAAATGGCACCTGGCATGTGAATAGTGGACCAGCCTGATCCAGCTGTTCGCATACCATAAAACCCCATGCTAACCCCAGGGTTTCAAGGAAACATCAGAGTTTGCTGCAACTTTGTCAACTCCAGGGTAAAGTCAGGTTAATGGGGAAGACCTATGGCATTTCACTGGAGGTTGCCATGTATTGTGCAGTCAGGCAGCATTGGCATCAAGGTGGGAACAAGGGTTTTTTGCACATGCAGACAGGCCTACACTGTATGCTTGGTACAGTTTGAAACTGTACTTAACTACCATCACTTAATGCAATGGAATTCTTGGGTTTGTAGTTTTGTGAGATATCTAGCTTTCTCTGTCAGGCAGCTCTGGTGCCACAACAAACTACCAATCCCAGGATTCCATAGGATGGAGCCGTGACAGTTAAAGTAGTGTCAAAGTGCATTAATTCTGTAGTGTGGCAACAGCTACACATAAAGATTCAAGTTATTAAAAATGGCAGCAGGGAAAGATGAATCAATAGCTATAAAATAATTGGAATAAAGCATGTTTAAATTACTACTGGTGTCAGAAAATAGACATAAGAGGTCCAGAGTCCCATTAAAGGCTGGCATAAAGAAGAACATTTTTAACCAGCTTCTAACAAACATCAAGAAGTGTAGAATTGAAAGGTAGGGAGAGGGCTTCCACAAGTGAGCTGCCACAAGGGAGTTTATCAGATGGGAGGAATTTCTCTCAATTTCGAATGGAGCCAATTCGAATTCACATAAATTCGCTGGTTTAGCGAATTTACGTGAAATCTAACTGCATTCGGAATGCATTCAGAATGACTTCCCATTGCCAGAAAATGACCCCCCATTGTCCGAAATTGCGTGAGATACTCTTATATGCAATTACGTGAAACCCCATGATTGCGAACGCAATCATGGGGTTTCACGTAATTGCATATAAGAGTATCTCACGCAATTTCGGACAATGGGGGGTCATTTTCGGGCAATGGGAAGCTTGGGAGTATACCCCAAATTCTGTCATATGATAAACTCCAAGGTGAAAGTTGCTCCCTCTTATTGCTTCCCACTTCACTTTACAGATCCCAGGAACATTTGAACAATGTTTGGCCCATGTTACGTCTGCTGTATCAGAACTGATTGATCAGGACAGCAAATGTAAATTGATCCACATAAGCAGCCTTGTCCATATAAATGTGGGATCAGTGCAGCTGCTTACAGGTCCATTAATGAAAATGGATTCTTAAACCTTAATCTTAAACTTAATCAATAAATGCTTTTTTAACAATAAATCCAATTTCTTACTTTTTGTGAAATATTCTGTTCAGAATATCATCCCTAGGTTCCATAAGGTTTCTGCCATTTTGCCTTCCACAACCTCCAACTAGGTTTCTTATAGGGTGCATCTACACTATAGAAATAATGCAACATGACACCATTTTAAGTAACTGCCTTGGCTCCATCCTGCGGAATCTGGGGTATTTATTTTGATGAGGCACAGGGACTCTTTGGCAGAAAAAACCTAAAGACCTTGTCAAATGACAGATCCCCATATACCATAGGATGGAGCTACAGCACTTAAAGTGGTATCAAACTGGATTATTTCTGCAGGACAGATGCACCCATAGTCCTTTTTATGCTGATATGTAATAGGCGGCCTATTTTTAACATGTGGAAAACTCCCGGAAGCATCACCACCATGCTTCTTAACTTGACCTCTCATGCCCTGTTTTGCAACATATTAGCATTTTCAGTTTAAGGGGGAAATAATAATCTTTCCCATCCACCCTAAACAGATGCCAAGTCTCCTAAGAAAACCTTGCACAAAGCAAGAGTCTCCAAACTCCAGCCTGCCACAAAGATCAGGCTTGTCAGAGATCAAACCAAATTGCTGAAATACTGAAGGGCAATGGCATTGGACTCAAGCTTGCCCACGGACTACCTCCATTACTGGCTGAGAAACCTCATTCACAGAGAGGCAGAGGCTATCATTGCAAGCTGTCAGCCATGACAGCTAGAGGACTGCTATCCAACAGTATCTCCCACTCTCTAGTGCTAGGTATTTAATAAAGCAAAAAACCCCAGGATCAAGGAACTGGGAGGGATTGCAACCTCCTTTCTTCTGCTCTTACTCAAGTTCTTTAAAGACTGCTTCCCGTCTGGCTTGTGCTCTCTCTCTCTCTCTCTCTCTCTTTCTCTCCCTCTCTCCCCCTAGAAAAGCCTTTCATGCCTCCCTCGCCAGACTGACATTTTGACAAGTTGCCACAAGTGACATCTGATTTGTACAAATTTCAAGACTAATAAATCTACCTGTCAAAGCGGAAACTTTAAAAGGAGCTAAGCCCAGCGGGTATAGTTTAACAGAACTCAAGTTGATGAAACTGTGGGATGGAGAAATTATATCTGTCACAATCCACCCACATTAGTTCTGCAGAGATGTTGGCAACTGAAACAAACGTCTTTCACAGCTTAGCAAAAACATACACACATGCGCCCGCGCACACACACACACGCACAGACGCACACACCCCATGCACAGAAAAGGGAGGGAGGAGGAAAAGAGATGGTTAATACAGTAACAAGTCACAGATCTGTTTGTAAACTAACACATTTCGGTATTGACTTAATTCCTCATAGGCTCAGGGGTTGAGGGCACCCAGATGTAGGGGCCTGAACGTGCAAGTGCATGAAGAAGGTCTGTTGCTCTGCTCTCTGCAGCCATTTGAAAGAACTGGGGCTTATCTGGGTCTGGATCCATAAAGCCCTGAAGCACAGGCTTAACTTCAAATGGGCAAGATATTTTCCAGCAAATTCATCTGTCCCATTTGTGTGCTTAATTAAGAGATCTCCCTTACCGGGGGCTGTCTGAGACAGCTGTGACAATCGGGAGAAACATCAGAGGCAGTAATGGATCAAAATGTCATGGAATCAAGAAAAAGTGAAAGCCAACTACGCATATGTTAACCACAAGCCTCCAAACCCCCTCCTCCAGATCTCCCGCCCCCAAGATCCAAGTCCGATTATATTAAATGTTCTGAAGTGTGCAAGAAATATATTCCATACATAGCCCAGGTGTTTATTATGCTCCCACTGTTAGATAAATGAAACTTCGTTACACAATCAGAAATATCCAAGTCTATTTATTAAGGCAGAGTTGTTAAATGTATGCAAGGAACAGCACTAGGCAAGAAATAAATTGCATTCTGATTCCCTACTTTCGTCTACAAGGGGTTATTAATACAGATTAATAACCCTTTGTAGACAAAGGTAGGGAAACTGAATGTGGTTTGTTTCTTGCCTAGTGTTGGTCCTTGCATAAATTTGGGGATTTTATCTAAAGCAATTGGCTTGAGAGTTAGAATACAATTCTGAGAGACCAGGGTTGGAATTCCTGCTCAGCCATAAAAGTCACACTCTCTCAGCCACAGAGGAAAGCAATGATAAACCTCTGTGGACCAATCTTGCCAAGAAAACCCATTGACAGAGTCGCCATAAGTTGGAAGTGGCTTGAAGGCACACAACAACAAAACAAACAACAATTTAGCCTCACTCCTAAGACAAAGGGACTCCAAGAATGGCTTCTGGACAATCAAGTTCATTCCTTCCAACTAAAAATCTAAAAGGACATAGCGCAAAAGAAAAAAGGGTCAGGAATGAAAAAGAAGTGGGAAGAGCAAGTTGTCTTTCAGCAGGATTAGTGTGATAGATCTGCTTTGTGTCTGCTGGAATATCTGGTGGTGTAGACAACTGAAGAAGGAACCATAATGGAAGTGAGCTTTCAGCAGATAGCCATGCTTCCCATCTCATCTCTCTTTCTCTCTCTCCTTGGCTGTATCTTCACTGCAGAATTAATGCAGTTTGACAACATGGCTACCAAATGCTATGGGATTCTGGGATTTGTAGTTGTGTGCGATATTCATCTTTCTCTGGCAAAGAGCCCTGATACCACAACAAATGACATAGGATGGAGCCATGACACTTAAAGCAATGTCAATTATGCATTAATTCCATAGTGTGGGAGCAGCCCTTGCAGAAGTCTGCTGGAAGATCTGAATCAGTTCACACACCTTTGTACAATGTCAGAGCCATGTTTTGGGTGACTTTGGGTGGGATAATGATAGTGTCCCGACTCTCCTCTTCTTTGAATTTATTTCCCCAGTCCCTGAGGCTAATCCTGAGGCCAGGAGTGTGTTCTTGTGACATTGTGAAGCAGGTCTAGGAGTGTCACAAGGACAGTCTTTTATGATATGATAGAGGTGGAGGGACAAGAATTTTTTTGAGATAAGCCGATTCTGGAAATATGCATGAAGGGAATACATATAAAATCCAGCTAATTGGATAATATGGCAATTTATAGTGGGAACACTTTTGGTGGCACTGCATGCAGTAAATGTGCTTAGTAGGCACAAAGGGTGCCACTATTCCTGCTCCCCATATCCTGTACAGGATGACCAATGGTACACAGGACACATTTAGTGGTTTTACAGACCACATACTCTCACTGGGACTTTGGAAAACTGCTGGAAAATCCACTGGGATTTTCTCCTCACCAAGCCCTGTTCTGCTCCTGCCAGGACTTACACAACAAGAACTCTCACAATAATAGCGCTCCCCCTTCTTCAAGCTTCATATGGCACAATGAGCTCAAGTGAATTCATCCATGGGTTCTCTCCCCAGTTCCTTCTCACCCTCTCTTGCTAATGGCTTTCTGGAGTCTAATCTGCATTGTAGAAATAGTGCAGTTTGACACCTCTTTAACTGCCGTGGTTCCATGCTATGGAATCCTGCCATTTATAGGTTTTTGGGGGTTTTTTTGTGGCACCAGAGCTCTCTGACAGAAAGCTGATTATGAGGCTGTAAAGATGGGTGGCATGCAGCTGCCCTTTACTGGCCAGATCAGGGCCATGGCAACCTCGTGGCACGGCCCCGATCTGGCCTCCAGAGAGCACAAAAAGCAGTTCCTTTTTGTGCTTTCCAAGGGGTGCCATCCCCACGTGAAGATGCAGTGCCAAAGTCACACCATGATGGTGTGCATCATGTAGACTGGTGCATGCCAATATGGCAACCTGGGGCAAAGTTAGGGTGTCCAGTGTGCAGTCTGTGTAGGGCCTATCTCACAAAACTAAAAATCTCAGAACTTCACAACATTGAGCCATGGCAATTAAAGAGGTTTCAAACAGCATGAGTTGTGCAGTGCAGATGCAGCCTGGCATTTTGATGTTGCGCAAACACAATGCACTTATACTTTCATGCCTAGACTGTGGGCTATGGCATCAGGAGGGAATAGAAAGAAGGTAACAGGAGCACCCTCCTCTATTTAATTTTTTTTTAAGCAGAGGTAAATTTTGGTTTCATTTTGCATTTGGTTTCATGTGTTTAGTAGTTTTGACATGGCTCCTAGACCTATAGTTCCCAAACCTATTTGAAAGCAACTTCACACAACACAGTCAATGATCTCCCTCTTCCAGAGCTGCTCCTCTTCCAATGTAATGAAAGACAGATACAGATAATATAGATGGACATTTGGGACACATTCTGGGAAATGCAATTGTAAACAAATATCTCTTCTCTTCCACCACAGTAATGTTCTGTTTGGGAAGGGTGTTGCTACTAAAAAAAACGCTAAGACAAATCCAAACTGATATTCTTATAATAACTTCAGTTCATTGTAACCATAGAGAAATAGTCCAGCCACTGCCAATTTCCAGATATTTTTCCATGTGACACTTATTTATTATGTGTTTATTCTGCCCTTCCAAAAGAGAACTGAGGGCAATGTATAAATTCTCCTTCTCTTCCCCCATTTTAGCCTCACAATATCTCTGTGAAGTTAGTCTGAGGGATTGCAGAAACTCACCCAAGAGTTATGCTAAATTAAAAATTGAGGGATCGAGGGAGACAGACATTTTTGGATTTTCCTTTCCACTATGTTCTCTCCCTCCCAACACCTACACACACGCAAACGCACACGCAAACACACTCACATATTATTACACATTTTTTTTCTTGGCCCCCAAGAAAAGTTATATTCCTGCATGGCAGAAGTTGGACTGGATAAGCCTTGTGGTCTCTTCCATCTCTATGATTATATGGAGTTTATCAGATGATGGAAATTGGAAGTATAACCTAATGGCAATCTGAACGCAATCATGGGGTTTCACATTATTGCGAATTAAAGTATCTCACGCAATTTTGGGCAAAAGGGGAGTCATTCCGAACTCAATCATGAGTTTTGTGTTATTGTGAATTAAAGCATCTCACGCAATTTCAGGCAATGGGGGGGGGGGTCATTTTCAGGTAATGGGAAGTCATTCTGAATGCATTCCAAATGCAATTGGAATTCACGTGAATTTGAATTGGCTCCAATTGGCTCCATTCAAAATAAGGAGAAATTCCTCCCGTCTGATAAACACCTATGACACTTTGTTGTTCAACTGGGACTCCCAGCCTTAAGACTGCCATATTTGCTGACTGGTCATGTTTTACTCAAGTTCAGACCCATTTACCAACTTAGATTGTCCCCATGACTGTTTCCACACTCACATACCCTCTTGTTGTTCCAGTCTGGTAGAGATATGTTATTGAATCTTCTTTCCTCTCACTTTTTCAGATGCTTTCAAAATGCCCTAGTTTCTTTCACCTCCTCATACTGTCCCCCTTGGCACTCAGCTCACTTCAGTTTCTGCGAAATGAGTTCAAAATACAAAAGTAGTTTACACTCAGTATATGGGGTGGGGGGAAGAGATTGGAGAGGAAGGCATGGAATTTTGTCCTTCTTAGTGGACTCAGGCAAAGGCAAACTGCTGAGTGCTCTCCTCGCTTGTGTGTTCTTCCTCATTACTACTTTTTGCCATCTCGATCACATATTAGTGTTGCTTGGATACACATGTCCCAGCTTTCATCTGTGAAATGTTGGCGGACATGCAATCAACTGACCTAGGAGCAATTTAGGGCCACCTTCTAATTCTTGCCTACTCTACCTCCATGACATCAGTTTGGGGCCTGAAATGCAGGAAATGGGAAGCTGATGGCCTACCATCTCTATGTATACTGTAAGAATATGACATAAGTTTTCTCCATTGCATGCCTCCTATGGACAGCCAGCAAGACACCATGGTTTAAATGTTGGACTTTGATTCTAGAGACCAGGATTTGATTCCCTGCTTGGCAATAAAACCCACTGGGTAACCTTGGGTAAGTCACATACTCTCATCCCTAGGGGAAGGCAGTAACAAATCTCCTGGGAACAAACCTTGCCAAGAAAACCCTATAATAGGTTTGCCTTAGGGTCACCATAAGTAAGAAATGACTTGAAGGCACAACAGCAACTATGGAGACTAAAGTTGAAAGTCTTCAATTGTTGCATATGCAATATGCACCTCCCTCCTCCCCCTGGTTCTCTGGATTACAGAAGGTTTTCAAGAATTGCATCTTAGGAGCTGCAGAAAGAGCTGGTGGTTGATGTAGATACATTTCCTCATTTTATTGCTGCTTCTGTTTCAGCTGAACAGATCTGAGTATCAAATTTGTTCATTCCTCCTGTGATTGAAAAGTTGTGCCTTCCACAAAGCTGCCTTATCCTTGGCTGCGGTGCTGAGGATGTCTTCAGGTGTGTCTAATGACAGCAAGCAATTGCTGAGATGATGATTTATGACAGCCAGCTTGGTTGTAACTTGCCCATTGCCTTTCATTACAGAGGAGACACAAGTGTCAGTTCTTTCCATTACAATCCCATCTGCCTAAAGCATGCCAGCTCTTTCCTTCCTACCTCCACTATTACTCTCTGGTTACCATGATGTTGCTCTCCCTTGGTTAAACTACCATACATGCAACTTAAAAAAAAAAACAGTCTACAATGCACTCCTAAATAAATCAGATGCCTTACAGGAGCAGTGACAGATTTCTCCAGTTGCCCTTTGTACAAGGAATGAGAAGAGAGAGAACCATCTTCTTCTTTATCTAAGGATATGGAATATCTTGGGCAAACCTTGTGTGTAGGATATACCAGTATTCTGTGCTGCAGGATAATATATTTTCTATTATTTGACAGAAGATGGTGCACATTACAAAGTGAGGAGGGGATTATTCAGTGAATGTTCTCAAACTCATCCAAAGAGCAAGTGCTAGATCTCATGCTGCAGATCTTTCAGAGTCACAATTCTGAACATGGTTACGTAGTTGCACAGTTCTGTTCTTAAGCAAGAAAGCTAGGCTGGTACATGATCCCAGAAAAAGTATAAATGTGAAATTGCCAGCAGCTAGAGATCATTATACTCTTATTGTGTACTTGGGGTGGTCTGCATGAATTTCTGCTCACTTTACCATTCTCAGTAACCCTGAGAGATAAGATAGTACCAGCACTGGCCCAGTTTCTTAGTATGCAGTGGACAAATTCTACCTGA
Organism: Urosaurus nigricauda; assembly: GCA_034509955.1. Taxonomy (NCBI): domain Eukaryota; kingdom Metazoa; phylum Chordata; class Lepidosauria; order Squamata; family Phrynosomatidae; genus Urosaurus; species Urosaurus nigricauda. The sequence goes on along the minus strand of JAOEGL010000009.1, from coordinate 8,582,187 downwards.
AATTCTGCTTGACTGACATTGAATTGCCAGCCTGTGCACAATTTTTTTAAAGGTGGAGGGAATGGGACACAATTTTATTTCATGCAAGACTGGTTTCCTGAGTCAGCATTGTGAGGCATACTTTTGTTGTTCTATGTTATTTGCAATTGTATTATCTGTTCACGGAGGTCTCTGTTTCTGGAACTTTATGCTCTCAAGACAGAGCTGCTCTCAGGACAGATGGTTTCGAAAGGGTGACATGACAAATGGGTTTCATCCATATTTCACTTAGATGAAAACCACATTGCTTTCTGAAATGAATCAGTTCAGAAGTTGGATTTTTCTTCCCTTTGTTTTGTTTTCCAAAAGAATTTCAACCAACCAGGCTGTCTGATTTCCCCAGAGATCTTCCACCTACCAAACATTCTCACATGTCCACAGGCAGAATGGAGTTGCTGCAGTCTGTTAGTTTTTGCCCAAAATTAATTTAGCCTGCAGTACCATCTGAACATTTCTGTTAACCTGGCTGAAACTACTCACTTTCTATCAAAAGCTCCTAGTTACTCATGCTTAGAAAATAAAACACAGCCTGGAGTTGGTCCCAGAAGAATGGAATCCATTTGTCAGTGCTAAACTCTGGTGCGGAGGATTATGGCGCTGTTTATCCAAGAGTAAATAATGCTTAATTCAAACTCTACACAATAGTAAAAGGAGGTTGGCTTGATGTTGTGGCTTAAAAGAAATAAAATCTAATTGTTCAGAAAATATTAGAATTAACAAAGTTCTGGGAGTACCAATTCAAGGCTATCAGTGTAGAGTTTATGTCAAAATTCCCCCTAAGTTAAAGCCAGTAACAGCTTCCCCCATAATTATAATTGTTGTAATTATATGGAATATGTTAGGCTTGGTGCACAAGTGTATGTCTTGGTTCAGACAAACATCTAGACCAGTGGCTCCCAACCATGGATCTCCAGACATTGTTGGACTTTAGCTCTAATTATCAGTAGCCAACATAGCCTATGAACAAACATGACAGTATTTGTAGGCCAGACATATCTGGTTACCTTAGGATGGGAATGATTCTTCTAAGTGGTAGTTTGAATCACATACAGGCAGAAAGACGATCAGATTCTTCAGGAATATCTATGGGTGATTTGCAATAGATTTGAACCATTCTGAAGTTTTGAATCCTAATTTTTGAGTACCCACAGCAATAGCAACAAGTCCCTCTCCCAAAAAAACAACAGGCTTGCAATGTTGACAGGAACATGGGATAGATTTTATATGAAAGGACTGCAAGTTCATTTCTCATGCCAAGAACAAGGTTCAGGTTCAAAGCACCTGAAGTTATATTAGTTTAGTTTAATTATGGGAAAAGACGAGTTAAAACATCTAGTTTTACCTCTTAACAAACCAAGGTTCCATATTAGACCAAATCAGTGTTAAACTATATCTTGTTTTCCTGGTTTACTAACTAATGTTAGAAGAAGATGCAAGTCCCTGTGTAACACAATAGGGTTTCTATGTAGCACAAAGTGCTGATTTGTTCAACTGGACACTTTCAATCACCATCTTTTTTGCATCATGACAGAATATAGTGTGTGAGGTTCACAGTTCATTCCTGGTGGTTGAGTAGATTATCTGAGCTCCTCAGGAGTGACCCAAAGTCACTCACTGAGATTTATGGTGGAGCAGAAATGTGAACCCAAATATATCTAGTCCCAGTTTAAATCCCAGCAAAACTGGATGGTGCTGGTTGATATTTTAGAGACAAAAACAGATGCTTCTAATGAACAGAAAGTAGACTTCACAAGACAGATAACCTAATATCAACCTACTCACACACAGCCAGACTTTTGTTTAAAATCTTGGTGAGTCAATACCAAGCCATTTCCACCACACTGAGCTCAATGGACTGAGTCAATCTGAAGGCTGCTCCCTGTATTCTGTTCTCCTTTATCACTGAGCTACAGCCCCTTCCAAACCACTGTATGATGGACACATGTTCATTAGAGAGAGAAAGAGACTCTGGAAGGGACCATTTCATTCACAATCATCTGTTCATATAAACAGGCCAAGAGCCTAATGATTTCAAGGTAAAGCTTTCTGTATTAAGACAATTTAGGGAACATTTTCAAGCCCTGCTGACATCACTGTAATAAATCACCATCTTGTCTTGCGGTAGAAGAAAAGCCAAAATACTGTCAGGTCTGATTTTTTCTGGCTACTCAAGTCTCATGAACAAACCATGTGTTTTTAATCAACAAATCTTTGTTTTGCATTTCTGAGACCCCAGCACTCTTTAAATAGTTAGCTTTTACCAGAGGGATACTTTAAATTCAACACACTGCTTCCTTACTGGAGAGATTAGGAAACAGGACACCACATTACAGATTTACCAGGCTTGTCTTGGTCTTTCAGAAATTTGTTTTTGTTACAGCACTGGATGGCCTGGGGGGCTTCCCTTTTCTTTCCTCTAGCTTAATTGGACTGGTCTCCCCCTGCTGACACACACATGCAAACCCCACCCCATCTGAATTTTGTAGCTCAAATTGTAACTTGTAAACCAAACCCAGCCACAGTAGAAGCCACAGCAAAAGTTTCAAACATGGCGGAGGGAAGCAAATGCTAAGTGTGGTTTACTCTCCAAGTGACATTGTTAAGCGATAGAGGATAGCAGTGGGCATGCTGATCCCACTAAAATGCTCAAAAGGAATCTGGAGTCTGGATATTAAAACCAGTAACTATGACAAGGAAGATATACTTTTTGAGGCAAGGAAGCTCCAAGGCCTGGTCATGTGCCTTCTACTAAAACATGGTCCCCTGATGTTGGCCATGAATCTCTTCCTCAAAAATATGGGGCTGTACAGATGGGTGGCGGATGCTGCCCCTTTCTGCCCCAGAGTCAGTCTGCAGCAACCATATGCCACAGCTTTCACAGGATACAAAAAGAAGTTGGTGGAACTCAGCTTCTTTTTACATCCTGCACCATGCTGGTGCACTATGCCGCACCTTCTGCGCTGTGCCATTTGGGCACTGTGCCTGAGGGATGTGATCATGGTGCACTCTGTGTTGACAAGCAGGTGCCAAGATGGCGCCCAAGTGGTGAGGCGAGGGGTCGGAGCTTGTGGACACTCAGCCCTCACTTTGTGTATAGCCCAGCATAAAGTGACAGTCTGTACAGTCCCCTGTATATGGGTGAAGTGAGGCTAGCAGCCATTACAGTGGAGAAATGTAAAACCCAATGGGTAACTTAATTCTGTTCTGCCCATTAATCTGGTAGGCACAGTTGAGGTTAGTTTACTTCAGTGGCAGGTAGTTTATGTTCTTTATTGGACTTTACCTCTTTGCAGATCTAGTTGTGCTCTTTTAAAAGTGCTTAATTGATTCTGGATTCTTTGGTGCCTGTAAAAGCTAGGGTCGTGTTTTCAAACCTGTTGGTTCTCAGATGTTGTTGGATTGCAGTCCTGTAAAATTGGCTGTGCTGGGTGGAGAGTAATCATGGTGGGGTGCTTTCAGTGTTGGACTATGAATCTGGGTGACCATGGTTTAAATCCTTGCTCAGTCATGGAAACACACTGAGTGACCTTGGGCAAATCACACTCTCTCGGCCTCAGAGGAAGCCAAAAGCAAACCCCCTCAGAATCTTGCCAAGAAAACACTATGATAGATTGATTTTAAGATACCCATAAGTTGAAAATGACTTGAAGGCACACAACAACAATGACCAACAACATCTAGGAAACTGATTAATCTAGGAGATGGAAACTCTTATGGGTCTTATGAGATGTTCATAGGTCCAGAGCCTTCAACCTGAAAGTTGCTGAAGAGGGTACCAATTGTTGTCCTTAGACCTGGATATCATTCAAATCTGCTTAGGCTCAGGGTTGATTACTGCCCCAAGATCACCTGTGAGTTTCATATGTGAGTTTTATCATCCATGTAATTGAGAAAGATGTTGAATAGTACTGACCCCGGGACAGAAACCTATGGCATTCTGTTAGTCACTTTTCTCCAGGATGAAGAGAAGCTATTAGGGAGCAACCTTTGCATTCAGTCAACCAACCAATTAGAAATCCACCCAACAGTCCCATTGTCTACCCACATTTTACTAGCTTTTTTTTTTTTTTTTTTTTGGAAGAATATCATGGGGGATCTTGTCAAAAGACTTACTGAAATCAAGGTATGCTACATCCACAGTGTTTCACAGTTTTTTCTTTGGGAGATTTGTTCAGAGGGGGTTTGCTATTACATTTCTCTGAGGCTAAGACAGTGTGACTTGCCCAGGGCCACCTAGTGGGTTTCCATGCCTAATCAGGGATTTGCATCCTGGTCTCCAGAGCTGAAATCCAGCATTCAAACCATTGCACTACACTAACTCTGAAATGGACACGCAATGCATTCAAGTTGTGCCAGCCCAAATAGGTAAGAGCTGGGATGTGACCACATTCAGTACCAATGTCGCTTGCAACAGCAGCCTGAACAGCAGGCATTTGGGTTGGAATTATGTACTAGTTAGCAATCCAAAGAATGCCTTCAGCAGCTTTTCTTCATTGAAGGGGGAAAAAAGCCTTGTAGCTGGAGCCACCACCAGACCCTAAAGGATTTCCTTCTTTATTTGCAGTCACTCAAGGAATGTGAGTCAGGCTTCCCCTCCCACTAGATTATGAATGAACTTTCCCCTCTTGGTGAACTCCTCTTCGCTCCAGCATCTTCTGCGAACATCTGATCCAGAGGGGCTTGTTGAGAATCTGGGAAGATTCCTTCCCCCACCTCTACTGCTGCTAGCAAAGCATGAATGCAACTTTGAAACACATCCTTCTGTGACCCTTCTCCCACACAGCCCAGGGAGATCAAAGCCCTCATCAGGGAATCAAAGCATGTGAAGGGCAGGTGTCCATCCCCCTCAACAGACCTAAGATGGATCAAACAGCCTGACCCCCAAGGAGATCAAACGGGACTCCCACTGACTTTGGGTTAAAGCTAGCCTTCAAGCCACCCTAATTAAAGTTTACTCCATGCTTCCCCCTCCCTGCACACAGAGACTTCCTTCTATCCTGACCACTGTCCCATGACCACCTCCCTCTCCCTCTCCTTCATGCCTTCTCAAACAAAGGAGGTCTAAGAGTTTCAAGGAGGGAAAAATCAATCTGAACTTCCAGGGCAGTCAACAGAATACACCTCGGCCTTGAGTCCTTTCACTTCACTTGGTTCCATTCCATTGCCGATACCTCTGGGGAATGAGGAAAATGCAGAGCAGCCGCAGACAGCCACGTTTGCTCGGAAATATCCTGGCCCTCAAGGAGTAGGTTGTGTTTGATACTCAGACCATTCTCCATTTAAGGGCAGTCCTCTACTTGAATGCACAGTGTTTCGCATTTGGGAACATCCAACATCATCCATCCATGGTTCAGATGGCTTCCACTAAAGGGGAATTCTTTTAATCTTTAAAAGTTTGTGAATGCAAGTTAATAGTAGATGGAACCCAGGAAATTATTTAATGAAATAGTGCCAGGGTGGACTCTGGTTTGGAAGGCCTGGCTTCCACCCTAAACAAGTAATTAAATCAATATTACATTTCAGTGATGGGAGGGAGTGAATGTGTGAACTAAAGTAATGACACATATCATGGTGCATCCTTCAGGGTAATCATTACTGGATGTAGAATTCAGAATTCCAGACATTCATCTAGAATATCAGTATGCAAAGGAATTTTGTAGCACCTTTGAGACTGACTGTGCAAAAGAAGTTGTAGCACAGTAGACCAAGTCTTCAAAAGCTTATGCTACAACTTCTTTGGCACAGTTTGTCTAAAAGGTGCTACAAGATCCCTTTACACACTGTTGGATGGATGAATGGGCCAGAGCCCATACTTTCAAGAACAGCTGTTGACTTGTCCATTTAGAAAGGTGTGTGGAAATACAGTAAGAACATCCCAGCATCCTCATGTGAAAAAGAGACCCTCTCCTTCCTTGTTTATCCCATGGTGATGCCTGCCAAGAACTGTAGTAGCAGGTATTCTGCTAATCCCAGCTGCTGCCCACAAACTGCATCTGACCATGTTGGCAGAGAGGATCTGCTTACTTTGAACTCCTATTACATTCTGCTGTGTCAAGTGTATTTTTCTTCTTGTCTTGTTAATTATCATCTGGTGTACTTTTTCAACCCAAATGTTAAGACAGCAAGCCAAAGATCTTTTTAATTCACACCTTGCAGTTGGTGAAGAACACTGCTGTGCACACTTTTATGTATTACGATAGTGTGTCTACTTGTTTACCTTTCTTATTTCAATCATGGTGACAGTGTTTTGTAGCTAAGGCTAATAGATATCATAAAGTCCTTCATAGCACTTGAACTCCAACTGAAAGGTGAGTTTCTAAGCTGGTAATAGGCCGTCAACTCTGGTTAGTATTTGGATGGAAAATTGGCAATGAATACCAGGTGTTGTGGACTACATTTTAGAGGAAAGATCTGGCAAAATCACCTCTGAGTATTCATTGACTGAGAAAAGCCTATGAAATTCATGGGGTCACCATAAGTCAACAGGGACTTGAAGGCACACACACACCAACAGGTCTCATGGCCAGCTATTTGTTTGGAAAACAAATCCCATTAAAATACCAGAAAATACCATGCCAGGCATAGTGCTAACTTTCAAGCTTTTTCTCTGACATGATTAACCAGTCAAACTCTCACATGAAAGCGTATTTCATACAACACTCTTTCCCTGACATAAAGATGGTATATTCTCTGCGCCATTCAGAAATGAGCTTAATTGCACCCCTAAATCATTGATAACATAGATATTTCAGGGACTTTGGGGTTAATAATATATTACTATTAATTGTCTCCATTTTTATTTTTGATCAGGCAGTTACTAAGAATGTTTGGTGGATGTTCTCCTTGAAAACATACAGCACCATTAAACCTATTCGGAGGCAAATCGTGGTTTATTCTTTGTGTTTCCCCATAATTGTAACCTTTTATAATGATCGTGCTCTTGTCCCTTTAATCGTCCCTGGGTTTAAAGTCATATATGGAGTGACATGCATTGTGGTGGTGTTCTCACTTCACTCCTAGATTTGCAGGTCCATTTCATTTCTGGTTTTATCACTAAGAGAAAGTTTGCAGATATTAACCACAACACATTGGGCAAAAGATGAGAGTTCAGTCTAAGCTGTGGATGTGCTAAAAAGAATGCAAGTGTTGTCCTGATGGACTGTTGATTTCTTTATGAAGGAAAACTGTTCATGTATAATCTGGAGGAGGGAAAATGTTTTTGAATTATTTTATTTTACAAAATCTGAAAAATACAGCAAGACATGGGGAAAAGGGGGGGGGATGATTCACAAGGATTGATGGAAGAAATACCAGAAGAAATATTAAATAGTAAATATTAGATTAGGCAGGCATAGAAGACAAAATAAACTTGGGCAAAGAAGAATCAGTATATAGAACATCCTTGATTAGTTAATACAAGTAAAGAATGATCAAAATGTGTAATGATCAACTGTGTAAATTTACAGCGCTATATAAATAAAGGTTAATAATAATAATAATAATAATAATAATAATAATAATTCATTTCCCCCCTTCTACCTATTTTGAAAGGAAGAAAAATGTTTGCTATGCTTTAAGGAAAGGGTTAAAGTTGTTGTTGTTAAAAACAACAAGAAAATACCTATTCTAATTAGTCAGATTTCATTTGTAAAGAAACGTTTTTCAAACATTCATACTACTGGCAGAAGGGCATGCATAACCTTTAATGGTTTTATATAGTTTGTTAGACCTCACATTGGATGGTCTAACCCCAAGGAATCTCCAGTACAGGAATGTTTAAAAGATTTAGTCTGTCACTGGAAGCACAAATGTACAAATGAACGTGACAATACATTTTCCCCTTCTTCAACTACTCGTGAATCTTACTTAGGAATAGACCCTTTCTTTTTCCAGAACTGGTGAATATGACAGAAATAGTTCCTATCATTTCTATAAATAGTTGTGTTCGTGGATGTCATAATTTGATCACATTGAAGATTAGCCTAGATAAGAAAAGAGAGCAACAATGGAATTTAACAGATTTTTTTTTGTGTGTGTAATAAGGAAGTGATAATATTTTCTTTGTTGGTATGTCCATCCCACACATGCCCCAATAAATGCCACAGGACATTAGATATTCAGATGTCTGTACATACACACACAGAGAGACAGATACACACAGTTTGGCGTTCAGTGTGTACAATCTGACTGAGGGGATGCCCTGGATTTACAGAGGACGACCTACTGTACTATACTCAGATTGTGTTTCCATGAAGTTTGGGAGAGTCTTTATCATTTTAGCATACCTCACAGAATTTTTATGAGGAAAAACCAGGGAGAAGTATGTATTTGAATTTTTCTACTACTAAGAATGCAACCATCAGTCTTTTGTTAAGCGACATAAAGAAACTGAGGTAGAAGGCTTAGACAAACAACAACATATTCTCTAAAGAACTGGGGCTCTAGCCTTGTGTTCATCAATCTAACATAGACCTCATGCCTCCCAGAATACTTAGTTTCATTGATTCCCTCATTGACACATTATGAATCCCAACTGTACCTGACTTACAACTCATCCAGACTGGCCCAAAGCCTGGGGTTCCAGTGGGATCTACAGCTTTAGCTGTCAGATTTTTTTTTCCTTCTGATATCTTTATGACACTCTTTTTCTTGTGAAATTTTCTTGTGCATTTCCAATATTAGCAACAACTTATAAAACTAACTTTCTGTCTCGGGAGTTTCTTATACAGTATGGTAAATTTCACACACCCTGTTTCATCATCTGCTTTCCTCCCAGAGAAGGAACTGGTCCAACCTCCTTCCTTTAGCTGGTTCCCTCCATTCTGACACTGGGTAGCTGTTCGCACATGCGTCCTGCTGTGCCACCTGGTGCAACTGCCACCACGGCATGTCACTTCCCTCTGAGGTTAGAATGATGCATCCAGCATTGCGGGTGCCTCATTCTGACCTTGAAGCATGCAGTGTGCAGCAGCAGGATGCATTTTAAATAGCCACCTGGTGTCAGATCAGAGGAGATTGGAAGCATCTAGTGAGTTTTTTTACTCTATTTTAAAAGAGGCATACCCTGGTTTGGTGTTGAACGGACCACATCTCATCCGTACCGTTTGCACCAGAGTGGTGGATTGGGCCCAGCATCATCTATACTCACAGTCGAGGATATGGGGTGAGGCTATTTTATTTGGCCCATGCAGACAGGGGGAAAGTTAGCCATGCTGGGGAAGAGATTCTGTAAATTCTAGTCCACAAAAGGTACTTTTCCAAGCACAATGACACCCTTGCTGGGAATTGTATCCCCCCACTCTCCATCTCCCTTATCACCACTTTTGAACTTGGTTCTACCGATGAGGACTCCAGTTGTTCACTCACACCCACCAGGTTCTGGAAGCTGGCAAAGGGAGGTCATCTGTCACTGGGAACAGGGTCAGCGCTAGAGCAGTCATACAGACTAAGCACTTGAATGGGGCACAGGTCAGCGAGGAGCTTTACAAATTGTTGAGTTGTCAGCATGAGGTGTGATTGATGGTAATGAATGAGGGCCAGTCTTCAGTCATATGCACATGCCTTCCGCTTTGACGCTGGCACTAGCACAGACCACCTTTCACAGCCTCCGCATGACCTCTTCCTCTCTCCCAGTTTACAGGCCATCCATCAAGCACTTGCCCTGGGGCTGACCTTTCTCCATAGAGCAGCCTGTCTAGCAGCACCATTTTCTTTCCAAAAAAGACAAAAACCCCAAAACCAAGCAAGAGGAATGTTATTAATACTGGCCAGGAGACACTGCACTCTCTTTTCAAGGTTCCTGTGCATGTGCCAAGAAGGAAAAGCTACCAAGAATGCCAACTTTATTAGAAAGGGTTCCAAGGAGACCCCAAGATGCACCAAGCAGGCTTGGGGTTTAAGTAGATAAACACATAGGTATGTGTGCCTCTGCGCATACACTTTCCTGACAATTTACACAGCTGCTTCCAATCACTGCTTTGATGTTCTCCATCTCTGTTTTCCTAGCTGATGGTTTCTCCACATGGTTTCTGAGGTCGGGATGGGTGAACTTCAAAAGCTTTGAGAAGTCAGGTTCAGAGAAGTGGTCAGAAGTTCACAAATTTCTCCATTTTAAGTCCAGAGAGCAAACTCGGGCAAAATAACTGACTTTCCTAAGCCGAATTGGGTACAGTATAAGAAGAGATTCATCAATATAGTGAATGCCCCCTTGCTTGAAAACAGGAGCAGGAATCATGTGTCCTTCCAAGTGATGCTGGGCTACAAGTCCCAACAGCCTCAGCCAGCACAGCAAATAATAAGGAATGGTGGAAGTTGCAGTCCATGAGTAACGGCCCATATTCCTGCCTTAAAAACAAGCCTTTTTCTTATCCAGCATATCGACTTAGGGTTTTCTTAGGCAAAAAATACTCAGTAGTGGTTTTGGCAGTTCCTTCCTCTGAAGTATAACCTGCAGCATCTCGTATTTGATAATGGTCTCACATCCAAGTACTAACCAGAGCTGACCCTATTCTGATCCTACAACCCATATTAAAGATGTGACAGTCAAAAGTCAATGCAATATGAAAGTTAGGATATTATACTCCTAAAGCTGGATATTCTGTCTTTTGAATATCTAAGATACTTCACAAGGACAGTTTTTCCTGCCACACCATTATGAAGATGTGGGGAAAACTGTATATCCTTAACAATGAAACCATGGGCATTGTGTTGCAAATGTTGTTGGCTTCAGTGCACTGCAAGAATAAAGTGATGTCACCGTAAACTACTATCTGGAAAATGCTTTGGGAAGAAACATATGATACAAAACCAAAAAGCTATCTAAATAAGCCTCCGGAAGATGAAGAACAGAGAAGGTGATGACGCTTTTCTATCTAGAAAGAGTATCGGTTCCTACATAGCTTTTATGATTCAGCTATGTATTTTTTTTTTCTACCTACAATTAATCTGAGCTCACAAGAAACTAGTGAAAATGGATATTGATCATTAGAAATGATGGCAAGGCAGATAATAGCTTTAGACAACCCAAGGGAAGCAATTCCCCCAAAGCTTGCAAAGTTACATCTCATATTTAGTACCCCATTTGTACTAATTGATGAATTGCCTGGTCACTTAGAAGGTTCAATGGCCATCTTCAAAGTTATCATCCATCCATCCCATAAGCAATCATTGCACCCTGATAGACAATGGCTCTCTTGCTCCAATTTCATTGACTTCTTGTATCTTGGCTCATTTCAAAGGTACTTTATTAGCATAAGCAAGGTATCCAGCTTATATGGGGAGTGAAGGGAAGAAGGTAGCACAATGGCTGTGATGCTCAAAATTCCAGCTAATACTCATTTCACCAGTGGTGCAGTTCGATAATTAACTTTAAAATTGCTACTTCCTGCGCTATTTGGCTATTTGTTTCCTAGGACCCATGTGGTCAGAAAATGAGGAATGGCCTCTGCCTAAATGAATATCCCTCCATGCCAGCTTAACTGAAAGCAATTATAACAGCATCTTGACAATTATAAACATCTTGACAAAACATAGGCGTGTGATTCCAACATCAACATTTTTTTTCTTCCTCCTATTTGATTTTTAACCTTTGCCTGATGAAGAAAGCAGTGGAGCTTCGAAAGTTTGCATCATGTATTTTGTGCATTTTGGTTGGTCCAATAAAGGTATCACCATTTTGTAGATTTTTGGATGTTATTGCACTTTGGCCTTGAGCCAAAATGTGTGAACTCTTATTGATGCCATTTATCAGCATAACTGTCGGTGGAGTCAGTGGTGGCACAAGAAAAATGGCTGTGAACTCAGTGCCCACAAAAGAAGAAAGGACATGGTCTACTTAGAACCAGCAGATTTTGTCTGCCTCCCCTCACAATGGCTACATGATCCTACAAAAGGTTCAACCACCACCGCAGTGCACCAACAGGATTCCATCCACAGAACTGATTAAATATGTTCTGATCTAGTACTTTCTATAAAAGGGAACAAGTGATCCTGGCCCTGAAGCATCTCATCCCCCAAATGCAATGCCAACTTGCCACCACCACCTGAATTTGTCCTCCCAAATCCTGAGAAGCTTAGCATCCTGGCCATCCTGGTGCTTTAATTCAACCATGGTGCCATGACCACTCCGAGACCACACAACGTGCTCGACATGGCATTTAATGCAATCGAATAAAATACTGAAAGGGCTTTCAAAAACCCCAACATGTCGAGGCAGAAATCTACAGGAGATGTTTAATACTAATTCTATTAGGCATCTGAGTTAATGAATCACAACTGTAAGAAATCATAATCCAGAAGGCATTAGTGACAGATTAGCTTCAGAGGTGCCATAAAAGTGCCATGATGCTTACCTAGCGTCATGATTAATTCTGGCAATGCTTAGTGGCATTACAGTGAGGAATGGGGGGTAATGCCTGCTGTGTGATAGGCACCTTGTGCCAACCAAGACCACACGTGGAAAACAAAGAATATATATGGTATTTTTTTTAAAAAAAATAGTTCAGCCAACTATTCTCCTAGAAGATATATAGGGCAAGGTAGGTAAAGTGCAGACCCAGGGCTTCATGTGCCCCTTAAATCTCCATGTTAATTCCTTCTATACTCCTCTGGCCACCATTTTGTTGACAAAAGAAAAGGAGTGAATTGACTTCTCCTAGAAAGACTTCTGCAACAGCAATTTCAGGAAAAAGCAAACTGCTGCAGCCTCTCCTATCTTGTATGTAGTCAGAATGTTGACTGATGAGTTGGTGATCCTAAAACTAGGAAGTCACACTTCTGGTCCTAACTGTCCCAGATAAAGCTCCTAACTTTGAAAAATGACTGCCAAAGTGAGTTCAGGGACCCGTGTTGGATTTGGGCTGTACCCGGATGTTAGTTTTGGGGAGAAAAGCCATGTGATAACACCAGGGTACAGCCCAAATGAAGCTTCAATTCGGCAGCAGTAAGACGTGTTTTTCAGCAGTGTGATAATCCCCAAAGGAACCCAGAGGGGTCTGTCTATACTTGGAGAAATGTCTGAATCTGTCCAGACTTTGGGAGCTGGCAGAGGAAAGGCAACAGTGCTGGTAGCTGGCAGAGGAAAGGCAAAGGTGGTGGGGCTGATGGAGCAAAGGCAGTGGGAGCTGACAGAGGAGAATGGCAGCGCCTGGCAGGCAGTGATCTGTACTGCCTTCCTTTCCCCAACCCCATGCAAATCTATTGTTCAGAGTTCAGGAAATACTGGAGTTTCCAGCAAAGTTTGCAGCAAACTGAGAGTTTTTAACATTCTGTTTAAGGCATTATACTCCAAGTTTTCTACTGATAAGGCCATACCTTGTGTGTCCTGATCACACCAGATTTGGGGGAAATGGTGCGTGTCCTGATGGTGGCAGAACTGGGGGGGAGGGGTTGTCAGGTTGTTTCCTTGTGTAGACAAGTCCTCTGAGGTCCTTAAGACATGGACAGGTTAGGATGTGTCCTTCAGCTATTTCGATTCCAACCTTTTGGGGTAATGTAGCCATGAAATCATGTCACAGAGTGAAAGGTCTTCCTGAATACAGGGATCATGGCATTACCTTCCAACTCCCTCATGTTTTCCTGTTCCCCCCTGAGCTTAGCTGCATTCTCTACAGTGAAAAAGTGGATATAGTTTTCACAATAACAATTTACTACCATGAGTTTTCTTGTAATACAAACAATGGGCAGGAATGGGGATCCATTAGTTTTACAAAATATCTGTTCCTGGAATTGATTTGTTGATATAACTTCTGTATTCTTGGAATCTCCTTAGGAATGTTTATATGAGGAGTGTTGTGAAGAACACCTGCACTTGAAAAATTGCATCCACATCAACGTATCTAGATTTTTAAAATTATTTTTGTACAAATAATCTTCACTGAGCATTTGTTCCACATGCCTGCAACAATCAGTACAGAAACAATCAGGACAAGAAGAACAAATATGCTAGATGACGCTACAAACTAGAATGTTTAATCACAAGTATATGTTCTTAAGCATTGGTGTGACTGACTGCCTGTTACTTACAATGGAAGGATGGAAGAAGTTGAGCATAGGATACATTCTCCATCTTGCTGGTTTAACGGGAAAACTCAAAGAATTTAATTCAGTGTTCTTACCTGTTTCTTTCCAGGCATATCTGTTTGGATAATACAATACAATTCATTTTGCACAATAGGTACTAGTCTCTTAATTACTATATATTGTCTACAGTTACATTGCTAATAATACATGATGGATAATGAGTAATTTCTCTGCAGACACCATGCTTAGAAAATCTGGGCTCAGTCTCTCGACAAAACAGAAACAGGAGGAGGAGCAACATGAGGGATGAATTGCACAAAATAAACACAACGGCACAAAAATCCATGTACATATAAGTGAGGGCAAGCATGTATCCAAAACACTGTGCTGGGGAGCACAGTGGAAAAGAACAGGAAGGAAAAGGGTTAACCATACCTTTTCTGATTGTTGTTTCTCTGCCCCAATACAAAAGCCATTTTTCCTTAAAAGAAGGGGTTGTCAGAGTTCTGCTACATGTGTTTGCATGTAACCGTAGTTCATCACTAAAACTGAGTGGCAATGGATAAATTAAGGGGGGAGGGATTTCACAAACCAATCTGCCTTCAGAATCAGAGGTGATATTGCGAGAAATGCTCTTCTTGTCAGTTGTGAGGCAGATCTTTATTTAGTAATGCCATTACAGCTTGTTTGCTTCTTTCTTTCTGAGGATGTGTAAAATGAAAAAAAAAAGGAAAGGAAAAAAAAGATTATTGGCAGAATAACGCAAGGCTCATTATTCTAAGAAAGCAAAAGGGCTGGTATCAAGGCTTGGAACTGTTGGCTATCTGGTGAGGCTCAAACCCAAGCAGTGGGTCCACTGCCAACCCCACTATAGCACCCCCATAGCCCTGCTGTTCTTCCTCTTTGCTGCTTTTCTCCTCTGAGGAAGTGATCACTCATCAGAGCATGAAAAAGGAGCAACAAACTCTGTTCGCTTTCACCGCACCCTCTGAACAGCTGTGCAGACTGGGCCCCAAAGGAAAAGGCAAATGAATAGCCCAGGGCAAGGAACTGAGGTGATACTTCTCCAGGTGGAAACCCATTGAGTGTATCTTAACTTAGACAAGGGAAGCTGGAAGTCACACTGACCCAAGTAATCTATGGCACAGACATCTCCAGTATCTTGTGGTGAATGAAGTCTCACTGAAGCCCTCGTCAGTCTTTTTATGGCAATCTTTTTGCATGCTCCCATTGTCCTCAACAATTCTTTCTTCTAAACAGTAAATCCTCCACAGAGTGAGATGTTCACCTGCAACCAGGCTGGCCACTGGTAATCCAAACAGAAACTTTTCCAGTTTCTGACTTTGGAGATTATCACATGGGGTAAGGAGGGATTGCTCATGTCCTTACCCCATCCCAAAGTTGTCCTTATCACATCCATGCTTATCCCATCCTCCCTTCAGTGGGACCTGTCATTGTAGTAACAGGAGTTTCTATTAATACAAATTGGCAGGGCCATGCCACTTCAGTGATGGGAGAAGGATGGGATAAGCGTGATATCATCTGAAAATCTTATTGCGATCGCGAGATAAGGACAATTTCAGGATGGGATAATGACAGACATCATCTGTAAATCTTAGCACGATTGTGCCACAAGGTTGGGGAGGGGGTGGGGTTTTTTTTTCCTATTCATTGGCAAAATTCTATCTAAGATCCTCTCTGCCTGGGCCAAATAACCCCCCACCCCATCCTCTTGGTGTTGAGACTGAATGACATACAGCCCAAATGCCAGTTCTGGTATGAACGAACTAGACAATGTCCAGGCCAGTAAGCACCTGAACCAGGATATAACCCCCAAAAATGCATTTAAAAATTTACTTTTTATTCCAGATCTTCCCAGACCATCCAGAGTCCTCCTTTCCAATGCTGTTCAAAACACATTCCACTGAGCCAGCCATCATATCTGCTGCTACCACCAGTCACTTGCTTTGAGGTTAGAATGAGGTGGCCAGCCATGCCCTTTACAATGGCCCAGCAATGCCCTTTACAATGGCACAGACAGGAGACTCCAGAATGACTCGTGCCAATGCAGACAGGGCCTATATTCCTCTATGGGAACCAGGTTTGGAATATTATTCTCTTTCACAATGCAGTCCTAATCAGTCAGGAATCCAGCAATGATTGAGACCTTTGGTAAGGTATAAGGCCAGTTCTGATTTAGGAGAACACTACTTGAAGTTTGCCTAAGGCCCTGTTCTATATATATATATATATATATATATATATTGGGGGGGGGGGTTGTCCCAGAATTTCCCAGCAAGCATGGCAAGTGGATTCTTGAAACTGTAGTCAAAAGAAACTTTTCCTAAGCTTTGAGCACAGGGATCCTTACCCCAAAATAAAACACATATTTTGCATATAGTAAAATTCCAGATTAGGTAACTCCTTTTAAAAAGAGCATCTGATGGTTGGAAAATATTAAACTGAGAAACTAGAGAGACTCTGCCTGACAAAGTGGAGAATACTGGACCAGATGGACAATTTGCCTGACCCGGAATAAACCCAGGTCCTTTCTTCCGATAAAAACCCTCCTGGATTTAGTCAATGAAAGAGTTGACAAAGAGTTCACTTTTGCATGAGTTTAAGCACTCATGAGGAAGGAAATCTGATTCTCATTTTTTTTAACACTTTGGACCTCAATAAATCATGGCCCTTCTTCCTGAGAACCGTTTTTCTCCTCATTTGTTGCATGTAGTGCTTTTCTTTTTGGGTTTCATGTTTCCTAATAATTATACCCCTCCCCTTGTAACGCTGTTTACATTTCTGAAAATGTGCAGGTTAAACGAAAAGTCATGTCACGTCTAGTTTGGCCCTCACTTGGCTTGGAACCAAATGGTGCACAGTTCACTTACTAGATTCCTCAAGGCCCCCCTGCTGCATATGTTGCTGAATTATCATTTCCTTTGTCTGGAAAGTAAGAATGAGAGCAGAATATTCTGCCCATGGTTTTACTTTTGAAAAGGAAAGGAAAGGGGTAAAAACCACCAGTTTCCCCCTCTCCACTGTACACGTTATTACTGAGCTGAATTAGAGAGAAGAAGGTTGGATGATTAACAGCCTTCCTGTACTTCAACATCCCAGTCATTACTCACTCCAGACCTGAGGCTTCTCAGTTACATAGCCCCACACCGAGACCAGCCATTTTTTCCCCGCTGACTGAAAAGGCAGTCTGACCAAAAACAAACTTTCGATCCCTGAGGCTTGGCATGCCTCAGGTCCCTCACCGTATTTAATCAACAGGAAGCTAAACACTTTCAATCTGCAATGGCTCATTTGCACGAGGAGCTGTGGGCTTTTGCTCTGTGCCAGTCGTAATAACTCTCCTCATTTCTTTTTCTGTGGAAGACTTTGATAATATTGCTATTTTTCAGTGTCAGGCTCATCTTTTGAAGATTTTTTTTTAATTTGATTGCCTCCTAGACCTTATCTGCATGGGCCAAAATGCCTGTTCCCTTCCTCGCACCCACTCCCATTTTGGCATCATACTCTTTGGATACCACATCTCCCAAAACCAGGTTCCGGTGCCATCTGTCTGGATGATGCTTGGCACATTCCACACTAGAACGAGGGTTTAACAGCCTTAAAACTTTTTAAAATATATTTCACACCAGGACGGTTATACCCACAAATGATGAGACCCGGATTTCAAAAATAAGCATGGTCCAGCAGACCAAGCTCAGGCACGTGTCTTTTCGATGACACAGCCCACCCTCCTACCTTTAAATGCAGTGTGAACTTAGATGGTCACTTAGGGGCCTGCTAGGAATTTTCTCTCCCCTTTTCCTGGATTTTTTTTTACCTACCCCATGCTGTATGAAGGGACTGGAAATTGGCTTCGGATGGCTGTTAAATAGGTTTCACTGACCCAAGGTGGTCATTAGATTGGCAGGCAAAAACAACTATTGGTTGATAGGTTGATGCACACTGGAAAGGGAAACAAACAGTGGTGCAGAAACAGCCATGTGGCCAAAAATAATGTGAAGGAGATCTGTTTTTTTTTTCCAGCGAGGAGTTGCCTTTACCTTCCTCTGAAGCTGAGACAGTGTGACTTGCCCAAGGTCATGCATTCACACGCTGGACTCCCAAATTTCTAGTCCAAGACTCAAACCACTACACCATGCTGGCTCTTCAAGTTTCACTTTGTGTACATATATTTGTATGCTTTCAAGTTGCCTGTCAACTTATGGTGACCCCATAGATTTCATTGGGCTTTCTTAAGCAAGGAATGCTCAGAGGTGGTTTTAAGGTGACCATAATTCAGAAGCAGTCTGAAGGCATGCACACAACAACAACATGTCCCGGTGCTTCTCTTGGGACAACCAGTATCCCATCCATTACCACTACTCCATCCTGCTCAAAAAAGAGGGAATGAAGGACAGATCAAGCTTGAACCCTAGCCACACTTGACATATGTTCAACAGCATGAGCTGAAACAATCTGTTATGTCTCTCTTTTTTTTTTTTACAGGCCTTACACAACTGAACAGGGGAAGACAGATAGGGGAACAGTCTGTAATCTGAAAACTGAGCATGGGCTTTTTTTTTTTTCCCTGATGAGCTCATGCCCTCAAATCAAACGCCTCTTGCATTGTGGTGTGTCCATTACTTAAGATCCGAATCTTGCAGCCTGCATGCATTAGAAGTGTTCCCACTCCCACACATTCCCATCGGAGCTTCAAGAATGCAGGCTTCTGCCCGCAGAGCAAAGCCTCCTCTTTGTTCTCAAAGTAGGTTTAGCTGTCTCAAGGTTTTCCTGGGGCTCTTAAGCCTTGCCTTATTCTTTCTCCTCCTCTCGTTCTCTAGTGTTTGAGGTTAAGAAGTATGCTACAGTATTCAATAAATCGCTTGGCACAGCGTATGACAAAACAAGAAAATGTAATTCAGATTAAAGTCACCCTCTGGCTAAAGTGATAGTTTATTAAGTAAACTGCAGCCCTGCCAATCAAGTCTGCTGGCAAGCAATCCCTTGACATTAATCTTTTTTGATGTGATTTAAGGTACACCTGGGCCTTTGTAGAGTATCTCCCATAATTTCTTTCCCATCTCGCTGGATCAGGCTGCTATGCTTGGCGGGGGTTGACAAATTCCCCAAGTAATCCCTCAAAAGATTGGAGAAATGCTCCAAACGCTCCATTAAATTTATTTTCCGTGCTTTAAGAGACCCAAAACTATGTCCAATAAATAAGTGTTCCTTGTGATTTATTGAAATGCCGGTCTGATTTAAAGTTATGGGGACGGGGGGGAGGATGTCGCCCTTGGGAGTTTGAAGACCAGCTCTGCAAGTGAGTCCAGATGTGCTATTTCTCTGGTGAGGGGGAGAGATGTGGCAGCACTGGAAAGAGGAAGGGGGGAGAAAGAGAGAGATTAGCCCAAATGCTAAAGGTTTCCAAGTGACAATAGGAGAACCTTGTTTCCAAGCTTTAACATAAAACGTCCCCAGTTGTGTTTTCTTTCTTGCAAAATTTATTATGGTTGTAGTTACTGGGGGAATCATCAAAAGCTTCATTCTGGCCCTTGCTTTTGCGCAGCTCCTTTGATAAATATGATACTTAGAAATATGCCTCCCACAAGACAGAAAAGCCATAGAGTTAAAATGAAGTAATCTGTCAGTAAACTCACAGGAATCAAAGCCAGAATGAAACCTGTAAAAGAGAGGAAGGAGGGGAGGGAGGAATGGAGGGAGGGAGAAGCCTTTGCACTAAAGCATTTTTAGGAGACGACAGAGATGAAGGACTGTCCTTTATACACTATATTTATCTGGAAAATTAAAAGTGAGGATTTTTTAAAAAGCCTCTATGTTTGGCTCTGAAACAGAGAGCCTTCCTGGTTTTCTGAAGTCCTGGGGCCTAAGGCTGTACCCATATGGGCACAATACCATGCCATCCCCCATTCTCAAAGTGATCAATCCAAACCACTCTTTCTGGGGTCATAACAAGGTGCCCAGCTACGTGATCAATACTGGGCACCTCATTTTTGCCCTCAAAGGGACCAGCTCTGTATTATTTCTAAAGTGTAGATGTACTCTTAGGGGTTTATTCAGACTTTGTTTTAACAAGACTATCCGAATAATCTGACTCACGCATTCTGGTTTTGTTGTTGGCATTTTTTTAAATTGAAACTGCATCTATGCACATCTCTGTGATTTCTGTTGCTCACACATGTCACACTGTGAATAAAGATGGAGTCGGTGATGCGGATGTATTTCAAACACATTCAAGGCATGTAGAGTTTTATCCTGCTTTATCCCAGGTCTATCTGCATCAGTTATTCAGACAGCCAACAATGTGACTCTTTTAGGAAAGCTCAGGAGGAAAAATGAGATCAATTACCCTGGATTAAGGTGGGGGGGGGAGTTTGGCAGCTCCTGCCCCCCCCCCCCAAAAAAACCCTTACTTGGGTGCATTCAAAATGTATGTGAACAAGAAAGATTCAACCCATATTCTAGTGGAAATATTTTCACCATCTGAATAACACCTTAGATGATGATGATGATGATGATGATGATGTTTACAATCCTCCCGCTAACCTGCACTTTGAAATAGTGCTATTGATCTGTACCATGTGGTTCCTAGTCTGAATTTATAGAGGAGTGCAGGGGCGGCTCCCTTCCCCTGTACACACCATCGCTTCCTCCTTGCAATTCTTGACTGGCTTGGATGGAGTTAAAAGGGAATTGTCTCTCACGCAGCACCTGTATTTGCACTGCTCAATCTTCAGTTTACTGTAATAAAATCATTTAATACTGTCATAATTTTTTTGGCACAGCCCATGTTTATGGTGAGTGATATGGAATGAGGCTGACTGACAGTCGCCTGATTAAAACAGTAAATCAAAAGTGAAGTTGCTTTTTAACAGGAAGCAACATGAAAATCCAGTTTGAAGCTCAGACTTTCAGTATTTGTGGTGTGGCTGCAGTTAAGAGTCAGCAGATGGGCGCACCTCTCCTCAGAACCTCAGCCAAGCTCTGCAGAGCCACCCCACTAGAAAACTGTAAGGAGAAGAAACAACAATCACAAGCTTTCTCTTGAAGCCTCAGCACTTACCAGCAGTTGGGGTTAAGTAATAAACACTATGAGAACACCCCGAGGCAACAGCATCTCAAGACAAGATCAGGAAAACAGGAACATATAAGGTAATATTCTCCTGCCTGTTAATGTTGGACAAGGCCCCTTTGATCTTCTTTTCCATTTAATAATCACATTTTACACTCTGGTCCCTAAATAATGCAAAATTTAGGACTCCCTTATCAAGGTTGACTTCATAGAATCATAGTATCATAGAGTTGGAAGAGACCCCAAGGGCCATCCAGTCCAACTCCATTCTGCCATGCAGGAACTCCCAATCATAGCATCCCCAACAGATGGCCATCCAGCCTCTGCTTAAAGACCTCCAAGGAAAAAGACTCCACCACTCTCTGAGGGAATGTGTTCCACTGTCGAACAGCCCTTACTGTCAGGAAGCTTCTCCTAATGTTGAGGTGGAATCTCTTTTCCTGGAGCTTGCATCCATTGTTCCGGGTCCTAGTCTCTGGAGAAGCAGAAAACAAATTTGCTCCCTCTTCAAAATGACATCCCTTCAAATATTTAAACAGGGCTATCATATCACCTCTTAACCTTCTCTTCTCCAGGCTAAACATCCCCAGCTCTCTAAGTCATTCCTCATAGGGCATGGTTTCCAGACCCTAAACCATTTTAGTCGCCCTCCTTTGGACACGCGCCAGGTTCTCCACATCCTTTTTTAATTGTGGTGCTCAGAACTGGACACAGTATTCCAGGTGGGGCCTGACCAAAGCAGTATAGAGTGGCACTATTATTTCCCTGGATCTAGACACTATACTTCTATTGATGCAATCTAAAATTGCATTGGCCTTTTTAGCTGCTGCATCATACTGTTGACTTATGTTCAGCTTATGGTCTACTTGTTCTCCTAGACCCCTTTCACATGTGGTCTCGTTCAGCCAGGTGTCCCCCATCTTATATCTGTGCATTTCATTTTTCCACCCTAAGTG
Organism: Urosaurus nigricauda; assembly: GCA_034509955.1. Classification (NCBI taxonomy): domain Eukaryota; kingdom Metazoa; phylum Chordata; class Lepidosauria; order Squamata; family Phrynosomatidae; genus Urosaurus; species Urosaurus nigricauda. Next base: position 8,560,083 of record JAOEGL010000009.1, on the reverse strand, counting down.
AAGTACCTTACATTTCTCCGCGTTGAATTTCATTTTGTTAGCGTTGCCAATGGTTCCGATATTACATTTGCCAGTTCTTTTAGTACTCTTGGATGTAGTTCATCTGGTCCTGGAGACTTATATTCGTTTAGATTAACCAGGTATTCCTGTACTATCTCTTTACTTATTCTGTGCTGAAATTCTCCTATTCTGTCCCCTGCTCCACTGTACTCAAGTTGAACACCCTTTGTCTTTTCTGAAAAGACTGAAGCAAAGAAGGTGTTAAGTAATTTTGCCTTTTCTCTGTACCCTGTTAGCATTTGGCCATCTTCTCCACACAGCGGCCCTATCATTTCCTTCTTCCTTTTGCTGTCAACATACCCATAAAAGCCCTTTTTATTAACCTCTCTAGCAAGCCTGAGTTCATTTTGTGCTTTAGCTTTTCTGACTTTATCCCTACATGTGCTGGCTATTTGTTTGAATTCCTCTTTAGTGATTTCCCAATTTTTCCATTTCTTATACATGTTCTGTTTCAAACTTAGCTCATTTCCTTAGTCATCCATACTGGTTTCTTGAGACATCTCCCATTTTTCTTCCTCATTGGAACTGTTTGAAATTGTGCCTTCAGTATCGCCCTTTTGAGGAACTCCCATCCGTCTTGAATTACCTTCTCTTTTAGTATTTCTGATCATGGGATCACCCCCAGTATTTCTGTAAGTTTATTGAAATCAGCTCTCCTAAAGTCTAGAATGCGTGTCTGACTATGCCTGGCTTCTCCTTTCCACTGTATAACAAACTCCAGGAGAACATGGTCACTTCCACCTAAGGATCCCACAACCTGCACCCCATTAACTAGGTATTCCCTGTTGGTTAAGATCAGATCCAAAATAGCTGACTCCCTTGTTGCCTCTTCCACCTTTTGGACAATGAAATTGTCTTCAAGGCAAGTGAGGAATTTGCTAGACCTTGACAATTTGGCTGAGTTTGACTTCCAGAAAATATCTGGATAGTTGAAATCACCCATCACTACTATGTTTTTCCTGTCTGAGTGTGTGGTTATCTGTTCTAGAAAGGCATCATCCAATTCTTCTGCTTGAGTTGGGGGTCTGTAGTAGATTCCCACAGCAGCATCCCTATTGCTTCCCTCTCCTTTAATTTTTATCCAGACACTCTCCAATTGGCTTCCAATATTGATGTCCTGGATCTCTTCACTGATATAAATATCCGTGACATATAATGCTATTCCTCTTCCTTTCCTGTTCGGCCTGTTTCTCTTTAAAAGGTTGCATTCCTCTATTTCTACATTCCAATCGTGAGACTCATCCCACCAGGTTTCAGTGATGCCTATTATATCATATTTCCCTTGTTGTGCTAGGAGTTCAAGTTCATCCTGTTTATTTCCTATACTCTGTGCATTAGTGTAGTGACATCTAAGACCATGTGTCCCTTTTGCTTGCTGCCTGTGCACATTTTTTGCCTCCTACTGTTGGGTCCTTTCACTGTTTGCCTTGTTCCATCTATGACAGTATGACTATTTTCTCCACCACCTTTGTCTCCTTCCCCCACATAACTCAGTTTAAAGCCCTCCTGATCAGATTCTTCAGGCTGTTGGCAAAAACGTTTCTGCCAACTGGCGTGAGATGCAGCCCATCCCTTGCCAGAAGTCCATGCTGCTCTTCCTCAGCCTCCTTGATAAGGGACAGAGCTTCAAATCGATTCTGTAGCTACAAGCTCTCAGAACGATTCCTTGTTTTCCTTTGTCTGTGTGTGACATTCCTCCAGCTGTCTTCTTCCTGTGTACATGAAGTGACAGTCTCCTCCCTAGCGACTTCCTCTGTGTGGTCCCCATCCAAGATCATTTATTCTGTTCTGTCCAGGAAAACCTCTTGCTCCCTGATATGTTTAAGTGTAGCGACGCGGGCCTCCAGCTGCTGCAATTTCTCCTGCAAGAGGGCTACCAACTTGCATTTGGGGCATGTGAATTTTCCCACATCGGTAGGCAAGAAGACAAACATCTCACAAGTGTTGCAGGTGACTGCGGCAGTCCCCTCAGTGTCCATACTGAGAAGTCTTAGTTAGTCCCTGAAATACGATTATGGGCTTCCCCCTCAGAAAAAAAATCCCCTGATAAACACAAAGGTTAAAGGCCCCTGGTGACCTGGGCTTTTTTCCCAATCACTGCTAATGATAAAAATTCTCTGGGATAAAAAAAGGCTCTGGGACTGCTAGCTCCACCCCCTAGTGACTCACAGGTATGGCTTACAGAAGCTCCACCCCCCCAGCAACAACACAGTCTCCCAATAGTTTTCAAAAATTCAACTCTCACTCACTTAAAAATGGCCACCCAGAATTGGTCTCCCCCTCCTTCTCTCCAGCAGGAACTGGGCTAGAAAGGTCTAGAAAGGCTCTGGGAGGGGTTATATATATAGACTGCTAGCTCCACCCCCAAGTGACTCATAGAAGCTCCACCCACACTGGAACTTTCTAGAAAGGTCCAGAAAGGCTCTGAGACTGCTAGCTCCACCCCTAGTGACTCACAGAAGCTCCACCCCCCAGCAACAACACACTCTCCCAAGAGTTCTCAAAAATTCAACTCTCACCCACTTCTCTGGAACAGAAGGAGGAGGACAACAGTTATGACTATGTGTCCACCTGTCCATCTATCTTACCATGCTATTGTTATTTACAGATGTTATGGAACAAGACTGGAATGGGCAGAATCGATCCCAAAAAATCATCAGTATAAACCCCTAAAATTCAACAAGGTGAAGCTGATTTCAGGAGATGGGCGGAAACCAATTTTGACTGATCAACTAATTGCATGCATCAGGGTGGAAACACTTTAGGATTTGTGTAATTACATTGACTCGAGACAAGAACAAAATGGTAGGTCAAAATGGTGGATATAAAATTACGAGCTTCTATGCACAAGCTCAGCCCAAGGGTTTCTTTGCAGTACTGGGATTGACACTTTCACTCAAACCTTTTCACACTCTGATTCAATACAGTTTCTTTCTTCCACACAAGCTCCCTGTAAAGCATTCTTGGTTAAAATTGTGTTGCACATATAACTCTGGGTTACGTTGTATGTACATCTCCTTTTATAAATGTTGGTTAATTGGATGCTGTGGAAGCTGCCTTGGGTCCTAGCCTGGAGGAAAGGTGGCATAGTAAATAAGTAAATAAATAAGTGGAGCAGTGTGCAAGGAAATATTCACTAGCCCTTCGTTTCCCATCTAAAACCTCCCTCCCCTAACAGCGATTGGACCCTGGAGGGTGCTGCTGCTGTGGTTGTTTACTGGCCAAAATGAGGGTGACTCAGGTGAACAAGAAGGGACAAAGGTGAAAAAAAACAGCTGAAAGGAAGAGAAACAAGGTTACTCATCCATATTGAAAGGAACCTTGCAGCCAAGATGGACCATATCTTGGTTGCCTTAGCCACATCCCCTCAATCTCTCCACAGCAAAGATGATCATACATGGACTCACTGTCTGGGAATCACTGCAGAAACATTAAGGAAGCGTGCGTGTGTGTTATGCAGTCATCAGCTCCCTCTAGCATCATGGAATCGTTCAAGGAGAGGTGATTAGATATTAACTCAAAGATTCCGTTAATAGCAAATTGCCTCTCCCTGAATGATTCCATGACGCTAGAGGGACGGTAGGGGGATGCTACAGGGAGCTGACAATTGCATGATGCTGGGAAAGCGAAGCGCTCAGGGTTACACACATGTGTGCTTCACTAACATTTCCCCGATGATTCCCAGATGGCGAGTCCATGTGTGATAATCTTTAACCATTGAATGTCCACAGTGCCCGCCAGAGGCTTGAGAGCTGCCAGGGAGAGAGGTGCACAGTTGTTCATGTAGAGCATTGTTCTCTGCCCCCAAGAAATGGGTTCTTGGCCCTTGATTTCAGCACCCTGATTGCAACAGGGAAGCAGAGCACTTTTTGCTGTTCCTATAGTTAAGGCTTTGGGAGTCATGGACTGTTGTTGATTGACTACAGGTCACCTGGCAATTTCCTTCCCAGATCTTGATTGACCTTCTCTCTACCCCCACCTTAGTTGGCATACAAACTGGGTTTATGAGAAGGCAAGATGAATGCACGAAGGAAACATGAGTCTCGCATCTTTGTTGTGGTTGGTACAAATGGAAGGGTTACTGAAGAAGAAGGGAGATTATTTTGCCCACTAGATTAGAAGATTAGACCTGGGGTGGTGAAATCAAAGCCTTCCCTACTGTTGAATAAGAGCTCCCATCATGCACTACCAAGATGGCTAGAAGTAGAGGGAAATTTATCTGCATACCCGCCAACATTCCATGGATAAAAACCAGGACACATGTTGCCAAGCAGCATCAGAATTTGGTCAGGATGGCAAATGTTATTAAGAAGGAATAACATGTAAGCTAGGAGAGGCTGCAGCAATTTCTTTTTCCCTGAGCCTATTGGGCAAGATTCCTCCCCTTCTTCTTCTCTCCTCACGGCTGAGTTAGGGGTCAATCACACTTATGTTTTTTGCACTGAAAGATTTGCATTTGTGAATCGATTCTGAATCGATTCACAGTTCCCGCTAGGTTTTAAGGCAGCGAATCTCTCCATGGCAATTAAATCCAATTCACTATTCCCATTCACCACAATTCTAGATCAAAATGGAGGCACCTCCATTTTCTCAATGATGGCTGTTCAATCCAACTCAATTCAGTATTGCATTCACACTTCCACAGATGCAAATTGCTCTGGCACCCAAAAAAAGACACAGTTATTTACTCGGTGCTGAATGTACCAGGTAAAGTTGTGTTTTCACTGCCCCCCTCCCCACACACACACACCACCCTGGATGCATTTGGGTCACAGTGTGAATGACCCTGAAATAACCTGGTTTCCACACCGGGTTATTTCATAGTGTGAACAACCCCTTACTAGAGTGGAAACCACTTTTGCACTTTGAACTTTGTAGCAACAGAAGTAAGCCAAGGATGAAGCGGGAAAGTGGGAGAGAGAGAAAGGAACTGGGGCATCTTAACAGCAGCTGAAAATGTGGGTTGGCAGAGGAGTAAGTGGGACTGTCCCTGCCAAACTGAGACAGTTGGAGGGGATGCATCTGGAGGGCAACAGATTTCCCATTTCTGGCTTAGGGCCTTCTTTTCTGAGTTTCTCTTGGAGGAAGAAAAAAAACTGGGGAGGACTGAAGGAGAGAGAAAAGAATCCAACTGTAAGGCAAGGAAGCCATGAGAGAACTGGGGGCTGGAGCCTTGGCTTTGATGTTGGGAGACTTCAGTCTAATTCCCTGCTCGCTGGGTGGCTAAACAAGTCAACAAGCTCTTAATGATGACAACGCACATGCAAATTTGTATTAGGAACATAAAATGAGCAGTGGTGTGTGGTAAACAATCAGTGTGGGTGGATATGAAAAGAAAAAAATGCATCGCACAGGTTTCTTTACAAAACTGACTTGGAAACTTAGGCAGTCTTGCACGGAGATAAACTGGCCTGGAAACCACTTTACATGAAGCTAGGAGCATAAATAGCACTTAACGTGGGTGTAAATTTCAATTATACCCACTTGGAAGCGCACTTACACTGAACATTGGCAATATATTACCAGAGATTAGATGAAATATTAATTAAAATTAATCAGCCACAGACAATGAGATCCACTGGGAAGAAGGTACTATAAATACTCAGCTTTTTTAAAAGAGAAGGGCATTTCCCTTGCTTGTATTTACCTGTTTAAATATTAAAATGTTTGTTGAAGTGGGGAATAACAAGGGAGGGGCTTAGATCCCCAGCGTTGTCTGTAGGAGAATACCAAAATCATGGCTTTATTGATCTTTTAGTGAAGATTTTGGCAAGGGAGAAAGAAAGTTCTCCTCTTGAAGCATTAGCTCAAACATGCTAGAACATAGAATATTTATTTCAAAATATAACTATTTGTACAGTGGATAAACCATAGCTGTCATGTTAAAGTGTTAGGTAAGATTTGGATTCCATAACATTTCTAAGATTTCACTGCTCAGGTGTGGTGTTTTAAGAGTTCAGAGTTTAAGAGAGGAGTCTTGGGAGAATGTCAAACAAGGTGCAGGAAGGCTGTGCCCCTCCTGGAAGCTTTCAGCAGCAGTGGTTCTCCATGTTTTCTTCCCTCCACACATTTATTCTCCTGGTAGGAGTCACATCTGAATTACAGTCAGATTATTCCACCCCTTATATACAGAGATGCAGGCTGCACATAGCTGGGGGCACACCTTCAACTTCCCCACAGACAGCCTGTTCTTTTTGCCTCTGGCTCAGGCTGATGGATCTTGGTTTACATTTAGAACAACAGCAACATAAAATAAGTCTGATAAGTCTGATGGCTGCCCACCAAGGCCAAGAGGACTAGATTGATAAGTGTCAAATAAATACAAATAAAAGTATATTTTGAGCTACAAAAATACAAATGACCCCATCGTCTCTGGTATGTTACAGGGCACTATTGTCTAGGCATAAAGGGAAAACAAAAAACAATATAGTGATAAATCAGTAGCTGCTTTCCATCTGCATTCATTTCAGCTTCACATATGTGGCATTAACCAAGAGAAAGAAGAATCAATAAGATGCACTGCAACTCTGCACATGAACTGTCCTGTTTTATGGATTTGTGTAAAAACAGAAAAGAGCTAATAAATCACATGATTGTGCCAACCTAAAGCTAACATGAAGTTTGATCAGGAAACATCTGGGTTTGGGCTTCACACATGCTCCAACTGCCATCCCACTTTTCAGCTGTTTTTTATAATGTCCCAATTTTTAATCTCTCCTATTCCCACTTTCCTACTTTCTCCTCACTTTATATCAATTGTTCCAAACTGAATGGAAAAGGCAAAAGTAGACTGTTCACAGGGGGGAGAAAAGGGGCTGGGATCTTTCTTTTCCCAGTAGGCTTAGGCAAAAGCAAACTGCTACAGCATCTCTTAGCTTATGTTTTCTTCCTTGTTAGTAACTGTTGCCATTTTGACCACATTCTGATGTTTCATGGCCACATGCATCCCAGCTTATAGCTATGAAATATTGAAGGGTTTGCAATTTGTGTAACAGTTAATCTAGCAGCTCCATAGATTTCTGCTACTAAGGGCTTTACAAAGCTCATGCTACCAGTTAATATGCAACACCTGCTGAAATTCCTTTTTTGTACACACCATTAAGGGTACATGAAACCCCTCGACTCTTCGCTCTAGTAACTCTTTCTGATACTGAAGTAAGACTTATGGTTCCCAACTCAGTCAACTCTGTACACAGAAGTGGGCACCATATTGTCCTTTGTTGTTGTTTTGTGTTTTCACCCTAAGGTGAACCTATCATGGGGTTTTCTTGGCAAGATTTGTTCAGAGGAGGTTTCCCATTCCCTTCCTCTGAGGCTGAGAGCTTATGACTTGCCCAAGGTCATCCAGTGAGTTTCATGGCCAAGCTGGGAATCAAACCCTGGTCTCCAGAGTCATAGTCCAACACTCAAACCACTACGGCACTCTGGCTGTCACCTTGTCCTTTACCCAGCAGAAAATGTTTTGTGTCAGCCCTGTGTGGAGGGAAACATTCAAGCATACCACAGTGTAGTTTAGAAAGCTAAACATTATGAGTTGAAGCATATTAATGGTACAGTCCAGAAATGGCAAATCATCTTATTCCTGAACAAATGGTTTACTGCAAGCATAGAAGCAAACTGGGAGAAATAGTCTGTTCTTCCACTCGTGTTTTGTTCCTGTCCTTCTCTGACCAGGATTACTACCAGGGTCCTTTGCCATCTGACTGCTTCTTTCATTTTTTTGTAACTTGTCGACACCCTTGCCACTGATTAACAGAATCTGTTAACAATAAATTTCATAGGATGGAGCCCAGAACAATTGGTGAAACAATAAACAAGGGCCATACCTAGCTGCTGAAAGTGAAAAGGAGGCTGCCTGGGTTCATTAATCCTTAGCTTTCATCACAGATCCATCATCCAATTTGGAAAGGGAAAGGGAAAGCAGAGTCAACCAAAAGAATGGCACACAAAGACTGCTTTTGGAGAGAATCACAAAGTGAAGCCCTGCTGCTTAAGAGTATTCAGAATAGGAAAGAAACGTGGATTTGATCTAACTTTTGGTCAATTAATTGCCGGCTAAAGTTAAACATCACTGCCGCTGAATATCATTCCGCTAGCATATAACATTCCAACTGTGTAGCAAGTAGGAATGGATAAGAATTTTGGTCAGCTAATGTTTGATAAGATTATACCAACATGTGCAAAGTTCAACATGTACAAGGAATTCGAGATCTGGGGGAAAGGACTTTATCACAAGCAGGTTTTAGATCACAATTGTAGCAAAAGAATATCACATGTCATTGCCGCCAGTATATTGTTGCGGTACCACTAAAGCTTGGTTAGAGGGCATCCTTTCATTGATCAGGAAGCCATCAATATGCAGCCAATTGCACTGCCACACCATTACTCTACCAGTATGATAAGTGACAATCTGCACTAGTCCCAATATTGAACAGTTTTGTGGTGTCAGTCTCCTCCTTATCCCCCTCCCCTCACTATTCCTGTTACATCTGCACTGATGAAATAATGTAGTTTGCCACCACTTTAACTGCCATGGCTCAATGCTACGGAATCCTGGGATTCATAGTGGGTTGTGGTACCAGAGCTCTCTGAGAGAGAAGGCTTAAAATTTCACAAAACTACACATCCTAGAAATTCCATAGCATTGAGCCTTGGCAGTTAAAGTGGTGGCAAACTGCATTAATTCTGTAGTGTAGGTGCATCTTACAAGTCCTGAGCAGGGTTGTGGATAACAGAGTGGCCCAAAGGTCTTTCATCCATAGGGTTGTGATAAGTCGAATTCAACTTGGTGGGAATTATCAACATCAGTTCTCACAAACTCCAGCCGCTATAGCTAACGCTGGTGGATTATGGAAGCTGTGAGCCAAAATATTGAGAAGGTATCAGATCACATACAACTATCCTAAAAAGCATGAGAATTCATAAGATATCAAATGCAGTTACAATCATGTAGGAGCCAAGGAAGCAAGCATATAAAGTACACAGACAACAGTTAAATCATGTTGGGATTGAGCAATCTGGAGGATTCAAATGAAGATGACAGCTGGAAAGGTGTATATTGGATCTCTCCTCCTCCTCCTCCTCCTCCTCCTCCTCCTCCTCCTCCTCCTCCTCCCCCTCTATCTCTCGCTCTTTCTCTGTATAGGACTGTTAAGGAAACAGGATTCGTGGTAATTTCCTGCCAGATGCTTGAACCGCTCCAACTTGCTGAAATTTCACATGTTGAATATCAAAGAGTTCCTAATAACAAATGTATTTCCTGCCTTTATGGTTTGTGTGCCAGTATGAGAGCTGTGAAACCCGAGGGATAAAGGGGAATGCACATTTGTGTCTGTGTAAACTAATGCAGAAATTTCATGAGTGTGTATGAGATAATCCTGGAGAGAGATATCCAGTCACATCCATACACCTTATAAGTATCCCTTACTAACTTTAGAAAACTACAACAAAATCCAAAATTCCACTAAAGAGCAGTATTTTTTTAATCAAAATACCAAAATGCAGAAAATGCATCATGCAAAATTTCCAAGCTCTACTAGCTTCTTCAGCAGGCAAAAGATGTTTAAAAATCAAGAAGAAAAGTGACGTTGGTAGAGTCACAGGCCTACCTTTTGTATCAAATGTTGTCTCTGTTGTAGTTCATTTGTTCTGGAGGGACCTCAGTGTAGACAAGGGCCACCTCCCTTCTAGAGAGCAGGGACAAAAGACAATAAAAGAAAGGTTATAAAATGTCAACTCCATTAATAATAGAAAAGTAAGATCCAGGTTGTCCCTGTCCTCTGGGAAGCTAACTGCTCCTTTCTAAGGCAAGGAACATTGATTTTCTCAAGAAGTCCCTGTACTGTTACATCTGAGAAAAAAATTAGGGCTGTAGGTAAAACATGCCAACAGTCATCCAAATGAAAATTTTACCTTTGCTGGAAGTAAAAACCTCAAAATATTAAATCCCAGTTCATTAGCTCCTCCTTGAAGTTTCCCCTGTTGTGGTAAAATTCGGTATCTTTAAATAAAGGAAACCTATCAGGCAGCATGGTGTAGTGGTTTGAGTGTTGGACATGACTCTGGAGATCAGGGTTCAAATCCTGGCTCATGCAAACCCACTGAACAACTCACACTCTCTCTTCCTTAGGAAACGACAATGGCAAGCCTCCTCTGAACAAATTTTGCCATGAAAAACCCACGACAGGTTTACTTTAGGGATGCCATGAACTGGAAATCACTTGAAGGCACACAACAACAACAACAACAACAACAACAACAACAACAACTCAGGAGTTGCAATGTTGACAATGCAACAAAATACAACACTATCCAAAATTCACAAAAGAGCAATACCTTTATTGGCCAACTGAAATGTACAAAATACATCTCAGCAAGCTTTCAAAGCTCCACTAGCTTCTTCATCTGGCAAAAGTTGTTTAAAATCAAGCAGGAGAAGAAGAATGACTTTAGAAAGACATTCCAATAGTCTCTCTGTGTGTCTTTTTTTCCCCTCTCTCTCTTACTTTCTGTGTCTCCTAACGGGTGGAAAAAAACTCAAAGGTCATGGGCTCCCCAATTGGTTGCCTGGGAATCTGGGCAATGTTATCCTTCTCCTGGTTTTTAGGAAGTGGAGCCTGTGCCTCTGCAAAACGCAGCTACACATATTGGTTCTGACAGCTCGAATTAATATGTCAAATTCTATGATCCATTTTGGCGACAGGCCTTTTGACCCTATCAGCACGTTGCTTCCTCGACTGAAAATTGGGAGGCTTCAAATTGATTTGGAGTTTTCGAAACAGCCTGACGTCAAAAATGAGAAGCAGGAGAGAGAGAGAAAAAAAAACAGGGAGGGAGCAAGATTGAGATTCAGCGCCAAGGTCTTTCTCAGCACTTCTGAGTACTGTGACGGCTGAATTAAGACAGGAAATTAAAGTTCTTTTCCTCTTTTCCAAATGCCAATGAGGGACAAACTAGATGTGATGATGGCAGATGTATATGCCTGCAGATCCATATCTGCAGTGACTGCATAGAGAGTATGGAAAGTAATAATTTAAGGAGCAAAGGAAGCATGAGAGTTGATGGGAATTGGCTGAGCCCTCCCACGAAGGTGAGATTCTGGCTCAAGAAAAAGAAAGGCACCCACAGATGATATAAATGGGACCACCACTATCTCATAATTGTTGAGATTGCTGCAATGTGCCACAAGCACACAGTGAGAAGTAAAAGTATGCACAGTTGATAATGGCTGCACCAACTATACCTCAAACCACAAAATATGTAGCATGGACATATGTTTCTCTCAAATTCTCTCTTTGTTTCTCTGTGTGTCTTCTCTGTCTATCTGTGTTTCTCTCTCACTAATATTGTATAAATGAGTTAAGCATTTAACAGATTTGAAAAACAATTACTGACACACAATCTTAATATAAAGGACCTGTGTACTAGCAGGAAGTGAAGGACACAACATACAATTCTCATCCTTGGAGTTTATCACATGGGAGGAATTTCTCTCAATTGCAAATGGAGCCAATTCGCAATTACTTGAATTCACTAGTTTAGCGAATTTATGTGAAATCTGATTGCGCTCGGAATGCGTTCAGAATTATTTCCCATTTCCCGAAAATGACCCCCCCATTGCCCAAAATTGTGTGAGATACTCTAATACGCAATTACGTGAAACCCCATGATTGCGTAACATAAATTACTTCCCCTTGCCTGAAATTGCATGAGATACACTCATTCGCAATAACATGAAACCCCATGATTGCATTCGGATTGCCATTGCATTATACCCCCAAATTCCATCGTATGATAAACTCCCTTGTTGTTAGGAGAAGAAAACCTATGGTTCCAATCAGCCGATTTGTCCAATGCCTGGCTTCCAGAGTGAGTGGAGTCCCTGGAGCCAAGGTGCTCCAGAAGGTTGGCCTGAACAATTGCCTGTTCCAAATGCCAGCCATAGATTTTGTGCCTTCCTAAGCACCTTGGCTCCAAGGACCCCACTCACCCTGGAAGCCAATATTAAAACACAACGTCTTACAAATAATGAATAAATGGTACTCCCTGCAGACACATACATGCATGTTCTGATGAATGTTCATCACATGAAAGTTCTGATGTTACCAGTCATTGATAGTACATAAATGGACTTTTAGGATGACATCATTAGCCCACACACATATACCCAAAGTAGCATACCTAACATGTTATTTCCAAAATTTCAATCTGGATATGAGCATTATTTTTAACAAAACTGTGCATTTTTCTATACATTATACTCTAAACCCTGTTTTTGGGGGTGGGGGGTGGGAAGGAAAGGTTAACATTGCCCAGTCCCCTAGTAAGCACAGAGCCCTGCCCTCATTTTAAGTCAATGTGTAAACCATATGCAAGTCGCTTCCGTATGAAATTCTAGCATCTCACTACAGTTCTTTCCCAAGGCATGTAAAATCAGGCAGAAAACCATTGAAGAGTCTCCTGTAAATCCTCCCTGAGCAATCATTCATCATGCCTGGTTCCTCTAAAGCAATCTAACAATATCTTTCACTTTGGAACTGAACTTCTTTCCTATTTGTTTCACCTCTTGGCACTAAGAAGCATTTAATCCCTGTCTGTTGAAAAGTTGGCTTGTGCGTGGGAAAGTCATGCAAAAGACCCAAATAATAATAAATCAATATTAACTGTGCACTGCTTGTTTCCCTGTCCCATTTGTATTATCTATTGGCTTAAGAAGTTAATATTGACTCAGGCAGAGCAAAATGTCAATACCTACAGACCTTGAAGGTCAAAGAAGTGTGATACCAAATAAGAATGTAGGCTATGCCTTTAGAAGGATTAATGGGCTGACAATTTGTATTCCATAAGGTCAGAACTCTGTACAATCCATGCAGAAGTATTGGTTTGGTAAGGAAGTCATATTTCAGATATGCAGATGACACCATACTGCTAACAGAAAATACTAAAAACTTGGAATTATTGCTAAAGAAATTCAAGGAAGAAAGTTCAAAAGCAGGTTTGCAGATGCTGTAAACTTTAAGAAAATGAAAATAGTGATCACAGATTATTTCCTTAACTTTCAAGCAGATGATGAAAACATTGAAATAGTTCAAGATTTTCTGTACTTTGGCTCAGTCATTATTCGAAGTGGAGACTGCAGCCAAGAAATCCGGAGACTAGGGCTTGGAAAAGCAGCTATGAAGAAACAAGACAAGCTCCTGAAATGGAAAGACATAAAATGAAAAACTAAAGTTAAGATTGTCCACACCATCATATTTCCCATTTCTATATATAGTTCTGAAATCTGGACAGTGAAGAAAGCTGTTAGAAAGAAAATCAACTCATCTGAAATGTGGTGTTAGAAAAAGGTTCTGTGGATACTGTGGCCTGCAAAAAAAAAGGCAAAGAAATGGGTTCTATACCAAATCAAGCCTGAACTTTTCCTAGAAGCCAAGATAACTAAACTCAGATTGTCATGCTTTGGACATATCACAAAGACACAATTCACTAGAAAATACAATAATGCTTCATAAGGTTGAAAGTAGTGGGGGGGGGTGGGAAGGAAGATCTCATTCCAGATGGATGGACTCAATCGAGAAAGTCACAGCTCTGAATGTGCAAGACCTGAGCAGGGCTATCGAAGAAAGGGTAACTTGGATGTCTCTCACTCGTACGGTCTCAATAAGTCAAAGTCTACTTGATGGCAGTTAAGAACCAAACAAAAAAGGAGGGGAGACAGCACCTTGAGAATCTCCACTTTCTTTTCAAAAATGAGTTAAGGTTCTAGATCCCATAATATGCTTGAAGGCCACATTTAGTGAAATCTCAGAAACAAAGCAGAATTATCAATGAGCAGGAATGAGAAATTGTTTGCAATTGAACAACTTGTCCCCTCCCGTTACCTATTTGATGAAAGTCATCGGAGCAAGGATAACCCATGAAAAATTTGAGTTAAATTGGGATGGGAGGAGTTAAAATGGAATATATAAAATCTTGAAGAGAGCTTTGAAAAAAATATATATGTTTTTTTAAAAGAAATAAATTATGCAACTTCGAAAAAATATTGTTGGAAATTTGGAATATCTGTGTTCAAAGTCTGCCTCTGAGAAATGGTTGCTGGAGATCAACAGTGTAAGACTACAGTTGCCTTCCTGCCCCGGGTTGGCAATTTCCCAGGGTTAAGCAATTCACCTTCATATTGACACTGCTTTCCATGGTGTTGGATCAAAGCAAGAGGTTATGCTTATAGTACCGCTGCTGCTGGTAGAATCTCTCACATCAGGGAGGCTTTTGTGGAGGGGCCTAAATGTACCAAACAGCTATTGGGTAGCAGTAATTGTGTTTGGCTACATTGATAGAGAGTCTTCCAGAGACAACAGCAGTGACACTTTAGCAAACTTGTTATTACTGCACAAAGGAAGAACTGAATGCCTCTTCCCATGAAAACCCTATTATGAGACAATCCAAAATAAAACAAGAGATAACGCCAGAAGATGAGACTCCCAAGTCAGAAGGTTGATTGCAAAATCTTTTGCTGTTTTAAGCAAAGAACTATAAGATAGCCCCTCCAATTCCATGTACAAAAGGCATTCAGACTGGTAATTGCTTCTTTCTTCGATGCTGGTGAAGGGACAACATTCTCCACCACATCCAAAGTCATGCTAGCTTACAGAGTGCACCTTGCTCTCACCTTTTAGAATCTGTTATATGAGGAGACTGGGTCACTCTGCCCAATAGTAGGGCTGACACACTGAGCTTTCATTTCTCTGACAATCTAAGATGTTGTTATTCAAGCAGGTTTTTAATATATTATCATGTCAGAGTGAGTTGTATATGGGGTGTGTGTTTTAGTTATGTTTTTTAAACTTTTGTATATTTTTATGTAATCTTATACTGTTATTATTTAGATAGTTTTGATTGTTTTAGCATTTTTATTGTAAAGATTTTAAGTGTGTGTGTGTGTATCTGTGGAGTTTATCATACGATGGAATTTGGGAGTATAATCCAATGGCAATCTGAACACAATCATGGGGCTTCATGTAATTGCGTATGAGTGTATCTCACGCAATTTCGAGCAAAAGGGAAGTCATCCCGAATGCAATCATAGGTTTTACATTAATGCGTATAAGAGTATCTCACGCAAGTTCGGGCAATGGGGGGTCATTTTCAGGAAATGGGACGTCATTCTGAACGCATTCCAAATGCAATTAGATTTCACGTAAATTCGCTAAACTAGCAAATTTACCTGAATTCGAATTGACTCAATTTGAAATTGGGAGAAATTCCTCCCATGTGATAAACTCCTGTGAGTCTCCTCAGGTCCCTTTCAGGGAGGAAGGCAGCATGCAAGTGAAATTAAATAAATAAATACATTTAGATGCCTGATCTGAAACATAGCAAAACATTTGCTGGATCAAACCATCTCATTCAGCATTCCCTCATGAGTGGTTACATACGTCTGAGAAGCTCACAAGCAAAGTGCAGATGGCACATAGCTCATGTGGCAAGAGACTGCAGATTGCACAGTTTGGATAGAGGCATGCATCGTTGATACTTCATCCACCCACGCCAAAATACCAAGGCAAACAAAGTCCAGACACGGAGGACCTCTGTGACTGTGAGTCACAGGCTGGCAAAACTTTCTGCTAAATCTAGACATATTTTTAATGGAGCCATTTTGCCCTCTTTTTAAGCTTCTCTCCTTCCCCCTCGTCCTGGCACCCAACAATGTGCCTTTGTTGGGGGAAAAAACATTGCACCAACAACAACAATTATTGCCCTGCCAGATTTCCGTCAGCTTTGCAACAACGGAATCACAACAAAGAAATGTGACTTCAAAAGCATCCCGGTCTGTTTCCTATTCAGCCCTTCAAGTACAACTCAATAAGGAAAGCTGACAGACTGCGCTGTTGAGTGATCACAGCTCCGGCTGTCGCACCCTTTTCTTCAACTGTCAAGCACACCTTTCTCTCTCCTCCCCTTAGCTTTGTCTTCTCTTTAGATGGGTGTAAGTGAAAAGGAGCAAGCAGAGACCTGTAGACTCTTCTCCAAGTTGCTAATCATACCCTTGCCAAGATCAGAACAGCAAACTGCTCTTAGTGCAAGGGGTGCAGAAGGGGGTGGAGGGATGGGATAGACTTTCCACCATATCCCTGGTTCCTTCTTCTGTGTAAACATCATTCTCCTTTGAAGGCTTTGTTGGGTGGCCCCTTCCTTTCAAGGGTTTCCCTAAAGGGACACAAGATGAATTATAAACTTCCTAAGGATCCTCTGTATGCTGAAGGCTCAAGGCAAGACTGAACCTAGGACTTTCCCAACCTTGTCAAAATGCTTAAGATAGAGCTTTCTATTTTAGTTCCCTATAATTCTTGATTCATTCATTTAAAAATACATTCCAATGTACTAACTGAGTGTGATCGTGACTGGGGCTACCAGTTCAGAATCATCCCAGGCCCTGAATTGGTCCTAGTCACAACCACATTCTGCCTGTATCCTGGCATGTTTTTAAAAAAAACTGGGTGAATGATGAGGAATGAAAATAGATCTATCTTAAAACATTTTGTCTGAGGTCTAAGGACCTAGGGATAGCTCCTGATGAACTCATTACATAAGTGTTACACATTGACTTCCAACCACAGCTGCTCACAGCTTATCATTCAAACCCATACACACACTCTTTCCTGTTTGGAAATTAAGACAAAGTCTTAGCTAAAGGGGATGTTCAAAGTGAAATGAGAACATTCTTCCTTCCTAGTTAGTTAGGTTAGATAGGATATGAACCATTTAATCTAGCCTACTTGCTACTAACTATAGAATGGTTGCAGAGCAGAGAGTAGAGTCCTGGTGCCACAATGAATGGGAGGGAAGGAGGGGGCTAAGTAAATCCATAGACCATGACCACCATCCCAAGTCTCTGTGAATTGCAGCAACAAATCAAGTCTTGCTTCTGCTTCTCTAGATGAGCTGGAGATTATCACCCTCATATCCCTCCAGGAGATGATCCCTCAAAACTCGGACCTCAGGGCCAGGCCTGAAATCATCCTGACTGCTTATTTGCTCCTGTCAAATCAGTAATGCAGTAATGTATTGGAGATTTCCATTGGCTACACTGCCAGTACAGCCCCGTCTAACCTCTAAAAAAAGGGTGGATATTTTAGACTTCAATTCCCAGAAGCTACAGATTTATGAAGTTCAACTTCCCAAAACCCCAACTAGTACGGTATGAGCAATTAGAAAGTGTTACAGAAGATTTCCAAAACATTTGAAGAGGTAAAAATTTTCAAGTCCAGCACTAAGTACACATATAGACCTAAATCTTGACAAAATCTATATTCCATGCCCTCAGGTGGGCTGAAGATGCATCTTTCCAAGAATAAAGTATCCTCACATTTGATATTCTCTGTTGTTGTTGTCATCGTCGTTATCATTATTTCTTACCCACCTTAAAAACACAACCTCGGTTAAAAACACACATCAGTTTAAAAGAACAAACAAGACACATACATATTAAAACAATCCACATTTAAAATTAATCATTTAAAATTTGCAATTTAAATAACAGCAATTCCAGATCTGAAAAGATGTATTGCTACTAAGGCTTATTGTGTCATTGGTGCTGCAATATTTTTTTCAGAACTTTATTAATCACTGATGTCCTTGTTGCTGTATGCTTTTGAGTCATTTCAGACTTAAGACAAACCTAAGGCAAAGCTGTCATGGGGTTTTCTTAGCAAGTTCAGGGATATATACCATTGAGGATGAGAGTGTGTGACTTGACCAAGGTTTTTCATGGTTGAATGGGGCTTCAAACCCTGGACTCCCAGAGTCCTGGTCCAGCACTCAAACCACTACTACACACTGGCTTTTCTTGCATCCATTGTTGTTGTTGTTGTTGTTTGCCTTAAATCATTGCAACTTATAGTGAACCTAACACAAACCTATCATATGGGTTTTCTGGGGCCGAGAGTGTGTGTTTTGTTCAAGGTCACCCAATCGAACCCTGGTCTCCAGAGCCATAGTTCAACACTCAAATCACTATGCTGGGTCTACTTCTAGCATCCTAACCTATGAGACTATAAGCACCCACTGAATTAAACCAAAGGTCCTTCCAATCCAGGTTCCTTTATCCTACATTGGTCAACTAGATATTTCCAAGAAGATCGCAAGCTGGGCACTTCTGATCTTGCACATACCCACATGCCATCTAGTATTCACAAGTTACACTGGCTCTGTATCTGTGGGTGCAAGAAGTTATCCCATTATTTTGGACAAGCTGGAGGCATAATCATATAGGCAATGAAAGGCCATGGATGTATCTAATTTCTCCTCTGTGCTATTTCAGCCACTGTCTCTTTTTGCTGTGAATTCCAGTTAACAACTCTTGGAATGAAGAAGTACTTTCCTTAATCTGAACTGAATATATTGCTCTGTGACTTTCTTATTCTGCCTCTCTCCTCAAGGTAGGGTACACAGTTATTGTTGTTGTTTGTTTGTTTGTTTGTTTGTTTATATAGAGCCATCCATGTGCATGGTGCTTTACAAACAGTTGCCAAAAATATAATTATTCCAATAATATAAAATACTAAATACACACAAAGTTCCCTTGCATATCTTACTCATACCACAGACTGTGAATCAGGCTATGTCACAAGACTATGACTGACCATACAAATGATGACCCAGTTCAAGATCTGAAATCAAGTCTCTGTTCTGAGACTCTATTGTCGATCACATTTAATGAATATCCAAGAGTTCTGGTGTTATGTCAGTCACTTATTCTTTAAAATTAAATTTACAAAAAAAGCGAAAATGGGGAAGGGTAAGACCATTAGCCCATTTGAAGCTACAGTTATCATTCTTTATGTCTATCTAGCCCCAGTCACGTCCATCACTTCTCATTAGATAGTATCTCTGGCGTAATGCAGTTTGATGGATTATAATCAGAGATGACATGCCAGCCCAAAAAATCTCTAGAAACTTTCCGGGATGCTGTTTCCAAGACCATATGCTTTTCAGCTGTTTTCCTGGAACTGGCATTGAAAGGGGGCAGTTCCACTCCATGTGTGCTAAATTGGGGTCAAGCGCTTGCAAATAAGATTACCCTTTGAGGGACTGATGTTCTGAAAACTGTTCAGTTCTGGCCCAGTTTTCCATTAACATCAAAAGCATTGTAAAGAGAAACGTTCTCTGATCTGCCCCATGAAATGATGCTTGGTGTCCTGAAATGCCCTTTATCTTGAGTTGTATATGGGTTCATCACATAGAAATTGGCCCCCGCTGGAGTTCAGATATGACCACTTGATGTTCACGATGAGCAAGAATTTCTAAATGCCTGATTACAGTGCTTCCTTTCTCATAAGATTGTTTCACAATGATAGCACTATGATTCGACTTTAACTACCATGGCTATGTCCTATGAAATCCTGGGACTGGCATTTTAGGGAGGGCCACTGAGAACTCTCAGATAGATAGGTGCTATTTGTGTGTCCACACAGACGCTGGCTTTGGAAGGGGTTGTCAGTCACAATTGCTTGTTCCCTCCCTCCTTCAAAAGCATGGGGCAGCTGTGTGAATGCTGCCGGACTCCCCTGCTGCTGTGTGAATGTCTCTCTTACTGCTTTATCACACTAGGGGCAAACAGGATTTAAACTAGAGTTAAACAGGAAATTCCTATGATTAACATCAGGTGATTCCTGTTTAACTCTTGTTTAACTCTCATTTTAAATCCTGTTTGCCTCCTAGTGTGATAAAGCAGATAGAGGTCACAATGAGGCAACCAGCCATGTGATTGATTCAGGGCCCCTTGTTTTAAACCTCTGAGGGAATGACTCATGCCAGCATTTGTGGCACCAGATGGAACACTGGTATGTGTGTGTAGAAAGCCATCCCATATTGCTTTGGATTGCAGGGGTAACTGGGAAATCAAGACGAATCCAGGGTTGTTGTTGTTATCCACCGTCAAGTCTATCTTGACTCATGATGACCCTGTAGATGAGACATCTCCAAGACTCCCTATGCTCCACTGCTCTGCTCAAGTCCTGCAAATTCATGCCCATGACCTCCTTAATAGAGTCCATCCATCTAGCACGGGTACTTCCTCTCTTTCTGCTTCCCTCCACAGTTCCTAGCATTATTGTTTTTTTCCAGTGCACTGTGACTCCCTGTGATGTGGCCAAAGTACGACAGCCTCAGTCTTGTCATTTTGAGTTCCAGAGAGATTTCTGGTTTGATCTGCTCTAGGACCCATTTGTTTGACTTCTTGGCTGTCCGTGGAATCCTCAGCAATGAATTCTCTTTCTATCCACTTTTTAAACTATCCAGCTCTCACATCCATACATGGTAAAAGGGACAACAATGGCTTGTATGATTCTAACTTTCATGTTCAGTTGTATGTCTTTATATTTTAGGATATTTTCTAGTTCTCTCATAGCTGCCCTCCCCATTCTTAGTCTTCTTATGATTTCTTGACTGCCATCCCCACTCTGATCAATATTTGATCCCAGGTATGAAAATTCTTTTACTATTTCTATATGTTTTGCTAGGTGGAACTAAACTCTCTTTCACACTTACCAGTTACCAGTTACAGCATTTTGATATAATTTTAACTGTCATGGTTGCATCCTACACAATGCTGGAATTTGGAATTTGGTGGTGTGCTAAAGGACTTCTATATACCTCAATAACACATAGTTCCCAGTATTCCATGAGATAGACCAAAGTGGTTCCAAAATGCTATAACTCTGTAATGTGAAAGAGACCCAAGTCTTCCCTAAGCATGGCCATCGGGGTCCTGTCCCATGTGGTGCTGAAAGCTCTTCTGTTCTCACTTCGTGTAGGAGCAAAGGCATCACTTGGTTGCTGAGTGAGTGAGCCCCAGATCTTTCCTCTTTCTGTCAACAGCAAAGAATGGGTGTGGTGGAAGCCTGGAGGACAGCATTGTCAGGCTGATGATGGGGAAATACAGCAGCTTGTCAAAGCTGCTTGGCCCGCAGCGGAGAGGTGAGATTAGCCGGTATTGTCTCACCTGTCAGCAGCCTCTTCAAGACCTGTTCCTTTTGACAGGGTGGAGGTGTGAGAAGGGTTCTCTCTTGATCCCACCCAGGGTTGCAGGAGTGAATTTGATTAGGATTGCTGAGATGATATTGCTTTCTTTGGACTGGAACGTGCTAGGCGTTGTTATGGATAGAGAGATGGGTTACTGCCCTAAACCATATCTGTCAGGAAAAGAACATGCATACCTTGATTAGAAATTTAGCTCTATTCAGCATTTGTATATGTGCACACAAGGCTGGCTCTAGGTGCTTGGGAAAATCCTGTTTGATGGGCTCCTCTTGACTTTGGGAGGCCCTGGGCTGCTGCTTAAGTAGTGGCGGCAGAAATAAAATTGCAGTTTATTTATTTATTGCACGTATATCCCACCTTTCTCCCAAAAGGGGACCCAAGGCACCTTACAATAATTTTGAAAAGAGCTAACTGAAACATTAATTTACAACAGTTACAAAGGAATTAAACATCATCATTATTAAAAAAATTATTAAAACAACTAAAACGCTATATATATATATATATATATATCAGAATTTTGTTAATAGATTAAAACAGAAAACTAAAGAGAGAGAGAGAGAGAGCACACCACACTTCGCAACTCCATTGTTCAAATTCAAAAGCCTGCCTAAATAAAAACCTCTTTGTCTGCCATCAGAAAGACAGGAGGAAGAAAGCCAACAAAACCACCCATGGAATGGAGTTCTGCAGCTTGGGAACCTCCATGGAGAAGGCTCTGCAAAGGTGCACCTGCAAAGGTGATGGAACTGCAAAAAAACCTTTCCTCACAGATCTCAGTGAACACCTCTTGCAGATAGTCTGGATCCAAGCCATGTAGGGCTTTAAAGTCAAAAACAGCATTTTGAATTCTACCTGGAAACAGACCAGCAGCCAATGCAGCTGTTTCAAAAGGGGCAATGTTCCCAGTCCTGGTCAACAGCCTGGCCACAGCATTTCAGATCCACTGACATTTCCGAACAGTTTCCAAAGGCAATTTTGTGTACGGTGTGTTACAGTACTCTAAATGGGATGTAATCAAAGCATGTGTCACCATAGCCGGATCTGACTTTTGGACTTAGATTCATGTAATGTTGGAGGACCTTTCAAAAATACAGTTCAGGGAGAGACCTGCATTTTTATTCATTGGGAGTGATGGAAGGACAGATGGAAAGGAACTATGGAAGAATTCACAATACATGATTACAGCAGCTAGAAATGTGTATCCCCAGAGATGGAAAGAAGCTGTTATTACTATGCAAGCAGACTGGTTGGTGAAGATACATGAACTTGCAAAAATAGACAAACTGACCATCTTAATTTTAGAAAAAGGCCTTTGGTTAACTTTAAGAATGATTGAGAAGTGCTCATCCATTTTTTTTTTAGCTTAGTATGGTGAAATATATTGTTGGGGGTTTTATAAGATAACATAAGGATAACAGTAATTTGCTTATAGTAGAAGTGTGACTTGGATACGGTGCATAGGAGGTTTAATCTAGTTTGAGTTAAAGGTTTTCAGTTATGGGAAGGTCAAATATGTAGTTATTATTATATGTGTGTGTTTTATTTTATGTTAAGGGGGTATCTGTGTGTATGTGTGTGTTTTTATGTTATTTTTTTGTATTCAAATTTACACGTTTAGCAAAAATAATAATAATAATAATTCTGTTAGCCTGTCTGCAAGCAAACCACTAGCCTCTAGATTGTAATGCATAGCAGCCCCAGCTTTTTAATTGCACAATGAAATCTCTCATTGCATCCAAGATAGATTTATGATTGGCTGAAATTCCCTTATCAACACACACGTGAATGCCAGGGAGACGCTGTTTTTTAATTAATATTTGCAATTGTTTTCATTCTGACTGACCTTGGAATATGCACAGGGGGTTCTTAACACTGGAGAAGACTTTTTTTTCTGGGAAATTTGCCAAATATGCATTAAAGTTGTGTGTTTTTAATGCTTTGGGGTGGAAATAATCCCTGATTTTAAAGGGACATAAGACTAAAGGTCATAGAATGAGCCTTTTATTGGCTGCCAAAACCATCTTGACATGGTACGAAATATCTGCATATGTGCCTACCATTAAATAATATGTGGTTCTAGAGACAGTTGTTCTGGATGAGCTTATCCCAGAAAAGAATGGAATAAAACATAGAAATTGGTTTTGATATAAGATCAACACCAACATTAAAATAAAATCAGAAGAAAAGAAAAAAAAGAAAGGAAATAAATATATGAATTAATATTTCTGCATACATTTTTCTCAAACCTAAACTAAAAAAAGCATACTAATGTGCTAAGCTAATACACTAAACTAAAACAATAAGCAAAAACAAGCCAATAAACTGTAATGGGAGAGAAAATTACAAAATCAGAATTATATTGTTCTAACACTACAGAACCAAATGAATAAATTTACTAAGGTTACTAGTAACCACAACCACAAATCATTAGATGCATTATTGTTCAAAAAAACAACAAAAATGATTTCCAATTTTTCAGAAAAATCTTCAAGTGTGTGGTGAACCGAACATGATAACCCTCTCTTGTTCCTCAGAGGCACTGATATCTTTGGTAGCATGTTTCAAAAGTTCAGCAGAAGCCAAGTGGTATTTTAAAACAACAATAAAGTATATTTGAAAAATATAAAATAAATTATAAAATATAAATAAAGCTTTATTTGTTTTGTTTCTTAATTGCAGAAGTTCCTTAAACAATACTACAGCCACTAAGGCAACCTTATCACCAGTATTAAGGCCACAATCTTCCTTAAACCTGCCGTCACTTTTATTATGTGATAACCCCCTCTCTTGTTTGCCACCACCGATCTCCTACTGAGGCACTAATGTTTTTGGTAGCGTGTTTCAAAAGCTCAATCGAGGCCAAGTGGTAATTCAAAACATGAGTAAAGTTTATTTATAAAATAAAGAAATAAATTATGAAAGATAATTAAAGTGTTCCTTGTTTTGTTCCTTAGTTTTTGTTCCTTGGGGAGGGGGGTTCCCTCCTTATCTTGACAACCCCAACACTGATTTGAAACATTCTGAGACATTTTCGAAAAATTATTTGGCGTTAAATACTATCTGTACTGTAAGTTACTGCACAAAGATTTTATACGCATCCATCTATATACCCTTGTAACCAAACGTTTATGCCTACTGTACCATAAAATAGAGTCATAGAATCAGAGAATCGGAAGGGGCTTCATGGACCATCAAGTTCAGCCCTCCTTCTGCTCAATGCAAAATCTCCAGCTAAAGCATCCCCAGTTCTCCAGCCTCTTTCTGAAGACATCCAGAAAGAGAGATCCCACCACCACTCTAAACAACGGGTCCCACTGCTGAACTGCTCTTTCTTTCAAGAAGTTCCTTCTAGTGTTCAATTGAAATCTACTCTCCTGCAACTTCAAACCATCCCAATATCCCTCCAGAGCCCTCCCTTTCAGTCCTTCATTGTCAGTACAAAGGAAGAAAGGATCATTCAGTTTAGTGAGCTTACTTGCTGTCAGAAGAAGTGGAACAAGGGTAAGTGAAGCCTCCACAAGGCTAGCTAAAGTAAGCCATCTTTAATAACAGGGTAATTATTCAGACTTAAGTGCACAATCACTTTGCATTTGGCTAAACTTTATGACAGGTGATGACAAGTTAATAAATGAGATGTTTCACCAGTACTTAAACAGCTGTTAACCAGCCATCTCCTGGCAATGGATAGCCTGAAGGTAAAACAGGGAAAAGAAAAAAAAAAAAAAATAAAAGGAAAAGGGAGGAGAGACAAAGGTGTGTGAGTGGGGTAACTACATTCAAACTGATGCTTAGAAATCGGTTATTTGGGTTTGTTGAGTTAGCCTTGGCAATAAATCATCATTAACAATGCTGTCATTTATCAAAGGAAAGCTCTTGCAACAAAAGCCTTTGAAGTCCCAGCACCTATAATTTCCTACCTGTAAAAAGGTACCTTTGTGTCTGTGTCATGCCTGAAACTGATGAGACCCAGAGGGGATTGAGCAGTTCATTACTGAAACACACCCATCCAAAGAAACAATCTCAAATATTGCCAGGTGGGGAGGGGGAGCTTGGAGCCTTTCATTTAAAATGCAACATGGCTAGAAGCACGGAAGCTCCATCTCCACTACAACAGCATCTCTTGGTCCTGAATATTACTAAGAAATAGATCTTGGACATCTATACTATGCCAGGACTAATCGAAGAGGTAACAGTTACTCATTTTGTAATCCAATTGGGTAGTCTCCTCTTCTTCCCTGGTGCATCTCGTCCTGATCTCAAAGCAGAATTTAAATGCTGTGTGTGGCCACCTTACTATATTTGATTCCTTCTGATCTGGCTTCACATGCTCCATTTCCCCCACCTTGGCTTTCTCTGTCACTTTTGGGGAACCCTTATTTCCAAGATGAGGAATAAAAGGAGGGAGGGAAGGTATTGATTAATCTTTGAGAGAGAAGGAAAGCAAGAATGAAAACTGAATGAAACCCTTGAGCAAAGGAAGCCCTTCTCTGGACTCTGTGTTTTTTATGGCTGGTTTATTTTTTAATTTATTTTATTTATATAATTTCTCCACCTTTCTGCTGACACAGGACCCAGCAAGACAATTTTCTTTCCAGCAAAGCGGTTCCTCTGAATTGCGCTTTGTTGGCTTACTTGTGCAACGTAATCCAATTAGCCTTAACTGTACAACCCTTGTTACAATGCTGAATTTGCTTCTGCCTGACCTCAAAGATGGCCAACATACTATCTTGAACACACTTGATCCTGTCAGGCCTGGTTAGTACTTGAAAGTCAAAGCTGCTGTCAGCGATATTTGACAGTACTGTATTGGGCAAGATGTACCAGCAGTCTGATTCAGTAGATGGCAACTTCTTAAGCACAAGATGAACATTTCTCAGCCAGATGTCCTTCAGACATTTTGGACTACAATCCCAGCCAGTATGACCAATTACGATTAAGAATGAAACCCAAAATATATGGATAGTCCAAGACCTTCATGGGACTGCCTTTAACTTTACGCACACAAGTTCAACATGCACAAACTCAACCTCATCAATTTCTAGTGTGCGTTGAAGCCCAACTGCCAATCCTTTTGGTATTTATGGCATTAAAGTAACTTCACTCAAATGCCAGCATGAGCTCATGATTTGTGGCTCAGGGCATGTAAGAACATTTTAAGGGTGGGGGCAGAAACAATATATATCTATATACCTAATACACAATTAAAATGACTATTATTTTTTTTGTTTAAAAAAATGATCCCATTTTTGCTTAACAATGCCTGTTTAATCCAGACCAAACAGGTCTTTAATTTTAGACTTCAAGAGCACCTCCCTTTAAAGGAAAGGGAATGGTTCTATAATTCCCAATCAACCATCAAGGATGGCTTTCCATGTCCTACTTCATATGATGAAGAGGGCACTCTGGTTGACTTAGAAGTTGTGGATATTTAAAATGTATTGCACAACTGGAAGAGAATGACCATGGTATAGTGGTTAAGACTGTTGGACTGGGACCTAGGAGATCCATGCGGATGTCCTGGCTGGTCTATGAAATTTCACTGGATGACCATGGGCTAGTCACTCTTTCTCAGCCTTACCTATCAGAAAGGACTGGTGCAAGAATGGTTTATTTGTTTTATTTATTTTGAGTATTTATACATTGTCCTTCAGCCAAAAGGGCTCCCAGATCAGCCTACAATCATTAATGGGAAAGAAGAAAGTTGTTTGCTTACAATCTAAAAAGACAAGACACACAAGGAAGGGGGGATGTCATCTGGGAAGGGAATTAAAACTGGCAAGTTCTAGTTGCTTTTCTCTCCCTCGGGCCAGATAAATGACAACTGAGACCAAGACACAATAAAGCTGTGCCTGGGGGCTCTTCTATCTCTCAGAAGCCAGAGCATTGATAGTTGGATCATGGAAGGAAGGCCTTTCACCAGCCACTAGAAAGTAAAGTTGGAAAGACGATAACTGTGTATGCCACTTTGAACTCTATATAAGGAAAATGGTATAGAAATATAACAACCAAATAAATTTATATACAAGGAGTGGGTGGCATAAGGCCACACTGCAACTCCCACCCAGTCCTAGACAGCATATTCATTGATGAAGGATGATAGCCACTGCAGCCCAGCTTCTAAAGGACCACATATTTTCCAATCCTGACATAAATGATAGAATATTGTTATTTCCAAGTTGAGTGAGACCTAGGGTTGCATCCAAATAGCTCTCATGTTTGGAATTCCTGCAATGTTTTATTTTATTTACATAATTTTGTATAACATGTACATATGCTTAATTTCGCGGTATAATGCCCTAGCAGAAGAATTTAGTATAATTTCAGTGAAAATTCAACACATTGCACCATAGTGAGGAAGACTCTGATTGCATGGTATGTGTGTTTGCTCAGTCTCCTTAGTAGAAAACAGTCAGGAGACAAGCTCAATGTTCAACTTTTTATTAGGTTTTTTAAAGGGGGGCTTTTTAAAAGAATGTAATAACAGTTGGCCATCTCAGAGCACATGGAGATTGTCTCCTTACTGTTTTCTGCTTTTAACGTGCTTTTCAGTACTTATTTTTCAGTTTCCTAGGTGTCAACTCTTGATAGCAACTTCCAAATCCTCTGCTCTTCCATATTATGCTTCTTTATTTTTCAACAGGATTTGGATTGAACTTGTTATGAAGAGCTACAACCCTTGAATGTCCTCACAGCACTTGTTTTTTCTGATCATTCCTCTCCGGATAAGAGTCTTCCTAGCCAGCCACAAAGCCCTACCCAACTTTTGCTCTTATGAAGAGCTACAACCCTTGAATGTCCTCACAGCACTTGTTTTTTCTGATCATTCCTCTCCGGATAAGAGTCTTCCTAGCTAGCCGCAAAGCCCTACCCAACTTTTGCAACCCAGAAGAGAACTGCGTTTGGATGCCAATTTCTTTTTTTCTCATGAGTGCACATGTCAAAATAGTGCATGAGACCAATTTTGCTCAGCTTCACCGCAAGTTGTAAATCAAGATGAAAAGTATAATAAATAAGCCACCTTAAGGGAATCAGCCATGGGGATCTTATATCACCCTGGCAGCCAGCTGCAAAAAAGAAAGCAACACACCCACATTATGGAGAAAGAAGAGAGATACCTTGAAGAGTAGACAAATAAGCCACCTGCATCTCTCGAAGTTATCACCCAGGTGAATATTCCTGGGTGTGTGGGATGCATTGGAAAGTTCCAAATATATACGAGAAGAGTTGTTTGTGAGATGCTTCAGCCTATGTAGACATTCAGGTTTCAGATAACCAGTGTGAAACATGAAATGACACATTCCAAATTCATCAATGTTGATCCAACCACGGGAGGGTGAGAATCTCATTTGGCTCGTTTTTTGAAAGGAACTTTTGAAAGCTGGCAGATTATTTCATAAATGGAATGTTTGAAAAAACACAATATTTAAGCAAGTTCAAATACGGAAGAAAGCAAGACTGATAGATTCAGCCATCTTGGACCATTTGCACTACAGAATTTTAGAGCTATTAACTCAGCTCATAACTCATTTTTCCTCTTCTCCACCCCTCTTTTGCCCCACAAACCCTTCAGAAAATTGGAGAATATGTGCAGGGCCATTCTGAAAATTACTGTATATACTCATGTATAAGTCTAGAAATTTAGGTCAAAAAATTGACCCAAAAAACCTGAGTCAACTTATCCATGGGTCAATGTAAATACTGTATCTTAACTCCTATTTAAAAGAAGGAACCATCCCTTGGTGAAAAGCGAGAGTATAATCTGTCGTGGAAGCACTGACTCCCTTTACTCTCTCATTCATCCAGTCTTAAGAATAAGCACAAAGAGTTATGTCTGATGGATTTTGGAAGTTATTTGACATTGTTTTGCTTTGCTTCATCCTTTAGATCCTTTCCTTTATGCCCCTAAATTTTACCCTTGACTTATCCATGGGTCATAGCAAAATCCATAATTTTGGCCCCAAACCTTGCCCTCGACTTATATATGAGGTCAACGTATAGTCGAGTATATATGGTACTGTTCCTTTTGAAATTGGCCAGTACCAAATGACTGAGAATTTTATTTGGATTGTTTTATACGACCTGATCAGCATTCACAAATTAGAAAGGGAAACTGACAGATTCATCCACCTCCAACTCCAAGGATTGCCACAGTTTATACTGTAATTTGTAACTTATTGTACTGTACCACATTTTCTGCATTTTGCCTGTTCTAGCACTAAGGAAATGTTGGAATGCAGGACAATGGGAAAGGATAGCAGATAGCAGCAGCTTCACCAGAGAAGGTGTAGTCATGAGGTAGGTGCTTCCCAGGTGCAAGCACAGCCCAGTACCTGGAGATAAGCATTATTGTGAGCTCAGCTTCATGATACATACATATCCTCCAATACTGCACAGATGATAACCAGGACACATGTGGCCAAGCAACATCAGAGTGCAGTCATGATGACAAACATTATGAGTGAGCAAGAACACACAAGCTAGGAAAGACTGCAACTGGTTGCTTTTGCCTAAACCTACTGGGAAGAGTAAGAGTTCACCCCCTTCCTCTCATCTCTCCCTTGCTGAGTGCAAACTAACTTTCCACTTTGAGCTCAGTTTGTATAAATTAAGTAAGATGGAGACAATGGGAGAAAGTGGGAGGATGACAAAAAATTGTATTTATTAGTATTATATATTAAAATAGTATTTTATATATATATACTAAAAAAATCAGCAAATCAGTTATCATTCGAGCGAAAGTGGTGTGACATGCAAATGAAGTGCCCACAATGGATGGGGTATACCAGGAGGACAGATTCAGGCCTCCAACTAGAGTTGCCCATTTCTGATTTCTAATTTTACCAGCTCCATTACAACACAAGAAGGAAAAAGAAAAGAAACAAAAGCTGGGTTCCACAGCCAGAGTAAGGGAGAGGTTCTGGGAGAGGATACTTTCCCAGGCAAAATACATCCATCAGTAAGGTGATTAGTAAACTTAGGAGGTGAGAGATTCCTCCCTTTCCTCCTGTTACCAGCAGGAAATAGTTATTGTTTGATGCCAGTGATATGATCTAGTCTTCCTACACACAAATTGACTTGAGGCATTTGTTATCAGCTTTGGGAACCTTTTCTAAGTCAGAACAGCTGGATATTAATTATGATAAAAAACAAAAACAAAGGCTGTTGTTTTGGATTTTAAAAAACACATTTCCCCATGTATAGTGCACTGATGGCCATGGAATTATTGAAAAGACCAGTTCTATTGATATCTATTCTATTGTTCCCAATCTCAGCAAATGAAAGTTGTGGTGGAGGGGGTCTGATCACTTGAACTACCAGGTTGAATCCTGACTGCACTGTCTGAAAAGTCCTTGAATTCAGGAGATCACAAAATCGCAGGGCACATGTACTTTCTTATTCATTCATTCATTCATTCATTTAGTTTATACAGTACTTTCTCCTAGAAATCAGGACATAAGACAGCTTTATTTTTAATTTACATATTTATTAATTAACTTCTATCCTACTTTCCTCCCCAGCACACAAATCTTGCCAAGAAAACCCCATGATAAGTTTGCCTTAGGGTTGCAATAAGTTGTAAGCATTTGAAGGCACACAGCAGCAGCAGCAGCAGCAGCAACAACAACAACAACCTTACTAAAGGACTCTTCATCTTTTCATTCTTACTATCATGGATCAAGTCTCTGAAATCAAATCTCACTTGCATTGCAGTCCATTGGATTTGGAATAAGTTCAAAGCTACTTCTTGAGAACTGTCCCCAAGAAGACTACCATCTTTTATCTTGGGACCCAGTCACACTACATAATTATAGCAGTATTATTTCATGAACTGCCATGGTTCTGTCCCATGGAATCCTGGGGTTTGTAATCTGATGATGCCCTGGAGTTCCAAGGCTGAGAATTCTTAATGCCCTCCTTACACTGGCAATCCCAGGATTCCATAGGAAAGAATTGTGCTCTGTGTTATTGGATATATATCAATTTGTGCAGCCTGAGGATATAGACAAGATCCTTGGGGAAGTGAATGTGACCATATGTACTGGACTTGTGTCTTCCCTGGCTCATAAATGCATTCAACTGGGTACTGACAGAGTACACAGAGTCCTGTAAATGGCTCACTCAGGGAAAGCAAGTTTCTGGCCTCTCTGAAAGAGACTGGGCTGACTTCAAGACAGAAGTCTTTGAACAACAAAACTACAGAAGAAGGTTGGAAAGAGAAACAGTTGAATTATAATACTCTATTTTCCAGGGGGATTCGTTCCAGAGCTCCTCACAAAAATGGAGACTCACTGGTATTCGAGTCCCATAGGCTTGAATGGGGTGCATGCCCATGAGTGTGCATGGGTCATGTGCCGTGGGAGTGCACCCCATTGAAAATAATGGAGGTTGCCCCTCTGTGAATATTCAGCCTGCACACACCACATTCCAAAACTCCATCCACCATGGGGACCCTTCAGGATTAATTTCTGTGCCTCATGTAGTTTAATGAAACTGCTAGAACAGGCCATATGGAATTTTTGGTTTTATTATCCGCAAGATGCTAATGACACACAACTTTATCTGTCTTTTCCATTTAATTCTAAGACAGGTATTTTTATGTAATGCAGCATCTCCTATCAGTAATGGAGAGGATGAGGGTGAACAAATTGAAGACAAAATAGTGCTCCTGGACAGTTGAAAGATCAATCAGGGTATAAGGATTCAGCCTGCACAGGATGAGATTATATTCCCCTTGAAATATCAGTTCCAAACCTTGGGTGTACTCCTGGACTTAGATTGGAGTTTGGGTGGCCAGGAATGTGTTTACAAAGCTAAAACAGGTGCACACGGTATGCTCATTTCTGGAGATGTCAGATCTAACTAGCTGACACATGCCTTGATTACATCCAGCTTGGATTACTCAAACACATCTATGTGGGGCTGCCTTTGGAAACTGTTCTGAAACTTCAGCGGGTCCAAAAGCATGCATCCAGACTGTTGATTGAGCTGGTTACCAAAAACTCTCAACCCCCTTTATGCAAAAGATTCATTGGCTGCTGGTCCACTTGGGGAAGAATCCAAAGTGCTGGTTTTACACGCCCTACACAGTTTAGGTCCAGACTATCTCGGGTTGAAGAGGAGTACCCCAGCCCCTCCAGGAAGGAACAAAGTCACCAGAAGCATCTCCATCTTGTCTGGATTAAGTTGCAATTTGTTTATCCTCTTCCAATCCATTACTGTTTAAAGTCACCAGATTAAGAACACAGCAGCTTCCTTGGCTTGTGATGGTCAAAAAGTGATAACGTTGGATTTCATGCACATACTAATGGCACCTAAACTCAAAACTCTGGACAACCGCTTCATGTATATGTTAAGTAGCATAGGGGCAGAACTGAACTCTAGGCAACTCCACAGGCCAATGGCCAAGAGGTTGAATAGGAGTCCCTCAGCCCCGCTAGAAAGGAAGAAAGCTCCCAAGTCCCACAAACAATGTCCCCAAGTCTCATCCCAGCCAGGGAACCCAGAAGGGTGTCATGGTTGATGATATCAAATGCCACAGAAAGGTCCAATGGAACCAACAGGAACACACTCCTCCTGGCTAGCTCCTGGCACCAAAATGGCCAAAGAAGTCTCTGGCCCATAACCAGGCCTGAAACTAAATTGAAATAGATCTAGATAATCTCTTTCATCCAGAAATCCCTGAAGCTTAGAGGCCACCATGCACTCCAGAACATTGCCCAAAAATGAGATGTTAAAGACTGGTTGATAATTATCCAGAATGGTGGGTCCCAGAGATGGCTTTTTTTTTAGTAATGGTTTTATAACAGCCTCATTCAGGCAAAGTAGAACTCTACCTTGTTATATAACAAGGCATTAGCCACTCCCTGTATCCAGTCTTCCCCTCTAGTTATTTTAATAAGCCAAGAAAGGCAAGGATCTAGAACACATGTGGTTGCTCTCATACCCCCAAGAATCCTGTCCATACCCTCAGGTGGCACAAATTGAAAACTATGCATTGTCACTGGACAAGGAGGGGCCAGAATTACATCTACTGGATCAGTTTCCATTTTAGCATCCAAACCAGAATGGATCCAAGTGATTTTATCCGCAAAGTACTGAACAACTTATTAGCAGTGGGCTGTCAAGTGATTTGGATTTTCTTCTTTTGAGCCTGTATGTGAAAGACCCCTGACCACTTGAAACAGTTCTGCTGGCCAGCATCCTGAAGACACAATAGAATAGTTTGCACTCAGTGAAATCAGCACATGGGAAAGGATACGAGGGGTAGAATCTTGCCCTTCCCTGTAGGCTCAAGCAAAAGCAAACTGCTGAACTTTGTTTCTTGTTCTTCATCAATGACCTTAATCATGTTGATCATACTCTGATGTTGTTTGGCCACATGTGTTCTAGTTTCCACCTGTGAGATGTTGCAGGGTCTACATTACTTTGGACTATATTAACCACCTGCTTGTTTTTAGGTAACATCAAACTGGACATACTAAGCATATAAGTTCCAGCAGTGAGCATGTGACCCCTCTTCAAACTGATGCTAACATTTCAAGTGCCCTTTTAAACATTCTGTTCCAAAGATATCGTAATCCTCCTTGACAGCTTCAGTTCACAGGTGGAGCATATATATTTTAAAAGAATAGCAGAACCCTCTGTAATTCCTTGACTGCATTGTTACCCACAGTGCTGTTGGCTCAGCCTTGCCCAGACTGTCAACTCTGTCCAGGCTGCTGTGACTCTCTCCTTAGAGGGTCAAACAAGTACAGTAATAATGCTGATGTTTGATCTCAGTGGCAGCCATGTAAACATGCCACAATTGTGCATCAACTCTGGCACAGCACAGATGGCAATCCATCTGCAGCACTCTTTGATGCCATCTCCCACACAGCAAGGAGCAGTCTGTCAGAGAAAGGTGCTGCTCATCCACAAAGGTTAACCCAGGCAAGATTCCATCCAACTTTGAACATCTAAAATACTGAGTTGGATCACTGCAAGTAATGGTGCCATGAACACTGGGCTTTGTAGCCTGGGAAGGAGGTGTAGAATCACCACCACTTAGGTATATTCTGCACTGCAAAAACAATGTAGTTTGACACTCCATCATATGCAATATATATTTGGTTGTGGCACCAGAACTCTCTGACAGAGATGGCTAAATATCTCACAACACTGCAAATCCCAGAATTCCATAGCATTAAGCCATGGCAATTAAAGTGGTGCCAAAGTGCATTATTTCTGCAGTGAAAATTAGACCCTTGTGAACAGCAGGTATCGGTTGGAGCAAACAGATCCAGTATCAGTACTGGGCCAGCATGGACTTTCTTTAGCTAATACAGCAACAATTCTTTTCACATTACCACGCAATTCTGAATTCATAACAGGTTGGCAATGTATCTTATCACACAACCATTCTGGTTACTGGTTAGCTATCTGAGATTAAGTAAGTAACTAGTCTTGCTTTCATAGGGAATGGAATATATGCAGTGAAACTGGTTTAAATTCCCTCTCTCCTGCCTCCTCATAAGAAAGAAGTCTTGCCATCACTAGGAATGGGGTCTGTGCAGTGAAACCAGTTTAAATCTCCTTTCTCTTGCCTCCCTCTGAGTAAGAAGTCTTTCATTGGGAATTGGGAAGGGATTCAATGAAACCTGTTTAAATCCCCTACTCTCTGAATTACCCTGGAATTACCTATCACACATACTTCAGTAATGGGTTAACTGTGGGACTGACAGCTATTCATGGAATATTCGCACTCATTAAAAGCAGCAGCAGAAGCACAGATTGACTACAGGATACCTACTGCCTAGCCACAGTGTGGTGAGATAAGATCCATCCATTATAGTTTCAATCCTATTTCTATCCCATTATTTAAGAGCAGTGCATATCCATTATGGTGAAAGGGATTGTAGTTCCAGATAACTGATAGCATTATTTTCAATTTACATAATTTAAGTTAATAAATGAACATCACATGTGCGTCAATGTCCCTTTGGTGGCATACTTCCTCATTGATTGTGCATGAGTGGCTATTTGTGTGTTTGCACATACTTGGGGCCTCTCTTGACAAGATCCTTCTGTAAATGAAGTCTTTTCACTTTTGCTTTCTTGCTTTGTCTCTTCAGTAAGGCAATCCTTGAGTGGCTTTGTCACTTTTCAGCAGCTGAAGATGCTTCTGTTCTCATCTGAGCCGCATGCATCTTTTCTGCTGAGCATCTGCCACATGGTGTCGTCACCTGTCACCTTTTCTCAAATGATTTTAGAAAAGAGAATATGGTGTGTATAAATAATTTAGGGGGCATCTTCATTGGCAGAACAGCTTACTTTTGAGATTACTTAAGCATCGCAAGACTGCAAACAAGCAATGAAGTGCAGGTTTTGTACATAGGTTGGCAAGCAGTCAATGTTGGAACGTCTGTACTTTTCACATTCTGTAGACTATGGGGTGTTGCTCATCCAGTTTTAGAGTGATTCATGGTTGGGGATGAGGATTGGAGGGGAGGAAGGAAGGAGTCACTCGGAAGATGTAATGTTATGGTAAGCAGGAAGAGGAAGGTAAATGGGATGTTGTAGAATGACACTTGGGCTAATGGTAAAACGTTGGTCAGTTGAGGGTTGGAAGACGTGAAGAAAGAAGATGGAGATGTTGGGAATTACATGGTGGGAAATGGGTTTCAGAAATCACTAGTTCCACATACCCCACCCCACCCCAACTTCAATTTGCTATGAATATGTCTTCATTCTTTCTCAAATTCTTTTGTAAAGCCCTTAAAGGGTTTGAACGTCTGAATGCTTACATCATGGTGAAACATTTAGCCTTCCAGATGTTGCTGGGGGGGGGGGGTTGAATACATTTCCACCAGCCATAGTAAGCCTGGCCATTGGTAAGGGATGATTAGAGAAATAATTCAACAGCTAGAGGGACAAATTCAAAGGCATAGCCATGTTAGTCTGGAAAATCAGTATGCAAAGGAATTTTGTAGCACCTTTGAAACTAACTGAAAGGAAGACATTGGTAGCATGAGATTTCATAGACCTAATCATACTTCTTCAGATGCACTGACAGTGTGCCAGGAAACATGCAACTGAGGAAGTAGTCTCAAGTCTATGAAAGCTCATGCTACCAACTTCTTTCAGTTAGTCTCAAAGGTGCTACAAGATCACTTTCTCTAGAAGGACACATGTTCTCCAGTCCTGAGTCATGCAAAGGTGTTAAGGTTATGGCAACTTTTCTTATCCTTGTAGGTGTGGAGAAATGTGATAGGCTGCAGCACCTCCTGCCATCTCTTCATTTGTCTAAAGCATCAACTTAGAGCATGGTGTGGGAGTGCCAGATGCAGCCACTTTGGTGAAGAAAAATACAGTATTAACTGTATTAAAGCCAGTGAGTGGGTCTTACTTCTGAGTAAACATGAAAAAAAGATTGTAAATGTCTGACCTAGCTTATTTGCCCGGATAGGTTTGATATCTATATTACAGGCAACAGAATGATGGAGGTGATATGGTGATATGGCTAGAGAAGCAAGTTAAACCTATGCCCTCCTTTTGTTTGGTTTTGTTTTTAACTTGAAAATCAAACTAGGGGTGGGGATTAAAAATGGAGGAATACAAGTAAAATATTCGACTTTACTTCTTGCAGAAACCTGGCAGTCAATGTGTTGTCAAAGTGCATTATTTCTGCGTTGCAGGTGAGACCTCTGATGCATAATCTCAGCCATTCTATTTTTTTTTAATTTATTTTTTAAGGTCAATGCTCTAATCCTGTGAACCCTGGCTTTACTATGCCACCTGCATGCAAGTACTAAAGTGCCCTGGCATTACAGGAAGGAGGTGATGCCTCTTCTTTGTCCCTCTCAATTTGCATGCATGATTTGTTGATCAGATCCTGAAGCTATCTCAGCACATGTAAGAAGTTAACATCAAAGCACAATGAGGAGGATCAGGGAAAAAGGTGGGGGGAGAAAGTAAAAGGAAAGTGTTACATTAGTGTCTGGTGCTTTCCTAGGCTTCTGCATTTTCAAGCGTCAAGATTTCAGCTTTGCTGCCATGTTGAATGAAACAAAGAAAACATGCCAAGCGCAGGGTACATAAAGGAGTCACCTGCCACATACGAGGCACTTCACAAGTCACCGCAGCCTGCTAAGCGTATCACACCCTCAGAAGACACACAGTCACAACAGAGGTATGAAGTTGGCACTTGAGCACTAGTTAGAAAGCAGCTTACTTGTCATGGCTCCACTCAAGAAAGTTTGGGATGTCACTTGATTCTTTTCATTTCCATATCCTATTGCCATACTGATGAACTAGTCTTATTCTGGTTCACTTCACTGTTGCGTTCTTTCACTCACCGTAAGTCCTTGTCTCATTTTCGAATTGCTCTGTGATGATTTTTTAAAATCCATACAGAGAGTAGTGCTTAAATAATGCTCATATACATATTTTAAAATTTTGCCTCAAAATTTTGATATATGTTTTTGTCATTGTTTTTTGGAGATGCCAACTCCGTTGGAACATTCCAAAAGCACAAATGATGAAGGATAAGTACGCAGTCTGCATATTAGTGCGTACAATGTGGATATGGTTATTTCATATCAGAATTATCTATCAAGATCAAATTCTTCCATCACCCCCTTATTACCCCCACTCTGGGCATCCTTTCATAAAATATTTGACCATTTCTAATGTAGCAAGCAGGGCCTATTGGTTTGAGGTCTAGAGACCAGGTTTGAGTTGTAGAGACCAGGGGTGTGCTGGTCTCCAGGTATGCTGAGCTATGGAAACCCAATGGGTGACCTTTGGCAAGTCACTCTTATAGCCTCAGTGGAATGCAATAACAAACCCTCACTGGCACAGGACTTGATCATATGCAGGTTTTAAGCTGCAATTTTTAGCAAGAAGTTAGCATCTTTGGCAACACTTATTGTACAATGTAGCCTCCAGCCCATTGATGCTGTGACTCTAAAGCTTTGTTAGAGGTCATCATTTCATTGACAAGAAACCCCATCAATAGGCATCCAATCATGCTGCCACACTATTACTCCACAGATGTGAAAAATTACTCCTGTGGCAGTCCCGATATTGGGCAGTCATGTGGTGTCAGTCTCCTCCTTTCCTCCCTCTCCCACTCCTCCTCGCTGTTCCCAAACAGCCTGTTTTCTTTCTTTTTTAATTTTTTTTTTCACTTTCTTTTCTTTTCTTTTTTAAAACTAAATAATTCTGGAACTGCATAACAAAACTGGGTATGTTTCCATGTCCATTGTGTCAAAACCAATGTGAGGGCAAGGCTCATATAATAAAAGTCCCAAATTTTGCCAAGAGACCCTTTATTATAAGATTGTCATAGGTCAGACAATAAATGGAAAGCACACAGCAACAACAAAATATGTAAGGTGGTTGTGTTTTCTGTTTTACTGAGCACAAATGAATTGGTTCCTTTCCTATTAGCTTTTGTCTGAGTAGGCCTCTTGACTTGGTAGTCCCTCATTCATCGGATCATCACAAGTCAAAGTCAACTTGATGGCAAACAACAATTACTAAAAAGGAAAAGTGCTCAAAATGCATGCATAAATTTGTGCACACTTCTTTTTCCAAAGTCTCTACAAAAGAAAGCCAGCGTAGCATATCGGTTTGAATGTTGGACTGCACCTCTAGAGATCAAGGTTTGATTTTCCCCAGTCGGGCAATGAAACACCATTGGGTGACCTTGGGCAAGTCACACGCTCTCAGCCTCAGGGGAAGGCAATGGCAAACTTCCTCTGAACAAATCTTGCCAGGAAAACCCCATGATAGGGTCGCCATAAGTCAGAAACAGCTTGAAGGCAAACAACACACAATAAAAACATTTGGGCAAAACTGAGCTTTTAAAGTAGGGAGATGAGAAATTGAAAGGGACAGATTCATCCCTGCCTCCTTGACACCCCTTCCTCCCTCCCTTCCTATCCATGCACTACTATTTTCTTCTTCCTCCCCATCCTCTGTCACTTGCAGGCAGCATGCCCCTCCTTCCTTGGCTCTGTGGGGGATAACCATTAGCTCCACAGCCTGCTTTCTTGAAGGCTCTGTGTTACATTTGCTGGGAGATTTATGACCTGAGCAGCTTTGAAGTGGGCCTCCGATAACCATCAGGGGTATTTTGGTTTCATGACACAGTCAGTCAGCAAGCTCTGAATGAAAAGGGTTTATGGGCAGCTATGTTTCCTGGAGCTATCGAGATGGCCAGCACCACATTCCAAGGGAAGGGTGGCAATTAAAGTACACAGACATTTTTTAAAAACAGCTTTGTGGTACCTTTAGCTTTAAGGGTGAGGACAGAGGCAAAAGGGGGGGGGGGGATTTCTGCTTAAATCAGAAGCAGCTTTCAAACAAGAAGACAAAAAGGGAGTCCTTTGTAGAATTTGTCCAAAGGATTAGTCCAGGGGAAAAGGGAGTCTGAGACTTTCCCATTTTCGCACTTGGCTGTTATTCCCTATTAGGCTACTTAGGTTCGGCTAAGGAAAAGGATAATAAAAAGCAGAAGATGAAACATCAACAACAAAAAGAAGCAGGAGAAGGGACAACGATGGAGCTCCAGAAAAGATTGCATTTTTATTTGTCATCTATTTATTTAAGATGTCTCCATCTCACTTCCCAGCCCACAAGGGATCCCAAGGTGATGAACAAATAAAAACATCCAAAACAGTAGTTTAAAAAAAAAAAAAGCATTCTTAAAGCTTGTTAAAATTCTCTTTTAAAACTTTGTAAACAATCTAAAAGCAATCCTAAAATGCAATTTTAAAAGAGTTAAAATAGAGCAATGTCAAACATTCAAGGCCATGTGGATCAGCACTGTTTTGACTGCCTGCTGGAAGCTTAAAAGAGATGGAACCACACTAAGCTTTTTGGGTAAAGAGTTCCATGGCCAGAATACTACTACAGAGAAAGCCCTGTTACATCTACCCACAAGCTTCACTAGTGACAGAACGTGAAACATTGGTTTCATGTTCCATGTTCTAACATTGGTCTCCTTTGAAGATCTCAAATTTCGGGCAGGCTCATATAGGAGGAAGCCGTTTTTCAGATATCCTGCTCCCAAGCCATTTAGGGCTTGTTAGAGATCCAGAGTGGCATAATGGTTTGAGTGTTGGATTATGACTCTGGAAACCAGGGTTCAGTTCCCAGCCCAGCCATGAAACTCATTGGGTGACCTTGGGCAAGTCACACTCTCTCAGCCTCAGAGGAAGGAGATGGCAATGACCCTAGGGCTACCGTAAGTCAAAAAAATAACTTAGAGGCACACAACAACAAATCAAAACTAGCCCTTTGAATTGAGCTTGGAAGCAAACGGGAACCCAGTGTGGTTCTTGTAGGACTGATGTTATATGGTCTCTGAAATGCACACCTGATACTTCTCTGTCTGCTGCATTTTGCACTAGCTAGAATCTCCAAACACCTCTAACCTTTTCTCAAGGAGATACAGGTGATAGGCATGGTTCTCGCCTCCTTTTATCCTTATAACAACCCTACAAAGTAGGTTAGGCAAAAAAAGAGGCAGAGTAACTACTACTTGCATTTACAGCCCTGAAAGCCTGAGGACCCAAATACTTCAAGGCACACCTGTCATCACTTGACAGATGTCATGTGATAATAAAATGAGGGGAGAGGACCATAAGCACGTTTATTAGAGGAAAGGTAGAATTAAATTGTAATTAAAATGACTACTATCTTCAAAATAGACTTCAGTCTACCATACCTGCATATTTTATAGCATTCAAGCATTTCTAAACATGCATGTACTATGAACAGTTCTCAGATCTTTTCTCCAACTTGAAGCAGGCTCAGCTTGACTCAGAAACTGATGAATCGAGAAATGTGACATGATTTCAAGGCGTTTGTCTTGGATGTCTTTCGCAACATCTACTGCAGGATCCAAATTGTTTATGGATTTAGATGGTTCTCTTTATTAATCGCTGGACTGATGTGGGTTACAAATTACATATTTAGATCTTATTGTGATACTGAAGCAACTGGGCATATTATTGTATTAGATGTGAATTTTAACTGATGGAATCCCGCCTCAATCCAGGGAGAGAGGCGGGAAATATAAAAAATATTATTATTATTATTATTATTATTATTATTATTATTATTATTTAAGCCAACATTTCTCAGAAGGCATATTTCTCTCCTTCCTCCCACTTGCCTAAAAAAGAAGGTCACCTTGCTGAATTTTCTTTCAGTACGTTGTGCCGTTTTTATGGTGGCTGCTATTTTGCTTTCACTAACTTAGGTACAGAAAGTCCATGCCAATGAGAAAAGACATCAAAGTGCTCTAACTCCGGTAAAAGAAGGACATTCAAATTAGAAGCCAGAAGGGCCAGCGAACAATTTGTTTTCTTTAGACACTTGACATTCATTCTGTCCAGTTAATCAGTTCCTTATAGAGACTGAAAATTCTCTCGGCTTCCTTTGGATCAACATATCTTCACAACTGCGCTCCAAGAAAGTGAATCACTTCTGATGACTTTCAGCTTCCCAATAGTTGGGAGATATATAGAAATGATCTCTCTGAACTTTATTTAAATATCACGGGATGGAGGAACCAGCATGAATATTAACCAACTGTCTGCAGAAGGGTACAAGGAGAGATACATAGAAGTTCAGGCACATTTAGAAAACAACCTGGAGATCTGAATAGCATATACACCTGTGAGGGCTGGTTAAATGTATGGTTCATGTGCAAAAAACATGAGGATGAGACTTATCGACACTGAATAGATGACACTAGAAAAAATTATAACCACAGATGATCTACATGGTTTTAAAATAGACTATTAAGAGCTCAAAATAGTTCAAGATTTTCCATACTTAGGCTCAATCATCAATCAGAGTGGAGACTATAATCAAAAAATCTGAAACAGACTAAGGCAGCTATGAAGAAGACTAGGGCAGCTATGAAGGAACTAGACATGGTCCTGAAGTGTAAAGATGTATCATTAAATACTAAAGTTGTCCATGCCATCATAGTTCCCTTTCCTATGGTTGTGAAAGGTGGACAGTGAAAAAAGCTGATGGGGTTAAAAATCAACTCATTTGAGATACGGTTTAGGAAAATAATTCTGAGAATACTGTGGACAACTAAAAAGACCACTGGATGGGTCCTAGGCCAATAATTGAAACTGGGAACTCTGCATTCAAAAAATAGATGTTCCACCACCAAGCTATGGTCTTCCCTTCTAGTTATGATAAGGCAAGGGAAGTGTTGTGTATCTCCCAGATTTTTTAACCGATGCAAATCCAAGATGAACATAACAAGGGGGTTTCTTGACAGGATTGGTTCAAAGGGGGATTGCCATAGCCTTCCTCTGAGTCTTAAAAAGTGTGATTTGACCAAACTCTGTATCATCTTTAGTGTGGTTGTTGTGTGCCTCCAAGTCATTTCCAACTTATGGTGACCCTAAGGCAAACCTATCACTAAGTTTTCTGGGGTTGAGAGTGTGTGACCCCTCTAAGGTCCTCCCATGGGTTTTCATGGCCAAGCAGGGATTCAGATCCTGTTCTCCAGAAGCTCTAGTCCAACACTGAAACCACTACACCATACTCATTTTCTTGGGGAAAAAATGATTGTCTGATACTGAATCGATTCAAAATATTCCCTCTATCTTTGCTCTTTTGGCTATTTTGAGGATTCCTTATGAAACATTTTGTCAAAATGTGTTGCTTGAGTTACCATTCTTTGAAGTTCAGGCCACTTTCCCCTAGGGTTTCTAGAAATTAAATGACCTAAGTGGAGAATGAAATAAATCTCATCTCTAGTGTGTAGAGAAATAACCTTAGCTCAGTGATGTGAAGTATATGTCTTGCATGAGAATGTCCTAGGTTCATTCTGTAGTGTCTCCAAATAATGGAGTTTATCACACGGGGAAAATCAGGGATTTAAAATGTCATTATCCTGGGAATAATCATATCGTGATTAAAGAGGATTTATTCCCTGCTAATTTCTGGGATAAATCCTCTTTAATTGCAACGTCCTGTGCAAATCTTCGCTGCGGTCACACAACTTTCCCAGGATAATGACAGTGTAAACCCCCGCAATTTTCCCTGTGTGATAAAGTCCACAGATAGAAAAGATTCAAGAGAGAGCCATTGCCTATCAGTACTGCCCAATGGGCTAGTTGTCCAACTCTGTATAACACAGCTTTCTATGTTCCCTATGTGCATGAAAAGTATGTGAATGAAGCCTGTGATTTCCAAATGTGCAGCTCATGAACTATATTTTGAGCTGGTAGCATGGTAGAAATCTTGAAGTCAAAGTACCAAAACTCTCTTTGATTTAAAATCCATACAGTATAGATTAGAAGAAAGTCAAAGAATATAAAACTATTAAACTGTGCAATACCCACCCCCCCCCCCGCCCCCCGCCGCCACCATGTATTTGAATCCAGCACTGGAAGGAATAAAGTTTCTTCCCCATCCCTTCCACATGCAGAACAAAACCTAGCTGTTAGAACGAAGCTGGAAAGTGCAACATCCCTATTCAGTTTGGGTGACCAAAGGTAGAAAAGGCAAGCAGCCACATTGCCTAGCACCGCAATCTATCCAGGACAGATGAGGTGTCTGAAATTACACGACTCAGCATAAGGAAATGAAACTTTTTTAATTGGATTCTGCTTGCCCAGCAATCACGCCGGAGGCTGTATTATATGGGCTGTGTACATGTAAAACAAAATTTACAGCACATGTTGACTCTAGCAGACACATCTGGGCTTCCAGCTCCTGCCTGTTCCTCTTATCCAGGGGGTTCTGCAGTCCATGGCAGAAGGAACATGCTGGCTCTTTTCTACTACAAAAAGAAATACAGAAAGATTAATTCCCAAATCTTAGAGGCTAAACTGATTCTGGAGTTCAGCTTGACAAAGAAGGGGGACGATTTCCAGAAGGGCATTTGCTCTGCCAAGGATATTGTAAGGAAAGATAAATCTTACCAAGATGCTAAAATGTAGGTAACCCTACACACACACACACACACACACACACACCAGGATCTCAATTGTTAAGGTTTCCAAGTCTCTGATTTAACTTTCAGCTTCAGTTCCAATGTCCTGCAGCCCTGCCCTTCTCAACTTCTCATGGGGGAGACATTAAATGTCCAGGTGAGAAGCTGCAAAAGGCCAGTCCATTTTCTTTTCCCCTCATGGTCAGTGTTAGTCGATTTCAGAGAGGGTTAAGGATCAGTTCAAATTGAGGAATGGCAAGGATGAAGGATGGCAAGAAATTGCCTCCCATTATCTGCTTTTGGGGAAGGTGGGGCAGGAAAAAAACAAATGTGCTGGTGCTTCGGCTGCCTTCTCTTACTGCAAGCCACCATTTTCCCCAAAATTTGCTGAAAGGAAGCAATCTTGCCATGATGCTAATGTCTCTACCAACATTTTGGAAAATATAGTGGGGGAGCACCCATAAATGTCTCCTCTCCATTCCACAAAGCCTGACAAGGAGGGGAGTTTCTATATATTTCATTCTTGCAATTAAACATTTCAAAAAAAA
Organism: Urosaurus nigricauda; assembly: GCA_034509955.1. Taxonomy (NCBI): domain Eukaryota; kingdom Metazoa; phylum Chordata; class Lepidosauria; order Squamata; family Phrynosomatidae; genus Urosaurus; species Urosaurus nigricauda. Next base: position 8,515,476 of record JAOEGL010000009.1, on the reverse strand, counting down.
AAAATTGCCCACTAGATTTGAAGGCACATAACAATCACAAACAACAACAACAACAACAACAACAACAACAAGGTAAGTCTGCAAGAGTTTTTATGCATTTTTAATTATTTTTCTGCACATTTTAGGGTTGGTTGGCTTGCAAAAAATTCAGAAAGGTTGTTGTTCACCAAAGAACAATGGAGGGGTTGCATTTCTGCAAAATAAAAAGTATTGTGTGGCAGAAGGTGGGGGGCATACTTCATGTTTTGATGATTTGCCATAGGAAAGTCCTCAAGAGGGTCAGCATGGTGTAGTGGCTTGAGTGTTGGACTGGGATTCTAGGAGCACAGGATTCAATTCCCACTCAGGCATGGAAACCCACTGGGTGATCATGGGCAAGTCACACCTCAATAGCAAACCTCCTCTGGACAAAACATACAACAAAAAACAGTGGTAGGTTCACTTTAGGGTCACTATGGGGTGGTCTGTCAGCACCCAAAGAAGCACCGGGATGGGGCCAGGGCTGCCTCACCGGCAGCCCCAGAGGCCGCATCCCAGCACTTCTCCAGGCCATGGAGAAGTGGCAAAATGCCACTTCTCTGTGACCTGAAAGTGGGGTGCAACGGGCACCCTGAGCACCCGCTGCATCCCACCATCTCTGGCAGCAGGTGCCCTCCAGCGGTGCCATTACATCAGGCGTGCACCACATTATCATGGTCAAAGTATGACAGCACAACTCCTTAGAAAAGGCAATAATGCAGTGAAAGATTGAGGGTGGTAGAAAGAGATGAAGAATGCACACCAGATGGCTAGACTCAGTTAGGAAGGTCACAGGCACGAATCTGCAAAACATAAGCAAAGCATTCAGTTTAAGCATTAAGGGAGTGTTGGTGATGTCTCATCCACAGGGTCGCCATGAGTCTTTTTAGGACTTTATCACACGAGGGCTGAAAGGTGGAATTAGAGTGGTTGTACTTTGTCACATGAGGCTGAGGCTGTCCAGTAGCTGGACTGTAATCCATCCGATAGATGAGCTCTTTCTCAAAACCCATCAATGTCTCCCAATCCCACTACTTTCCCATGCAGGTGTGATAAGTTCTTCTCCCTGCACTTCCAATATGCAGGCAACCACAGGATGAAAGTGGATGTGATTATGTTCTTCTCCCTCTCCCCTCTCCCCCTTGCTGTTCCCAAGCCAGCTGTTTATTTTTAAACAACTTTATTTATTTTTACTCAGGGAATTGCCATGATTGCAAAATTGTGCTAAAAATAAAAAGAAACAAAAATAAGTGCAGGCTGAAAGAAACACTGTGAAGGGGATAGGGCAAGGAGGCAGGGCTATGGAGGCAGGGCTATGGCATGCAGAAGGCAGAGGCTGGGACAGAAGCAGCAGCATTGCACTTTTGAAAAGCTGTGCAATGATTACTGTCCCCAACCTGGTATGTTAGTGTTTCCTACACAAATGGTATTGGGTTCCTTTATGAGCCTGGTGTGAAAAAGTGCTGAGAGGTTGTGTGACATGAGGACAGCTAAGCCCGTGAAAATTAGAATTTGCACATATGTACGTCAAAGTGCACAGTAGGATCAAAGTCAGTCAACTCTTCACTTTCAAATGATTCTGAGGGCAGAAGCTGTAATTAAGTTTAGAGCTAATCTTTTGCAAGTGCTGCTCTACAAAGTTATCTATTCTCACAATAAACCTTTGAGGAAAGCAAGAATGAAATGCTACAAATGCTTGTTTCAGGCTACAACAGTCACCCACCTAAAATATAGACATGTTTAATTACAACTAAGTGCTGGTTTTAAAGAGCATAAAAAAGATCTTTTTTTCCCCCTTTAATGTTCCTTTCTCCCTGACATCAAGCAGTTGCCCATAAATTCAGATGAAAGCTGGAAAAGATGAGGATGAATAATAAACTTTCTCTCCTCTTAAGTGCATCTCACCACAGCTTTTTCCATTTCCTTTTGTCCCGTTTCACTTCATAAACATGCTCAGAAGAGCCTAAGAAAAGCCCAGCTGGATCAGACCAAAAGTCGCACTAGTCAAGTTTCCCACAAAAGTCTATGGGATGCTCAAAAGCCCAAACTAGATCAGAGCAAGAGGTTTGTCCTCCTGTGGGTTCCCCAGAATGTGGTCGCTAGCTTTCTTTTCAATCCACTCATCTTCACAGAATTTAAATGACTACCGAGTTTGCTGTGTGTCAGGCCAGAGTAGGGATGTAATATCTTACGAATTTTCTTCTTGAAGGAAGCAAGGAGTAGTTTAACAATTTTCTTCTGGCAGTGAAAAAGTCTTCAAAAACTGCGCAGCTTATCAAGTTTGCAATTTGAGACTGATTCCGCACAAAACGTGCACATAGTTGTTGTGTGTAGCAAACAGCATTTTCAGTACAGGGAACAGCATTTTGGGTACAAACTTTTGGTGCAGAAATATTATGTTCTTAATGGGAAAAGCTGTTTCCTGTGCAGCAAATGCTGTTTTCTGTACAAAACAGCTACCTGAAGATTTAACACAGAATAAGTCTCAAACTGCGAGGGTTCTAGTTCGTCTAGCATTCTTCTTATGAAGGTTTCTTGACACCTGAAAAACATATTTTTTTCAATATGTCTTTCACATTTTTTAATATGCTTTCCATGCCCGTGCCAGACACAGTCCTGCCTCCAAGTCATCTTTTGTATCCTTTTTACCCAACATATAAGTTCTTCATTTTAGAACTGGCATGAAAGGAGAGAAAGGCAATGGCACTGCATGTACAACTCCATTTCCGTGGCCCAAAACTAAATGTCACCATTGTACCCTGGACCACTTGCATAGCTGTACTCACACATGTATAGGACATGCAAAAAATTGCAGCCTGTAACTACAACTATGGGTGTAGCTACACTGCAGGATTAAAGCAGGTTGTGACCTTTTCAAAAGTCTCTGGATAGCTATTGGGAGAAACAGGGTGCTTTAGGCCATGGATCATCGACTTAAACCATTCTTCATGTAGTCTTGACTAGTGCTTCTCAGTGCTTCCTGATGTACATCAATAGTGTCAAGTTTGGGAAGTCACTTTCCAGACTGTAATAAATTCCATGTCAGGTTGACTACTGTCCTGGCAAGGGAGGTTTGGAGAGTTGTTGCCCAAAAAGATACTTTTCAGAACTCCACTCTGTGTCTTAGACTTATGCCACACTTCAGAATTAATGCAGTTTGACACCGCTTTAACTATCATGACTCTATCCTACAGAATACTGGCATTTGTAGTTTGGCGAGACACCAGGGCTGAATACTTCATCAAAACTTTAAATCCCACCTATACAATCAAGTCATGGCAGTTAAAGTGGTGTCAGACTGCTTTAATTCTGCAGTGTGGATACACCCTATAATGTAACTGTAACGACAACTACTTTTGGGGCCTTGAAACTGCAGGCAGAAAAGCATACAAATTTATGTCCATACATTTTTTTAAAAATCACAACTGTTATGGAAATGGGAAGGAATGTACTTAACACTGGAAATATGAGTAAGTGAGAAAAACCAATGCTGACAGATTCTTCTGTTCCTAAGCCTCAAGTAGTCTGGAGACTGTTGTTTCAGTTGTCCATCAGCTTAGATATATTTTGAACTGTTGACAAACTAATGTAGTACAAGGGGTTTTTTTCCTGCTATATCCTACCAGAACTTGGGAAAGGATGTAAGAGTCTTAACGGACCATCAATAAAGTAAGAAAACAAAAATAATGACCACAGAGAAGCTACATAAATTCAACCTAAACAAATGAGGAAACTAAAATAGTAAAAGAGTTGCAGTAACTTGGATCAAACACTGATCAGAATGGAGACTTCAGCCAAAAAATTCAGAACACTGGGAAAGACAGAAGGGGAAAAAGGAATGGAGAGGACAGCTATGAAATTACTAGAAAAGATGCTAAGGAGTAAAGATACACAACGAAGCACTAAAGTTAAATCCATGCAAGCTTTTGTATTCCCCGTAACCATACAGGAATGTAAGAGCTGGACTGTGAAGAAAGAGGATAAGAAAATCAATGTATTTAAGAAGCGTTGCTGGAGAAAAGAGCTGAGGATACCGTGAACAGCCAAAAAGACAAATAAATAGGTCCTTGAACACATCAAGCCTGAACTCTCCCTGGAAGCTGACAAAACTAAGGATATCATACTTTGGCCACATTCTGAGAAGGTATGACTCATTACAAAAGACAATAATCCTAGGAAAGGTAAAGGGTAGGAGAAAGAGAGGAAGACCATACACCAGATGGATGGACTCAATCAGGAAGATCATGGACATGAAAATACAAGACCTAAGCAGAGAAGTGGAGGATAGGGAGTCTTCGGGATGTCTCATCCTTACAGGGTCGCCAATAGTTGGGGTCAGTTTGACCTCAACACAATCTCTTCCTCCCTCCATCCACATTCATTACTTTGCATTTGAAATGTGATTTAGGAGTTTAGCACACAGCTAAATAATCCGGTTTACCTTGTTCGGTTTGAATCCTCTTCCAGGATGCAGCCAAATATTATCATATGCATTTTGCTGCCAATGCCACCTCCCACCTAAATCCCAGCTAAAATCCAATTGCAGCTGGACAATTTGGAAAGCCAGGAAGCTCCCAACTTTGCAAACTGACCAGCTAAGCATGGCTAGGTTTTAGGCAGGAGGTGGCATCAGCGGCAAAGTGCATCTGAAGGCTGCCTCCCGGAAAAGGATTCAAACAGGGCAAGGTAATCCGGATTATTTAGCCATGCGCTAAACTCCTTAGTCCCACTCATTACCAAAAAGTAACTCATTACAAGCAACTAAATTTTTGTAACATGTTGCTTCCAAACTCTGTCTCTATTAGGCAGTGGCTTCCCATCAGTGAAAACTAAACAGGGTGCTTGGTTATGTTTTTTGCTTCTGTGAATGGTTTTTAAATGGTTAAAGGCAGGTTTGGCCAAGTGGCGGTGGGAATAGCTTTGAGGTATTGTAGTACTCTAAGGGGATGCCTTAACTCTAAGCTCTCTTTCTGTGATTTCAGAGAAAGTCCTATTCTTGCTGACTCCAAGTTGTTTATTAAGTCCTGGAAGCAAACACATATAAATCAGTAGGAACATAAATGAGAGCCTAGGTTAAGGGAGTGAATATCGCCCCTAGTTTAATCTGTGGCATTTAGGCCCCAGTTTGGAGTGTAATTATTAGTTTATTACTTCAACAAACAGAAGGGAGACATCTTATGCCTTCTTTAATTTTGTTAAAAGGCATCAGCTGACATTGTTAACTTTAATAGTCATAGCTATTGCCAAGTATTCATAGTCTGTCCTTTGAAGTTAGTGGTTAGGAGCCTGATCTTATGATGTGCTGTAGTCAAACACAGCATCCAGTACTAAATTCCCATCGTCTGCACAACAAAAACACGTCCTTTTCTATATTTGAGAGATAAAAATAGAGAAGTATAGCTTTATTCATTGGATTTATATGCTGCCTTTCTGCCGAGAATGGGACTTAAGACGGCTAGCTAGAAGATCAAACAAAAAAATAATAAAATCAGTACATAGACACAAACAAATATACACACGAAACAGTAGAAAGATTCTGCTTAAAATTCTACTATGTCTGCTGTACTGTTCAACACTACTCCAGGCTTTCTTGCTCCCCACTGATTTAAAAGGAAAACAAGGTGACTGTTTTTTGAGTCACAGTATATCTTGGACATTTAGGCCGAGATCATGCATTAGACACATAGCCACAATGCAATACTACAATCTACCTCCCAATCTGACAACCATTTTAACTCATTTTAAAATCCACCTAGCTGTACCAAAGGATGGAATTCTCTAACACTGGTGAATGTAATGCTGAAGGATAGCGCATTCATTCTCCTCCTACCAGTGAGCAGCTGTGTACCAAGTAGAAGCAGGGACCCTTGCACAGTTCTTTCACAACTTCGTGTTACACTGCTGATGCCTAGCAAGAAGATACTAGATGCATCATTCTTCTGCACCACGCTAAACAGCACCACACTAAACAGCAGCAGAACTCTGTTCTTTTGGTACAACTTTCTGGATCTTAAGTTGAGTTTCAGTAACAGTTATGATTGTGGCAAAGGTACCATTAGCTTAAATATAAATAGGAAACAGTTATGCTGTTGTGTGTCTAATTTATGACATCATAATTGACTAACAAGATGCCAGCCTCACCTTTCAAAAGTAATTTCCCCCCATTATTTACTATAGTGTTTGAAAAGTAGCTAATTGTTGTTGCTAATCACTGTGTTGTTGACTAATTGTTGTTGCCAGATGGACTAATCTGCGCATTGCTCATTATTTTTCATTCCTTTCTGTTGCTTAAAAAAAAAAAACACCTTATGATTGCTAAGAAAATGTAATTAAAAAATTAAAAACTCATTTCAGAATGCATCTGAGATGCCTTTAAAATGCTCTTTCAAAGTAACTATAAATATTTCAGTATCCACCAATGGCTATACAGCCATCTTGTCCTTGAGTGACTTCAAGCCATTTCTGACTTATGGCGACCTTAAGGCATACCTATCACAGGGTTGGCTTAGCAAGATTTGCTCAGGGTAAGATTGCCTTTGCCATCCTCTGAGGCTGAAAAAGTGTGACTTGTTCAAGGTGGGTTTCCATGACTGAGCGGCGATTCAAACCCTGGTCTCCAGAGTCCTAATCCAATGCTCAGATCTCTACAATACATTGGCTTAGTCATAATTTCAGTTTGTCACATGCTGTGGCCACATGCAAGAGTGGAGATGTAAAGAGATGCAAAAAGAAAAGGCCCAATACCAAAGAAGTATCAGGCCTCCTAGGTTACAACAGAAGACATCTTCCAGGGGCTTTAAGTGTTAATGACAGACCCCAATGAGTGGCACAGAGGTTAACCCCAGCATTAGCAGTTCTCCCTCTTTGAAGGTCAATGATGCCAATTCAAATGGTGCTAGTGAGGAAAAAAAACTTCAATCAAAAGCTGCCGACTCTATTACTTGTGTTCAAACTCTTTCCAGTCATCCATGTAATTGAAATAACTAAGGGGATTTTCTCAGCGCTAGTGTAAGGAGAAAGGGGAAGCTGGGCGGTCAGAGGCCCTGCTTGGAAAAGGCACTCCTAAGTGAGCCACCTTTTCCCTTGAGAGTGACGCTTTTATTTTGCTTATTTCCCTGTCGGTGGAAGGTTAAATTCAGAAGACCCTTTTCCTTTTCGTAAGAGAAAACAGGAAGGAAGGGCTCTTTCTAGAGTTCGTGCTCGATGAATCTAGTTCTCATTGGCACTAAGCTAAAAGGTTGTTAGCAGACCTTGCAAGTTTGGGGTGGGGGGACTGAAGAAGGAAAGTACTTAACCATGTTGTTATTGTTGATGTTGTGTGCCTTCAAGTCATTTCTGACTTATGGAGGGAGGCCTTAAGGCAAACCAATCATGGGTTTTCTTGGCATGTTTCGGGGGGGGGGGTCCTTTGCCATTCTCTGAGTTTGAGAGAGTGTGACTTGCCTTGGGACACCTACTGGGTTTTATGACAGAGCTGCGATTCGAATTCTGGTCTCCAGTCCTAGTCCAGCAATCAAACTACTATGCCATTATGGCTCGTGGATGTACCTCATTCTTTTTTGCTTTTATTTACTCTCTGTCTCAACAACTGCATCCTTGTTATTACTGGGAGATGTCCTTTCCAATGTTATTGTTACCAAGAAGACATTGGACCAAAATCAGGAAACATTGCCCTTTCTCTGAATTGGCTTCATGTTGACTCAGTATAATTGATGGAATTTTGTAAGGTGTCAGTGTCTGAAGTTACTGTAAATCAGACCAGCACTATGCTTTCCACCCCAGCGTACTAATTTGGTGGTTTTTTAAAAAGAGGGAGAAAGAAAAACAGCATTTAGCAACTGCTGGGACCACCATAGGCTAAAAACCTTTGCCTCTGTTTGTGGGCAAATACATATGCAATGAAAAATTGCCAAAAGGAAAGACCTCCTCCATCCACAGTTTGTAGGGTTCTTTCTATTCTTTTCTTTTCCTAAATATTTTTTGCACTTGTCCCTACCACCCAATTTTCCCAGTTGTTTATAACCATTGTTCCTTTGTGCCTTCAAGTTGACTTATGACTTATGGCATCCCTATATAGGCATTCCTAGGTAATTAATCTTGTCTTGGCAAGATTCATTCAGAGGCAGTTTGTCATTGGCCACCTTCCTCTTATGTGTGGATGGTGTCATTTTCAGTACAGTTGGCCCTTTGTTTTCATGGGGATCTGTTCCGGGGGAGGGGGCACGAAAATGGAGGCTTGCACATACTCAAGTCCTATAGGCTTGAATGGGGCATGACCCTGTTCGTGTGGCATGGGCCCTGGGGAATGCGAAAAGGAACAGGGCGGAATGGAAGGGAGCAGAAATGGGACAGAATGGGCAGATCACACAGATTATTGCACCAGAGAACACCGCCAATCCTGCCGGGAGTCCCCAATCCATTCCACATCTGTCCCACAGCAGCCGATTTTTGAGATTGTTCTGAACAATCCACAGATTTTGGTATCTACAGGGGGGTGGGGGTTCCTGGAACCAAACCTCAGTGGATACCAAGGGTACACTGTAATTTGCATTACAGAATCTTCATCTTGATGTATATGTGTTGACGTATCCAGAAAAGTCTGCACATCTGAAAAAAATTGCATAAAAACATGTATGAATCCACAATCTCCAACATAATCTCTAGCTTTCACACATGAAAACTGGGACATATATGGCCAAGTGACATCAGAATGTGGCCAGGATGGCAAAAGTTATTCATGAGGAAGAACAGGAGAGACTGCGGGAGTTTGCTTTTGCCTGGTTCTACAGGAGAGGTCAAAATTTTGCCCCTTCCTGTCCTCTCCCAAGTACTGAATTAACTGAGTAAAAATTACTTTCGTGATTTGAACTGTTCGCAGCAATGGAAGTAAACCTAGGACAAAGAGGAAAGTGGAAGGAGAGAAAGAAATTGGGACATTTTTAAAGCCTCTGAAAAATGGGACAACAGAGAATGAGTATTGTTCCTGCCAAATAAGGACAATTGAAGAGTATGGGTTTCAAATGCACACTAAACCCTGCTTAAAGAATATTTAATCAGTGGGAAAGAATTCTTTCAAACAGTGTACACTTTTACAGGTACACACCCAAAAAAGCAAATAGAGGGACAGATTCATCTTTTGAAAAGAAGAGAAATGGAATTGGAACAATGTGGACTTTATAGATGAGTACATCCACATGGATGCTGAGTCTGATCTAAGGAAGGTCAGCAGTGGATAAATGGCCATGCCCTTAAACTAGAGAAGATTATCTTTGCTCCTGTCCCATTTCACAGTTCTGTGGCTTGGCTTGCAGGATTTCAGTATACCTGCCCCATTTTTGTCTTGGGTAACCAACTGGGCATGCGATCCCAACGTGCTAGGATTAAATTTCATTAATCTTTTCTCTAGTATTTTCTCAATTGCAGAGAAGCCAACAAAGACAAAAAGCAAGGAGTTATCTAACCAACTGCAGCTTAAGACATGCCTGTACACTGCGGCACCAGTCCATCATGCTGACTGTCATAGCAAAATCAATTCCTTGTGTACTTTGGGGAATTACAGCTCTCATTTGGGTGTGATTTATTTGCTCTATAACATGAGCAGGGCCATTTGTTTCATCGTTTCAAAAGTTCAGCTAAAATTGCTTCAAGTTCCTGGTTTTTCAAGAATGGCATAATGTCTGTCAGCTTCTCTCCAATGATGTATGAATTATTGGGTGGAAAGGAAAGTCTTCCTTCCATGGTCTTTGGTTTGCATTGCACAGAGTTCCCCAGCACCTTTTCTGCAGAGGATAAGAGCATGTAATATTTATACAATGCACAATTCTATGTCACAGTACCTGGCATGTGACATGTTGGACTTTGATTCCCATCAGAGAATCCCTAGGCAACATGGTGTTGGATTCTGGGAGCTGCAGTGCAACAATATCTACAAAGCCACCCATTATCCACCCTTAAAATGCTTATTTTTGCTTCTTGCATTGCACCATATGTGGAGAGACAACTGAGAATGAAGAACAGAATTAGAATTAGGAAAATAGGACATACCTTTAGATTGTGTCAGAACATCAGTTGATCCAGTCATGTACTGTCATGTACCCTCCATCATTTGACAGATTAAAACTGGAGCAAATGTGGCCAAGGAAGACCAGCATGTGGTTGAGATGGCAAATGTTATGAATAAGGAAGAACACACAAGCCAGGAGAGGCTGCAGCAGTTTGCTTTTGTCTGGATTTACTGGGAAGGACACGATTCCACTCCTTCCTCTCCTCTGATAATTAAATTCAAAATACTTTTGCACTTTGAAATCAGTTTGTCACAGCTAAAGTAAGCTGACAGCTAAGAAGGAAGGTGGTGGAAAGGGAGAGAAGCTGGAACATTTTAAAAACACCTTTAAAAAAAATGGGCAACAAGATTATTAGGGATGGTCCCTTCCAAATTAGGGCAATTGGAATGTAAATTGCCAGATGGCTAAATCGGCAGGAATCTTTCTCAGCCCTACCTGGAGATGCCAGGAATTGCACCTGGGACCTTTTGCACACAATATCCAGTCTGTTACTTAGAATGGTTCCTCCTCTTGATCACATGCTCACCTAAACCATTATTTAGGATTAGGCTGCAGAGAGGGCTACTAGGATTTTTAGCTCTTTCTCATGACCAGAACTACCCAACCACTGCCACTGGGATCTGAATGTAGAATGATGTCTCTTCAGTTTCAGATGAAAATGGACCGAATGAAATTTTGAAAGGTTGTGTGAATAAGAGGAGGCAAATTGACCCAAACCATTGTGGTTTTGTGGAGACGTGAGCAATTTCACCTGAGGAGTCCAGGGTTTAGGGGATCTCTTGAGGACTTGGGCCGGGAACTTCAAAATAGAGGTTGGGGCCACATGCACCTCACAGATCACACCTTTCCCCACAGCTGCCCTAGATCCCCATAAATATAATTTATATAGAGAAATAGTAAAAGCAGTGTTTTGTTCTTAATAATCTGGAGAAGCAAAAGCAGCAAACCCTTGCCAAGGATCTTCATTCCCAAGATGTTCCCAGGGTGTCTCAGAACGATTAATTGGATTTGGAAGTGAAAGCTGGGAATTCTTGGAGAGGTCCCCAAAGGACATTGAGTCACAGTAATAGGGAAGCTTGCCATAGGTTTCAAGCTGACTCCACATGACTGATTTGGACCTGGAAAATGGTGCGCAAAACAGATTGACGTGAGCCAACTCATTTGTCTAAAGCAGACATAATCTGAAGGAGCAGTTGCTTCCAAGCAATCCTTGTGTTTGCCTCCCTTGTTCTTTCATCCTTCCTTGTTGTCACCAATGTTCAGAAGTTGCAGATATCCCATCCTATTACCATGTCTGTTGGGTAGTAAAAATAAAACAATGGGCAATGTCTGGGAGTCACATCCGCTTTGTGATTTCAAAGGAAAAGTGGGGGGAAACAGATCTTCTGGCATTGGGCCTTGCCTCTTACACACACACAAACACACACACACACACACCTCCCCAATTGCCTTCAGAGTGCAAGAAAAATAACTTGAGCTTTGAGAAGAGAAGTGATAGGAAGTATAAAGTTTTCAACAGGGGAACCAACCATTTTTCTTTAAAAATTATTCTTTAAAATTCAGACTCCTTTTTTCCCCCACCCTAAAGAAAGCGTCAGCCATGACTGCTTGATAAAACTGCCTAGATTAGAGTAACATTGTTTTCAATTTGCGATCAGGTTTTCCAAATATACCCCTTTGTCAAAGCCGCAGCAGTTTCTCATTCTCCCCTTTTATTTGTCTCACTGCTGTGGCAGTGAAAATGTATTGGCTTTCCAGTTAGTGATTACACATCATCACATACCTAATTTATAACACCATACCCCAAAGAACAGATGTAATAAAGTGAGGCCAGGAAACAGTGCTGTTATAAAACAGAGCAGTCAGCTCAAAGGGCTCGGCATCTGTTGCAGGAAAGAAACCCTTGGGCACCCATGCCCGGGGGCTTTGAGCTCATATAACCAAGCTTGTAAACTCCTACCTCTGCGCATGAGGGTGGATGTGGGCACACATGATTGCCTGGGAACCATGTATCTCACTGCCAGGAGTAATGGCTGAATTAAAGCAGGAGTTGTGAGGCACTTGAGATTTTACAGGTATGATAACCAGACTGTACAGTAAAGCAGGACCATAGATGTGTATGGTCTATACCTGTGTACAGCCAGCCAATGTAGTGGCGTGTTTAGAAGTAGTCCCACCAGGAGCAGAGAAAGAGGGCTGGGTTCAAATGACTGCACATCCATGCTGCTTATGGCAGCAGGGGCAATAGGCCAGTCACTATCACGATGGAGTTTATCAGACGAGAGAAATTGGAAGGATAATCTAATGGCAATCCGAACGCAATCATGGGGTTTCATGTTATTGTGTATTAAAGTATCTCACGCAATTTCAGGCAAAAGGGAAGTCATTTTGAACGCAATCATGGGTTTTACGTTATTTTGTATTAAAGCATCTCATGCAATTTCAGGCAATGGGCAGTCATTTTCAGCTAATGGGAAGTCATTCTGAATGCATTCTGAATGCAATTAGAATTCATGTAAATTCGCTAAACTAGCAAATTCATGTGAATTCGAATTGGCTCTATTCGAAATAAAGAGAAATTCCTCCCATCTCATAACCTCCTATGTCACAGGGTTACTTATTACAAGCCTAAAACTGGAAATAACCCTCCACCTCTCCTAAATGTACTTGAGGTAGGAGGAGATAAAAAATATAATAAAAATAATAGAATTTCCAACCATCTTAGTCTGTAGAATCAATATGTAGAGAGCTCTTGTAGCACCTTTGAGACTAACAGAAAGAAAGAAGTTGGCAGCATGAGAAAATGTAAAAGCATCTAAGGAAGTAGATTTAAGTCTTTGTTAGCTCATGCTGTCAATTTCTATCTTTCCGTTAGTCTCAAAGGTGCTACAAGATCTCTCTACATGCAAATAGAAATAATAATATTTGTGCAGAGTATCCACCCTGCCACTAGGCACATATGTGCTGATCTGACCCTCCATAGCCCCAATGTTCAAGCCCTTCAAAAACAGCTTTTCTATATCATGGACACTGGGAAGAATATAAGGAGGTGTTTTTGTAAGTCGCATCTCCAAAACTGAAAATCTCTCTCTTTCTCAAGCTCATTCTCCTGAATTTACCATCCCCACCCCAGCATCAGTACAGTTGAGCTGAGAATTATTTTTGATGAGGAGCTACCTGGAGCTGTAATTTATCTTCTAATGCTTTTCTTCCATGGAGACACAATCTCTCCTAACTGGATTGTAGAATAATCATCCAAGATAGACATAATACCCTTGGCTCTGATAAACCACATGGAGACAAAAGTTTAAGAAAGAATGCAGGGTACATACACTGATAAAAGCTAACTTAGCATACAGCATGCCTCCATTATGATGACTCTTGAGTTTTTAAGTGGAATGTAAAATCCTTAATGTTTCTTTATCAATACGTCTTTTGTTATTGTTGTTTAATAATCCTGGGTAATAAAAAAAAGACCCACTCTCAAGGGCTCAGCATAGATAAAGGAATGAGAATGAGCAGTAAAAGGTTCTGCATTTAGCTACCACAAAGAACTTCTAAATTCCTATTGTTATTTTTTGTATCCACAAGGGGGGTTACAGCTATCTTTTGCTTTTCTGCTTGTGTCCTTCCTTGTCTTTCTTCCTCTATCAGCAGGCTTCTGCTAAAAGAGAGGGACAAGCTGCCTTCACCTAAAGGAATCAACAACAGAATGCTAAGGACCTATCATATTATTTATATTCTCCACTGAATATAAAGAGTAAGGTATGGATACTACACCTGAAGACCCTTCACCATTTTAGTCGTCCTCCTTTGGACACGATCCAATTTCTCCGCATCCTTTTTGAATTGTGGTGCCCAGGTGGGGCTGACCAAAGCAGAATAGAGTGGCACTATTACTTCCCTTGATCTAGACACTATACTTCTATTGATGCAGCTTAAAATTGCATTGGCTTTGTGTATGTGTGTGTGTGTTGTGTGCCTTCAAGTTGTTTCCGACTTACAGTGTCTCTACCATGGGACTCTCTTATCAAGATTTGTTCAGAGGACCTTTGCCATTGCCTTCCCCTGAGGCTGAGAGCATGTGACTTGCCCAAGATCATCCAGTAGGGGTGAGTATGCACAAGGTTGAAATCTTCAAATCTGCCAAGATTGTACATTTGCAGCCCTCACCAGTTCCCTTTCTGATTTCACGAAGACCCTCTTTATGTGAAAGATCATGTGAACACAAGGATTGGGTTGGGTTGGGGCCTTCCTGAGTTTATTAGGCATAGCATCTCAAACAACCCTGCCATTGGTTTGTGTATACAGTTTAGAGAGTGGCTGCCTACAAATGAGTTAACTTAAAAACTAATCACTTCTAAAGGTCAAAGCTCCCATTCGTAATCGGGCGGAACAAAAAGCTAATTAGAGGCCTTTTGTCTGAGTAAATGAGGATGGAGCATGCTACGTACACTCACGAACCGCCAATGTTCGGAAGGGCTCTTGGTGGGGTTATTTTCATCACGAGGCATTTATGAAGGAAACACTTCTGCCCCCGTGAATAGGAATAATGCTGTAGAAATGGCCATGGCTTTTAAACTCGTAATAATGTATCATTAACCCACTGTTAGAAACTGGAGTGTAAATTAGAAGAATGACAAGAGAGAAATTTGTGCCTGGATGCTCTCTGAATGTTCTTTACCAGCTTTTTCAAAGGTGTTTTGAAAGAAAATATACGGGGATCATAAGGAACAAAAAAGACCTACTGCAGGCACAGACCTACTGCAGGTCCCAGGCCACATTTCCTTGAGAATTATCTGTTGGCAAGAGCCAGAATGTGGTAGGCATTTGGGTGTTGGACTAGGGTACAATTTGCACTGCTGAATTAATGCAGTTTGACACTGCTTTAATTGCAGTTTAATGGCTTGACGCTATGGAATTCTGGAAGTTGTAGTCATTTCTTGTGATATCTTTAGCCTTGTCTTTCAGAGAACTCTGGTGCCAGAACAAAATAGGATTGTCCAAGGCAGCATAGTCCCAGGCAGTTAAGTCACAAATTGTTGTGCCAGACCACAGCGTGGGCGATCTGTTAACTTGCTGTTGTTTTTGTGTGTCTTCAATTTGTGTCTGAGTTACTGTGACCATAACATTGCTGGATTATATAGCCCTCTCTTGCACAGTCACTGTTCATTGTATTATCTCTCTGACCATTGGCAAACTTGGCTGGAGAACTCATGGGAGTTGGAATCCATACATTGCCCTTCTTCCTTTTTTCCATTGGGAAGAAGGGCAATGTATGGATTCCAACTCCCATGAGTTCTCCAACTGGAAGGGAACCTGGAAGTTTTTATATAACCCTCCCATGTACCACCAGTAAGGACAATATGAAACAGGAGGACATGAGAGAGGGCCACCCCAATGGTGGAATGCATTCCCCTTGGGCACCAACACTGGTTTCTTTCCAGTGCTAAGTGAAAACATGACTTTTTATTACTGCCTTTATTTCAAAGTATACATGTACATAAGAGAGCCAATGTTGTGTAGTGGTTTGCGTGTTGGACTAGGACTCTGAAGGCTAGGATTCAAATCGCTGCTCAGTCATGGAAACCTGCTGAGTGATCGTGGACAAGTCACACTTGCCCAGCCTCAGAGGAAAAGAATTGCAACCCCTCCCCCCCAAAAAAACCTTGCCAAGAACCACCCATGATAGGGTCTTAGGGTCACCATAAATCAGAAATCTTCAAATGATTTATGGTTTTAATCTGGTTGTGTTTTCAAGTATTAATATTTTATGCCACCCTCAGATTCCATGATAAACATGTCTCAATAAATAAGATGAATAAATAAACATGGGAAGCATCAGCTCATCAACCTTTCTCCTCCTGCCCCAATAAGATAGATTTTGACTGAGATTCAATATCGTAATGTGGTTTAAATGTTGGAATACAACTCTGGGACACCAGGTTTTGAATCCCCGTTCGGCCATGAAAACCCACTTGGT
Organism: Urosaurus nigricauda; assembly: GCA_034509955.1. Taxonomy (NCBI): domain Eukaryota; kingdom Metazoa; phylum Chordata; class Lepidosauria; order Squamata; family Phrynosomatidae; genus Urosaurus; species Urosaurus nigricauda. The sequence continues at coordinate 8,499,411 of JAOEGL010000009.1, read as the reverse complement.
GACCTTGGGTAAGGGTCCTCTTTGGATCACCATTAGAAATGACTCAAAGGCACACAACAGCAATATCATTTTGATTAATTGTTGTTGTTGTGCACCTTCAAGTCATTTCTTACTTATGGCAACCCTAAGACAAATCTATCATCTATCATGAGGTTTACTAAGGCTGAGAGTGTGTGACTCACTCAAGGTCACTTAATGGGTTTTTGTAGCCAAATAGGGACTCGAACTGTAGAACATTGACTCTTTTGATTCATTGCCAAAACTCTTTTTGTAATGTAAAGGTTGAGTAGTCAATGTGAGAAACCAGAGTGGTATAGTGTGGAATTGGGATCAAGAAGTTCCCTTCATGAAATTTAGCAACCTATCAATCTGAACTTCCTCAAAAGGTTGCTGTGAGGATAAAGTAGAGAGGAAGAGAGTCAAGTATGCAGCTTTTCCTCATTGGAGGAAAGGTGAGATAGAAGGATTTCATTCACAACTGAATGACTAGTCAGTGTTGAGCTTGATTTGAAACTGTAAGAAATTTCAGTGGTTGAAATGGGGAAAATGCAAAAAAAGAAATTTCGAGGAAGACACAGTCACAGGAAGAGGGGGAAGAAGAAGAGGAGGAAGGAGAGAGAGATAGTCTTGTGTTGTCACCAAACACAATGCAGGCCCACAATTTAACCTTCTGGGGATACCTCAAATGCCCCAAAGTCTTTTTTTTTCCCCTTTTACTTTATGTTCATGGGTACCCCAGTTTTTCAGCTTGGCTCAGCTGTCCTGCAAAATTGTCACTCCAGCTGTTATGAAGCAATGGGTTCCTGTTGCCAAGATATGGATTTGGTTTTAATAACAGTTAGTGCAAACATTGTAAATTTACTGCTGCGAGAGAGCGTTTTTGAAAACGTCCAAGGCTGGCTATAATTTTTCAACCGCACCAGCTGTTTGCGCTCTGCTCATACCTGACATGGCACTTTGAAATAGCAATCACTGTATTTATAAGAAGGGAAGGACTCATAAATATGTCAGGAACGGAATATACAATGCCATATTTCACCATTTTCTATTTTAAAATGGTGAGTTACGGCTACAGAAATGTGGGCCCATTAAAGGTGATATGATGTATTTTGTGTCTTGTTCAGGAGCCCATCCATCATGGAGACAATAAAGAAAACCGCACTTACTTTTTTTCCCTTCCCTGTCATCTGTAATTTATGATGCCCCAAAAGCTGTAACCTTTTGGCAGGCTTTGCAGAAACTGCTGCACTGTTAGCAACTAAATAACCTTTTATAAGGTTTTAAATGTGTTGCTACAGTCTCAATGCACTTGCCATATCGACCCAAAAGATCTTGCATTTGGGGGGAGCAGGGGAGAGGGGAGGAAAGAACATGATCTATAGCCAGATCGATAAGGAGATATAGATTGTTGAAAGATGCTCCTAATGATTTTTGCCAGCTGTCATCTTTCAGCATGTGTCTCCCAAACCTTTAAGGCTGTAGTCTCCACTCAGATTAATTAACCTTGCCAAGACTCTCAAATCACTATGCTGAACAAGAAAGGGGTCTGCTATGGTTTTCCGCAGGCCATAGCCCATTCTGGATAGTTAATTCTCACAAGTGAAGTGACCCTCTTTCTAAATGATGAGATTGTTTGTCTTAGCAATCATGCAGTCTTCTTCTTTATAGGAACCAAAAGTAATAATAATAGCATAGGCTGGGATCTGTTGTTATTGTGTGCCTTCAGGTCATTTCTGATTTATAGTGACCCTAAGTCATGAGTTTTTCTTGGCAAGATTTGTTCAGAGGTGTTTTGCCATTGACTTCCTCTGTGGTTGAGAGCATCTGACTTGCCCGAGGTCACCCAGTGGGTTTCATGGCCAAGCTGGGAATCGAACTTTGGTATCCAGAGACATAATCCAATGCCCAAACTACTATGCCATGTTGGTTCTCTTAGGTGTAGACAAAATTAGAGCAGCATACCCAACTGAAATCAATGGAAGTTACATTTCCATACATTAAATTACATTGGCCTCATTACTCAAAGTATGAGTGAAACTGAATCCAATGTTTTGAGTCTTGTGGTAGCTTACATTTATTTTGAGAGCCAACATGGCAATAGTCTTTGGAGTGCTGGACCACAACTCTCGAAAGCCGTTCAGCCATGGAAACCCACTTGGTGACCTTGGGCAAGTCACCTTCTTTCAGCATCAGAGGAGGACAAAGGCAAGCCTCCTCCTAATAAATCTTGCCCTGAAAATCCTGTCATAGGTTTGCCTTAGGGTTGCCATAAGGCACGCAACTAGAAGATGCACAACAGAATTTATTTTGGGATGACTGCTGAAAGACTGATGCTCCAGTATTGGAAAGAAAACATCTTCCCACATGTGATCCATAGGATAGAAGACTTAACAATGCTTGCAGCATTCAAAAGAGTAATATTATCGATACAACTTATAAATTGACTTATTTCAAACATTTGGTTTGCTTTTATTGAAATTTAAGGGTAATGATTTTTCTTTTTTAAAATCCCTTTATTCCTTGTTGCGATAATGCTATAATTCCATCACAAAATGTAACTGATAACCTTATAGTGTATTTTAACTTTGCATAAAATTTTGATAAAACAAATCAAAACATTATTTTGAAATATACTTTTGTGCATGAACTTTGATGAAAAAGACTAGGTGTGATAGACAAGATCTAATGAAGGAAGTCTTAGCCCACAAAACCTTACAAATGAAAGTGTTAGTCTTTAAGGTGCTACTAGATTCTCTGTTATTTTCCCTGTAACAGATTAACAAGGCCCCATGCCATCCACATCAGAGGTTCATTCATAGCTCAGTGCCCTTCTCCATATAATGGAGGATAAGCAGACCAGTTGTCTATGCAAAATAATAAACGGAGACAAATTCTGACATCTGGAATATCAGTCTTCCGAAAGCAGTGGGAAGACAAGCCAATCAGAAGAATTCTATAACTGCTCTTAAAGTAGTTATTTTTGAACTAAAGAACTTTGAAGGGAAACTGGCTCAATTGCCTTCTCTAATGAGGCTCAGTTTTATCTCCTGTAGCTTAAATTGGGATAAAGTTTTCTGTTTTATTATACTACATGTGCTAATTGGCTTACCAATGCCAGGATGTCTGTCTTATCACTACCAACTGGTTTTGTGAATGGACACTATTAAATGCGTTATTATCCCTGCCTATACTTTCTGCACTTAACTTCCTCTTGGACCATAGAGAGTCTTTTCACATGGAGCCTTACTGTCCCTGAAACATCCCTGAAATGTGGCTAAATCATCCGCAAAGCACGTGGGTGTGACAGCCAATCGCATTTGCCTCCCGTGATTTAATCGTCATTGAGGCGTCCCACTCTTCTCCCGTCATCAAAGTGTTTGCAGAGCAGCCATTTCTATGCCTCCATAGCTATGTCTCCTTAAGCTAACCACTCAAAACTCACATTGTAAGTAGTGCAGCACCCCCTAACATGGCCATTTCCACATTGTCAGATGGCAGGGGAATCAGTACGGATGTGTCTATCTATTTTCCAGTAGCTGGATATGCTGTGACAGGCATCTGAACAGACCTCCTGGTGTCCTTATAGATAACACCCTTGTATTGTGATCAACTACAGGAAAATATCTAGATATATTTCTAGATATAAATATCTATATATAAAATCATCTCTCTGACAACATGGAAATGGCTGTGGGGGACACTATTTTCAAGATGAGTTGGGAAGAAATTGATCATAGCATGGTGAGGACAGAATTCTGGCCTCCATAATGACTAAAAAGGTGAATTGTGATTACATAAGTCAAGTATGTGTGTGTATATCTTGAAGTTACCTGTCAACTTATGGTGGCCCATTAATCTTAGGCAAAGAATACTCAGAAATGATTTTACCAATTCTTTCCTCTGAAATATAGCCTACAGCACCTGGTATTTGTTGGTGGTCTCCTATCTAAGTACTAGCCAGGGCCAAGCCTTCTTGGCTTTCAAGATCAGACGGGCTCTGGTACTTCAGGGTACACCATCATAATTCACCAACAAGATGCCAACCTATATCTTGAGTGTTGTGCCTCTACAGTGACCCAAAAAGTAAGTTGCAACAGCTTAGGCCCAATGTACACCATCACTATTCATCAACAAGATGCTTGCCTTTATCTGGAGCGTTGCACTCTGCTAATCTGTAACTTAGAAGTTATATTTTGGTTGTTCACTCAAACGCCAAAATACCAAGAAATCGCAACTGTTAAAACCAACACCCATAACAGATATGCTAGACAAGCAATAAGGATATGGCATGGTATCTATGCTATGGTTAGTTCCTGTTTGCCACAACATTAGAGCTGGACAGCTGCGCATTTATCTGGAAACCTGCCCTAGCATGGCTTGAGACAAAAACAAAGTTGGGAAGCTATTTTATACTATTCTGTTGACAAACATGTTGGAAAGGAATGAGGGTGTAATTGGTACTCGTTTTGTATTAATATTATGCATTTCACTGCTGTTATTGCCGCCCTAGATAGTTTAAACTTAATTGTAATTTATGTCTTGTCTGGTTTGTATGTTAATATTTGATGATCTTGGTGATAGCTTGCTATTCGGTGAAATGTTTATGAATTGCAAAATTGTGGATATCCTGCCTGTTAAGTGAATTGCTGCTTGTAATTGAATTAACCCATGTTCAGATAGTGAATCTTAGATACAGCATGACCCCTCAAAAGGGAGGGCAACCAGCAGACTTGTAAAATGTGTGGTTTTCTAATGTTAAGAAATGTTTGGGGGGGGACACATTAAGAAGGGAAATGCATTAGATCAGTGGTCATGAAATGGTGACTATCCATGGAAACGGGGTAAGAAATAAACATTGGGAAAGGAATAGGCTAGCTTGAACCCTGCTTCCATTCTCCCTCCTTTTACTGCAGGTTCTTCTTGCTGATAGGAACTACAACCCATTGCTGACTGCAGCAGAGAGGGATTTGAATAAAATCTTTTGCCAAAAGGAAATAGGAATTTTTCTGTAAAATTCATTTGATTCAAAAATTTTGATCTAATAAAATAAACCTGTAATGGTCACGTAGTTTAACCACCATGACCAAAAAAGAAGTCTCATCTCTCATTCCTTCTTCAGCAACTAACTGATGGGGAACTTCAAAGACTTCATTGGCTGTTAGCACCTTCATTATATGCTCTACTACAAGGGTAGCTATACTTCAACTCGTGGGCTGCACTGTAAAAAGAGATGTTGGTAATTTAATCTATTTCGTCATATCTTATAAACGGAGGCAATAATTATCTTCCAATAATTGTCATTGCCAGCTGCCAAGGCCTTCCTATAAGGCTGAGTGTGACTTCCCTGAGGTCACCCAGTATGTTTCCACAGCCAAGCAGGAATTGAAATCCTGCTCTCCCAAAGTCCTAGTCCCGCATTCAAACCATTAGACCACACTGGCTCTCCTCTGCATTAAATATTTAACTATTAGAAACTGGTTGCCCATTATGTATGAAGCAGCTGCCTCACTCTGCCTCCTAGTAGGGCTGCTCCCAGGGCCTGACAAAATTCTGTAGCATAGTTCTCATTGTATGATCCTCAAGCTTGTTGTTGTTTGTTGTTGTGCGCCTTCAAGTCATTTCTTACTTGTGATTACCCTATCGTGGGGTTTTCTTGGCAAATTCCTTTAGAAGCAGCTTGCCATGGCCTTTCTCTGAGACTGAGAAAGTGGGACTTACCCAAAGTCACCCAGTGGGTTTATATGCCCAAGCCAGCAATTGGACTCTGGTCTCCAGAGTTGCAATCTGATGCTGAAACCACTACGCCATGCTATAGCATCTCATTTAACCAATGCTGTTGGTGGTACGTTTACCTTTTAATGTTTTCATCAGTGTTCTCCAACCTGGCACCCTCTGAGTTTTGGACTACAATTCCCATCGGTCGGAGGGATACTGGTTATCAGCCCTCTGTTGCTGCCTTGTCAAGCAAAACCACCCTCACATTTTAAACATTTCCTCAAAACAAAAAACAATCAACCCTTCTCCCTTTAACAGGAGACAAATGGCCAGAAAATAAGAGGGGATTTTCAGTCTAGCCAACGTTTCATTAGCATTATAAATAAAATGAGGGAGCATGTTATTAAATGTAAAATACGCCAATTTCTCTCACGACTTGCAAAGCAGTTCATAAATATGATGGCTTAATTTTATCTGTAATCCAAATGGCTGATGAAGCATTACACAGCTCTCTGTTAATTGAAGTTGTTAACAAAGCTGAGGTGAGGGGGGGGATGGGGGGAGAGATGGATTATTATGTATAGATTTTTATTCTTCAGGGGTATCATCATAACTGATCATAAATGGAAAGAGATTTGTCACCTCTACATGCCACTGTGGTCTCCCCAAACAGAGCTGAAGCTGAGCTACATAGACAGTTAATCCCACTGGGATGGAAGAATGAAAAGACGATGGAGTAATACTCATATGTCAAGACTGTTTCATACAGGGAGTAATTAATTTATGGAATGCATGGCAGAAATTGCGGTGGGGAGCACTAGCTTAGATGGCTTTGAAGGGGTTTAAAATAAATCTAAAGAGGATGGATTTATTAACCACAGAAGAATATCCTCATGTACTGCAGTCCCCAACATCCCCACCCAGCACTCCAGTATTAGTTGAGCATGATGGGAGCTGCAGCCCAAGAAATTTAAAAGGCATCTCAGTCATTGGAATCTGTCATAGCAGTCGGAATTATTAGCCACACACATGACAGCAAAGTCGAAAGCTAGGAAAATTACCTATTAAACATATGGCCTAAATCCTGCTCCTGACTGGAGTAGACCCATTGAATGGATGGAATTTACCTACATGTTGACTCACCACTCAACAAATGGCTAGAATGAGTCTATTCTAATTACAACTAACCGACAGGATGGCAGCCAGTGGCTGAAGGATTTGGTGACGGCCCCTAAAAAGTATATTTTACAAATTCTATGCTAAATAGAATCCCCAGATTCAGAAGCAGTAAATTTTGAATATCAACTACAGTGAGACCAGAAAGGCAACATTTGGGGCAGACCACCGCATAACTTTCTTGTTGTTGTTGTTATCCACCCTTGAGTCGATCTCGACCCATGGGACCCTGTAGATGAGACATCTCCAAGACTCCCTATGCCCTACTGCTCTGCTCAGGTCCTGCAAATTCATACCCATGGCCTCCTTAATAGAGTCCTTCCATCTAGCACATGGCCTTCCTCTCTTTCTGCTTCCCTCCACCATTCCTAGCATTATTGTTTTTTCCAGTAAGTCATGCCTCCTCGTGACATGGCCAAAGTACGACAGCCTCAGTCTAGAGAGATTTCTGATTTGATCTGCTCTAGGACCCATTTGTTTGCCCATTTGGCTGTCTTCTCCAGCACCACATCTCAAATGCACTCTTCTCCAGCACCACATCTCAAATGAATTAATTCTCTTCCTATCCACTTTCTTAACTGTCCAGCTCTCGCTTCCATACTTGATAATAGGGAGTACAGTGGTCTGTATGATTCTAAGTTTTGTGCTCAATTGCATGTCTTTATATTTTAAGATGTTTTCTAGTTCTCTCATAGCTGCTCTCTCTATTCTCAGTTTTCTCATGATTTCTTGGCTTTTTAAAAAGTGGTCAGTGTAGACTTTTGAGCATGTGGATAATTATGAAAGTAATTGGAAGGCGACTTGCCCTGAACTGGAACCTTTATTACCCTCCACCTCGACCTGCAAGGCAGATTTGGCTATATTCTGTTATGCATACAAGACAGCTGCATATTGATCAGAGTCATAAACAAAGAGTCATTATTTCACCGCCTTAAGTATCTATATTTTGAGCAAGCTGTTTAAAGTAATAATTATTTGACTTCTCCAATAACTGCTTGTTAGCAATGGGCTATTTGTTTTATAGAGAAAGGGCCGCCTACTGTGAGTGGGTATTAAATGTTTTATTGATGCAACTGTACCAGGAGCTTTAGAATGCGAGCTCTTTAAACATTGGTTCCTATAACGCCCCAACAGATCATATACCCAGAAATTAAGTACAGGTGTTATGTGAAATAATTCAAATTCTGGTAAAGAAAGAAGAATATAGTAGTGGGGGAAAAAAGATGTTCATAAAGTGTTCCTATGTTATGTTATTGATGAATCATTTGAATTCTGATGTTGGAGAAGAGTTCTACAGATACCATGGACTGCTAAGATGGAGCAAATTGAGTTTGACCTTTCTTTGGAAACAAAGATAACCGAATGGAGGCTGTCATAAATAAACAACAATGTGATGCAATGGAAAAGATAATAAAGCATGGTAAAGTAGAAAGGTAGTAGGAAATCAAGGAAGCTACAGCCCTGAGTTCATGAGACCTGCATAGGGATTCTTGAAGGTCTCCAATATTAGTAATATTCTTGATTCACAGATGGGTCCAGAATAGATCCCCTGTGAATCAGAAGGGACGACTGTATTTCAAAACTTGCCAGCCAGATGGGTTACTGGTACATCTAGAAGTGATCATATCACACCAATATTAAAATTGCTCGATTGGCTGCCAATTAGTTTCTGGGCAACATACAAAATGTTGGTTATTACCTTTAAAACTGTGCATGGTTAACCTACAGGACTGCTTTCTCCCATATAATCTACCACATACACTCAGGTTCTCTGGGCAACATCTGCTTGAGTCAGACAAAATGATTCAGAAGGCATTACCTCCAGCCACCCTCATATTGGAGTATGACCTGCCAGAAGAGATTTGTCAGCTGGAGATGCTGTCTGCATTTAAAACAGCAGTAAAGACCATCCTCTTCCAGCAGGGCCCCTCTAGATTATTTTTAAATTATATACTTTAAAGTATTTATAGATTGATTTTAATTGGTAATATGCTGTTTTAGCTGATGTTATATGTTATGTTATCGTTCTGCACCTCAGTCCAGATGGAAGAAAGAAGAAGAAACAGGCCCATCAAGTATTGTGTGAGTTGTTCATTCCAGCTGGAGCTTTTAAAGTGTGTGTGAGAGAGAGACTTATGCATATATCTCACTCTCCTGGATCTGGACACATATATATATTTCTCTTTCCTGGATCCTTCCTCTGTGTTTTCCCCCCTTCCCATCCAGGAAATTTGCAAATATACACTTTCAAGAGAGAGTGGTAAAGATCTGGAATGTGTTTCTTGAAATACAGTGAATGCAAATGCATGTTGGTCTTCACATTTTGCTGTAGTAATAAAAACAAAGGGGAACATTGACATCAGCCTGAATGTTGAATTAACTTCTGCATAATGTGGTGTGAGAACGAGGTGTTGAAACCTGCATGTGAGACTTTCCAAACTGCAGTGGAGAACTGTTCTGGCAGCCCAGCAGAAACTGTAGACAGTTTCCAGAAGTCTGCACGATGAGCTGTACTTTTTGGTCAATGTTAACAGTTCTTGGGTTGCTCCTGCTCAGTTTCTCAAAGCCAGCCATCTTGTCTCATTTGTTCAATTGTTTTATTTCAAGCTTGTGCATTCTTAAGAGCCAGAATTACAGCCTTGTGGGCTCTGTGAGAAAGGAGCAGCTCCGGTTCCAGAAACATTGGCGGCCTGTTCTAATTCAGCTTACAAGGTTGCTTTTAGAACAACCACAGGAATGCTTTGAGCTGGGTTTGGGATGGCCTGAAAGGAGCTGTTTCATGTTCCTCTGAGTGATGCCTTGCAGAGTTCTTCCACCCAAAATGTCTGTGATTTTAAAAACATGAATTCCCAATTTCACAAAGGAAATAGCCATACTTAGTTATTTTTGTGGGTTTTTTTGGACTATGAAGCCATGTTCTAGAAGAGTTTCTCCAGCATCTGTGGCTGGCATCTTCAGAGAACGCTGGCTTGGAAGAGAGTGGGGTATATATACTGTTGGCTGAAAGGAAGTGATTTATATGTTGATCTGTGTGTAGTTCTGTTGTTCAATGGCAAGGCCTCCATTTACTTAATGGTCCATTGTCTGCTGGGAAACCGCCCTCACCCTGCCATACTGTTACATAGGCTCAAGCATTTCTCAGATGAAATAGGTATACACTTTTAATTCTTTTGTTAGGAGCCCTAATACCTGGTGGTGTAGTGGTTAAATGCTAGTACTGCAGCCACTCAATCACAAACCACAAGGTTGTGTGTTCAATCCCAGCCAAGGGCTCAGGGTCGACTCAGTCTTGCATCCTTCTGAGGTCACTAAAATCAGTACCCAACTTGGGGGCAATTAGCTTACAATTGTAAACCACTTAGAGACTGCTTAGTGTGGTATTAAGCAGTATATAAATAAAGTGGCTATTGCTATTGCTATTTTATTCCCATCAAGTCTCTCTTCTTGAGACAAGCAGCTTTGAGAAAGGGTGAAACTATTATTCATTTCCAGGAGCAACACTGAAACTCATCAAATTGTGGAATACGATTGTTACTGAGACCCATTCACACTTCACAATTATAGAACTATTATTTTGCTTTAAATTCCAAATAGCAAACCTGGACTCCCACTGTAAGGCATAACACCAAGAAGCACCTTATTCCTTGTCCGTTTAGCATCTATGGAAAAATCTTGGGCATGAGAACATGAAAATATGTATCCTGGTTTTCTAGAAGGGGGTGTGGAGTAAAAATAAAAATGATTGAAATATCAATGGCTGGGCCTGGGGAGGGGGGAGGACAGAGATGTTAATAAAATGCAATCCTCAGTAGCCTCCCCCCTTAAAATCCATGTAATCTGGATTTGATCCAGCAATGGGTTGAGACCAGATTAAGACATGGCTATTGGCCAAAACGGAGTCTTTGCATGCTCTGTCTGCTTGTTCCATGTGATCTTAGAACAGTGCTTTTTTGTGATTAGAAGACCCAGTTTACATACGAAGATAATGTCACAAGTCCCTCTCCACATCGCCTCTAGGCCAGCTTGATGTAAATTTTCAAGTTAAAAAAAAAATAAGATAAATCAAGCCTACACATGAATGGAGAGCTTTTGTTCTTTAAGACTCCTATATGTCCTTCTCTTTTTATATGTTCACTCACTTTATGTCTTTTATTGACCCATATTGACTATTCATGCGTAACCCCTAACAGTTGTAATTTTGTTCTATTTTATTTGGATCTTTGTTTTCTGTCTTTCTTTTAATGAGCTCAAGGAGATGTACAGTACATGATTGTCTTTTTCATTTTGTAACCTCATAATAACCCTGTGAGGTAGGTGAGACCGAGAGAGTGGCTGGCCTAATATCACTGCACACATTTCATGGCCAAATAGGAATCTGAGCCCAGTTCTGTTCCACCGTTTCAACTAGCAATAATCAAAAAGATATTATGGCTAAGATCCTTCATCAGAGGCTATCATGCATAACATTATGATGACAGTGCTATGTCACTGACACGTTACACAACCATGCTAGTAAATTTTGACAGTCCACAACAGGGCACTGTGTAAGATGACCCATTGTGAAATGGCGACTCCCGTTGCACAAGGAACACATTGTGCAATGCGACATGGCTCATTTATTTATTTATTTTATATGCTGCCTTCCTCCCAGGGTGGGACCCAAGGTAGCTCACAGAAGGAAATCAATTAAAATCTACCCATGAAATCTTTTTTTCTTCTTTTTAAACATATTTCACATATTATGGTGCCCTTTCACCCCTGCACTCTGAACAGTAAGGACTCCAAGGTACAAGTGTTACCTCGGGATCTTGGAATTAGGTCAATGGAGGCCTCATTCCCATTTACAGATAAATCAATGTGCGATCTGAATCAATGGATCGATTCAACTGCAGACCGTGGTTCCCACTACATTTGCCCTGATTGCATTTTTTCCTTCTAAAATAATCCACTTGCGGTTCACATTCATGCATGAATCGATTCAAAATGGACCCCCTCCAGCTGGCCGAAGGGCAAATTTAAATCAATTCCAATCCGCATCTGATTCACATTTGCACGGAATCAGTTTATTGAAAAAGATGTGGAAAACATCAGCGTCAAAAAGACGTGGGTCTCGCGCATGGCCCCCCTCTCAGAATCACTTCGGCGATTCGGTTTAAGTGGGAACCCGGGTCATTTGAGCCGGTTCAAACCAATTTGTGATCCATTTTAAAAGGTACTGGGAATGAGGCCTTTGGCTTCTGAAATTTTTGTGGTATGTGGTTCATTACTAACATGCATGCATAGATCACACATAGATGGGAATTCACAGGATTAACTTTCCTACAGATGCGCCTCCGCAGAGCTTGGAAACATTATTTTCTTCAACTACAATAGCCATTGGATTCATTTGCTAGAAGAGTCTGGGAATTACAATTCACAAAAGTCATTTTCCCAAGCTCTGCTGCCCTCCCATTGGGTTTCTAAAGGGTCTTCTATAAGACCCCTATTGAAACAGTTGTACTGGCTAATATCTGTTTCTTGGAAGAATTTAAAGTGCTGGTTATGGCTTTTAAAGCCCAAAACAGTTTGGGTCCAGAATACCCGAAAGATCATATATGTGATAAAAATCCTTCATCCCATTTATCAGAAATTCAAAACAAACTGTCTTCCCAGATCTTACTGATCTACCACCAAACTACTATTTTCCACAAGAATGACCTTGGTACTTTGCGGCTCATGCTTCCTCCCAATACATATGCTCATTATCCCAGACTGCGAATGATACACAATATTAGCTTTTCCCAACATCACCAATAGGACAGCATACCCCATCATCCTGTGTGTTAACATACATATGCTCAAGCACAGCAATTAAGCATGGCAGGACTATGTATGGCTGTCAGGAATCATGATCCCGACATCGTCTCTCATTTGAGTTAATGCCACATTTCCTTGCATGAATCTAATTATATTATTGGGTGCCACTGGAAACCTTCATCCTACAATGCAAGGATTTTTAAATAAACAGTATGGGTAACTTGTCTTCACGTTTGACATGTTCTTGGCTGCCACTGACAAGTGTCATTTCTGCAATCCAAGCTTGTTTCAGGTATATAGAACTGCCTCCATTCCATTCCAAGCTTGGCTTGTTTTTCTGCTGAGCACTACCATATTCTGACTGTATATTCTGATTTTCATGTACAAGATTTTAAAAAAAAGGTCCCATTTCATTTTTTTTAATAATCAAAGAATGTTTGGATTACTTATGCACTGAATTCCAGCTTTTCCAGTATCATGGATGCATCCCACCAGTGTTGACAATCATATAAGAGAATCATAGAATCCTAGAGTTGGAAGGGACCCCAAAGGCCATCTAGTCCAACCCCCTGCCATGCAGGAACTCTCAATCAAAACACACCCAAAATATGGTAACCCAGCCTCTGTTATGTATCAGGCATTTAGGTATAAGGACCTTTCTTTCTTTATGTCCCACCAATGGATGCCAGCATAGTGTAGTGGTTTGAGTACCAGATTAAGACTCTGAAAGACCAGGGTTTGAATCTTCACTAAGCCTTGGAAACCCATTAGATGACCTTGGGCCAGTCACACACTCTCAGTGTCAGAGGAAAGCAATGCCACTGAAAAAGTGAGATGGGAAGGAATAAATGAGACTAACCCTGCCAAATCAGGAAAGTTGGAGGGTATGCTTATGCTGCTGCCATTAAAAAGATTATAGATCTATATGTCTAGATAGATGACAGATAGATAGATAGATAGATAGATAGATAGATAGATCCACTACCCACCTTATCTTAGAAGATGGAAGTACACAAAGCACAGTCTCAGCCTCAGCAGAAGATCTTAACATATACATGGTGGGACTGGTAGGAGATGTATGCCAAAATATCTAATGGATATTTCCCCATCTCTTTTTAACATATGGGCAGGGAGTAGTTGAACTTTAAGAAATCCCAGTCCTGAGCTATTTAGGACCATAGGAGGAACAGACAGAGGAATACTGGCAGCCAGAACCACAACAGCCTTGTGAACCATGCTGCAGACTACCTGCTCTGGTAATGTTCCCTTAATGCATCCTACTCAAATTTTAAGTATCATGAATGCATTTGATACAGAGTTTGGAAAAGTGGCTTTATGAAGTCAGCAGAGTTGTGGTCCAAAATGAAAGCCTTTCCAGGCTCTGACCTGATGGAATAGATTCTAGTTCATGAAAACATGTGTTGCACCTACAGAGCAATCCTATACATATCAAGTCAGAAGCATGTCCTATTCAGTTCAATAGGGCTTACTCTTGGGTAAGTGGGTAATATATGGGATGCCGTTTCTCTCTCTCTCTCTTTCCATTCATATGAAATGTAACAAGATTTTAGTTGTTTTAGCTATGATAGATTAACACAGGTATCAATGGGAATATTTTTAATTGTCCTGTATTTCAGATGTGATTGACTAGTCTGCAAGTCCAGACTTGAGCCCGGTCTATCATTCTATCGTTGCTCAGTTATGAACAGCTTCAATGTGTCACTATATTCATTCTTATTATTACAACTTACTTTCCAAGCTCAAGCTAACTCTTGGGTTTGAAGATGGTTTCAGACTGGAACAAACTGACTGTTTCAGAGTTGCACAGAAGAACAGCATAAAAGCCACCATCTGGCTAGAGAATTATGATAGTCTGAGTTGTATTTATACCATTGCAACTCTTTTTTCCCCCTTGTCATTGCAAAATCCAAAATTATTTTCCAACCATACAATGATCAAAATTGCTCCCTAACCCAACTTGTAAGCAGCACAGCCTACCCCCAACACAGCCATTGCTGTGAGTTGGGGGATCAGTACGGAGGCAGCCATTTATTTTCTGGTAGCTGGACATGCTGCAAGTACATCATCAGCATGGACCTCCCAAGAACCCCTGGAGACCTCTCTGCACACCAGTCACAGCACATCCAGCTACAGGAAAATAGTGAGATATATCTCCAAAGATTCCCTGGTCTCCAACAGCATGAAATTGGTCGTGTTGTGTCTTTGGGGGGAAGAATGTACAGCTTACAAGGAGGTTCTGAGTGGGTAGAATCAGAAGATCTGGCATTGGACATGTAGCTACATGATACAGAACATCTCTCGATGCAGTATCTCAGCCAGCGTTTCTACATTTCACCAGAATGGACTTTTCATAGCCATGCTACTATGATGCCTTGAGCTTGTACTGATGAATGTTTGCCTTCTGCATACCTCTGACAGCCTTAGAACCAAAAGGACGACTGTTTAAAGCTTTTGGTGGTTTTGCAAAGGTGCATAAGATGCACAGCGTCTATGATGGCTGGGCATGCCAATAATGAATCAGAGTGGTGCCTATTGAATCAGAATTAAGCAGATCTATCGCCAACACTAATGCATCAGTCACGGTAGCAATTAATACCTCCTCAGGTCCAATCTTCTTTGCTTCTTCTTTCTCTTCTTCCCAGGCAGCATTTTCTTTAGCTCTCCAGCTGCCTGGGAAATATGCAATGTGTTCCTTCTCTCTCCCTGGGCCCTGACTGTGGCAGTGGGAAATAATTGGGTGCAGCAGGGCATGTTGGCTGGTGGCTTTAATCCTGATCCAGGTGGCTGGAATCCAGTGCAGGATTTACCATGCCCTGACCCTGAGCTGTCAAAAAGGAGCAGCTAGATAAATAGGGTGGGCGGGTTAGTGTAATAATCGTTTGTTTGATGTGACAGGCCTGATTTACTTACAGACTGATAGGCTTTTAATTGAGCACCTCCATCCTAGTCACATCAAAGGCTGGGAGGCTGACAAGGGGACCTTTTTACTGAAAACTCTCAATGACTGACAGATCCTGCATGCCACTTTTTTCCTCCAGAAATGCAGGCAATATTCTTTCTCTCCATTGGGCAGGCCTAAAAGGGACCCTTTTTTCCAGGCTGAATGTCCTATTCATTTTACCAGCGACTCTAATAAATAAAACTTCCCTATGTGACACAGCCATCACCTGTTAGAAGTACTTTTGGCATGGTGATTTGTTGTTGTTAACTGTCCTTGAGTCAGCCTCATCTCATGGTGACCCTGTGGATGAGACTTCTCCAAGACTCCTGTCCTCCACTGCTCTGCTCAAGTCCTACCCATGGCCTCTCTCATTGAGTCCAACCATCTGGCATATGGTCTCCCAATTCTTCTGCTGCACTATGCATTATGCACCTAGCATTATTGTGTTTTCCAGTGAGTTACGTCTTCTCATGATGTGGCCAAAGTATGACAGCCTCAGTTTAGTCACCCTGGCTTCCAAGGAGAGTTCAGGCTTCTCCTGTTCTAGAACCCATTTATTTATATTCTTGGCTATCTACAGTATCCTCGGCTTCTTCTTCAGTACCGCATCTCAAATGAGTTGGTTTTCTTTCTGTTAGGTTTCTACATTGTCCAGCTCTCACATCCATACGTGGTGATGGGGAATATGATGGCTTGGATGATTCTCACTTTACTGTTCAGAGTTATATCTTAACATTTTAGGATCTTCTCCAGTTCTTTCAAAGCTGACCTTCCCAATCCTAGACTTCTTCTAATTTCTTGACTACAGTCTCCATTTTGATCAATGTTTGATCCAAAGTATGGGAACACTGGCTTTTTCGATTTTCTCATTATCTAGGATGAATTTGTGTAGATTTTCAATGGTCGTTGTTTATGTTTTCTTAATGTTCAACATTAAGCCTACCATGGCACCTTCCTTCTTGACCTTCTTCAGTAATTGCTCCAAATCTTTGTTGGTTTCTGCTAGTAGTATTGTGTTGTCTGCATATTTTAGGAGATTTATTGCACTTTCTTTCCTCCCAGCCTCACCATGTGCTGAAATTTTTGAATTCTTTTTAATGGGTGTTTTTGCACACCTCTATGCCTAGTTCAGAGGCATCATGTACCTGATCTTGGCATCCCGTCCCCGGTCCATACTTCCCCGGCACTTTTTGAACAAATGGGAGGAGGAGAGACAGAACAGGCTATATGGGATGCTGTCTTACTAATAAAATACAATAAAACAAAAATCCACAAAACAGCTATCCCTTTATTGCACAAAATACATCATGTAAACTTTCAAAACTTCACTGGCTTCTTCATCAGGCAAAGATGTTAAAAATAATACAGTAGAAGAAAAGGGATGATGTTAGAGTCACAGACCTACATTTTGTCTCAGATGTTATTTCTGTTCCCAGTTTAGATAATTGGTAAGGATATCAATGTGGGTGAGGCCACTGTCCTTCTTCACCATGTGAGGACCAAGAACAAAGGGCAACAAAAGACAGGTAATAATTTTATATCCATTAGCAACAGGAATGTAACTTCCTTTGAGATCCAAACTGTCTATGTCCTGTGCAAAACTAACAGGTCCCTTAGGCAGAATTGATTGAATTTCTCAAGAAGAGTCTAGTCTGTCACATCTGGAAACAAACATTTTAGATGCTGTGTAGGTGAAAAATGCCAATTGTAGTCCAAATGAAAGAGTTTTACCTTTCCAGGATTTTGCACTCTTTACTCTTTTACTCTTACACTGCATCCCTGTCTTCAATATTCCAAGCAGGCACAACATAGTCCTTTCCATGTATCTATAACTATTGAATTTGGCCTGTATATATGAGAGAGAATTTTCTGTTTGTTTTCAAAGAATTTCCCCAAATCCACAGACTTTTTCACATTTGGATTGTAAAGAACCTAAGTTTTTTTAAAAAAAATCAAGTGCAAGAAAAAGTATAACCACAGCTGTATTCATCCTTAGTCATGGAGAGGGGGTCTTCTCCATCAGCTGCTACTTGACCCCGTTTTTCCAGAGCTTGGAAAAATTGCTTTTCATTGCTTTGACCAATGAAGAATATTTCTATAGGCAGTTCCTCTCTGCCAGCTGTCTACAAGGACCAACAAATCTCAATGAGAGCCAGCCTCTTGAAAGGGCTTTGAAATAGCCTGTTTAAATATGTCATTAGCTATACTTTTGCAAAGCCTCAATAACTCTACACACAGCCCTCCCCAGCTTTTCCAATTGCTGCCAAACCATTGGCCTTTTCTCATCATGGAAAACATTTGACGCCAGTTCTAAGCTTCTGGCACCATCTGCACCAGGATAATAAACAAAAGATGGCTTGAAAGATGTGACATTTTTAAAACGGGGGGATGGGGACAGGCTGTGCAATTGTTCTATGGTTTTGTAGCTTGCAAACCATTAATACTGGGCAGACTTGCTTCTTTCAGGCTTGAACTGGAAGCATGTTGCCTTCATCCTCAGATGAGGATAAGGAGGGTCTGAAAGAAAGAGTTCTGTCCGCATGGTGTAGTGGTTACAGTAGGGTTGGGCAAATTCAAGGCTGAGGGTTGAAGGTAGAGTTAACCTCAGCCCTCTGCTGTTCCATAACAGACACAGATTCCTTATCATCATCGTATTATTTGTTTGGCTTTGTTGCCACCAATGCAAACCATAGAAATGTCTGTTCCAAAGTCTAGTTTTGGGACTGAGTGCTATAAGCAAAAAAAAAATAATCAGTCCTTCCTTTTGCTTACAAATAGGTAAGATCTCTTTTCTTGTAATTTGAAACCACCAGCTTGTGTTCTAGTCTCTGGAGCAGCAGAAAACAAATAAGCTCCATTTTCTACATGAAATCCCTTCAGATGTTAAATATAGCTA
This sequence comes from Urosaurus nigricauda, assembly GCA_034509955.1. Lineage (NCBI taxonomy): Eukaryota > Metazoa > Chordata > Lepidosauria > Squamata > Phrynosomatidae > Urosaurus > Urosaurus nigricauda. The sequence continues at coordinate 8,480,866 of JAOEGL010000009.1, read as the reverse complement.
TCATGTCTTCTCTTCTCCAAGCTAAACATACCCAGCTCCCTAAGTCATTCCTCATAAAGCTTGATTTTCATTTTTCATCATTTTGGTCACCGTCCTCTGGACACGTTCCAGCTTGTCAATATCCTTCTTGAACTGTGGTGCCCAGGACTGGACACAGTATTCCAGTATGGGCTGATGAAAGCAAAATAGTGTGGTACTAATACTTTCCTCGATCAAAATACTATACTCGTGTTGATACAGCCCAGAATTGCATTTGCTTTTTTGGCTGCTGCATCACAAGTGTTTCATTTTTATTTGTAGCTTACTAAGGGCCAGAACAGACTTCCTTAAAAGATGTCTTCAGGGCATCATCAGAGTATGGTGTTTACTTTCCCCATGGTCTGATGACACCCTGAAGCCACCCAGAAAATGTACAGCCCCTTCACATGGGTGGCTCCAAGACACTCCAGCGGCACAGCATTTAGATGTCGCACACCACTGAATTATCTTGAAGCAGCCTCTAAAGGTGGCTTTTCCGTGGCCCAATAAGAAGCAGATCTTATTCTTTGTTGCTCCTTTTTGAGCCAGCTTCAAGGCAGATTGGGGCCATGGTGTGTTACTGCTGCAACTCCAATCCATCTTTGGAAGGGGGCAGCTTCAAGCCGCCCCTTCCTGCCCATATGTTTTCCCCCTAAGATCCCTAGGTCCTTTTTATTACATGTCTTGCTTTGAAATCAGGTGTCTCCCAGCCTACATATAGGCATTTCGTTTTCCCTGTCTAGATGTAGTACCCTGTTATCTATCCCTGTTGAAGTTCAATTTGTTAGTTCTCCAATCTTTCAAGGTCATTTGGAATTGTGTTCCTCTCTTCTTGGGTAATAATTTCTCTCCTTAATTTGCTGTCATCTCCAAATTTAATAAGGATACCTTTTATTCCATCACATAAGTCATTTATAAAAATGTTAAAACAGCACTGGTCCCAGGTCAGAACCCTGAGACACTCCACTGGTCACTTCTCTACAGGATGAAAAACGACCACTGGTGAGCACTCTCTAGGGTTTTTTGTCTGTCATCCAATTGCATATCCAGTTAACTGTAACAATGTCTAGCCCACATATCACAAGTTTGCTTGCAAGACCATCATGAGGGATCTTGTGAAAAGCCTTTCTGAAATCAAGGTATACTACATCCACAGCATTCCTCTGATCTACAAAACTTGTAGCTCTATCAAAAAGAGAGAGAGATAAGACTAATAACAGTAGCTAAGGGGGCTGGTATCAAAAGTATTATGGTCAGAGACTTCGCCTGTAATCTGAGCACTGGCCTGTCCCTCATCTAGGCCCTGCAGGCATCTTCTCCCCAAAGTTTAGAAGCTGACCAGGAATATGCAAAGCTAACCACAGCCCATCCACTTACACATCAAGCATGCTCTGCACATACCCCAAGAAGGATGAGATACAAACTTTTGTTATTCCTCATAGAACAGGTGCTACCATACTACAGTTCCCATCATTCTTGATCACAGCTACGGTAACTAGGGCTGATGAGAATCCAACAGCATGTAGATGGCCAAGATTCCCCATCCCTGCCTTACAGGGATCTGTTTAAAAATGGAGGGAAACACTCCTAGTTCAACATGTTCTGCAGTTTAAAACTGGATTACCTACAGTCTGTTTTAAAATCTCACATGTTTTCCATGATTTTAAATATAAATTATTTTGACTGTCTCAGTGATTAAATATTTTCTTTGAAATTAGGTGGTCCCAAAATAATGTTTCTGAAAAGATGTTCAAAAATGCAAACAAAAAGAGGGGAGAGGAACAACAACCCAAATCTACTCCTCCCACCTTTTTTTGTCATTTGCCACCCATAAAAATGCCTATTGTTATGAAGAGCTCATAAATAATCTGATTTTGGCATGCTTTCATATGAAACAAAAAATGAATAAATTAAACCTGATTTACAGCCTTTTTTCTTCTTTGTCATCTTCCTCTTCTTTTTTATTTTTATGAGAGCCGTTCCAAACATTTTATGTAACGTACGTGCCAGAGAACGGGTGCCAAATGGTTTAAGGCTGAGGTATTGATATTATATAAATTAAGATGTTTTAATTTGCATAGTTTAATTAACTAATACTGCCAAGGAGAAAAGAAAAACAGAGGTAGTAAATGAATGACTGTCTCTAACAAATACAGGGCCTTCTTGAATATGATCCTCTATCCCATCGCTAGAGCAATTTGGCTACACTCACTATCAAGATGCAGGCTGCTGGTTTTCATCCCTGAGCTGCCAAGTTTGCTTTTGCAGTTTCGTTTGCAATCTAGTGGCTCTTGTTGTTTCTTCCAAGTCTCTGAACTTAAAATGATGATCACATCTCAGCTTCACTGTAATTTTGGCTTCTTAATCACAAAAATCACAATATTGGAAAGCTCTGAAAAGTCATCCTGTAAAGCAAGTACATACCCATCCAGCTGTCCCAGCTTGGAAGGGACAGTCCCGATTACTCTTCTGTTGTCCCACTTTTTCAGCAGCTTTTAAAATGCCCCAGTTTCTCTCTCTGCCTCCCACTTTCCCCCTTTGTCATCACCTTATTTCAGTAATTGCAAACTGAGTTCAAAGTGCACAAATGGCTTGGTCTCAGCAGTATGGGAGAAGATAGGGGACTGCAATCTTGCCCATCCTAGTAAATTCAGGCAAAAGTTTAGCTTGTATGTTCTTATTCATTAATAACTTTTGCCATCTTGACCACACTCAGATGTTGCTTGGCCACATATATCCTAATTTTTATCGAGAAATGTTGGATAGTAGGAGGCTGGCCCTACAATTAAGCAGAGTACCTAGGTTCAATTCCTCGCTTGGTTGTGAAACCCACTGGGTGACCTTGGGCGAGTCGCATACTCTCAGCCTCAGGGAAAGGCAATGACAAACCTCCTCTGAACAAATCTGGCCAAGAAACCCCTGTGATAGGTTCACTGTAGGGTCGCCATAAGTCAGAAATGACTTGAAGGCACACAACATGATTAGTAGTAGTCCCGTCTGATAAACTCCATTGACAGCCTTCTTACATGAAATTGATTCTTCCTTACTTCCTGTCTGCATGCTTCATCTTAAGGACCAGCTGTGGATTTCTTTAACTGTCTGAGACCCAATGGATCATAACAAAATGCAAGACCTTTTTGACAGTGGCACCTACTCTATGTAATGCCATCCCAGTTGAGAATCACCAAACCCAGCACTTGGGTATTCTAGGTTTTTGCCCAAACCTATTTATTTATGAAGACACAAAGTTTTCTCCTCTCTGATTATGAGAACATTAAGGCTGTATTTTGTTCACTGGGCCTCCACTTAGAAAACTGTTGAGATTTTATGAATGGTTAAGAGTTTTTTACTGTTTTTCTAAATGGATTTTGTATTTTCTAATGGATATTAAGTATCCTTTTTATTTGGATTTACTGTACATATATTCTCTTTGTTTGGTTAGGCATTTTAAATTAGTTTATGAAACCAGATAGCATAGTTGGATATTCTGTGTTTTGTTTGGTGTTCTAGATTGTCATGCTTTTAGTAAAATTTTAACTTTTTTATTACTTTTGTTTCTGTTGTTTTGGTACCACAAGATCAGGAGCAGCATGGAAATATTATGAATACAATATAAATGCATAAAGTATTCAACTGGGAATTAAATTTGGCTCTTATCCTTGATTATCTTACAGTGGTTGTTAAAATAATTAAATAAAATTAAACTAAATGTGTCATTATTGCAAGATGGATTTGAGTGGGATATATGTGGTTTTAAATATATATACTGGAATGTCCTCTGCAATGCAATCTTAACATAAAGCTGCACTGTGTGGTAGGTTTAGGACTAAATACAAGCCTCTCTACTAGCAGAATCTTCTTCTTTCAAATGATGTCAGAGATCTGCAAAGAGAGTGAGTACCTTGCAGTCAAACCTGCTCTGCTGGCTAAAATCCAGAAGAATAAAGAGGCAAAGAATGAATGGAGTAAAGGAGAACCAAGTTATGCCAGATCTAAGCCTCCAGCAGGCTGGAGATACAGCCATTATGCCAGCATAGATCGGGGCAAAAAGAGTCCTAAATATTTTCTAACACTCTTACATTCTTTCTAACAAGCCAGGTATCAGCTCAGCTGGGCAATGGCCATTTTTCCAATTGGAGCTGCATTCTAATTCAATGGTCATCAGCACATGTGGTCACAAATTCTATAACTTCCCTATGCACTGTCAAAATGCAACAAGGGTCATCTTCCAGCGTTCGTCATAGATTTACCAGAACAGTTAAGACCACTACCTCTAGGCTTCTCCTTGGGACACAGATTGTGCAGCTGATTCTTAGAATTTGAGAACTCAGGGCTCAGGCCCATCAGTTGGATCAGCAGATATTGATGGATGAAGGCTGCAATCCTACTTGCATTCGCCTGGCAGTAAGTTCCACTGATGTCAAGTGGACTTACTTCAACACAGAAATGCAGAGGATGGCAATGTAAGAGACAAATCATCTGATTAAATTGTTAGGATTAATCAGGCACCGAATTGGATCCATGTGCTGAAAGGAGAAATATCAATGCTGGTTGGCAGGCACAAAGGCAGTGGCCCCGCAATTTTGGAATTATATTCTGTGCAGGACATATTTTGTTCATTATAAGATCGTTAAAGCACATCCTATTTTAGGCTGCTTTTTCTAGAAATGATATTGTGGTGCTGAAGGCATGAACTGAGGCTGAAATGGTATGGAATGTTTTCGCTGTCTTTGATGATATTGTGAGGGCTTGTTATTGCTTCACTTCACAACTTTGGTGGGCATCCTGACCTGTAACTGACATATGCAGGTATAAGTCCAACTTGCAGGTACTTATCTCTTTTCATCATCTTGGGGGAAGGAAGTATTTACTGTCTCTTCCACACCATATCTGCCTTCCTTCTGTGGGATCCTCTCCATATACTCATTTAGTAGCCCAGCAAAGGCAAGGGCCAGCCATCAAAAATTTGCCTGTGTTTCTATAGCTGGATGCACAACTATGATATCAGACCCCAGAACTTTCAGAGGATCTCTGGGAAATCCAGGAAGCTTCCTTGCATCCAGCTATAGATACACAGCTGAATGTTCACTGGTTCCACTTGCCCTTTCCTGGCCATTCACCAGCCATATTGACAGATCCCCACAGGAGACAGGTGAGTTCCCCATATGGGAAGAGGGGGATTGAGATAGAAATGTGAAGATCTGGGGGGGGGGGGGACAGAAAGAATGGGATGGCAGCATTTTTCATATTTTTCAAAGTTTTGCTTTGGGGGATGGTATGCTATGTCTTCCTAAATAGAATCATAGAAACATAGATTTGGAATAGACCACAAGCGCCATGCAGTCCACCCCCTGCCATGCAGGAACTCTCATTCAAAGCACCCCCGACAGATGGTCATCAAGTCTCTGTGTAAAGACCTCTAAGCAAGGAGACTCCACTACACTCCAAGGGAGTGTGTTCTACTGTCGAACAGCCCTTACTGTCAGGAAGTTCCTCCTAATGTTTAGGTGGAATCTCTTTTCCTGTAGCTTTCATCCATTGTTCCGGGTCCAGTTTTCTGGAGCAGCAGAAAACAAGCTTGCTCCCTCCTCAATATGACATCCCTTCAAATATTTAAACAGGGCTATCATATCACCTCTAAACCTTCTCTTCTCCAGGCTACACAAACCCATCTTCCTAAGTCTCTTCTCATAAGGCATGATTTCCAGACCCTTCACCATTTTAGTCACCCTCCTTTGGACACACTCCAGTTTCTCTACATCCTTTTCGAACTGTGGTGCCCAGAACTAAACACAGTATTCCAGGTGGGGCCTGACCAAAGCAGAATCGAGTGGCACTATTCCTTCCCTTGATCAAAAGGCACCCGATCTTGTCTGATCTTGGAAGCTAAGCAAGGTCATTCCTGATTAGTACTTTAATGAGAGACCACCAACAAATACTAGGTGCTCTGGGCTATTTTTCAGAGGAAGGAACTGGCAAACCACCTCTGAGGATTCCTTGCCTAAGGAAAGACTATGAGATTCATGGGTTCTATAAATTGCCAGTTAAACTGTATAAACTTTGTATGTGCTTCATAAACCTTATTATATAATGGAAATCCTTCCTTTTTTAAACCCTTAGCAGGCAATTTCTCTAGGTGTGAGGGCAAACACACATAATCTGAAATGTCTGAGCTGAATGGATTCCCAATCCACAGCTTGAAGATATTTTTTTAAAAAATAATAATTTTAAAAAAAAACTTGATTTGGCCATTTTATATACGGGGCACCATTTTACTACATCATCCGCAGATTTTTATACCCACAGAGGGGAAGGAGTTGTCCTGGAACCAAACCATAGCAGATACCAAAGGCCCGCTGTAATCATGCCAAATTGCTTTTTCTACAAACAAGATCATTTTGCTCATAAAAGAGCCTTTGTTTAAAAAAAAAAGAAAGTACATGCATAGAAAAATAGTAATAACTCATGTCACTCTGACCTGATGTCAGCCACTATATGTGTGTTTGGATCTGTTGCCTGTCCCTACAGGAGAGAAAAGTATTTTTCTCTTATTCCTGCCCCCCCCCCCAAGCACTTTCATAAGTGTGTTGAAGTTCCCCTCCCTTTGTGCTATCCATCCTGTAGAATTTCACACCAGGAGGCCTCTCCATTACATCAACAACAGGAAGATCCCACTGGTTTGCCACAAAGAAAAACAGCTGTTAGTCACACATCAAGGGAATGAAAGAGTGTGAGGAGAGAGAGAATAAATCACATACACCCCATGTTTGCACAGTTCTTTAATGTTAATCACTGGGCTGCAAAGAGAACAGCCAAGGAAGTGAAACTATTCGAACTCGTGATTCGGGAGATATCATTCAATATTAGAAATGGGTGACTTCTCACACAGACACACACACAGCACTGAAACATTGGGAAATAACTGAAGTCATTCCAGAGTTACTCCCAATCAGCTATCACCTTAAGCCTCCAAACCATCTCCCTCCCGGGATCCCAGCCATCTTCCCTCTGATCCAGGCTCAACACTCTCCTCAACACTCTCCCCCCTTTTCCCTAAAATTGCATTCACTGCCTTTGATGGCCGCAGCAATGGCTGGACTCCAGCTGCACTGAAAAAGAAAAAGGGAGTCAGTCAGTTTCCCCCATCCCTCTCTTCCATCTCCAGATGACCCTTGAAGGGAGTTGGGCACATAGTATAGCCATAACCGCCTTAGAGAAACCACATTTCCCAAAGTCCAGTTGAAGGCCTCTGCAGTGTAGCAATGCAGAAGCTAAATTACCAACAGAAGGTAAATTAAGAACATCACCATTGCTGCCAACCTGCAGTTATTGACCCTACTCCATTGGGGATGTTGTTTGGGAGCATCCGAAAATGTTTTGCTACTTGAAGCAAGAGAGCCAACATGGTGTACCGGTGTGAGTGTTGTACTCTGGAGACCAGGAATTGAATCCCTACTCAGCCATGGAAACCCACTGGGCAAGTCACACTCTCTCAGCCTCAAAGGAAGGCAAGAAACTTGCCAAGAAAACCCTGTGATAGGGTCACCTTTGGGTTGCCATACGTCAAAAATGTCTTGGAGACAAACCTGAAGTAAAGGGTGCAGTGGTGTCTCCCCTGACTTCAATTCCATGTTCAGAAATAAAGGAGACTGGCTCTTGATTAACTTCAGCACTGATGGCAGAAAGGTGTCCTACACAGGACAATACTACATACGGCTTTTAAACCGTGATTATATCAGGAAAGAAGTAGTTTTGGAGTCATTCATTGCACAACAATGCCTCTGCCCCCGATCTGTCCCTTTTCATTGACAGGGAAAACCTACCAATTGATCACACAAGCCCACATGTGCAAAATGTCGCTTCCAGGGCAATTGCATGATTGCCAGTCCTGTGGTGTAAGTGTCCCCTCCTTCCTCCTGTCCCCTCTCCCCTTCACTATCCTGAAGCAGCCCAATTACCTTTATTTAATTAATTTATTTATTTTCTCTCTTTCCCTTTTAACTTTTTAAGACTTCAATCATGGCAGCAGAATTGTGCTGGAACAAAATGGAAAACAAACAAATTAATCCTAAGGGCATGTTGGGTAGGGCATAAGGCAGGGAAGCAAGATCTGGTCAGGAAGTCTTTGTTGTGCAATTGATAAGAGTTGTTGTGATGGCTGCCTTGAAACTGGTATGTTCCTATTTTATTTGTGCTATCATGACTCCTGCAAGAACAGGGCTGGTGCAAATAAGTCCACAGTCCGCTTGCTGTTAAGGGCAGCAGGTAGTTTAGAGGGTGCAGTTAGTTTAGAGATTGCAGGACAATCTGTGGGACATGGACACATACTCCTCTGAAATTCAGCAGTTTTCAGGCCAAAGAGGTGAGTAGGATGGTTGTGGATTAACCAGGGCTATCTGTGCCAGATCAGAACAATGGGAGGGTACAGTGACCAGGAATCAGCCACAAGTGGAGATTTACTCACTTTCTTTTAAAGATGGTCTGCCCTAGTGAAAGAAGTGGGATTGGGGGAATTACTACCTCTCATTTTAAGATGAACAGAGAAGAATTAGGAAGCTCCGACTGCTTGCCTTTTCCTTAAGGGGAGTAATGCAAGCCTTGCAAATTTCTTCCCAGGCTCGAACCCTGTGAGTTACTGCTGGCATCTTTACTAATTACAACTTTAAAATAAGCACTCTATTTTTACTCATGCCAAAAATTTATGCAGTTTGGTTTTTTGGTTTTTGGTTTTTGAAGGGTGAAAAGAAAAAAAAAACTCTTTTGCTTGTCATTTTACATCTTGCAATTTTGTCAGTTGTTTTAAAACATGTCTCCTGCAATAAATAAGATCATCTTTCTGCACTTGTTCAGCAGGAAGAAACAAGGCTCTTCCACGGTGCAAGGTAGAACTTGCAGCAAAGCGTTGGGGAGGCGGCAAGGCGATGGCGGGGAGAGAGAACTGCTGACACACATATTCTTCCACCAAGTCAGCTGAAAGGAACTGTTATGATTTGAGTAAAGGCTCCCATCCTCCTGTTTAAAGGGAGACTAATAGATGATGATTTACCTATAAAATGAAAAAAGGCATATAGCAAACATCCAAGAGCAAATGAAACCACTCCTTCTAAAAAGCCTTTGAGTCATCTTCCTTCCATTAAGGAAAGGAGCTGATATATGATATGTTCTCGCCTGGGTCCAGCAGTCCAAGTTAAGTGGAAGATGGCCCTGACTCAGGACTTAATTTGAGCTGGCTGGGCCAGCATTACCATGAATCAACATGAAGTTGTTGCTTCAGACAGCAAATTCCAAAGTGGCACAATTTCTCTGCCCCCCTCCCATCTATATCAGGATGGGAATCATGCAGCCCTCTAAATATTGTTGGCTCGCAATTGCCAGCAGCTCTGGCCAACACAACTAATGGTAAGGAATGCTGGGAGCCTCGGTCCAACAAGGTCCTCATGATTCCTGCTCCTGTTCTATATATCTGTAGATTAGATTAGATTAGATTAGATTAATGGTAGATTTTAAGTAATTAAAGGATTGAAGAATGAAACATAAGCAAATCATTTCCACCTCTTCCTTCTTCAATTGCTAATGATGAAGGCACCTTGATACCAAACAAGGACAAATAGAAAGGCTACAACGTTCAGAACTAAAGAAATCTAACTATCATAACCAATATTATGAATATAATATAAATGCATAAATAGTTTTGGTGGAATCAGCTTTGGACAAGAGAAAAGGGTTGTGTGCAATTCTCCAGATCACCTAGGAGAACAACCACTTGCTACAATTTCCAAGGATTAATTCAGCTGTTGCTCCAATTTGAAGACACCCCAGAGATCCATGTGTTTGCTTAGGTGGGTTTTTCCTTTCCTCCCAGTTGTATTTTCAGTGCTCATCTTCTGCTCTGCTTTGCATCCACCTTCTAACTAGAAGCAAGTAGGCTAAATTAAATGTCCTTATCCCTAAGAAGATGTGAAGGAATAACCCCCGTATTTCACCTTGATCTGGGAATACCCCTTTATCGAAGATTTCTCAATTTTCGAACAGGAATGACTGTTGCGTATGTATGTGTTTGACTGAGAAATAGTCAGTAAGCAAATAATAAAGTATGTAATTGTGTGTGTGTTTGCATGCACACATGTGCCTTCAAGTCATCTGTTGGCTTATAGTGACCTTTGATACTTAATGCATAATGCTTAACAACATCACCGGAGGGCATCTCTAGGTCTCTGGTTCGGAACCAGAACTCTCAGGTTTTGGGGTGAACTTGAACTGGCAACACTACTTCAAGGTTCTGCTCTTTTTTCAGAATCTCCAGAATTTGGCTTTCAGTTGTTGTAGAGAATACATCTCGTGTTATCTCTCAGACACATTCAAGTAAGTTTCTGTGAATGAATGGCAAGCCAGAGATTGGTGCAGATGGGGGTCTGGTGAGAGATCTCTGGACCAAACAGTAGAACTTATTGAATCATTTTTGGAATGGCAAATCAACACATGGGAGATTATCACATTGACAAATAACCCAACTGCTCCCTAGCGGGATGCAGCCAAGTATATTGCCACATAGAATTTGCCACCGCTGCCACCAGGCAGCTGCATCCTGGGTTCCAGCTGCACTTTGGAGGCCGCTTTTCAAAGCCAGGAGCTTTCTGACTTTGAAAATCGGCTTCCAAAGCACATCTGGGACCCAGGATGCAGACAAGATACAGCCACCTGGAGACAGCTGTGATGAATTATGTGCGGTAATACTTGCCTGCATCCCACAACCCGGCTGCGTCCAGCTAGGGAGCAGTCAGGTTATTTGTCAATGCAATAATCTCATAGAATAATGGAATCATAGAGTTGGAAGAGACCACAAGGGCCATCCAGTCCAACCCCCTGCCATGCAAATCCCATAGGCAAATCCCACTGATTCAATAGGTTTACTCTAGATGGGCCCAATAATAGGATTTAGGGCTGTGTTTCCATAAGATGGTTATTACTCATTAGTTAGATGGCTACTACTCATAGTTGGTTAAAACTACTCAATATTTTACATATCCTTCACTGAAAATGGGCTGCTTTCTTAAAACACAAAAGACAGGATTCAACACTTTTCTGCCAGTTCTCAGCATCTGCTTTCTAAAGTAACTTATTTCTTCTGCCTATGCATAAGGCTAGTCCTGATCTCTTATGCATCAGCTGCCAGTTAATGGATCTCAGAGTTCTAGCTAAAAGGAAAAAAGGAAAATAAAGCAGATCCTTCAAGATTGCCCTCCCCTGGATGAAGCCACCATGGGCATCATCCTTTTTCAAACTAAGGAGGCTGTTTGAGGTATATTTGGAACTGGCAATATCCACTCGGACAAGTATAATTCTAACAGCAAATGCAACTCTGTTTGGGTGATTTTTCTTCCTTTTTTCCCCAAGAGCACAGGCAAATGCAGTGAAATTTCACTTTAAATGAGAAAGAATGGAACAGAGGGGAAAGAATCAGTCTTCAAAGGTTATGGGAGGGGGAAAAACTGGGAATCTCTTTCTTGCAGGATGCGTTCAAGAGCAGGCCTTCCAGTTTCTGTAAGGTGGGAGGGAGGGGGGACATTGTAGCAAACATCACAAGACATGTGGAAAATCATGAATGAACCAAGTTATATCAGGAATATCAAGACTCAGGGTGGGAAGCAGTTGATCAAAGGACCAGGAAGTCTCTTGCAGGAAGTCTGTAAACAGCAGTTCCTTCCTTCCTCAGTACATTGCAATCAGACTTGTAAGAGAAAGGATCTGGTCTGACAAAATAATGTATCTTTCTTCGCAGAGTGTTTCTTTAAAAGCACAGGTGTGATCTTAACAACAGGATGCTGAAATACAAGCACAGCCCTCCCTCTTCCCGCCGCCGCCACTACCACCACCACCCACCACCTTGAGTTTTGCAGACACTGAATTGAGCTCAAGAGCTGAACTTCTGGAAGACAAGAACATTTCTGTAATAGTGGCCCTCACCAGATTTGGACTGTGCTTGTTAAGACTGCGTCCACCGTTTGGAAAATGAAGCAGCTGCCTCAGGTGGGAGATACTGGGGCAACAGTATCAGGTCCACGCCTATTCCTGTTAAGCACTCTGGCTATTCCTATGCTGCAGGGCAGAGCTTCATGTGCCACTCAGCCTATTCTGAACCTCCTAAATTATATATCCTCCCACGTTTCACCAGTGATGTAGACTTGGGTTGATTAACTTGGGCTCAAGTTGGACTCAAGTTGCTTCAATGACTCAACTTGGACTCATCTGGGCAATAAATGATGCACAGACTTCAATCGGCTCAAGGCTTGCATATTTTTGGCAACCAACTGGCTGGTTTAACTTTGTCTAGAAACAGCAAACGCATTAGATAGTAGGCTACTCAGCAGCCGGTCCCTGCCGGCTTCTGTTCATGAAACAGAGGTGGACACCATCTTGACTTTTGCTTCAGCAGCATGATTTCTTTGACTGGCCTTGGTGTCAATCTTTTTACACAATCTCTCTGGCCTTGTTCCACCATTCTAGAGACATTCCATATACACAAAAGACATTTCAAAGAGCTGAAATGTTTTGAAAACCACTGTTTGAGGGTATGTGTAATGAGAAAACGTAGGTTTGCCGCAGATGATGATAGCTTCCTTCAAAAGCTAGGGCAACAGCCACCACAGAAATCACTTTGGGAAGCCAGTATTACTCCTTTATCCATCATTACTGACATGTTTCCTGTGTTAGTGACTCTGTAGACAGGTCTGTTATTGATGGACCTTTTCCAGTGGTCTCTTGCCATCACTTACTTACAGCATGCTTTTCCTTTTCTTTCACTCGTTTTTCAAAAATAAAAACAAAAAATATAGGGCAAACTCAGGCTATCACTGGGGATTTTTATGCATTTGGAAGAAAGAAATTTGCCTTATGAAAAATCCCCCTCCTTTTTTTTTTTTTAAAGGCTGAATCTCATTAAATTTCTGGAATCGGGCTAGAAATATGCAGAAGGCTTGACAGACACCCTAATCTATATGTTCAACAAGGCAATCCTTCCAACATCTTAATTTCAAGTTGCTGAAAGATCTTCAAAATGGAGGATCAAAAAAACAAAATTCCTCATGGGATGGAATTGGGATTCAGCGAACAAAATCTAAGCTGCTACATGAAATGTGTTTACTTGAGTGCCAATGAGGTTGCTTGCTCCTGTAAGCAGGGGTGTCACTAGGGGGGTGCAGGGGGTGTCACCAGGTGACACCCTAAAGGAGATGACACCACGAATCCCCAAACACCTGCCTTTTGAAAGAAACAAACTGGTCTTCACCTGTGGTCCAAAACACACTGCAGAAATAATCCAGTCTGAGACCACTTTAACTGCCCTGGCTCAATGCTAGGAAATTATGGGAAGTGTAGTTTTGTGAGACATCCCGCCTTCTCTGTCAGAGAGCCCTGGTGCCACAACAAACTACAATTCCCAGGATTCCCTAGCATTGAGTCAGGGCAGTCAAAGCAGTCTCAAACTGGATTATTTCTGCAGTGTCTTTTGGACCCTGTGTCCCTTTAAAATGCTGAAGAGAGGGGGTGTCAGTGGGGGCAAGGGTGAGGCCCTAGATTTTTTTTAAAAAAAAAAAATTAAATTAAATGTACAATTTTGTATTCTTTTTAAATTTTCTTTAAAAACATCACATCTTACCAAATTTTCACTTTAACCACATAAAATGATGTACAGTCAGCCTTTTGTTTTCGCGGGGGATTCGTTCCAGCCCCCCCCCCCAAAACAGAGACTTGAATGGGGTGCATGCCCGCAAATGCACGCAGGGTGCACGCCATCGGGGTGCATTTCATTTAGAATAATAGTGGTCGGCCCTCTGTGAATAATCAAGAATGCGGATCTCAAGTCCACGAGAAAGGAGGGGTGACTGTATATGTAAACATATGTAGGCCGTGCACATGATATTGTAGTGTGAAGGCATAATCTTAATGTTGCTAGCTGCTTACATCACAACACATTCAGTAATATATAGGAATTACGATTCATGAGTAACATTCGTGGGGAAAAATTATGAAAGATTTTGTATGGTGTAGTATGGGAGGAGGTCAATGTGGGGTTGTGATACTGTGAATGAAACCATCCCATCATGACAATGTCAGCTCTCCTTCCTAGTTACTATAAAAAAAAAATTCTGCAAGCCAGCCCAAACTGTGGAACAAAGTCACGATGTACTTTATCGTCTTCCCAACATCATACATAGCTGAATGAGGCTTCAGGGTAGTCGCCTTCTTTCTAAACAAAGAAGCAGACTGAAAATTATTGTACGCAGGGATATAAGATTTCTTAACGCCATCCAGCCTAATATTGAAAAACTACTATCCCTGCACCAAGCACACGCATCCCGTTAAAACTATGAAGACAATGTTTTACAGATAAGTTGTAAATTTATTTTGTTAAACTATTAAAATAAATACCTAAATAAATTGTTTTTCAAAGTTAAGTTTTCTTTTACAAATACGCACACTGATTTAATGTTAAACCATTAGATTGGTTGCTTTGAATTTGCAGTAGGACAGTTGACTTAGTATCAAGAAATTGGTGGCAGGATGGCAATAGGGTTATCACCCAAAGGGAAAAGAGGTAGCAGCCCAAAAAGGTTTCAGGAATACTGGTCTAGATTTAAAACTCTTCATAGGTGGAAAAATACAGTGGACTCTTGCTTTACATAGGGGATCCATTCCAGACCCACCCACCCCCTGCGTAAAGCAAAAAATGTGTATGCTCGAGTCCCATTATATCCAATGAGGTTTGTGCTTGCCGTGCTGTGCGTACGCACCAAGCATTCGCCCGTTTTCCGGGCGGCTTCAGTGTATGCTGAAAGCCGCCTATAAGGAGCCCACATATGGTGCAGGCTCACTGGACATTTTATCCAAAAAAGAATTGCTTCTCATAGAATCGTAGAGTTGGAAGAGACCACAAGGGCCATCCAGTCCAACCCCCTGCCATGCAGGAACTCTCAATCAAAGCTGAAAAATCATACTGTCCCAATTGGCCAGGGACAATCTCGATTTATCTGGTCCCCTTTTACAGATGCTTTTTTGAAAGTCCCAGTTTCTCTATCCTTTTCTTCCCACTCCCTCCTTTGTCCTCAGCTTACTTCAATTGCTGCAAACTGAGTTCAAAGGGAAAAAGTAGTTTGCACTGAATTAATTCAGCAGCAGGAAAAGAGAGGAGAGGAGAAGGAGGAACCATGCCCTTCTCAGTAGTGTCAAGCCTTGTCTGCAATAGCCAGGATATCATGGCCCCACATCTGCTCAGACCCATCTCCATTACTTCGGCCTCCATTCCAGCACTGGGGCAGCCATCTACACAGACATCCCACCAAAATGTCCAGCAGAAGCTGAGTTTTTCATTGTACAAGCCATCCAGATCCAATATTGGGGAAAAGGCACTGGAGCAGGTGAATCACTTTGGGAGGTTGCTCAGCTTCTGTTGCCATTTAAACACACACAAACACACACACACACATTAATTGAATTCATGCCGTGAGCATGCACATCTACTTTGTCTCCAAGGAAATCTTGGAAATATTTTTGACTAATCCTATAGCACATGGTCAACAGTCCAATTTAGAATTAAACACAGCCATTTCTGCACATGTGTGAACGTTATCCATGTGGCATTAGGAAGTGAGGGGGGAACCATTCTGGAAACTGAACACATGATAGAACTTGTTAACATTTGTGTTACAAACTTGAGCAATGCAAACTGTGCTTTTAGGATATGGGAATTGGTTAAGTTCTTACTGGGACAACCCATGCATGTAACAATTTTTTGAGGTTAAATACCGGTTTATTAAATCCTTCTAGAACAACATTCCTAAAATCTGGCAGTGTGGCAGTGTATTCTATTATTTAATACTTAGAGTTTGCTTTTCGTTTATACGTCTTTTTTCTAAAGTTGGAGACAATTTCTATTTTGATCCTTTTTTTAAAAAACCAAGCATTCACAAAACTATGCAATAGAAACAGAGCGAAGTCCCTTATACCAATTAGACTACTGATCCATCTTGTTTGACACTGAGATTTAAGTTAGATAATTTATTATGCCAAGCAGCATACTAATACTAATAATTATCCACATTGACTGACAATCTCTCCCTGGGGTTTCAGACTGGAATCTTTCCCAGTCCCACCTGGAGATGTCAGATACGGAAACTGGGACCATTCAGATACAAAACATGAGCTTTACCAGCTAATGTAATGGGTGGGGGAGTTAACTCCCCCATGGTTAATGATGTATTCAGAAAGACGGGATCAGACTATATATTTTTAAAAGGGAAATAATCAGAAGCAGAGCTCATCTTCATCTTTGATCTTTGGATGACATCTTAGCTCTGCAGATCCTTGATTGTTTTTGTTGTTGTCAATATATTGGAAACAGCCTTCTGGTTATGGCTGCTTCTGTTGCATTAACTCTCCTCTTGTTTGCCAGCTCAAGATAGTTTTCCTTCAAATGAAAAATGGCCTCAGCTTCATCATCATGGAAAGGATATTCAAAAATATTATTTAAAAATGGTTGAAAACATCTTCTTCACATGAGAATGAGAAAGCTTGACAAGAAGAATCCTGGCCTAAAAAGAATCTTTGCAGGTGAGGACTTCTGAGTAAAATTTGCACCTGGTTGATTTGGACAGAAAACAGCACTGCACAAACTGCAATGAATTTTGCACAAAATGAGTCCCAAATTGCAAACAAGCTTTGGAAACTGAACAGTTTTCAAAGACTTTCTTGCAACAGGCAGAAAATTGCTAAAATCATTCATTCATTCCTTCAAGAAGTAAATTAGTGAAAACTTTTCAACTCCTGAATCCTACAGCATGCTGGCTGTCTTGTTGGAGAGATGTGCTAGCTGGCATCCTGTCAGATAGTTACATCATTGTAAATCAACACGGCATCACATCAAGTTGAATTGTACCACTGCATAATGTTCATATTTTCAGCAGGAAACCCAAGACGTAGCTACATCTTAAGAACCATTGCACAAGCAGAGCCATCGGGGCATCATGGGTTATGTTCATCAAGCACCATGAATTCACTAGAAAGGTTATGTATCATGTCAGAGACATCACTATATCATCAGACAGTTACAAATCTGACTGTAGTGACACATGTCTTGATTACATCCCATTTGAATGTAAGGCTCTCTACCTAAGGCTGCCTTTGGAAATGGTTCAGAAACTTCAACAGGTCCTAAATGCTGTGACCCAGCTGTTAACTGGGGTTGGTTACACAATCATGTTACTCCCCTGTTGAAACGACTTCCTTGGCAAGCAATAGCAGCTAACAACCCTATTTATATTCTGCTTCATACCCCCTGAGCAGTCTCTATGCGGTTTACAACTGTAAGCTAACTGACCCGTAACAGGCTAGGTATTCATTTTAGCAATCTTGGAAGGATGCAGGCCTGAGTCAAGCCTGAGCCCTTGGCTAGTACTGAACTCCCAACCTTATGATTTGTGAGTGAATGGCTGCAGGACAGCCATTTAACCACTGTTCCACCAGGGCTACCTGCCAATTTCCAGGCAGAATTCAAAGTGCTGGTTTTAACCTTCAAAGTGCTATATTGTGTGAGTCCAGATTATCTGAAAAACCGCATCTCCATATACGATCCAGTTTAAGTTTTAAGATCTGCTTTCTCTCATTCCCACCACCTTTGAAGGTGCATTTGACAAGAACTCAGGAAACAGCCACCTCCTTAGCTGCTCCCAGGCTGTGGAACTTTCTTCCACAAGAGGTTCAAGTGGCCTTCTCCCACTAAAGATGATTTTATTCAGACAGGCCTTTGAATATTAGTTATGGAGCAATAGTGTGTGCACGCAAAGTGGTGTGCTGAATTTTTAATCTTGTACTAGAAACTATGTTTTAAATATTTTTAATATTTTATACTAATAATATTGTTATGTAATTCATTTTTTAAAATTTTAAACCTTAATCTTTTTAAGTGATTGTAAATTACTTTGAATCTCATCTCGGGAGAAAGACGGGATATAAATTCAACAAATAATAAATCACAGCCTTGGATGTAGGATCTCAGCCCCTGTTTTCAAAACTGAGCAGGGCCTGATCTCTTCTGCAATGCAAAGAGAGGTTATGAAAACACGGGGTTCTCTTGTATATACACACCACCCTTCTTCTTTGGTCCTTGTCCAGCATGCCTGAGGTGGAGGCAACAGAATATTCAACATTGAACCCCATCCAGCACTTTCTAGTTCTATTAAGATGTAGAAACAGTAAACAAATCACTCTCTCTCCTTTTATGCGCTTTCATTTGTCTCTTTGACTTTGGGGGAAAAGTTTTGCAAGGACATCCATCACAGGTGAAACCTACCCCGTTTGTGGTATGCGCATATTTGTCCATAGCTGCCTGCCAGCTTGAATGTCTCTTAAGCAATAGTTATGTTCTATTTTGCTGGTTCCTTGCCCCCGTGTGTCTTTTCCTTGGTTCTGCTCTTTCTTCAAAACCTGGAAAAAAATACTTTTATCATTCTGAGAATCCCACTTCCAGAATTAGCCAGGGTAGCCACTGAACAACTGCAGCCTCCCTCCAGAGTCACTTCACCCAGCTCTTTTCCCTTGTGTACTTGAACAGCTTCTCCTTTGAAAGAAAGGAAAAAAAAGGGGGTGGAGGGAGGAATGCAAAGGCCTCCCTTTTCTGCCTTTGCTTTTCGGATCAAATCAAGCTTGCGGTCATTTTTGGAGGCAAGTCTCACAATGAGGTAGAACTGACAGATCTGACAAGCGGCGTGATTGATTGCGGTTGAGAAAGTGGTACTTGAAGCATGCCATGTGACAGTCCTTTCTCCGCTGGGGGAAAGACTGCCAAATCCTTCTTCCCAGAACTTCTGAGCACGTGGACCCTGGCTGTAATGGGTGGCCGCATGCACTTAATAATAGCAACCTTGTTGCAGACCAAAGTATCTGCCAGGATCTAATATGATTAATTATACAGTTCGCTTGCTCTCCCTTTTTCTTTTTTCTTTTTCCTGCTCGAGGTAGCTATGTAACCTAAAACCTGCCTTCCACAATGAAGCAGAGGGAGGGAGGGAGAAGAGGACTCCAGTTTCCCAGGAATGGAAGCTTAGAGGCCTGCAAAGTGTCTACTCACAGTTACGACAACTCTCTCCCGGAAGTCTGTTCCTCTCCAGGCTGCCCAGCCGTGCAGCCAACAATTGCCGTGTGGTGTTCCCTTGGCAAATTCTATTCCGTCACTTCGAAAGGCAGGAAAGGAAATGGGAAACTGTCAAACAATCTGAGTTATAAATCTGTTAGTGGTATGCCATGCCAATCAGAAAGGCAGGTTTACTGGGGGTTTGGATGGGTAATGTGTTCCAGATAAGCCTTGATCTTGATTTTATTGTGTTTTTCAGAAAGGATTGTAGCAATGACATCACCTTAAATGTACTGTACATTTGCCCTTTCACTTTTCTTGGTCTACGGGGCTGACAGATTGGTTCAGCCTGTGCTGCCTGATATAATGCTTCCTTTATAAATAGGAATCCTTGTGACCAAAGCCATGATGACTGTCAAAACTAGGGCTAGGAAGTAACCCATTTTTAAAAAGGGGTGAGGGAGTTATTTGTAATTAATTTATCTTTCCAGTAACGTTGTGTGATGATTGTAACTTAAACCTTCATGCCTTTTGTAGTGCAAATGCATTGTTTAAAGGTACTTGTAATAGTTTTGGGGATGAGATCTCATTAAATGGTGAAGAAGGGATCCCAAATGGTTCAAGTGGTGGTTTCCGCTGGGGGCTCAAACTTGCTGGGAATCTTGTTGTGCCTCACGCGTGTTGAGCATGACAAGACAGTCTGTTTTGTGTCAGAGGGAAATCCATTTCTTTTCAAAGGAAAAGCAATCCCCTAAACCATATTTTTAGGGAGTTTGTGACATGGGAAGAATTTCTCTCAATTGCAAATGGAGGCAATTCGCAGTTACATGAATTCGCTAGTTTAGCGAATTTACGTGAAATCTGATTGCATTCGGAATGCTTTCAGAATGACTTCCCATTTCCCGAAAATGACACCCCCCATTGCCCGAAGTTGCGTGAGATACTCTAATACGCAATTACGTGAAACCCTGTGATTGCGTTTGGAATGACTTCCCATTGCCCGAAATTGCGTGAGATACACTCATTTGCAATAACGTGAAACCCCGTGATTGTGTTCAGATTGCCATTGCATTATACCCCCAAATTCCATCGTATGATAAACTCCTAGGTCACATTGGGAGCTGCAAAGGAGAGTGAGTAGTCTGATTGTCAAAAACAGCCTCTACCAGCAGAAATAAAATATTAGATCCTGTGCACATAAACACTGAAACTATACTGGATAGCACTTGCCTCAAACACAGTATTTGGGGTGGATTTGCAGGACTATTTTACGGTGGTGATAACTGCTCAGGAGTCACCCCCTGCTGATCTTCCTTAACAAAATCTGGCTTTGTACACTCAGTTTTGTCCTGTCAACCTTTTCATTCCACCCAGAGTTCAAGTTTTTGAAGGTGTTGTTTGTGTGTGTGTACACACCTGTCTGTGTGTCTCAAAAACATTGACAAAATCCACCCAGCTCCCAGTGGCTTCACGGTATCAGCCACCACTTCAAAACTGTTGTCTATGAATCCATCCTTGGAGAAGGCCTAACAGGAAAGATTTACGGCGGTATTCTTTGCTGCTCCTATAGCCATTCTTTTTCCGATGCCAGTCATGCCCGCTTTCCACTTGTCTGCAATACTCATCAATCTGCCTGACCACTGCTTGATTCTATCTCTGCACTGAATTATTCTCAGGCAACACACCCATGATTACTTTTTCCCCTCCAGCCCTAAAGAATCTCATTCTAAGCCTACAAGAAGTTTGCAATATTTAGGGCCGACTAATGTGTGTTTTCATTTCTTTTTGTCTCCAGAAATCCTATGGGCCCATCAGCTCCTAAAATCTAAACTCGCTTTCCATGACTGCTGCCTGATATACCAAGAGCTAAAACCAGTCTGGTGTTGTAGTGTTGGACTAGGACGCTAGTTAACCAGTGTTCGAATCCTTGCTTGGACATGAAAATCTACTGGATATCTTTGGGCAAGTCACACTCTCTCAGCCTCAGAGGAAGGCAATGGCAAACCTCCTCTGAATAAATCTCGCCAAGAAAACCCCATGATTAGTTCACCTTATGGTCGCTATAAGTCGGAAACAACTTGAAGGCACACAACAACAACAATCCCTGTATACTTCATATCTGGATTATGTCTAGATCCCAAACTCTGGTTCTCTAGGGACCTTATCAGATGGGAGGAATTTCTCTTTATTGCGAATGGAGCCAATTCAAATTCACGTGAATTCGCTAGTTTAGCGAATTCACGTGAATTCCTATTGCGTTCGTAATGCGTTCAGAATGACTTCCCATTACCCGAAAATGACTCCCCATTGCCCGAAATTGCATGAGATGCTTTAATTTGCAATAATGTAAAACCCATGATTGTGTTCGGAATGACTTCCCTTTTGCCCGAAATTGCGTGAGATACTTTAATTCGCAATAATGTGAAACCCCGTGATTGTGTTCGGATTGCCATTAGATTATACTTCCAATTTCCAACGTCTGATAAGGTCCTAGGTATGTCCGAGAAGTCTCAACCACCTTAGCCAAGGGTCAGGGATTCTGGGAGCTTAAGTCCAAAACAGCGGGAGGAAAAGAGTTTAGGGACCACTGCTCCAGATCATGGTGGGCTACTTCTGGCCTTAGGGTTGCTCGGCTCCGCTCTGGGCCCACAACAAACTATAACTCCCAGAATTCCATAGCCTTGAGCCAGTGCAGTTAAACATGGTGCCAAACTGGGTTATTTCTCCAGTGTGGATGCAGGCAGAGACAGACCTTGGGCAAGTCACACTCTCTCAGCCTCAGAGGATGGCCATGGCAAACCCCCTCTGAAAAAACTTGCCAAGAAAAGGCCATGATGGGCGAAATGAACGCCTTAGGGCTGCCACAAGTCAAAAATGACTTGAAGGCGCATAGCAACAAGAGAGACAGTGTGGTGCAGTGGTTTGAGCCTTGGACTTTGACTCTGGGGACCAGGATTGGGTTCCCTGCTGGGTCATCGAAATCCATTGGGTGACCTTGGGCAAGTCACACACTCTCAGCCCCAGAAAATCCCCACGATAGGCCGCGACTGCAACCATTTCATAGGGTTTCCTTAGGCAAGGAATATAGAGCGAAGTGACTTTGACCTTCCTTTGGAATCCAGCCTCCAGGATGGTGGTCTCCCATCCAAGGGCTAACCACGGCTGTCCCTGCTTAGCGTCGAAGACCAGACCTCTTCTCTTCAGTTCTAACTTCTTTGGATGGTGGACTGACTATTCCAGGGAAGAAGAAAATATTCCTCTTTTTCTCCCAGTTTTAACCTGAGTGACAGCAGACATCCCCTAACTGCAAAAGAGGTCAAGGCGCTGCACAATGTAGGACATTTCAGGAAAAAAATGGAGGACACATCAAAGCCCGAGACACTCAGGACAAATATAAATGCACGCTTCTTAGCCCTGCTCAAAATGGAGGACCTTTGGCAATTCCTCCCGGACAGATAGATTAAATGGAGGACATGGGAGGAAAATGGAGGACATGCCTAAATCAAAGCTCGAGTCACTCCTGACAAATATAAATGCAAGCTTTTCAGTCCTGCTCAAAATAGAGGACATCTGAGAATTCCACCTGGACAGAAGGTGGGAGTGGAGGACAATGGAGGACAATGGAGGACATGCCCAAATCAGAGTTCAAGTCACTCCAGACAAATATAAATGCATGCTTCTTAGTCCTGCTCAAAATGGAGGCCATTTGGGAATTCCTCCCGGACACAAAGTGGGAAAGGAGGACAATGGAGGACATGCCCAAATCAAAGCTCAAAACACTCCGCACTGCAGAAATGATCCACTTTGAGACTGCTTTCCCTGCCCTGGCTAAATGCTAGGGAATCCTGGGAACTGTGGTTTTGTGAGCCATTTAGCCTTCTCTGGCAGAGAGCTCTACTGCCACAATAAGCTACCTTTCCCAGGATTCCCTAGCATTGAGCCAGGGCAGGGAAAGCGGTCTCAAACTGGATCATTCCTGAGAAGTGGATGCAGGTCTAGTGCTGGGGCAAAGGAGCCTTCCCAGAATTCC